>CAWUFW010000080.1:1200000-1800000 GCA_963921515.1 Calotriton arnoldi | reverse complement strand
TATAACACTTTTTTATTATAACTTTTCAACATGCTGCACAACATTCACAATGCTCTACAACACAGTTTAAGAAATTAACAAAGGCAATAGCTCTGTCTAAACACTTATAAGGTCCCAAAGGCGAGACCTATTGGCTATGCCAATGCTTGTTTATTGTGTACCGGGTATACACCAATTCATTTGGTAAAATATAAAGGGTGTAAAATAGGTATCAAGGAAACCTATGTATTTCCGAAATGAGAACAATTTATGGAGTTTAGAAGCAGTGGTTATTTGCACATCCCTGAATTTGTGGGTACCCATACTAGCATATGAATCAGAGGGCATTTTTTCAAAATGACTTCTTTTTTGCACACTATATAAAATGTGGAAGGCAGAATTGCATAGAAAGACAATTGGTAATAACACTGGTTTGACTATTTGGTATTCCCCCAAGTCTCCCAATAAAAATGGTACCTCACTTGTGTGGGTAGGTCTAGTACCCGCGACAGGAAACGGCCCAAAACGCAACGTGGACACCACATTTTTCCACTGAAAACTGACCCTTTTTTTGCAATGTGCCTAGCTGTGGATTTTGGGCCCTAGCTCAGCCGGCATCTAGGAAAACCTAGCAAACCTGTATATTTTTGAAAACTAGACACCCAGGGAAATGCAGGCTGGGGTGACGTGTGTGGCTGTTACCAGGTTCTGTTACCCAGAATCCCTTGCAAGCCTACAAATTGCCTAAAAATACAAATTTTCTTCACATTTCTGTGATGGAAAGTTTTGGAATCTGTGGGGAGCCACAAACTTCCACTCACCCAGCATTTCCCCCAAGTCTCCCAATAAAAATGGTACCTCACTTGTGTGAGTAGGCCTAGTGCCCGCAACAGGAAATGGACCAAAATACAACATGGACACATCACATTTTTCTACGGAAAACCGACCCTTTTTTTGCAATGTGTCTAGCTGTGGATTTTAGGCCATAGCTCAGCGAGCACTTAGGGAAGCCTAGCAAACCTGTACACTTTTGAAAACTAGACACCCAGAGGAATCCAGGGTGGGGTGACTTGTGTTGCTTTCACTAGGTTCTGTTACCCAGAATCCCTTGCAAACCTGAAAATTTGTCTACAAAAACACATTTTCCTCACATTTCTGTGATGGATAGTTCTGGAATCTGCGGGGAGCCACAAACTTCCACCCACCCAGCATTTCCTCAAGTCTCCCAATAAAAATAATACCTCACTTCTGTGGGTAGGCCTAGTGTCCGCAACAGAAAAAAGCCTACAACTCAACATGGACACATCACATTTTTCCACGGAAAACTGACTCTTTTTTCTGCAATATACCTAGCTATGGATTGTGGGCCCTAGCTCAGCCGGCACGTAGGGAAACCTAGAAAACCCGGACATTTTTGAAAACTATACACCCAGGGGAATCCAGGATAGAGTGACTTGTGTGGCTCTCACCAGGTTCTGTTACCCAAAATCCCTTGCAAATCTCAAAATGTGCCTAAAAAACAAATTTTCTGCACATTTCTGTAATGGAAAGTTCTGTAATCTGCGGGGAGCCACAAACCTCAACCCATCCAGCATTCCCCCAAGTCTCCTGATAAAAATGGTACCTCACTTGTGTGGGTAGACCCTACTGCATGCAACGGGAAATAGCCCAAGATCTATTGTGGAGGCATCAAAATTATCTATCACAAAATGCCCTGGTTTTGCAAGGGGGCACCTGCATTTTTGGTCCCGGGCTCGGCTGCCATCTATGGAAACCAACCAAACCCAAACATTTCTGAAAACTAGACACCCGGGAGAGTCCCCAGAGGTGTGGCTTGTGTGGATCCCCCAATGTTTTCTTACTCAGAATGTCCTGCAAACCTCAAATTTATCTAAACAAAACACATTTTCCTCACATTTGTGTGTGGGAAAGTTGTGGGATCATCAGGCTGCCACAAAATTCCTACCACCCAGCGTTACCTCAGGTATCTCAATAAAAATGGTACCGCACATGTGTGGGTGGGCCATGTGCCTGCCACAGGGAAGGGCCCAAAACGTATTGAGGACACATCAAAATTATCTATCACAAAACTACTTTGTTTTGCAAGGGGGCACCTGCGTTTTTGGTCCCAGGTTCGGCGGCCATCAGGGGAAACCTACTAAACCCAGACATTTCTGAAAACTAGACACCCGGGGGAGGCCAGGGATGTGTGGCTTGCAAAATCAAATTTTCCTCACATTTCTGTGTGGATCACTACGCCGGCACACATTTTCTACCGCCCAGCATTTCCCTCAGTCTTCCGAGTAAAATGATACCTCACTTGTGTGGGTGGCCAAAGCAGAGTCAGCCTAAAAACGTATAAAAATAAATTGTGCTTATCAACTCGCTGTGATATCCCCTCCGTCCCTACACATTTTTGACTCTTCCCTGTCACAGGCACTTGGCCCACCCACACACGTAAGGTATTATTTTACTCAGGAGACCAAGGGCAACTCTGGGTGGTAGGAAATATGTGCTGGCGCGGTAATCCCACACAAAAATGTGCAGTAAATAAGATTTTTTAGCTAAATTTGAGGTTTGAGGGGATTCTGGGTAGGAAAGCTTTGAGGGATCAACGCAAGCCACACATCCCTAGACTACCCCAGATGTCTAGTTTTCAGAAATGTCTGGGTTTGGTAGGTTTCTTTAGATAGCCGCTGAGCCCGGGACCAAAAATGCAGGTGCCCCCCTTGCAAAACCAGGTAATTTTTGCATAGATAACTTTGATATCTCCACAATACGTTTTAGGCCCTTCCCTGTCGCAGGCACTTGGCCCACCCACACAAGTGAGGTACAATTTTTATAGGGTGACCTGGGGGAACACTGGATGGTAGGAAATTTGTGTCGGGCCAGTGATCCCACAACTTTCCCACACATAAATGTGGGGACAATTTGATTTTTTTAGCTAAATTTGAGGTTTGCAGGGGATTCTGAGTAGGAACGTGTTGGGGGATCCATGGAAGCCACACATCCCTGGACCCCCTGGGTGTCTAGTTTTCAGAAATGTCTGGGTTTGGTAGGTTTCCCTTGATGGCTGCCGAGCCCGGGAACAAAAACGCAGGTGCCCCCCTTGCAAAACCAGGTCGTTTTGTGATAGATCATTTTGATGTCTCCACAATACGTTTTTGGCCCTTCCCTTTCACGGGCACTTGGCCCACCCACACAAGTGAGGTAGCATTTTTATCAGTATACCTGGGGGAACACAAGTTGGTAGGAAATTTGTTGTTTCTTACTGGTTCTAGAAGAATATGGCACAGTAATGCAAGGAAAATGTGTGATTTACATCACATTTTGAGGTTTGCAGGGCATTGTGGGTAAGAAAACTTGTTGGGATCCACGAGAGGGACACCACCCTGTACTCCACTGGGTTTTTAGTTTACGAAAATATCTAGAATTGGTAGATTTTCCCTAGAGACAATGTACACCTTGGCAGAGAAAGGCAGAAAAGACAAATATTACTTCAGAGCCAATTATTCCTCAAGTACACACACATACTGGTTGGATTTGGCACGAGGGTGAGTGAAGGTTCAGAGCATAACATTTTTATTAACAATAGATTTCACAAAAAGGAAATGCACTGTTAATAATTGAAAGGTTAAAAACCTGAACCAAATGACTCACAGCTAGTGAGCTGTAAAGCCACATCAAAGCACCAGCCTATTTACAGGCCATTCACACACCTCTCATACTTGACACACACAAAACCATTCACACCGCCAGCCGCAGACCAAGCACATTACAACATTCACAATCAACAGACAGTGCCATTCAAGGGCCCATCACTTTCATACGCCCACATGACTGACACAGCAATCACACCGGCTGCCGGATGACGTAGTGTGTACAGTGGCTTTTGGCTAGCAGTGTGTGTAATGGACAGCAGCAAGTCACTGCTCACATACCGCCAGCCAAATGCCAGTCCACGCACACTGCCAGACAAACACCAGTCCATGCACACCATCAGCCAAGCACCAGACTACTCACACCGCAAGCCAAGTGCCACTCCATGCACACCGCCAGCCAAGCGCCAGTCCATGCACACCGCCAGCCAAACACCATTCCACGCATACCATGAGCCAAACGTCACTCCACGCACACTGCCAGCTAAGCGCCAGTCCACACACACCACCAGCCAAGCACCAGTCCACGCACACCTCCAACTAAGCACCAGTCCATGCACACCGCCAGCCAAGCACAAGTCCACGCACACCGCCATCACATTTTCAATACAAAAAAGAAAACACAATCCAATTGGAAGTAGATACAAAAGTATAACTACAAACAACAGCTCTAACAAAATACATCACACTAATGCCAACGGTGAAATCTGAGCAAAAAATATAAGACGATACAGTTCACTTTTATGCTCACGGTTGCAACCAAAAATTCTGTTGCGTCTGGTACAATTTAAAACATGTGGGCACACACATCCAGGATTAGAAGGACAATCGGGGCAGTACATATGACTCTCCTTCTGCATACCTCTTCGGGCACAGACTCTACATTTCTTAGTGCAGAAGTCTTTTTTGGCTGTGGGAGGAAGGTGATCAGGAAAGTGGTGATCTTTCAATCTAGCCACATCCTCCACCGTTGCAACTCTAGGAATTCTTGCCTGTTCCAGTACAGCAAGGCTGCCTATCACAGACTGCTGAAACTGAACAAATGTCATTTTTGACTCTGGAGAACAATCCTTGAAACAAAAGCATTGAAGGTTGCTAAATGGAATAAATGGATAGCCAACTTCTACTACCAAACGTAAGCCTTACGAACAGCAGTGTAAGGTTCCAACCTCTGATCTACTCTATTGACACCACCCATGTGCTTATTGTAGTCTAAAATGCACACAGGCTTGCGCACTTCAGTAACCTGACCCCAAACAGTCACAGTTGAAGTACTTTCATCATGGATGGTAGTCAACATGTAGACATCTCTTCTGTCAGAAAATTTCACAGCCAGAAGTTTATCGCTATGTAAGGCACTGAGCTGTCCCTTCTTGAGTTTTTTGCAAACTAACTCTTTTGGGTATCCTTTACGGTTAGAGCGGTTTGTGCAACAAGCAACAGTGTCCCCTTTGAACAATTTCCTGAACAATAGCACACCACTGTAGAAGTAATCTGCGTATAAATGGTGACCTTTGTTAAAAAGTCCTCTACCAAGTTCCCACCCAATTTTCTCACTAACTCCAAAAGTGGACGGACAACCAGGGGGGTCAATACTGGAATCCCTACCGGTGCACACCCTGAAATTATAGACATAGCCAGTCCTACTCTCAGACAGAATATACATCTTAGGGCCATATGTATCAAGCTAAAATGCGATCGCAAACGCTGAAATTCGCAGAATTTCAGCGTTTGCGATCGCAATATAGCATTGTGCAATGTATCAAACAAAAACCCACTTGCAAAATAAGGAATCGCAAAATATATGATTCCCTATTTTGCGAATGCAATGTAAGAAGCACAAAAAAGTGCGATTTGGCCTTAAGGAATCGCAAATTACCACCAACTTCAAGTTGGTGGTAATTTGCGATTTCTTTGAAAAATTCACTTTTTTGCATTTTTCAAAGTGTCATGTGGCGCACATACATGCCCTTAGGGCAGGTATGTGTGCCACATGTGCACACATGCACATTTCAGGGGTGCTACAGGGTGTCCCTTTGGAACCCTTGCACCCTTGAAATTGCGTGCGCAATTTGCGAGTACCTATTGGGTGTGAGAAGTTGGCCTGGCATATGCTGTCCACTAGTTATAGTGGGCACCTTGCACCAGTCCAAACTACCTTTATTGATGATAGGTTTAAAGACAACCTTTATTGAAAGCTATCCTAGTGGTAGCTATGGAGAGCAGCCTTCAGGCTAAGTCTTGAAGGAGTGTAAAGCAGCTTGGTTTACCAGATTATAACCTCTTGAATACCTAAATGAAAGGAGAACCACACAAGGTATATATAAAATATATGTATTTATTTCTAAACATTAACTACTAATCTCTTTATGAGATTAGAGTTCAAGATACACAATATCACATTATTAAAACGACAATAAATAGCACAATACACAGTGGGCTCCAGGGGGAGACCAAACCATATACTAAGAAAGTGGTATAAGAACCACAACTTGACTAGACACAGTGCCTAGAGCACGTAGAATCGCTGGGACCCCAAGGAACCACCCAAGGTAGTGACACAGGAGACCCACGGGGGACGTGTGCAGTGTGAGAACACAGCCGCGAGCGCCGTAGGATTCAATGCGGAAAGTCGCGGTTGGAATTTTAAAGATAAAGGACACTTAGGAGAGGACTTTGAGCAAACCCCTTTAGACTTAAGGGGTTCTAGGGCCAACACCCACGGGAGCACCGGAGTACTCGAGTTACCTCACCCAGGGAAGCCGGGTGCATAGGTGTCAAAAGGTGTCGGGAATCGTCGTCGTTTTCAATGGCGATCTGCTGCAAAGTGCTGCTGCCGTGAAGGAGAAAAGTGTCCGGGGTGATCCAAGCCTGGATCGAAGATGTGAAGAACCTGAAAGCAGAGGGGACAGAGTCTGGGTCACTAGCCAGTGACCAGGAGCGGAGCAATCGAATGCCCACCAATGTTGGGTGCTTCAGGTGCGAAGAGGTGAAGCTTGACTCTGCAGCCACGGGGTCCCGGAGATCTCGACGACAACCAGGAGCCGGATTCGAGCTGTCCCACAAAGGATGTCGAGTACTGGGGTGTCGGTGATCGGATTGACCACAACAAGCCTTGGCAACAGCAACCCATGCAGGAAGAGAAAAGATGCTTCTGTGCAGACCAGTAAGGTCCTGGGGACTCCCCAAGCAATGGAGAGTCAGGGCACGTCTGGAGCAACCAGGGAAGCCCAATAAAAGTTAGAGTTGCCTTCTTGGGGACCCACAGGTCAACGGACCAGGGATCGCGAAGGGACCTCAAGAGGAATCACAAAATGGCGGCCCACAGAACACTCGTTGAGTGTAGGCCTGCAATCTTCGGTGCAATTACTGCTCGGGGTCAGGGCTACAAGTAACCCAAAGCTCAGCCTCAGGGGTTGCCGGAAAGCTGATGCTTCTGCAAATGGTCGCGGTGTCTAGGGGTTCGGGTTGCACGGTCTCCACGAGGGATACGGGCCTCAGACTTGCTGTGGGCACAGATTGACCTCAGAGACTTCGGAAAACCCACCTCCTGTGTGGCAATATTCTTCGGAGTCCGTCGGAGCTCGGAGATGCCAACCGGTCAGTTGCGTTAAAGGTGCCTGCCTTGCAGAGGAGTAACTCCTTTACTCCAAGGGAGATTCTTCAGTCATCCAGCGTAGTGTAGATCGTCGAAGTACTTGGTTTCTGGTATCAGAGTTTAGTCCAGGTGTAATCTAAAGTCCTGTAGTCAGGGTCTCCTACTTTATACCCAAGGAAGGGGTGGGACAAACTCTGGGGACCCACCTATGGGAGGGTCAGGAAAGAGGGGTGGCTACACCCATTTCCTTTGTCCAGTTTCACGCCAGAGCAGGGGCTGTGTGCCCCTGCAACCGGTTTGAGCTGGACTATGCACAGGGACACCAAATGTGCCCCCAGTGCAGACTTCAAAGCACTCTGAGAGTGCACCCACCCAGCCCCAATACACTAAAGCCTGTCTGGGAGGTGGTCACACCTCCCTGTGGCAGGAAACCTATTGTCCAGGCCTCCCCTGCCGGAGTTTCGTCCAGCATCAGGAGGGCAGACTCGTGTCTGTGGCTGCAACATCCATTTTGTGATGCCAGGGCTCTGTTAGCTGGTACCGGGTATACCGGTGCTGTCATGTCTCTCCCTCTAGAAGGGTGGGATCATACTCCCACACCAGTTACTGGTGTGGGAGTATGATTCCAAGGTGTTTGACACCAAACACGACAGTTTTCCATGCAGCCATTCCAAAGTTAGCATTTACCGTTTGGTTATAATGCACTTAAGAGTATATGGTTTGGCTGCATCACAAACAACCCCGAATGAAGATTCCGAAAGCTGCAGAGGGGCTCTGTTCATGCATGAGCACCCTCTCACATGAAACCCAGCACCCTGCCTTCAGGATTGTTAAGGCCTGCCATAGGGGTGACTGATAGGTTTACATGTGCAGTGATATGGAGAGATATAGGGAACCTATATCTCAGTAAGGGGTGGATACACCACCTTACACAGGCTGCTGTAGCAGACCTGTTGTGTCATTTTAAAAGGCTTCCCAGGGGTGGCACAATACATGCTGCAGCCCCTGGTAGGCCTCTGGGGTACCTATGCCCTGGGTACATAGTATACCATATACTAGGGACTCACAAGGGTACCCCAGAACCCAATCTGGAGTGTACCTAAAGTACACACAATCAATTTAAGGGGAAAGCAGATAGGCTGGGGTCCTGAATAGCAGGATCTCAGCCAAACTAAGTCGAAAACCAGCAAAACACCAGGAAAAAAGTGGGGGCACCCATGCAGTCAGCTTCCACCTTCCTACATAACCCCCCAAACGAAAGGAGATAAGGCTAACCTTGTCCAGTTGAGCCTTTATTGACTAAGTGGCGATATAAGGAAGAACCTGCACTAGCATGGTTACCCCCTGTCTTATGGTCCACTAAGCAATTCCTAACCCCAAGGGTATTGGATGATCTCCACCATTTGGAATTACTACCTGTGGTGTGTTTTGGCAAAGTAAAAGGCTGGTGGGGTGTCTGAGTAGAGAAGTGAGGCCCTAATAAAGTTGGTCTCAGCTTCCTCAGATCACTGGTCACCATGGAGGCCTTTCTTTCCTTGACTGAGTCGTATCTGGCCCTAAGGGTCAACCTCTGGCTACCTACAGCTGGGGGTTGGGTCCCTTTGGCTGGAACACTGGAGGGACATGGTAGGTTTGGGACCACTTGGTCCCAGGTTTGCCTTTGCCCAACAGAATCCATCTGGGGGAGGTCCCTATCCAATGGTAAGAGGGTTCCCTCAGTGTGCTGAGGAATTTTCACCTGGCTAGGGCTACTAGACTGGGTGCCCCTAATCTGTGGATGAGGGGGTTCCTCTGGACGGGGAGCCCTTAGGGGTCCACTGACCTCCCTGACCTCTGCAGCCTTGGGCTGACAGAGGGAGGGTAGAGAGGGGCAGGTTACCTGCTCCAGACTGGGTACCACCTTGGAAGGGTCCCCTGCCATCAGGGATGTTGCCAGGCCAGGCCTGACCACCTCTGGGACAGTTCCTTCACTAGGGGTAGGATCAGTTCCCTGAGGAAGCTGACCCTTACCTATTGTCTGGGGGGAAGAAGACTGTTCTTCAACCCTTCTGCTCTCTTGTGGAGTAGAGTGGGCCATTCTTTCAGGCTCCACTTCTCCAAAATTTCCCTGGGATGGGGCTGAGGCCCTAACAGCCCCACCAACCTTCTCAGAGAGGCCCAACATTTTTAAATGGGCCTGGTATTCAACTTCAGCCCAGGCTGAAACTTCTAGATCATTGCCCAACAGGCAATCTACAGGCAAGTTTGGGGACACTGCCACTCTCTTTGGGCCAGTGACCCCTCCCCAGCTGAGATTGACCATGGCCATGGGATGATCTGTTCTGATACCATCAATGTTGGTCACCTGGTACTTGAACTCAGGTAAAAGCTGTTGAGGGGGGACTAGTTTCCCTGTCACCATGGTGACACTAGCCCCTGTGTCCCTGAAGGCCACAGCTTTCTGACCATTTATTAAGGGCTCCTGTCTGTACTTGCCCAAAGTATTGGGACTCATAGTAAAAGTGGCAAACCCCATGCCACCATCACAGACTAAGGAGGCCTGTGAGGAGGACCTTGATAAACTGGGGTCCACCTCAGTTCCCCACAAAAATGCACCTAACTTTTTGGGTGCATTACTACCACCTGGGGGATTACTACTTGTAGTACCAGGGGGAGTGGTAGTATTGCTGGGAGGAACATTTTCCTTATTGCCAGCCTGGGAGCAACTGGGGTCATTTTTCCAGTGGCCAGGCTTCTTACAGTTATGGCAATAGGGTTTCTTTTCAGGGGAGGAAGGAGTTTGGGACCCACCCCCAGGAGAGGACTTTTGGGGCCCTGTAGTGGATGTATCCTTGGAATTATCCCCACCTTTCTCTTGGGACTTGGTAGAATCTTTCTTCTGGTCACCACCCTGATTCTTTGGCTTTACTCTGGTTCTGACCCATTTGTCTGCCTTCTTTCCCAATTCTTGGGGAGAGGTCAGATCAGAGTCCACCAGGTACTGGTGTAAAAGCTGTTTTTGACAATTATTAAGGATCTGCTCCCTCATAATCAAATTATACAATCCTAAAAAGTCATGCACCTTCCTGCCATGTATCCAACCTTCCAGAGCCTTAGTAGCACAATCTACAAAGTCAACCCAGTCCTGAGTCTGTGCCTTTTGGGTGTCTCTGAACTTCAACCTGTATTGGTCAGTGGTTAGGCCAAACCTATCAATCAGAGCACTCTTCAGGACTTTATAATTATCAGCATCCTCTTCTCTTACAGTGAGGAGTTTGTCTCTATCTTTGTCTGCAAAGGAGAGCCACAAGATTGCTGCCCACTGCTCCTGAGGGACCCTCTGTACCTTACAGGCCCTCTCCAGTGCAGTTATCCATTTGTGGATGTCATCCCCACTCTGGTAGGGAGGGACAATCTTGTTCAGGTTCCTATGGGGATGAGTCTCTTCTCTACTCCTAGGGACACTGTTGCTGCCACCATGGGGCTCTAGCCCCAACTTTTGAGAAGCTTTCTGAAGCTCCAGGGATGCCCTGTCTAAGGCCAATTGCTCTCTCTTGATTCTGAGCTTAGCTCTCTCAAACTCAAGCAGTTGGCACTTCTTCTCATAAGAGGATGCCCTTTTATGAGAAGCAGAGGACCCTATAGAAGTACCAGAATGATTAGATTCCTGAGAAGGAGATCTTGATCTTCTTGGTAGACTATTAACCGTTCCAGGTGGGGTAAAGAGAACTTCTTCCTCACCTTCAGGAAGAATTGGATTATCCAGGTGGGAATCATTGTGATCCCCCTGGCCAGCATCAGAGTCTGGGTCATAGTAGTTTTCACTACTTGGCCTTTCCTCTTCTACTGCCACACCCAACTTGCCTGCCTCATCAGACCCTGGTGTCTTTCTGAGGTCATCTAACAGCAAAGCCTCTATGAGGCGTTGAGTGCTTGCATGTCTCCCTGTTTTCAGTCTCCTAGAGGTACAGATATTTCTCAATTCCTGGAATGTGAGATTGTCATACCTAGTGAGCAAGGAGTCACTGACTTCAGGTCTTGAAGACATTCTAGTGTGGTGTGGTGTATGCACCTACCTACTCTAGTGGGAACTGAAACTCTCTTGAGTTGTAGAAAGGGTGTGCTAAGCCCTTGACACACAACTCTAAGTCCAGTAGAACTTACTGTATTCTAAACTTGATTTATATGTACCTATAGTGGTTTTCAGTTAATCACTTCAAAGAGATTATCTGGTAAAGCAATAGCAAGCTTGAATCCAACCGCTGCACACCAATGTGAGAAGTTGGCCTGGCATATGCTGTCCACTAGTTATAGTGGGCACCTTGCACCAGTCCAAACGACCTTTATTGATGATAGGTTTAAAGACAACCTTTATTGAAAGCTATCCTAGTGGTAGCTATGGAGAGCAGCCTTCAGGCTAAGTCTTGAAGGAGTGTAAAGCAGCTTGGTTTACCAGATTATAACCTCTTGAATAACTAAATGAAAGGAGAACCACACAAGGTATATATAAAATATATGTATTTATTTCTAAACACTAACTACTAATCTCTTTATGAGATTAGAGTTCAAGATACACAATATCACAGTATTAAAACGACAATAAATAGCACAATACACAGTGGGCTCCAGGGGGAGACCAAACCATATACTAAGAAAGTGGTATAAGAACCACAACTTGACTAGACACAGTGCCTAGAGCACGTAGAATCGCTGGGACCCCAAGGAACCACCCAAGTTAGTGACACAGGAGACCCACGAGGGACGTGTGCAGTGTGAGAACACAGCCGCGAGCGCCGTAGGATTCAATGCGGAAAGTTGCGGTTGGAATTTTAAAGATAAAGGACACTTAGGAGAGGACTTTGAGCAAACCCCTTGTTAGACTTGGCATCTTTTGGCGTGTTTCCCCTGACTTTTTGCTTTCTGACCTCCCGGTTTTGACTCTGTTTTTGCTGGTGTAATGATTCTGCGCACTTTCCTCACTGCTGTCCAGTGGGAAAGTGCAAGTGCTCCTGTATAAAATGTGTTATGGATTGGTGTTTCCATGATTGGCCTATTTGGTTTATGTGTCAGTCCCTTGTAAAGTGCACTACGAGTGCCAGGGCCTATAGATCAAATGCTGTTGGTGGGCTGCAGCACTGGATTGTGCCACCCACGCAAACAGCCCGTAAAGTGTAACTCGGGCCTACCATTGCAGAGCCTGTGCGCAGCCTGGGGCTGCCATGTCGACTTGGCAAGTGCGCACACTTGCAAGTCCCTAAACCTTCCCTTTTCTACATGTTAGTCACCCCTAAGGTAGGCCCAAGGTACCCCTGTGGGCAGGGTGCATTGTATGCGAAAGGTAGGACATGCCCTGGTGTGTGTGGCATGTCCTGATAGTGAATTACAGCCTAGTTCGTTTTTCACTATTGCAAGGCTACCTGTTCCCCATAGGCCAGAACGGGCAGTTTTGATTATTACAGCTTATAATCCTAACTGACCCCGGGAACATGGTAGAAATTCGAGTTTAGTATGCCTGGACTCAGAATGATAAAATGCATCTTTTAGTGAAGTTGGTTTTAACATTCTGTGTTTGAAAATACCCCTTTTAGAAAGTGGGTATTTTCTTGTCTAACCATCCAAGCCTGCCTCTGCGAGGTTGTGTATTCCTTGTCTGGAGTGTGAGTGACAGGGGCTGGGGGATGCCAGGAGACAGGGTGAGTCAGCACAGGGCTGAATAGCAAGATCTACATGTAGATGGGTGGGAGGAGTTGCACCTGGGCCCTGAATAGGACAGTGCCTTCCCTCCACAATGCTGGCTCCACCTCCTGTGGTGCGTCTGATGTCCCTGGCCTACTCTCTGAAAGAAGGGACGGAGACTTGTCAACAAAGTGCTACAGAACTGGTTTGGACTAGGCAAAGGCCTCTCTGCCTTCAGAGAACAAAGGAATTTGGGATATAAATATTGGGGCCCTGACCCCATGAATTTAGATCTCGCTGGAATCAAGGAACCTGTCAAGACGAAGAGTTGGAGAGCTGCTAGGAGGAGTACTGCCCCTTTGCTGAGTTATTGCCTTGTTGGGTTGGCCTGCAGTTGCTGCTTCTGTCTTGGGCAGTGAAAGGACTGAACTTTCTACAAACTTGTGCTGAGTATCTCCAAGGGCCTGAAACCGAGCTGGCCTCCTGTTAAGAAGTCTCAGGGACTACACAGACTTCACAAGCCTCTGGGTACCGCTTCTGGAATGCTGTTTCAGTTGCCACAGAGGAAGGGAACTGCAACCGACTCCGTCAACCGAATCCATCCCTGACCGGTGACCTGTTTGCACCGCAGACCGCATCGCCCCGCTTCGCATCGCAACCCTGGTCTCACCGTGGGCGACGTCCGACGCCGCCAACACCGAGCCGCTGCTTGCACCGTGACCTGTGGGCACCGCAGTTCGCATCGAATCGCTTCACTGAACCAGCCGGACCCGACCGACGCGGACGCTGCAACTGGCTCAACAGTCGTGACCGCATCGCATTTGGGGCACCGCTCGCACGTTTGTGACGCACCGCTGTCTGACGCTAGCTCACGCACTCCGGCTTGGTCGCCTGCATCGCAACCTGTCAGCACCGCATCGTACACCGTCTCGCCCTGCACCGCACGCCTTGGACTCACCGACTCCGTCTGCACGACGCTCATCGAGCCGCTGCCTGCACCGCATCGAGGGACACCGCACCTTGCATCGCTCCGTCTTGCACCGCAACCGCGACGAACGCCGACCGGCTCGTACACTCCGTACCAGCCACAACGAGAAAAGGTACTGTGACCGAGTCTGTTCACGACTCTGCTGGCCCGTAGCGACGCGGTCGGCTGGAACTGTTGGACTCTGTGTAATTCAGCATCGCGGTAGACCCGGACGGGGCTACCGACTCGCATCGAACTTTGCTTTTGTGTTATTCCTGCAAAGAAGAAGTTACCTTATCAAGCATTCATTTTTAAAGTATAGTATTGTGGATTTTTGTCGTAATTGGTCTTGTCTTGAGTATATAAAAATATTGGTTATTTTTCTAAACTGGTGTGGTGTCCGTTTGTAGTGCTTACACTGTATTACTGTTGGTTATGTGCAAATGCTTTACACACTGCCTCTAGAATAAGCCTGACTGCTCGTGCCAAGCTACCAAGGGGGTGAGCAGGGGTTATTTTAGGAGTGTAACTCCCTTACCCTGACTAGGAAGAAGGGTCCCTATTTGGACAAAGGTGCAAGCCCTTGCCAACTAGAGATCCCATTTCTAACATTGGTTGTCAGCGGTGAGGATAGGACTTGTGTTTGCACTTGACTTACAGTGATTGGTGTGCACTACTACCATATCGCAGACCATTACGTACCACATACTGGTTCTTTTTCTTTTGGCCTATTTTTGATCTTGCCAGTTTTCAACTCACTACTTTTGTCATGCCTGAATCAACTGCATCATCCGTTGCATCTCTGGAAGTTATCTTTGAGGAGGATAGGTTGGAATCCTACGCCGTAAAGGAGCTACGAGCGATTTGTAAAAACCTGAAAGTCCAAATTAAAGGCCTCACAAGGAAGGAGGAGCTACAGAAGGCGCTGAGGGCCTGGGTAGCAGCCAGACATGCCAGTGGGCAGCCTGGTAATCTCAGTGAGGAGGTGGAGGAGCCTATTTCCAGGGTGGATGTGCTTTTGGGTGAGGGGGAACCCGCCAGGTCAGGCAGCAGCAGTCTGTCCCCAGAGGAGCTGGAGGACAGGCGGGAGGCAAGGCAGTTTGAGATGCAGAAGCTCAGGCTGGAGAGTGAGCGGGAGGAGAAGAGATTGGCCATGGAGGAGAAGAAGATGCTCTTAGAGCATGAGAGAGAACTGAAGGAGCTAGAACTTAGGAGTAAGTCAGGCTCAGATGGTGGCAGCAATTCGTCCAGAAAGGCAGACAGGATTGTGCACATTCCCAAGAATGTAGGCAAGGAGTTCAAGAAGGGGGATGACATACAAAGGTGGTTCCAGGGTTATGAGGCAGCCATACACATGAATGGGGTCCCTGAGGAAAATTGGGGAGCAGGATTGTGGCCACTTTTCCCTGAAGAAGCAAGGGATGCTCTGATAGCTTTGGGTAAGGGGTATCACCTCACCTATGCTGACATGAAGGATGCCCTTCTCACTAAGTATGGTCTTACTCCTGAAAAGTACAGGGATCAGTTCAGGTCCAGTAAGAAGTCTGATGCCAACACTTGGTTGGAATGTGTGGATGTGTTCTGCAGGTCGCTGGATGGTTGGGTGAAGGGCAGTAGTGTAACAGATTTTCAGGGGCTCTACAACTTGATTGCATGGGAGCACTTGTCTAGTCTATGTTTTGCAGATCTGCGCCAGCACCTAGTGGTAAGTAAGCTAACTGACCCCAGGAAGCTTGCTATGGAAGCGGACCGCTGGGTGAGTACCAGGGTCCACAAGAAAGCGTTTGGGGAGACTCAGCCAAAGGTGGGCAGGGTCCCCAGCAGAAAGGTGGGGGACAAGGGTAAAGCACAGGAGTTCTCTAAAGGGCCCCAAACTAGTACCCAGGGTAAAGGTTCCCAGCCCCCGGTGATAAGAAGAAAGGGGTCTCTACAGGGAACCCTGTTGAGACCGGCCCCCGCAAGTGTTATGCATGTGACCAGGTAGGTCACTTTAAGGGGGACCCCAAGTGCCCAAAGGGGACACAGCCACCCACCGGTGGACAGTCCAAAGTGTTGGCTAGTGTAGCGCTTGGGGAGGAGGGGTGCCCACTTGAGGGTGGGGATCCCGCAGAAATGACCCTTGTCTCCCTAGGGGACAGTGAGATGGTCCCAGGACACCAGGTGCCCCCTAACACAAAGAAATATAGCACCTGGGTGACCATCAATGGGAACAGGGTAGAGGCTCTCAGAGATACTGGAGCCAGTGTGACCTCAGTCTGGTGTCACCTGGTCTCTGAGAAGCAGGTAGTCCCAGGGGCATTCCACCAAGTAGTTGCTGTAGACAACTCTGAGCGCCAGTGTATGGTGGCGCAGGTTCCCTTTGAATGGGGGGTCTCAGGTCCCTTAAGGGTGGTTGTGAGCCCTACCATGCCTGTAGATTGTCTGCTAGGTAACGACCTGGAGCAGTCCTTATGGAAGGATGTTGAGCTCAGGTCTCACTTGGAGATGCTTGGGTTGCCAGAGTGGGCATGCGTGTCTACTCGGTCAATGGTAGCCAGAAAGGGTGATCAAGAGGACTTGGAGCCTGGAACAGTGGCCCAAGTCCCTGCCAAGAGAAAGGGCAGGGGCGCGGGAAACCGGCCCCCGAAGTTCCCACGGACCGGGAGGAGGCGGACCTCGAGGGGGACGCCCGGTGCCTACAGGGGAGCAGGTAGCCGAACTGGGAGACATCTCTGAGCTGACCCATTGGCAGCAAGAAGGGGGTCCCACCAGGGAGGAGTTCTGCAGGGAGCAGAACGAGTGCCCTACTCTGGAGGGTCTGCGGCGGCAGGCTGCAGACCAGGCAGCTGGTAATCAGTCCGGGTCACATCTGATCTACTGGGAGAGTGGTCTCCTATACAGTGAGCCTAAGGTTGCTGAGCCTGGGTCAGCCCGTGTGCTGGTGGTACCCCAGCGCTTCAGGACCTTCCTACTGGGTCTGGCTCATGACGTGCCTTTGGCAGGACATTTGGGGCAGGACAAGACCTTTGACAGGCTTGTCACCCACTTCTTTGGCCCCAAATGCGAAGGCAGTCAGATGCACACTGTAGGACTTGCCAAACTTGCCAGGCAAGTGGTAAGAGTGGGAGGAAGGTCAAAGCTCCTCTCCAACCTTTTCCTGTTGTTGGTACACCCTTTGAAAGGGTAGGGATGGATATTGTCGGGCCACTGGAACCCAAGACAGCCATGGGCAACAGGTACATCCTGGTCTTGGTGGACCATGCCACCCGGTACCCGGAGGCAATCCCTCTCAGGACAACGACGGCGCCAGTGGTGGGCCGGGCGTTAATGGGGATCTTTTCCCGTGTGGGATTCCCCAGAGAGGTGGTTTCTGATAGGGGGACCAATTTCATATCCAAGTATATGACATCCCTGTGGAAGGAGTGTGGTGTAACCTACAAGTTCACCACTCCTTACCACCCACAAGGAAACGGTCTGGTGGAGAGATTCAACCAGACCTTGAAAGGCATGATCAAGGGTCTAACAGAACCCATGAGGCGTAAGTGGGACGTACTCTTGCCATGCCTACTCTTTGCATACAGGGAGGTGCCTCAGAAGTCTCTTGGGTACAGCCCCTTTGAGCTCCTGTATGGCCACCCTGTCAGAGGACCTCTGAGTTTGGTAAAGGAAGGCTGGGAGGCAGCTCCCAGGAAAACTCCCCAGGATGTGTTTAGCTACATGCTGGCCTTTAGAAACCAAACTGCCCGCTTCAGGAAACTTGCTCAGGCGAACCTAGAAGCAAGCCAGGAAGAAATGAAGAGATGGTATGACCAGAATGCCAATCTGGTCGAATTTCAACCTGGGCAAAAAGTGTGGGTCATGGCCCCAGTGGCACCTTGTGCCTTGCAGGACAAGTGGACTGGGCCATATGAGGTGGTGGAGCGCAAAAGTGACGTCACCTACCTGGTGGATTTGCAAGCTCCAAGGAACCCTTTGAGGGTCCTTCATGTGAACCGCCTCAAGCCCCACTTCGAGAGGTCCGAAGTGAGTATGCTCTTGGCGACAGATGATGGGGTGGAAGAGGAGAGTGAGCCTCTCCCTGACCTCCTGTCTACCAAGGAGCATGATGGGTCAGTAGAAGGTGTGATCCTCTCCCCTACTCTGACTCAGGAGCAGCAGGGGACTGTCACCAGTTGTTGGGACAGTTCGCCCCACTGTTCTCTCTGACCCCCGGTGTTACTCACTGGTGTACCCATGACGTGGACACTGGTGACAGCCCTCCTGTGAAGCACAAGATTTACAGGTTGACTGACCGGGTCAGAGCCAGCATCAAGGAGGAGGTCTCTAAGATGTTGGCGTTAGGGGTGATTGAGCCCTCCCACAGTCCTTGGGCCAGCCCAGTGGTCTTGGTCCCAAAGGCTGCTGCGCCCGGTGCCACTCCAGAACTCCGGTTTTGTGTGGACTACCGTGGGCTCAATGCCGTCACCAGGACTGACGCGCACCCCATCCCCAGAGCTGATGAGCTCATTGATCGGTTGGGAGCTGCCCGGTTCCTCAGCACGTTTGATTTGACGTCTGGGTACTGGCAGATTGCCTTAACCGATGGGGCTAAGGAGAGATCAGCATTCTCAACCCCAGAAGGTCATTACCAATTCCGGGTGATGCCCTTTGGGTTGAAGAATGCCCCTGCCACCTTTCAGAGGTTGGTCAATCAGGTGTTGGCTGGGCTGGAGGATTTCAGTGCCGCCTACCTGGATGACATTGCTGTGTTCAGTTTCAGCTGGGAAGAACATTTACAGCACCTTGAGAAAGTGTTGAGGGCCCTGCAAGGTGCAGGCCTCACGATCAAGGCCAGTAAGTGCCAGATCGGGCAGGGTTCGGTGGTGTACTTGGGACACCAGGTAGGAAGCGGCCAGGTGGCGCCCCTACAACCCAAGATTGACACCATTCTGGCTTGGGAGCCCCCCAAGACCCAGACAGAGGTGAGAGCATTCTTAGGTCTCACCGGCTACTATAGGAGATTTGTTAAGGGCTACGGCACCATCGTTGCCCCCTTAACAGAGCTGACTTCTAAGAAGCAGCCCAGGAAAGTGATCTGGACTGAGTCCTGCCAGAAAGCTTTTGATGCCCTGAAGGCAGCCATGTGCATGGCGCCCGTGCTAAAGGCACCTGACTTCTCCAAGGAATTCGTCGTGCAGACTGACGCTTCAGAGCATGGTGTGGGAGTGGTGCTCTCACAACTGAACGAAGAGGGCCTGGATCAGCCTGTAGTCTTCCTTAGCAGGAGACTACTCCCCAGGGAACAGAGGTGGAGTGCCATAGAAAGGGAAGCTTTTGCTGTGGTCTGGGCGCTGAAGAAGTTGAGACCATACCTGTTTGGGACTCACTTCCGGGTTCAGACAGACAACAGGCCCCTCAGATGGTTGATGCAAATGAGGGTGAGAATCCAAAACTGCTGAGGTGGTCCATCTCCCTACAGGGAATGGACTTTACGGTGGAACACCGTCCTGGTACAGAACACGCCAACGCAGATGGTCTGTCCAGGTTCTTCCGCCTTAGTGAAGAGAACTCCAATGGGGTTGGGTAGTTCTCCCTACTTTCAGCTGGAGGGGACATGTGTTAGACTTGGCATCTTTTGGCATGTTTCCCCTGACTTTTTGCTTTCTGACCTCCCGGTTTTGACTCTGTTTTTGCTGGTGTAATGATTCTGCGCACTTTCCTCACTGCTGTCCAGTGGGAAAGTGCAAGTGCTCCTGTATAAAATGTGTTATGGATTGGTGTTTCCATGATTGGCCTATTTGGTTTATGTGTCATTCCCTTGTAAAGTGCACTACGAGTGCCAGGGCCTATAGATCAAATGCTGTTGGTGGGCTGCAGCACTGGATTGTGCCACCCACGCAAACAGCCCATAAAGTGTAACTCGGGCCTGCCATTGCAGAGCCTGTGCGCAGCCTGGGGCTGCCATGTCGACTTGGCAAGTGCGCACACTTGCAAGTCCCTAAACCTTCCCTTTTCTACATGTTAGTCACCCCTAAGGTAGGCCCAAGGTACCCCTGTGGGCAGGGTGCGTTGTATGAGAAAGGTAGGACATGCCCTGGTGTGTGTGGCATGTCCTGATAGTGAATTACAGCCTAGCTCGTTTTTCACTATTGCAAGGCTACCTGTTCCCCATAGGCCAGAACGGGCAGTTTTGATTATTACAGTTTATAATCCTAACTGACCCCGGGAACATGGTAGAAATTCGAGTTTAGTATGCCTGGACTCAGAATGATAAAATGCATCTTTTAGTGAAGTTGGTTTTAACATTCTGTGTTTGAAAATACCCCTTTTAGAAAGTGGGTATTTTCTTGTCTAACCATCCAAGCCTGCCTCTGCGAGGTTGTGTATTCCTTGTCTGGAGTGTGAGTGACAGGGGCTGGGGGATGCCAGGAGACAGGGTGAGTCAGCACAGGGCTGAATAGCAAGATCTACATGTAGATGGGTGGGAGGAGTTGCACCTGGGCCCTGAATAGGACAGTGCCTTCCCTCCACAATGCTGGCTCCACCTCCTGTGGTGCGTCTGATGTCCCTGGCCTACTCTCTGAAAGAAGGGACGGAGACTTGTCAACAAAGTGCTACAGAACTGGTTTGGACTAGGCAAAGGCCTCTCTGCCTTCAGAGAACAAAGGAATTTGGGATATAAATATTGGGGCCCTGACCCCATGAATTTAGATCTCGCTGGAATCAAGGAACCTGTCAAGACAAAGAGCTGGAGAGCTGCTAGGAGGAGTACTGCCCCTTTGCTGAGTTATTGCCTTGTTGGGTTGGCCTGCAGTTGCTGCTTCTGTCTTGGGCAGTGAAAGGACTGAACTTTCTACAAACTTGTGCTGAGTATCTCCAAGGGCCTGAAACCGAGCTGGCCTCCTGTTAAGAAGTCTCAGGGACTACAAAGACTTCACAAGCCTCTGGGTACCGCTTCTGGAACGCTGTTTCAGTTGCCACAGAGGAAGGGAACTGCAACCGACTCCGTCAACCGAATCCATCCCTGACCGGTGACCTGTTTGCACCGCAGACCGCATCGCCCCGCATCGCAACCCTGGTCTCACCGTGGGCGACGTCCGATGCCGCCAACACCGAGCCGCTGCTTGCACCGTGACCTGTGGGCACCGCAGTTCGCATCGCATCGCTTCACTGAACCAGCCGGACCCGACCGACGCGGACGCTGCAACTGGCTCAACAGTCGTGACCGCATCGCATTTGGGGCACCGCTCGCACGTTTGCGACGCACCGCTCCGACTCGCACCGCTGTCCGACGCCAGCTCCCGCACTCCGGCTTGGTCGCCTGCATCGCAACCTGTCAGCACCGCATCGTACACCGTCTCGCCCTGCACCGCACGCCTTGGACTCACCGACTCCGTCTGCACGACGCTCATCGAGCCGCTGCCTGCACCGCATCGAGGGACACCGCACCTTGCATCGCTCCGTCTTGCACCGCAACCGCGACGAACGCCGACCGGCTCGTACACTCCGTACCAGCCACAACGAGAAAGGTACTGTGACCGAGTCTGTTCACGACTCTGCTGGCCCGTAGCGACGCGGTCGGCTGGAACTGTTGGACTCTGTGTAATTCAGCATCGCGGTAGACCCGGACGGGGCTACCGACTCGTACGAACTTTGCTTTTGTGTTATTCCTGCAAAGAAGAAGTTACCTTATCAAGCATTCATTTTTAAAGTATAGTATTGTGGATTTTTGTCGTAATTGGTCTTGTCTTGAGTATATAAAAATATTGGTTATTTTTCTAAACTGGTGTGGTGTCCGTTTGTAGTGCTTACACTGTATTACTGTTGGTTATGTGCAAATGCTTTACACACTGCCTCTAGAATAAGCCTGACTGCTCGTGCCAAGCTACCAAGGGGGTGAGCAGGGGTTATTTTAGGAGTGTAACTCCCTTACCCTGACTAGGAAGAAGGGTCCCTACTTGGACAAAGGTGCAAGCCCTTGCCAACTAGAGATCCCATTTCTAACACCCCTTTAGACTTAAGGGGTTCTAGGGCCAACACCCACGGGAGCACCGGAGTACTCGAGTTACCTCACCCAGGGAAGCCGGGTGCATAGGTGTCAAAAGGTGTCGGGAATCGTCGTAGTTTTCAATGGCGATCTGCTGCAAAGTGCTGCTGCCGTGAAGGAGAAAAGTGTCCGGGGTGATCCAAGCCTGGATTGAAGATGTGAAGAACCTGAAAGCAGAGGGGACAGAGTCTGGGTCACTAGCCAGTGACCAGGAGCGGAGCAATCGAATGCCCACCGATGTCGGGTGCTTCAGGTGCGAAGAGGTGAAGCTTGACTCTGCAGCCACGGGGTCCCGGAGACGTCAACGACAACCAGGAGCCGGATTCAAGCTGTCCCACAAAGGATGTCGAGTGCTGGGGTGTCAGTGATCGGATTGACCACAACAAGCCTTGGCAACAGCAACCCATGCAGGAAGAGAAAAGATGCTTCTGTGCGGACCAGTAAGGTCCTGGGGACTCCCCAAGCAATGGAGAGTCAGGGCACATCTGCAGCAACCAGGGAAGCCCAATAAAAGTTAGAGTTACTTTCTTGGGGACCCACAGGTCAACGGACCAGGGATTGCGAAGGGACCTCAAGAGGAATCACAAAATGGCAGCCCACGGAACACTCGTTGAGTGTAGGCCTGCAATCTTCAGTGCAATTACTGCTCAGGGCTACAAGTAACCCAAAGCTCAGCCTCAGGGGTCGCCGGAAAGCTGATGCTTCTGCAAATGGTCGAGGTGTCTAGGGGTTCGGGTTGCACGGTCTCCACAAGGGATACGGGCCTCAGACTTGCTGTGGGCACAGATCGACCTCAGAGACCTTGGAAAATCCACCTCGTGTGGGGCAATATTCTTCGGAGTCCGTCGGAGCTCAGAGATGCCAACCGGTCAGTTGCGTTAAAGGTGCCTGCCTTGCAGGGGAGTAACTCCTTTACTCCAAGGGAGATTCTTCAGTCATCCAGCGTAGTGTAGATCGTCGAAGTACTTGGTTTCTGGTATCAGAGTTTAGTCCAGGTGTAATCTAAAGTCCTGTAGTCAGGGTCTCCTACTTTATACCCTAGGAAGGGGTGGGACAAACTCTGGGGACCCACCTATGGGAGGGTCAGGAAAGAGGGGTGGCTACACCCATTTCCTTTGTCCAGTTTCGCGCCAGAGCAGGGGCTGTGTGCCCCTGCAACCGGTTTGAGCTGGACTATGCACAGGGACACCAAATGTGCCCCCAGTGCAGACTTCAAAGCACTCTGAGAGTGCACCCACCCAGCCCCAATACACTAAAGCCTGTCTGGGAGGTGGTCACACCTCCCTGTGACAGGAAACCTATTGTCCAGGCCTCCCCTGCCGGAGTTTCGTCCAGCAGCAGGAGGGCAGACTCGTGTCTGTGGCTGCAGCATCCATTTTGTGATGCCAGGACACTGTTAGCTGGTACCGGGTATAGCAGTGCTGTCATGTCTCTCCCTCTAGAAGGGTGGGATCATACTCCCACACCAGTTACTGGTGTGGGGGTATGATTCCAAGGTGTTTGACACCAAACACGACAGTTTTCCATGCAGCCATTCCAAAGTTAGCATTTACCGTTTGGTTATAATGCACTTAAGAGTATATGGTTTGGCTGCATCACAAACAACCCTGGAATGAAGATTCCGAAAGCTGCAGAGGGGCTCTGTTCATGCATGAGCACCCTCTCACATGAAACCCAGCACCCTGCCTTCAGGATTGTTAAGGCCTGCCATAGGGGTGACTGATAGGTTTACATGTGCAGTGATATGGAGAGATATAGGGAACCTATATCTCAGTAAGGGGTGGATACACCACCTTATACAGGCTGCTGTAGCAGACCTGTTGTGTCATTTTAAAAGGCTTCCCAGGGGTGGCACAATACATGCTGCAGCCCCTGGTAGGCCTCTGGGGTACCTATGCCCTGGGTACATAGTATACCATATACTAGGGACTCACAAGGGTACCCCAGAATCCAATCTGGAGTGTACCTAAAGTACACACAATCAATTTAAGGGGAAAGCAGATAGGCTGGGGTCCTGAATAGCAGGATCTCAGCCAAACTAAGTCGAAAACCAGCAAAACACCAGGAAAAAAGTGGGGGCAACCATACAGTCAGATTCCACCTTCCTACATTGGGTACTCGCAATTTGCGCACGCAATTCCCATTCATTCCTATGGGCCTCTTGGCCCACAGGAATGAATGGGAAGGGATTCCTTAATTGCGACTCGCAATTTGCGAGTCGCAATTAAGGAATGACAGGGAATCGCAAAATATTAGCAAATTTTTATTTACATCTCGTTTTGCGATTCTCAAGTAGCGATTCTCTAACAATCGCTATTTGAGAATCGCAAAATCATTCTTTGATACATATGCCCCCAAATTCCATAACATGCCCTCTTGCTAGGAATGTACTGCCTAAAAACCAGACGGACCTTGAACAGGACCAAAGACTCATCCACAGCTATTTCTTTCCCTGAAACATAGATTTCTGAAAATCGATCTACAAATGGTCAAGAACAGGCCGAACCTTAAAAAGATGGTCACAATCAGGGTGATCTCGGGGCAACGCTGAAGCATTATCAACAAAATGCAGCATACGAAGAACAAGAAAATACTGATCACGACTCTTGGTTGCAGGAAATATAGCTGTTGCCATCAAGGGACTAGTAGACCAATATGAAGACAGCGACGGCTTACTTTTCAAGCCCATCAAAAAAGTTAAACCCAAGAACTTGTTCAACTCATCCAGATTTGTGGGAGTACACCAGATGGCTCTAGAAGTGGGCACTGTTGTCCCTCAAATAGTGTTCAGCATACAAATTAGTCTGCTCAACAATCTCATCCAAAAACACATCGTCCATAAACAACTGAAAATAATTTATAGGCAAAAGGTTTTCTGTATTCGCTCTACACCCTGCAACACCACTAAAGGCATGCAACACCGGCTGCACCATGTTTGGGGTAACCCAGAGTCCAGCACTTACAATGGGAAGCCTTTCAGCCCCAGACTGCAATCCAGATGCCTCTTGATGCACTATTGGCACATCAGTGTCCTCCTCTAAAAGCAGCACTTCATCCGCACTGAGAGTGGCTTCATCATCAGATGATTCCTCTCGGACAGAAAATTCACTGCCAGAATCTTGGACTTCCTCCTCTGCCTTAGATGCAGAGTCAGTCTCATAATCATGGTCAGAGGAAGACTTGAAAAGCATATCAACAACCTGCAGAGTGGTAATCCTGCGGCTAGCCCTAATCCTTACTTAAAAAATGTAACTTGAAAAATAAGCCAACAATACCCAACACTGTGTAAAATAAGTAATCAACAAAGTGTGGCTTTATCAACCGAGAAGTAAAACTACTGGTAGCCTGAAACGACAAGTCAACAAATACAAACCACATAAAGACCTATATTTTGAAAAAACAATACCACTCACTTGCCAGAGACAGCTAGACTCACCAGCACCTGCTCTGCACAGACACAGCAAGCACCAATGATATCCCACTAGAAAGGAAAAACAAGAAAAAATACACACAAGACAACACAATACACATCGTGCACAAATGCAATGAGAATTTCACACACAATAAAACAGAAGCTAAATATGCAGCTATTACACCATTTACAAAAAACGTATTCATGCAGGGCAATAATACTCATTTGGAGTAAACAGTACAAAAAACTTGCTCTTACCAAACAGATGCAACTACACAAACTGTAGATCAACCAGTGACGAAACCACAAGCAGGAGACACAATTGTAAACAAAAGCTCAGTACTAGAATAAAAAGGAGAAATAAACATTACGATCACAAATGCAAATGATGACGAGAAATAAAACAGTTAACATTATTATCTACCACAGAGCCGCGGCCACCATCGCACCCGAACTACAACGCACCATCAACACCACCTTCAAAACAGGCACCTTCCCAGACAACTGGAAGCGCGCAGAAGTCAGACCCCTGCTCAAGAAGCCCACAGCTGACCCCACCGACCTCAAGAACTATCGGCCCATCTTGCTCCTCCCCTTCGCAGCCAAAGTTGCAGAGAAAACAGTCAACAGGAAACTGACACGATTCATTGAAGAGAGCGCCGACCTCGACCCGTCCCAATCCGGATTCCGAAGCAACCACAGCACAGAGGCCGCCCTACTCGCCGCCACAGATGACATCCGCAACCTCCTGGACCAAGGCCACTCCACAGCCCTCATCCTACTCGACCTATCAGCGGCCTTCGACACCGTCTCCCACCGCACACTAGTCGCCAGACTACACGACGCAGGCATACAAGGAACAGCCCTGGACTGGATCCGATCATTCCTCACCGGAAGAAGCCAAAGGATCAGACTCCCACCCTTCCTCTCCAACCCCACGAAAATCACCTGCGGAGTCCCACAGGGTTCCTCACTGAGCCCCACCCTCTTCAACATCTACATGGCCCCCCATGCAGCCATCGTCCGACAACACGGCCCCAACATCGTATCCTACGCCGACGACACCCAGCTCATCCTCTCCCTCACCAAAGACTCCACCACTGCCAAACTCAACTTCCAGAAAGGAATGCAAGACGTCGCAGTCTGGATGACCAACAGCTGCCTGAAGCTCAACGCAGAGAAGACAGAAGTCCTCGTCCTCGGTACCACCCCTTCTGCAAGGGACAGCACCTGGTGGCCGACCGCCCTCGGAAGCCCACCTACCCCCTCAGACCATGCCAAGAACCTCGGCATCGTACTCGACTCATCACTCACCATGAACCAATAGGTCAACGCCGTCACCTCCAGCTGCTTCAACACCCTCCGCATCCTCCGCCAGACCTTCAAGTGGATGCCCCCTGAGTCAAGGAAGACAGTCACCCACGCACTCATCACCAGCAGACTGGACTATGGAAACGCACTCTACGCCGGCATCAACAAGTCCCTACTCCGCAAACTCCAGACAATACAGAACACCGCCGCCAGACTCGTCCTCGGCATCCCCCGACACGAACACATCAGCCAACACCTACGAAGTCTCCACTGGCTCCCCGTGGAGAAAAGAGTCACTTTCAAAATCCTCACTCAAGCCTACAAATGCCTACACAACAACAGACCCAAATACCTCAATGACAGAATCAACTTCCACGTACCCAAAAGAAACCTCCGATCTTCCAAACTCGCACTGGCCGAAACCCTGCGCATCCACAGAGCCAGAGCAGGTGGAAGATCCTTCTCTCACATTGCAGCCAAGACCTGGAACGAGTTACCAGCAGACATCAGACGCGCCCCCTCCCTGAACACCTTCAGGAAGACCCTCAAGACCTGGCCCTTCTGCTAAACAGATCTGCGGACCGCCCCCCCCCCCCCCCCTCAGCACCTTGAGACCCTCACGGGTGAGTAGCGCGCTTACAATTCCCTGATTGATTGATTGCTTGACATTAAACACTATAAAGTCTATCCATCAACATCCAAATGCCAGCCACACACACTGCCAGCCAAGCGCCAGTCCACACACAGCCAGCCAAACGCCAGAACACGCAGACCATCATCCAAACTACATTTCACACACAAACTTTTCCTGCTGTCTAATGGTTTATAAAAATATATGGCCAATCTGCCCCCAAGGGGGGCAGAAACGGCCAGAATATTCACCCCAAAAGAGAAGAGACCCTTTCCCAGAGGGCCGCCACCCAAAATATTTTGCGCCATCTACAATAAAATTCCCGGTGGTCTAGTGGCTTCTGACCCACTTTGAGGCAGATGGGCCTAAAATATAAGTCTGATCTGCTCCCAAGGGGGGCAGAAACAGCCAAAATATTAATCCCCAAAAGGGGAGTGACCCTTGCCAAAGGGGCCGCGCCCCAACATATATATATATAAATAAGATCCCTGGTGTTTAGTGGCTTTCTGCACCCCATGGGGGCAGATGGGCCTAAAAATATGTCTGATCTGCCCCCGGGGGGGCAGAAAACGGCCAAAACATTTCCCCAGAAAAGGGGAGTTACCCTTGCCGAAGAGACCACTCTCCGACATACACAACATGCAATCCCTGGTGTCTATTCGGCTTCCGCCCCCCCCTCCCCCAGATGGAAGATCGGCCTAAACAATGGCCGATCAGCCCTCTGAGGGGGGTGAAATAAAAACAAATAGCCCCTAAGGGGACTGACCCTTTCCTAATGGGTCATTCCCCGTAATCATTGCCATAAAAAATAATCCTTGGCTTTTAGTGTATTTCTGCCCCCCTGGGGGGCTGATCGACCTAAAAAACAGCAGAATCAGCCCCCATGGGAATCCGAAACACGACCAAACATACCCCCCCCCAGGGGAGCGACCTTTTCCTAAGGGGTTGCCCCCCCAAATACAAAGTAATAAATCCCTGTTGGTCCAGTGGATGGATTCCTGCTCCATGTTCGCGGGCCTCACCCGTGATTGTGGAGCAGGAATCCATTCAAAACAGGCACAGAGGGAAAAGAAAAACTCTTTCCCCCTGTGTCTGTTTTTCCCCTCACCCCTCCCCTCATGCACTGGAAGCAAATGGCTTCCAGCGCATCCCCGGCAGCATATGATGACGTTGGCTCATCATGAGCACGCCAACATCATCAGATTGCCGGGGGGTGGCAGGGGAAGCACTTCCCTGCTACCCCCAGAAGCGGCTTGTAGATGGGGGGGGCCCACGGGGTAGCACCAGCGCTTCCCCTGTGGGTGGGTGCCAGGACTTAATGGTTACGTCCTCAGCACACTAGCACCGTGGCTGAGGACCTAACCATTACGGCCTTATCACCCAAGGAGTTAATTTTATTTCTCACAACAAAATCCTTAAAATCCAATGGTATATGCAGCAGGGATTGCAGACAAAGAAGAGAGTGATCCTTTCCCCTCAAAATCCGAATGAAAAGTGTCCAAGGGATGGACAAAGCACTTGGAGGAGTCTTCTGGACAGGAAGAGGAAGTTGGAGTTGCTGTGGCACTTCCTTCCTGTTGAAAAAGTAAAAATAAAAAAATGTGTTTCGCACAAGAACACTACCTGAATCGTCTGTTCGGGTAGAATAGTTATTCGAAAACCCAATTTTGAGTTGACATTGCTGCTTCTCAAGTAGAAAATCGGAAGAGTTCATAGCGACCGGAAATCGTGCTAGTGGACGCCAAATCTGACTCGGCTTCGCCAGCTCGCTAGCTGGAGCCTTGCATTGTTCCCGTTGTCATCACATTGTTCTAACAAAATTCTGCCATGCTGTCATTGGCGGAATTTGGCTGGAACTCCGTGTTACAAGAGTAATATGGAATGGCCAAATTTCACCGATTCCGCAAGCGGAAATACATTTTCTGCCCGGTCCTAGTCCAGAACTGTATAGAGCATCTCAAGCCTGCTAGCAACTTTTCAGGTTTATATATGTACTGTTTATCTGCCTTATGTGGCACCTGTACACCCATATATCAGAAACTATTCACTTCCCATTGAACTCCCATTGACTCTTGGTTGCAGGAAATATAGCTGTTGCCATCAAGGGACTAGTAGACCAATATGAAGACAGCGACGGCTTACTTTTCAAGCCCATCAAAAAAGTTACACCCAAGAACTTGTTCAACTCATCCAGATTTGTGGGAGTACACCAGATGGCTCTAGAAGTGGGCACTGTTGTCCCTCAAATAGTGTTCAGCATACAAATTAGTCTGCTCAACAATCTCATCAAAAACACATCGTCCATAAACAACTCACATCCCATCCTAGTCAGTCCCCCCAGCGGGAACAACTCGGCTCATCCCAATTGATATGCATGCCTGACACTTTCTCAAGGTTTTCTAGGTCCCCCAGTAGCACTTCTACAGAGACCTCAAGGAGACATAGGTATGCGAGTGCATCATCTACATACATAGACACTGTGTGCATGGTAGAGCCCATCATGATCCAACATTGTGTTTCAGATATCTCGTGGCACAGTCCCAGAGTTCTTTATAGAAGGGTAAAATGACCTACCAAATAAACCTTCACCTGTTCGAAAGGTATTCCATAAAATAAAAGGCACTTAACACATGATTGGTGAAAACATCAGTTATTGGTGTATACCCTGCCCCTTAAAACGTCTCAGTTTGGTGTTATTTGTTTTTCACCCGGCATAAATAGATTCCTCCGACATGGTTTTGAGTAAGGTGTAGAACAGGGGTCTCCAACCGTTTTGGTAGTGAGAGCTACTTCTGATCAGTGAAAATCAAGGTGAACTACTCAAGGCTGCGCAACTTGTGCATTGTTACCAGACACCCTCACGTCCAGCTCCATTGACTTTCAACATAATGTCCAAAGAACCAGATACTATGGTTTGAACAAAATACTTTGACTAGGGGCACTATGATAGTACTACCATTGTATCAGTTACAGTGTGGTTTTTTGGGGATGTATGAACATGTGTACGAATCGGATAAATATGTATGGGTGACTGAGAGCCTATGTCATATGTACATGTGGCACCGGAATACCTTTCATCATATGTGGCACCGTTACATGTATAATACAAACATATAACCATTTTTTAAATGGGATAAATTTAAAGTCTAGAAAACGTTCTGCAAAATGTTCATGATATGGAACATTTTTCTGCACTTTAAATTCCTCCCACTTAAACTAATGGCTGTATTTTTCAGTTATAAATATAGCACTGTGTCTACCAGCCACTGAGAGCAAGTTGCCTGCTGTTTATGAAGGTGAGACTTTTTGAAATGGGAGAAAATTAAACTGAAGAGTTAACTTTATGTTTTTAAGAATTCCATAAAACTCATCATTTAAATTTAATCCCATTTCCAAGTGTCACATTTACAAACACCAGGCATGCTGGTTCTTGTTATGCAGCATGAGAGTTCGAGGGAGATACTCTTTACCCCAATATTCAAATTACAAGGTAACCAAACAGTTACAAAGAACTCAGTTTGAGAACTAAATTCAGGTTAGTTAGTTTATTGCAAACTCTGAAACAGATTAATATACATCAATCTAAGCGTAATTGTATAGAAATACAAAGTAAATAGAATGAAGCCAAATCTTTGGAAGCGATTCACCCTACACAGCAGTGCTGAATTTGAGCCGGTGGTTTCTGGTGCTCAGCAGCGGCACTTAATCATCACCACCGGTGCTTTTCATGAGCGCCAGTTAAGGAGAGGTTCATTTATGGTAGGCACGGGGAGATTAAGTGAATTGCCCAGGATCCCCGCATTTTGAGCCGAAACCGAGACTCAAACCTAGGTCTCCAGGTCCGAAGTTACAGCTCTGGCCATTACTCCACCTCCTCTCCCCACTTTCATGGTTAGTAGTTAGTCCTGTTTGAGGCGGCGCTAACAGGAGAAATGGGCTGGTGCAAGCTGCCTCCTGATGAGAGCACCAGCACTTCTTTTTTTACAAATTAACCACTGCTATACAGTAAAAAGAAAACATCTAATTCAATTACAGTGACATAGGTAATAAGGAGACAAAAATAGATGTTAGATTGCATCAATTCTCCATTCAGGAACCCCTACAAATCCCTAACTGTCCCTACACTATTCTAAAATGGCAGTCCTAACTAAGGCAGAATTTAGTAAAAGATAAAAAGGTGTCCGCCGTCAGAGTCTTCCATAGAAGAAACTCCAACATGGGTCAGGCAGCATAAAGCCACTATAGCCAAGAACGAGGTCTGTACCTCAGGGTGTCCTAAAGCAAAGTGTCAGCTGTCCCTCTCTACGTTACAACATAAGCAATTGTTGAATCAAAACACCTCCCACAACTCCAATAGTAAATTTCCATTATTCCAAAACTCTCCAGCTCCTTCTCTGCCTCTCCGTTCACATGATTAATTATTTTGGCCGTCCTTGGTGCCATCTCCTTCACCCACGAGAACTCGTCTCCCAGGCCTCTCTATCTACTAAAACAATAGCTCTTTCTCTCAACTAATGAAACTTAGTCCACCTGCAGTGGGGACACAAGATACATGCAACATTCTACTATTCAGCAAAATACAAACTCAAATGTTAGCTGGAACGTGTATTAGAAAAGGCGTTTCAAGCCTAAAATTAAGCTAAGTTAATAACACACAGGTTACATTATGTGTGCCATTCTACATACAAAAAACATGATTTTAACATATGCTTTAACATTTCGTATAGTAATACCCTACAATAATATCTTGATAAGTATAACACTAGATCATGTTCAAAAGCACACTTGTTAACCCTTTCACCAAATGTTAATACAGAACACCAAATATTTAGTCAGTTACATCTCTAAAGCACACATGTGATTTACATTAGTTGTGGGGCTACATTAGATATACCATACCCCCTTTCTTCTTTTAGTACATTAGTCACACAGGATATATACATGTGCAGACTACCTGAGATTATAATGCACTCCTACGGTCATTCTAGAATGAGGTCAAAACTTCTCTCTTCTTCAAATCCCCTCTCTGATGGGGTATTGAGCCATCATCAAATCCGATAGACCTATTTAAACCGTTGTTGTTGCGCTTCTCTTTCTTTTGAACTCCTCCAATCATTTCAGATCATGATAGTAATCATCTTGTGGCCTTTTAAACTGTATCTCTCCTGGTTTCTGATTCATTCTTTTCCTTTCTTGTACCCTTTAACCACTCCCACTAGGATTGATGCACAAATACCAATTATAAGCAAAAGTTTCAAGATAGAACCAACTATACCACTTCCCAAATTTGTAAACCATCTACCTACGGCACTAAATCTATTTTCAACTGAGTCCCAAACACCTATAGCTGCCAACCCACTCAAATCCTTCTGGATGTCAGTAATGTTTATTATGTATTTTTGTAAATCCATTCTCTTATCTGGAATGTCAGTGCAACACTGTTGGACCTTTAACATCCAACAGACTCCACCTTCCTTTGCGAGCAGAACATCTAAAGCAAGCCGATTCTGCAAAACCATGGCTCTAACAGCAACCATCTCAGTATTCACGAGCAACAAAGCTCCAGCAGTATTAGTAGATAACTTATCAGCCACTGTGGACAATTTACCACACCCACATTTGGGATTATAGCTCCAAAAATGTCTTGACTTCTTCTCCCAAACAGGGTGATCAAAATCTTCCACATGATAAATCTTTGGAAACCCTGCACCCAGATAACAAGTGCCATACCATCTGCTACGTAACTTAAAATAGGTACTATTCCCACAGACAACTTCCAAGATCTTCGAACTTCAAATGTGTGATCACATTCAGTCTTCCCTACCAATATAGAACTGTAGTCACACCTGTCGTGGTGTACACACAGTCTCCCCCGGTGTTGCCAATCCAATGATAATGCTTCAGTGTTCCCAGCTGTCTGATGTTCCCTTTCCTCTTGTGACCACTCCTGAGCCCAAACCCCCTTCTAGGCACAAGCTCATACTGCCCTATATCTATCTTCTACTTGATCTATGAATTTCTTTTCAATGTCAGTTAGTGCACACGTTAAAGTATGCCGGTGCGAATAAGCTGTATCTATTGTTTTAGATGAAGCAAAATATTTACCAACAACATCAGCTGTCTTAGCATATTAATGTCTGTTCAAGTGCTTAAACATTGCCACTTCTGAAAGAACCAGATCATAGTTTGAAAAATAATACTCAAAATGACCCTTGGCATAAAATATACTAAGAAACAAACTACAGCTAATGCCATATGTCAAAGGAAGATGATGGTATGTAATGCCTTCAGCTACTGAGGCAGGCAACTACATACAAACATAACAATCCCTCGCCTCCATAGTATCCACGTACCCATAAAGTAATCTAGCATAAGCATTTAGTGTAAAATCTCCCCTAGACAAATCTGTATGCAAATGTTGTTCTCCTAACTTGGCTAATACTCCATTTGGCTTAGGAGAGGGTTTCTTCTTGTGTGTAGGTATCTCTTCTATGCTACCAGCAGGCCTCAAACATAGCACTACAACTAATACTAATATTCCTAATACTATAAGTGTTATGGAAGCACCCATTACGCATTTACGCCTACGATTAGAATGATTAGTTTCCATACTATTCTAGATTCAGACAAAGTTCGGTAGAGAAATAGCAGCTACAGAATCTTATCTGTTGTTCTGCACCTATGCAAAAGCAAAACCAGCTTCTTTTCAGAGTTCAATCCTATTTACATGTATGTACAATCTTCGTGAGACTTCCCTAGCCCTACTCTGCATTCTTCTAAATGGATATGCCCTAGTTGTTTCTTCTTCCATTCGGGCCTATTCTTCTTCACGCATCCCTGACAAAAGTTCATAAAGTTCATTCAACGTCTCTTTTAAGTTCTGAACCGAGTTCACTTATGAGCAACTGTAACAAATCTGCTTTCAATTCTTCAACCTCCTCAGGTGATTGTTCTGGATTTAAATGAGGAAAGACTGTTTCATTTAGTATTAGGTTTCATATAAGCCTCTCAGCCTAGGTGGATAAGGAATGGCAAATGAAAGGAGAATGTTCAAATCAGTCCCCTGAATCTTCAGCAAAACATCTATTATCAGCACAGATGTTCCGTGACTCACCCTTGTCAGCATTTGTAGCCATATAAGTCCACTTAGGAGAAGAGTACCTCCGACAAGGCACCCTCAATCTTTTGGATCTCCTTAAACCAAGCCCTCCACCTTCGTCTTCACTTGGTTTTGAGTCAGACGTTTCAGTTATGGTTGCAAGCTTTTTTTCAGGGGGCAACTGCAAACTCCTCCTTGTAGATCCCCTTGACCAGTTTTCTCCCACCTCCACTTGCGGGCCAACAGCACTAACTCCTTCATTGGAAACAGGACCTGGCTTGTTCAGCACCTCTGCACCAGTTACAACTGAGCCAGTTTCTTTCTCTTGCTTTTCTAGTCCTTCTTCGATTTTCTCTAGTGCTGCTTCAGAATCAGAGTGGTCCCTTACAGCTTCACTGACCCTCTCCTGTGGTCTCTAGAACCACTGCTGGTGTCTCTTCTGGAAGTGGAGCTGTTTCAGCAAGGGGAAACAGGACACTGCGGGTATGGGAGGCATGCACCCAGTTCGGAAGGCCTCCATACTTCACAACAGTCGATGTGACTAGAATCACCTGGAACGGGCCACATCAATGAAGTTCATGACAGCTCTTCCTCACATGTTTCTTGACGACAACCCACTCCCTGGGGTTGAGGTCATGGCATTGCTCTAGATGTGGAGGTGCAGTCGCTGCATCAACCTGGTGAGACATAGAACGAACCACATCAGCCAGTCCCTTACAGTAGTCGAGCACCAAATCATCCGATATGTTCACAAGAATATTGGCAGGCACAGCAGGCAACCTCATAACTCATCCCATGAGGATATCATGTGGCGAGAGTCCAATCCTTCTGTCTGGGATACTACGAAGTGTTATCAACACAAGAGACAAAGCATCAGTCCATTTCACAGATGTTGAAGCACATACTTTGGCCAACCTGGATTTCAAAGTATCGTTAATCTGTTCCACAATGCCTGAAGCCTCAGGCCGATAGCTGCAATGTACTCTCTGTTCCACCTTTAAAGCCGCACATAGCAATTTCAACATCACATTATTAAAATGAGATGCTCGGTCTGACTCTAAAGTAGTTGGAAATCCGAATCTCTGAATAAGTTTCCTCCTTAGTAACTTGGCTACAGTCAGACTGTCACATCTTCTAGTAGGATAGGCTTCCAACCAACAAGAAAATATGTACACCACCACCAAAATGTATCTCAGTCCACTACAAACAGGCATCTCAACAAAGTCTAACTGCATTCGGTTAACTGGTCCTCCTGACCTTCCTATATGGCTCAGGGTAACTGCAGTCCTTTTTCCCACATTGATCTGCTGACAAGTCACACACTTGTGGCACAATGCCTCAGCAATCACTCGGAATTTGGGATTGAACCATGTCTGCCTGAACGATCTCACCATCTCATCCCTTCCCACATGTGTGGGTCCATGGATATGCCTCGCCATAGGATGTAACAAACTATTAGACAATACTGGTCTCCCATCAACAGAAACCCAAATGTCATCTCTTTTTACACATTCCGCCCTGATCCAACCCGATTGTTCTTCCTCGGAAACCTCCTCTTGTAACCTCTTCACTTCATCCCAAGTATCAGCAACTGTCATCAACAGGTTGAGATCGGTCTCATCACTCGGTTCATTAGTGTACTCCCCATTTAAAACGCAAGCATTCAATGCACAGTAATGACCAACTTCATCAGAATATCTACTCCCAAGGGTAACATAGTCATTTCCTTTGCAGTGAGCGGGGCACCTGACGACTGCGATCTCCTGAGGCAACTGTAAGGCTCTAACAGTTTTCTCACAACTTCCCCGTTGCGAATGGGTGACCCCAATAAGGTCATAAAACCCCTCTGAGACCATAACTGTCCAAAATCAAGTACTATACCGAGGCCATATTGGCTGTCCATAAATATTGTCACCCTCAGTTAGTCTGAAACACAGCATGCGCATGTTAGGACAATCAATTCAGCTACTTGCGCGGAGAATACTCCTTGAACACAAGCAGCTTCCACCACTCCCGAGACAGTACAGACACCATGGGCAGCCCTCAGATTCCCTTCATGATCCCTTAAACATGAGCCATCCACAAACATAATTTGGTCAGACTCAGGTAATTAGTGTGTAGTTCAGTGACATTGATACGGCCATGCTCTCCTTCGGTCTCGTTCCCATCGCAATCAGGCAACAGTAATAACATGGCATGGTTGAGTATAGAGCAACGCTTTAAAGTGATATTCTCAGCTGCCAAGATGACTTGTTTGTAACATGTAAGCCTACTGTTTGTCAAGTGTTGGATGCGTGTTCTTGTTAACAGCAATTCCACAGAATGCAAAACGTAGACGGTTAGTGTGTGACACATCACGATGCTTTCGCATCTCTCTAGGCTGACACCTGTTGCAGCAACGGATTTGAGACATCCAGAAAAACGCAGATGCTCCTGGGTCTAAAGTAGCTGAAAAGTATTCAACTGGTCTACGGGCACCTCCATGGTTCTGAGTCAACATTGAGAGAGCACAGCCCACCCTTTCATGGCAAAATAGCAAAAACGAGTGACTGTACTCAGGCATTCCGAGTGACGGAGCACAGCAGAGGCTCTCTCTCAACTCCAGGAATGCATTTAAACAATTATTGCCCCTAGGCACCAGATCATAAACATCCTTGTGTGTCAACCTCTGCAGAGGTTTGGCCACTAGGGAAAAGTTGGGTATCCACTGGCGACAGTAGCCCATCATTCCCCAAAACATCCTGACTACCTTCTGTGTACGCGGCAGATTCATTTGCATGATCGCCGATATTCTTTCCTGTGACAGCCTTTGCAATCCGATGTCCTAGATATAGGACTTCATTCAGACAGTACTGCAACTTATTAGTGTACACCTTATGTCCATTCTCAGCCAGATGGTTCAACAAGGCAATGGTTTCAGTTCTGCAAGCGTCCTGAGTATTCGATGCAACCAAAAGGTTATCGATATACTGCACCAGGACCAAATTACAGGGCATAACCAGAGACTCGAAGTTTTTCTTCAAAATCTGGTTAAAAATAGAAGGACTCACCGTGTACCCTTGTGGGAGACGACACCACATTAAAACAAGATCTCCCAGCCTAAATGCGAATAAATATTAGCTGCTTTCATGGAAGGGGAGCGAGAAGAAGGCTTGGCAAAGATCAATACCAGTGAACCATTTGCCCTCACATGGAACCTGAAACAATATCACAGATGGATTCGGTATCACAGGACCACAAGGAACTGCTACATCATTTATTTTGTGGAGATCCTGCACTATGCAGTACTTACTGCTAAGCTTCAGTAAGCCCTTACCTTTCTCAATCATTGACTCAATCACAGACGTGTTCCCAGCATTGGGCTTGATTTGTATGCAGACAGGCTCAACTCCTTTGATGAGTCCAATGTCCTTTCCGGTAAAATCCCAAGCCATATTAGCCACTGTATCTCTGAGATCTAGTGGCAAGTCCTCCACTGTCAGCAAGGGGAACAATGAAATATTCAGATTTTGATTTGCCAATTTAAACGCACTGTCCTCATCATTGGTTTGGAGCCCAATACCCATTGGGGTGCAGTATATAGTGCAGTTTAAGTTGCACAACAAATCGCATCCCAATAGATACACAAGGCTCGAGTCACAACCCCAAAAGCTGATGGTTATCCTCAAATGTTCCTATCTTTACAGGTACTTCTTCCGTCAAGGGGTTTGATATCCTTTTATTTGCAACTCCTACAAATTCGACTAAACGCGGCGGGAAATAGGTACGCCGGCAGGACGCGGACCGGTGTCCTTTTTGTAGATTTCAGATACAGTGGCAGGATAGAATGTGCCTTGATACAGTGATACTGAAAGTGATCTCCTCGTGATAGATCATGGGATCAGTGACAGGATACGGAGTGCCTTGATATAGTGGAGACTCGTAGTGAATTTCGCTTTTACATTGACCCTGTAATAGTTATAACAGACACAGAGGAATTTTATGATTCAAACTAATTAAGACCTTACAGAATACCAATTACTGGGTACAATTTGAAGTGCTTGCCGGGACAGAAGTATAACCGGCGTGGAGGTGTTAACGAGCTGCCTTACAGGAAGACAGCCCTGAGGAGGTCATGGGGAATACCCTAGATGATGAAACACGTGTCGGCTGGCTGGACAACAAAAGAAGAAAATAAAGACCAAGAGAATTTAATAATGAAATGTGTCTTAAATGTTGTTTTGATACTCAGGAAATTGAACTAAGTGTGTGCTTGGGTTGTGAGTTTGTCCTACAACTTGGATTGTTTTACCCGAGAGGGGTAGGTTGGGGACCACTGCTGTTCTCACAATCGAGCGGGTAGCACCAGTGTCAATCAAAAAGGTGACTTTGTGACCATCAGCATCGACCTTTGGTCCATTCTGGTCTACCTCCAAGGCTGCTCCAAGTGTACAGTCTTCCTCCCCTCTTCGGCACCGTCATAAGTACTGATCGGTATTGGAGTCATTGAAAGCCTCGAACATGGGATATTGCTGGATTTGAGCATTAATATAAGATACATTCTGTGAGGCTTGTGGTGGCATTGGAGGCTGGGGCACCTGCATCACAGGGCCTTGAGACCATCCCATATTTTGAGGTCTCGGTCTAGGTTCATTCTGAGGCTGTACAATGTTACCCTGTAATTGATTAAACACCGCATTCTGACCTTGATTTGTGGAATTGAGACAACATTTGCGCTTCCAGTGTCCCACCCTATTTCAATAGTGAAATGGGCTAGTTATCTTTAGGTTAGCAACATCAACTCCAGACTTTGGATCGACTGGAACACCCCTGCCCCTTCCTTGTCCCTGCATTCCTCCACCCTGTTTTACCTGAACTCCTTGTTGGTATTTTCCTGATACAGGGACGACATTCCCACCATAGGGCTGAAGCTGACCTCCTCTCTGAGCAGCCTTCATCTGGACCAACATCAGTTTCTCCTTCATCCTTTTATGCCTCATCTCAATCTCATCGCTGCAATACTTGGCATAATGCAAACTTTCGTCAATAGACATATACTGCCAGCAAATTAAATGCTGTTGAATCATCATGCTAATTTCAGATCACAGCCCTGTTACAAATCTAGACATGAACTCTCTCAGGCTCACCATCGGGTCACTTGGTGGCTATTACATGCTGACCACAATTCACCTAGAACCACAATTTCAAACAGCGTGTTAATGTCAACCCACACTACCTTTGAAATTTTCACAAAACGATCGACCTGTTTGTACCACTCCATTGGCTTTTCTCTCAATCTTGGAAAGTCGCTTGTAAATGTGGCAAGATCACCCCTACTCCAAGGCACATGCCCATACCCTCCACTTTGTACTTCTCGTAAAGGAAAAGCTTAAACACTTCTTTATCTCCCAGTGCTGTTTTAGAAGCCTTCCTCCCCCCCCTCTTCCCATCTATCCAATGTGCTCCAAATTCAAATGCATAATATTAGCTCCTGAATTTGTGTTTTGAGTCCTGGCACCCTCAAATTCTCTATATCTTGATCACTAAATGCAAGCCGGTGGTTCTTCTGTAACGCCTTAGTTCATTCTCTGTCAACATCATACTTACTGGCCCATTCAGATAATTTTCCATGTGCCTCTCTTGCCCTCCTAGTAACATCTTTACTTATGAACAACAATTCACTCTTGTTGATAGGCGTCTATTTGATAAAGCCCTAAGGTTCCACTTATCATTGCATCTAACTCAGTCTTCAACTTGAGCACATCCACTAAATCTACCTTTACAGCTGACTTAATAGTCCCCTGACTTGGTTCAATGCTCTGAATCTCATTAGTGTTGTTTCGTTCCTTCAACAATTTCTCTAAATCTAAAACATCAAATATGTGTTGATCCTCAGGTGACATTTGCGTAGTAACGGTTTCACTGGTGTTCTGTTACGCACTCTAGGAAGTGTTTCCCACACAGATGAATCTAACCCTGTTAATTCAGAAAGAGACTTTACGGGTCTTGGCCCAGTCTGGACTGCAGAAGAATCCGCAGTCGCTGAACAAGGGGTACTCTCATTCATTGGAGTTAATAGAACAAATCTCATGTGAGGACTCTACTCTTTCCTGTGATGTTCCCCCCTCTTCAACTACAGACGTCCTCTGAATTTCATTGCCAGTTGAATTTGGATCATATAGGGGAACAATAGGACCAATGGTAACCAGTACTGTAAGAGCATCCGGAATCCATGAAACAGGACTGGAATCACAACGTCCTGAGACATCGGGGACACCTGTTTGCATCTCTTCCCTCCTCACAACTTGAGAATTCCCTGTCAAAATGACCCCCACAAGAACCGGATTAGGAGCCACTGGAGCTGAAGCACTTACAGTGTTATTGGTGGTATCCATGCTTTCCCCATTCTCGGTGTGCGACTGACTATACGAGGGTGAACATTCTGCCAACAGTCCATCCAACAGACTATCACTAGCGTCACTGCCACTATCCTCTCGTCCCTCCCCCTTCTACCTTTTCTTCCCCTCTTTCCTTCTTCCCCGGTGTTGTCTCCGTCAGTCACTAATGCAGGGTACAATCTCGCTCCCTTGATCATGTCTACTATCCACCTCTTTTGTTGTTCATCCCACCTCGCATCTTCATATGCCCGCATAGCTTTCGTCATTTTCCATTTATATTGGTCTCTCATTTTGACATGTGCTGCTTGCTCCTATGCATTAAGCGCTTCAAACTGTGTAGGTCTAAGTAAAGGCTTCAATGCAAACAACATTCCCCTCAAATTATCAATTATTCTCAAATTGAATGTGCCATAGCATGGAAATGTCATTGCACCTTCTTTCTCTGTGATCTTATGCCAATTTTCAAGCCAAATGATAGTGTGAAGCCCTACGTTCGTTGCCCTATAATGAGCTGGTGTATCCTCTGGGGGTGCGGCTTCACCCATTCTAGTGGGAACATCTACATTTCCTCTGAACATATCTCTGATTACTCTAAAGCACCTCATTTTACCCCTTCCTTTCGTAATACATAATTCAACTTCAGAATTAAATTTTTTGGAGTCCAACAACAGTACAATGCCAAATATTCAATCCAACCTATCCCAGCACGGTACCCTCTGATGTCACTTTCGGCTCCTCGCAGCAGCTCACCCCCTTCACAAGTTCTTCGAACACACATGGTTCTCTCAAACAACAATTGTCTGCTTCACTAAAAGAATAGATAACCAGCAGACTGGACTACGGGAACACCCTCTACGCCGGAATAAACAATTCTCTTCGCCTCAAACTCCAGACTATCCAGAACGCCGCAGCTAGACTGGTCCTCGGCATCCCACAACAACACCACATCACCCAACACCTACGAGAACTCCACTGGCTCCCCGTCGAAAAGAGAGTGACCTTCAAGCTCCTCACCCACGCCTACAAATCCCTCCACAACATCGGACAGCAATACCTCAATGAAATAATCTCCTTCTACGTACCAAGAGAAACCGCCGATCTTACCCTGGCCGAAATCCCTCGCATCCGCAGAGCCAGAACGGGGGGACGATCCTTCTCCTACATCGCAGCCAAGACCTGGAACGAACTCCCTCTCAGCATCAGACGAACCCCCACACTGCAAGCATTCAGGAAGAACCTCAAGACCTGGCTCTTCGGATGAGACGAAGCTGCGCCAAGCCCCCCTCCCCAGCGCCTTGAGACTCTCACGGGTGAGTAGTGCACTTCACAAATCTCTGATTGATTGATTGATTGATTGAATTCCACCACTCAGCTGTAGGTCATCAAAAGATTTTTGAGAGGTCGTCTCACCCTCAACTTACCGAGGCATGCTTCATCATTTCTCTCAGACCGGGGATAGGAACAATGACACCCTGGCGGACTCAACCAAGGGAGGCTAATCAATCCCTGGGAGTTCCTATAAATCTATGCTCAGGACAATACCACTGAGTCCTGTTTTTTGGGGGCAAGAAAAAGTATAAAATATACTGAGGGGTATACTCAAAATATTCTTTATTCAGCAAGTACCTCTGGTATGTTTAAAAACACTAAAAAGGTCGGTCATATAGGGAAATACAGTGAATCACTTGACTTATAATCTATTATTACCAACATGTTTCGACCACAAGTCTAAGACGGTCTAGGGTCTTCTTCAGGGTAACAAAATTTAAGACAATGGTGTACATTCAGACCATGTAGACGGGTAAACAATAGATCCCTACCGGTACCTCTGTTAGATCAGCAAAACTATAGTCGTACTACACTATGGGCTACATGGCAAAGTGTGGGGGACACCTCCTCCATAGTCACACATTCATCAGAAAGATTGTGTCTGGGTTGTACCTATCGGGGCCCCCTCCACTGCCATAATGTGGGTCAGTAGAGAGGACCCAATAGGTAATCTGGTAAAGTTGGAACCCATCTCTTCAACAACTCAGTCAATAGTTCTTGTTGTGCCGCATGAGAGGTAAAGGGAGATACTCCTTACCCCAATATTCAGATTACAAGGTAACCAAACAGTTACCCAAGAACTCAGTATGACAGCTAAACTCAGGTTATTTCGTTTATTGCAAACTCTGAAACAGATTAATATACACCAATCTAAGCATAATTGTATAGAAATACAAAGTAAATAGGATAAAGCCAAATCTTCAGAAGCGATTCACCCTATACAGTAAACAGAAAACAACTAATTCAATCACATTGACATAGGTAATAAGGAGACAAAAATGCACGTTAGATTGCATCGATTCTCTATTCAGGACCTCTACAAATCCCTAACTATCCCTACACTTTTCTAAAATGGCAGCCCTAACTGAGGCAGAATTTAGTAAAAGATAAAAAGGTGTCCGCCGTCAGAGTCTTCCATAGAAGAAATTCCAACATGGGTCAGGCAGCATAAAGCCACAATAGCCAAGAACGAAGTCTGTACCTCAGGGCATCCTAAAGCAAGGTGTCAGCTATCCTTGTCTATGTTACAACATAAGCAATTGTTGAATCAAGACACCTCCCACAACTCCACTAGTAAATGTCCATTATTCCAACACTCTCCAGCTCCTTCTCCGCCTCTCCGTTCACATGATGAGTTATTTTGGCTGTTCTTGGTGCCATCTCCTTCTCCCACGAGTCTTGTCTCCCATTTGTTAATGCGTTTCTTCTTCCCAGGCCTCTCTATCTACTAAAATAATAACTCTTTCTCTCAACTAATGAAACTTAGTCCACCTGCAGTGGGAATACAAGATACATGCAACATTTTCCTGTGCAGCAAAACATGAAATCAAATGTTAGCTAGAACATGAATTAGAAAATGCGTTTCAGGCCTACAATTAAGCTAAGTTAACAACTCATGGGTTACATTATGTCTGCCATTCTACATACAAATAAACCATGCTTTTAACATATGCTCTAACATTTACGAATAGTTAAACCCTACAATAATATCGTGATAAGTATAACACTAGATCATGGTCATAAACACACTTGTTAACCCCTTCACCAAACGTTAATACAGAACACCAAATATTTAGGCAGTTATATCTCTAAAACACATGTGATTTGCATTAGTCATGGGGATACTTTAGATATACCATACCCCCTTTTTTCTTTTAGTACATCAGTCATACAGGATATATATGCGAGTGCAGACTACCTGAGATTATAATGCACTCCTACGGTCATTCTAGAATGGGGTCAAAAGAATGCCTCTCCTCCAACATGTGTGTATGAATGGGATACATGTGTATGGGAGACTGTTAGAAATGGGATTTCTGGTTGGCTAGGGCAAGCGCCTAAGCCAGGCAGAAACCACCACTCTAGTCAGGGCAAGGGAGTTACACACCGAAGATAACCCCTGCTCACCCCCTTTGTAGCTTGCCACAAGCAGCCAGGCTTATCCCAGAGGCAATGTGTAAAGCGTTTGCGCAACACACACACACAGCGGCGACACACTAGGCACACTACAAAAGAAACTCCAAACAAGGTTAATTCAAAAATAGCCTTTGTATTATCATAAACACATTAGAATCATAATCACAAATGTACACTGTGCCACCTGGCACTGGGCAATATTTCACAGGGGATTATATACATGACAGGGCCAATCGTGCTACTGTCAGAACCATTAGAACAGGTAATAACGCAACCAGTAACTATTGGCAAAATACTGTACTCAGCCTCATCACAAGCAACATAAACGCATTATGTCTGCATAACATTAGGCATAAACACCATAGCAGGGCATTTGGCATAAACACATTATGCAACACATTAGAGCTTTGCGCCCTACCAGTACCGCAGGTACTCACCGGCCAACTGGTCTTCCGCGGAGGCCCATCTGGGACTTCCCCGCAAATGCCCTTTGTCCCAAAAGTCAGGGCTCTTAGCTGCCACAGCAGCGGGGTGCAGGCCCAACAGGCCAGCACCAGAAATGAGGGTGAGGGTGTAATCCACCCGGGTCTCTCTAGAGACCGAAAACAATGCCCACAACATTGCAGCTGCCCGCAATCTCATGGTGCAGCTGTGCTGAAAAATCGACACACACAGGGCTTTGGGAGGCCCTCCTTCCTGGGGCCCCCTCTTGTAGCACTTCTGCCCCCAATAGGCACTCGCAGTGCCCAGCACCAACAGTGCTGTGTGACCCCCCTTTTTCCGGGGCTCGTCCGGTGCCACTACCAGGCACCAGAGAAAACGGCTCAATTCCAGCCCCACTCACCGGGGCTCTTCTTTTCTCGCCGGCCCCACCAAGGGGAGGTCACAGCAGGGAGCCCGCGAGACTCCGATCCCCTTTTCCAGCATCGGGGCAACCGGCGAAGCTCCGTCTCCCTCTAGCAGGTGTGCGGGGCTCTCCTTGGTGCACGGGAGCCCCACCCACCCTCAGGCACAAGACGCCTGACTTCCGCTTTGGCAGGGAGAGCCCGCGAGGCTCCGTCTCTGGTGCGGAAGCTCCTCCCTCGATCAGGCGGACTTGCCTGACGCCCGGGTCTGGGCAGTCCGGCATCCGGAGCATAGCCTCCTCTGGCTGGACTCCTTTCTGCTCCCTTGGCCGCAGAGGATGTCCCGAACCGGGAATCCTTGTCCTCGTTACCCTGCTGGACAGCTCGGGGCCACGTAGCAGAGCCCTGGCTGCTCCGCCGTAAGCTCCGCCAACAACCAGGCGATGCCTGACTTACTGGCTGCACGGAGGGAATCCCCACGCCGGGATTCCTTCGGCCCCGCAGGCACTCTTCTCGTCCTCTGGCAAGGTTGGAATCCCCCTCCTCGGGGCTCCAGCAATAAAGAGGTAGCGCTCACGAGGCGCTAGAATCCAAGAGTTTTAGAGGGGCAAAGCTGGGCCCAGGCAGGCCAGCTCACAGGGCCCTCCAGCAGAGGGGCAGTCCCTCGTGGCGGTTCCTCCTGGGGCCCAGCAGGTACAAGCAACACCCCAAAACAGCACCCCAACATGGGGTCACAGCCCCAATATTTATACAGGGTTTCTCTTTGTTCTGCCCTGGCACAGGGCTTGGGGAACTAGTCTCAACTGGTTCTGGGGGGTACTGGAGCACTTTGTTTACAGTGCTTCTACTCCCCTTTGTCAGGTGGGGGCTCGGTCCTCAGACACACCACAGGGGGGGCGGAGCCAGCATTCACCCAGGCAGGCACAGACCTATTCAGGGTCAGGGACTACTCCTCCCACTACTCCAAATGCAGATCTGCCCATTCGGCCTAGCGCTGACTCACCCAGCCCCTCTGGAGCCACACACCTCACCAGCCCCTGTCACTCCAGAGCCAGACATGCAATACACATCAGGCAGGCAGAGACACATAGCACACAGATATGCCAACTTCTAAAAGTGGCATTTCTAAAATAGTGATCATAAATCTGCGCACACCATTACGCAGCATTTATTATCACTATTCCAAACATACCAAACTTGACCACACTGCTCCTCTCATATCAGGAATTACCACTGAAACACTTATCAGGGAATCCCCAATGCATTCCTATGAGAGGGCAGCATCACAGCAGTGAGAAACCAAAATGGCTGTTTGTCACTACCAGGACATGTCACACACTTAAGGTACATGTCCTACCTTTTACCTACAATGCACCCTGCCCATAGGGCTAGCTAGGGCCTACCTTAGGGGTGACTGACATGCAGTAAAAGGGGGGTCACAGACGTGGCACACACTTTAGGTGCCACGTCACAGCGGCAGTAAACTGCGCGCACAGGCCCTGCAATGGCAGAGGCCTGGGACAGGTTTGAAAGGCTACTTTGGTGGGTGGCGCAAGCAGCGCTGCAAGCCCACCAGTAGCATTTAATTTATCTGGCCCCGGGTATATTAGATACCACTTTACTGGGGACTGATCTGTAAATTAAATACGCCAAATAGGTGTAGACCAATCTTACCATGTTTACCACAGAGAGAACACGCACTTTACACTGGACAGCAGTGCTAAAGTGCCCAGAGTCCTAAAACCAGCAACACCAGGTCAGAACAAGCATTTGCAATGCAATAGGTCTCGCATTTGCGAGAGAGCTATTGGCATTGTAAATGACAATGTTTTTTACCCATGTGTTTTGGTTTGGAGTGCAGTGGATGTATGTGGTGTGGAATTATGTGGGTTGTATTGGAATTGTTAGTTGTGGAATTGTGTGATGTGGAGTGTATTTGGCTAGTGGAATTATATGGCATGGTGAATAAATAGGGGTGAGAGCTGCACGGAATAGATAGAAAGGAAGATAGAGAGGGATAGGTACTTTGTGCAGGAAGTGGAGAATGAACTCGAGACAGGGGCAGAAAGAGTGTGCGAGTATAGAGAGGAGATAGGGAGTGTGAGGGAGAGATGAGGGGAAGTGCGTGTGTGGGGGACAGCTGACAGGGTTGGTGGAAGTGCAAGGGAGAGATGTGGTGAATTGGAATTGTTTGTTGTGGAATTGTGTGGTGTGAAGTTGTGTAGTAGAAATATGTGGTATGTCATGACATACCTGTGAACTGGATAAGCAAACATACGTTTCTGTGAGGCGTCAGTTGTGTTGAGATGCAAGTATATCAGAAATTTGAATAATTTTAATTCCCTAACACACAGCGAAAGAAAACACATTCAGGGCCCCTTTTTTGGTATCAGCATAGCTATAAAGATTGTGAAACGCATGCTTAAGGTTAAAACCCCAAAAATACATCGTTTTACGATTAAATAACTCTCCCTCCCTTATCACCCATGCTAGGATGAAGCACAGAGAAAGGCTGCTGAGCCTGGATTTTGGCTGAGAGTCCATCTATGGCCCTTAGCTCCAGTTAAATACTGCTGTGTTCCATAATCAGGCGAGGCTGTGCATCTGCAGGGTTCACTTCTGTCTACACTGTGATTGTGCAAGATATGGTCAGTGTAAATGTGAGCATGCACATTAGTTAAAACATGCACGCTCACATTTCCACTGAGATTCTCTTATTGAATCACAAGAATTACAAGTTAACTCTACTGATGCACCGAGTCGACTTAAAATGCAGCAGTAATTAAGGGGAGTTTAGTACCTCGTAAAAATAAAAGGGGGCATGTTTTTAATGTATTAAAATGTGCCTGGGACAATCCCCCAAAAACCAGGCCTGTCCTGGAAAATCCAGGATGTCTGGTCATCCTATTTACAAACAGACACTTGACTCTGCTGGTCCAGGCTCAATGCTACAAGTGCATGGTTTTAAGCGCAAACTCAATAGAAACACAAGCCGTGCTGCACCCACACCATGCTATACGCAATCAACCCATGTACCCATTATCACTTTGGTACTGCATATACACAACCCACTAAGCATCAGAAATTTAACTAACTAATAACCTTGTGCAGGCTCACCGTACGGCCATGGGTAGTCACCAGGAGTCTATCGGCTTCCACCCCAAGGAAGCCATCGGAGCCACGTTTGGATCCGAACGAGCCCACATAATAAAACTCCGACAAGAAGTTAGACACGCTGGAATAGAACACCGCAAGCCACTGCAAAATGTGGCATCAACACGTACAGCACTTTACTAAATGAAACGCAGAAACAGAAGGTGGACAAACTAGGAGGTCACATGGGAGTTAGTTGACATAGAGAACAGACCTGTAAAGATTACAACCACAAACATTTCATTTTAAGCAGAGTACTTGAAAGTTACCTTTAAAACATAGCATTTCGCTTTCAATGTAGTGACTACACAGCGCATAAATATAAACTCGAATTTCTTGTGACAGTCAATTAACTAGAACTTAAACCGTGAGGTGCCAAGGACAACAAAGGGGAGGGTAGTGAGCTTAAGGGCTGGGAGAAAGGATGATAGTAAGGGAACCTTAACCGCTTCGCTGCGGCGCACATTCCCCCGCTGTGCGGGTGAATTCTAAGCGTGCGCAAATCAGACGGCCCCCGGCCGTTCGACGCACACGCCCACCGTGACGTCAGACGGCCGGGGGCCGTCCGACGCACGGAAGAGGTTAAAACACGGACGGGAGAGGCAGAAAAAACAAGGGGGGGGTGAAATCAGCTGCGCCATATGGGCTGCAGGGGAGAAAAGAGCCCGGTGAGCAGAAGGAGACAGCTGCAGCCTGAGGAGAGGGAGTGAGGGGCAGTACCAGGGGAGCCGGCGAGGGCAAGGGGAGGAGAGCGAGCAGGGCCAGCAAAGAGCAGAGGAAGTACGGTGGCCGTGAATCGGGTGGTGTGCTGCGTTACGAGTTGTTCAGACTATAAAAAAAATTACAAAATCCTGAGCAGGCAGTAAAATAGTAAAAAAAAACGGAAGCAGATACGGAGGCCCCAGTCAGTCAGTAAGTTCCCGACAGCGGCGGAGGCTCCTCCGAGCTCCGACAACCCCAGACCCCAGCCCCGCCAGGGCCTTGTAAAAGCCATCTGTCCGCAGGATGGGAGGGAGCGGAGGGGGCCACACCCCCAGCCCCGACCGGCGCTCACAGATCTCAGCAGAGAGTCTGACTCCCCGTCCGTCAGGGAGGGGTCAGTAAAAGTGCTTACAGTATAACGCCGCAAGTAAAAGATCCAGTCCTGATGGGCGGTCCCAAAAGGAGACAGGGCGGTAACAAGGAGGGACTAAGAAGCCTCATTATCAATAGGAAGCCAGCATTTACCATGGACGATGACGCCAGCCAATGAAAAATATGGGCGGGGCTTGAACACCACTTCTAAAACATACCCTAATACAATATGCCTCGCAAAGCGAGCAGCGCATGCGCTGCAACGCTAGGCTCGACCTAAAAAGCGGTGGGGGCAGAGTGAAGGGGAGAAGGCTTTTTTTTAACTGTGAGGGTGTGTGTCATTAAGGCATGCCAGGGGGCAAATCAGGCAGCGAGATGATTTTAAGTTTAGTATGCACATGTGTTAGCCAAAATCACAAATGGAAATCAAATTTTACACTAGAAGTGTATATTAACGAGAAAGCGTCTATATGTAAAAAGTAAGTATACAGGCGGGTAGCTGTGCATGCAGGAATGTGTGGCTGTGAGGGTTTTGGTACAGGCTGATAAAAGGCATACAAAAAACATGCTAAACAAGACAAGGGAAGTGTGGCAAAAGGTGGCTATTAGGGCTGACCAGCTCCGTAAATAGTAAATCATGTTATTGTATTGAGATGCAACTTGAATGCCATTGCAAGGCAGGACGCCTCCACAGGAAACAAAGTTGCAAGTGTTATTGACTCACAAAAAAAGTGAAACAAAAAAGAAGTAAATAAAAATGCGGTGTCCACATTCTGCCTGCCTGATTGTTATGAATAGTCTTAGAAAGAAATCCCAAAAATGTTGACAATTTTTTTTTGCGCTGTTGTGCACCTAACTAAGGGGCTCATTACGATGACGGACGGAAAAGCCCTCCGACCGCCATGTATCGGGAAGAATCCCCCCGCATGACCCGCGGCATTTCCGTCGGACAAATTACGATGCAATGTACGCAGAATCAGACCGCAGCGGAAGGATGCCACAAAAGACCGTCCACCACGTTCAGAAAAGCTGCAAATGAATGAATGAATGAATGAATGAAGGAGCACTTATAGAGCGCATGGCTACCCGGAGGCATCCCAGCGCTATGACACCCTAGAGAACTGTAATAATAATGAGGTCACGGAAAGAGGAAGGTTTTCAACAGTTTTCTGAACTTGAGATAATCAGGTTCGGAGCGTATGTGGAGGGGAAGACCGTTCCAAAGTTTGGATGCATTGTACGTAAACAGTCGGCCTCCACTACGTGATCGTTTAATCTTAGGAACTAAGACTAAACCTTTGTTCTTAGATCTAAGGACCCTATTAGGCACATAGGGTTGAATCCAAGAACAGATCAAGGAAGAGCCCTTGCCAGAAAGTAACTTGTGGGTAATACATAGGGACTTAAATTGGATTCTTTCCTGAACAGGGAGCCAATGCAAAGTAGCGAGTGCGGGTTTTGCAGAGGAGCGTTTGGGAATATTCATCAGCATGCGAGCTGCACAATTTTGTACTATTTGAAGAATTTTGATGGTACCCTGCGGGGCTCCCAGGTACAGAACATTAGCATAGTCCAATCTTGATAGGATAAGAGCTTGGACCAACACCCGTCTAGCTGTAAAAGGTAGCAAGGGAAGTATTTTTCTAATAATTCTTAAGAGGCTGTAACAGCTAGCTGCAACTGTACGCGCTTGTGCCTTAAAATCAAGGTTGCAGTCAAGCCAAACCCCAAGACTTTTGATTTGTTTTCTAGGGGCAGGGGGGGAACCTAAAACACTAGGCCAAAGGTGGTCAATGTTTCGGGGAGCAGACTTCCCCAACAGCATGAGTTCAGTCTTTGATCCGTTAAGTTTCAGGAAGGAATTATTCATCCAATCAAAGACTTTCTCCAGACAGGTGATTAAATCGGGTTCATGTTGATTGTTTTGTTTCATAGAGATGACTAACTGCGTGTCATCCGCATAGGTAACGATATGAACCCCGAATGGACATACTGTTTCAGCTAGCGATCTCATGTACACATTGAACATAGTGGGGCTGAGGGAAGATCCCTGAGGAACCCCACATTTCAAAGGAATTTGTTTTGAAGAATATTCGTCTTCAAAAACTGTGAAAACCCTGTTTTGAAGGAAAGACTGGAGCCATTTTAGGGCTGATCCAGTCACTCCGGCGTCTCCAAGTCTTTGTATCATTAAGCGATGATTAACAGTATCGAAGGCTGCGCTGAGATCCAATAATAAAATGGCAGTGCAGCCTCCATTATCAAGAGTCTTCCTTGTTTCCTCTGCTACTGCCAAAAGAGCAGTTTCTGTGCCCTGTTGGGGTCTAAATCCTGTCTGTGTAGGATGAAGACCATTGTTGTTTTCCAAGAAGGCTGATAAAATAGAATTAATGTATTTCTCAGCTAGCTTACTTATTCCCGGTAGTAAGGAAATAGGTCGATAATTTCCCCAGTTTTCTGGGTCAAGGCTAGGTTTCTTTAACAGTGCCTTGACCCTTGCATGTTTCCATTGGGATGGCACAATGGCTGTCTTGAGTGAGGAGTTTATCACCTCCAGTATAACTGGTGACACAGCCTCTGAGATTTGATGGAGAATGGTAGGAGGGGCAGGGTCTAAGGGAGAGCCCGATTTTAGATCTCTCAAGAGTCCTTGAAGAGTGATAAGATCAAGGAGCGGAAATTCCTCTAGCAAAATTGGCGTTTCCGGGGTGAGAGTAACAGTAGATAAAGGGACCAATGCATCTATGTTTTGAGGAAATGATTTATATATAGTTAGTATTTTGTCTGAGAAATATTCAGCAATTTCATTGCACCACAATTGAGCATTATTTAAGACTTTAGAGGGTGTCGGAGTTGTGAGAAGAGATTTATCTATTTTAAATATCTCACGAGAAGAGTTTACAGCTGAAATTTTGTCTTGGTAAAAAAGCGCCTGGGCATTTTTTATTTCATCTTTGTACATTTTAATAGCTTCTCGATATTTAGTTTTGCTAGAGGCAGAGAAATCTTTCCTCCAGCTTCTTTCATGTTTTGTACATATCTGCTTTAATTGACGTAGATGTTGAGAATACCGAGGTTTTTTTTTGACTCCCACCCTTTCTGAAATCTGTTTTCTAGGGCGAACACAATCAAGTGCTGACTCAATCCAGTTGTTGAAATTATCATTAGCAAGAGTGGGGTTTAATTGCGATGGGGGAGAAGTAGCGTTTAACTTGTCTATCAGGGCATCTATGGAAATCCGACCGCATCGGACGGGGAAAGCTGTGCAAAGGCTTGAAAAGGCCACTCCTGCCGCGGCATGACCGCACGGCCAATTACGATGAGATTGTGGAGTTGGCGGACCAAGCACTGCGTCTGACCTCCGCGCACGCACAAAGGCCAAATGAATAGCGGACGGAACCAACTTCACAACAACGCCCGAAGTGTGCCTGTACCCCCTGCCGCCCACAACCACAACACACACGCCACTATGATACACCCCAACTTTCTCCTGGTAGGGAAAGGCTTGCGCAGCATGGAAGAGACATCTGGAGGTCATCACCCATGTGGACACACCCACAGACCACAGTATAAAACCAACCCCATCCTGGACCAGCATCCTTTGCCCACCACAAGCCAAGACAGAGAGACAGGACACCATTGACTCACACTGCACAACATCACACCCACCTATCCCCACACAACACCACTGCCACCCACACACCTCACACACTACACAAATCTCCAACATCACCTTGCACCCTGCACCCCTCATTCATTTGCACCATGCCCCCCAAGAAAATGCCCAACTTCACCGACTCAGAGTTGAAAGTGATGGTAGACGAGACAATCAGGGCAGAACCACATTTGTACGGGCACCTTGTCCAACACACCCCACCTGCGCGCAAGAATCAGATGCGGGCAAGGATCCACAGCAAAGTCAATGCCGTAGGGACCACCCTACGCACTGTGCGTGACATCAGGAAGCGGTGGTGCGACCCCAAGGGCCGGCTCAAGCTTCTGGTCCAGGGAAGACATGGCTTGGCAGTTCGGGCTGGACTGTTCCCATGAGGCACAGGGTCAGACTGATTTGCATATGGCCATGTCTGAACTGGGGTGGTGGAGTGAGCTAAAGAATGATGATGGATTAAACCCAGATCAGTTGACTGGGGGTGAGTGTTTGATTAGCTCAAACGCTCCGTCCATCATCCCCTTTGGTATCACTTTGTTCGCCCTAAGTTGGCAGGGTATGCCCAGACGTGGGTCCCTTGCTCACTTTGCCACTGAATTCAAGCTAGCCTGGCTGATGACGGCTGAATAGCCGGTAACCGGTCCCAGGATGCTTGTTTCCGGTCCAGGGAAGACATGGCTTGGCAGTTCGGGCTGGACTGTTCCCATGAGGCACAGGGTCAGACTGATTTGCATATGGCCATGTCTGAACTGGGGTGGTGGAGTGAGCTAAAGAATGATGATGGATTAAACCCAGATCAGTTGACTGGGGGTGAGTGTTTGATTAGCTCAAACGCTCCGTCCATCATCCCCTTTGGTATCGCTTTGTTCGCCCTAAGTTGGCAGGGTATGCCCAGACGTGGGTCCCTTGCTCACTTTGCCACTGGATTCAAGCTAGCCTGGCTGATGACGGCTGAATAGCCAGAAACCGGTCCCAGGATGCTTGTTTCCGGTCCAGGGAAGACATGGCTTGGCAGTTCGGGCTGGACTGTTCCCATGAGGCACAGGGTCAGACTGATTTGCATATGGCCATGTCTGAACTGGGGTGGTGGAGTGAGCTAAAGAATGATGATGGATTAAACCCAGATCAGTTGACTGGGGGTGAGTGTTTGATTAGCTCAAACGCTCCGTCCATCATCCCCTTTGGTATCGCTTTGTTTGCCCTTAGTTGGCAGGGTATGCCCAGACGTGGGTCCCTTGCTCACTTTGCCACTGGATTCAAGCTAGCCTGGCTGATGACGGCTGAATAGCCAGAAACCGGTCCCAGGATGCTTGTTTCCGGTCCAGGGAAGACATGGCTTGGCAGTTCGGGCTGGACTGTTCCCATGAGGCACAGGGTCAGACTGATTTGCATATGGCCATGTCTGAACTGGGGTGGTGGAGTGAGCTAAAGAATGATGATGGATTAAACCCAGATCAGTTGACTGGGGGTGAGTGTTTGATTAGCTCAAACGCTCCGTCCATCATCCCCTTTGCTATCGCTTTGTTCGCCCTAAGTTGGCAGGGTATGCCCAGACGTGGGTCCCTTGCTCACTTTGCCACTGGATTCAAGCTAGCCTGGCTGATGACGGCTGTATAGCCAGAAACCGGTCCCAGGATGCTTGTTTCCGGTCCAGGGAAGACATGGCTTGGCAGTTCGGGCTGGACTGTTCCCATGAGGCACAGGGTCAGACTGATTTGCATATGGCCATGTCTGAACTGGGGTGGTGGAGTGAGCTAAAGAATGATGATGGATTAAACCCAGATCAGTTGACTGGGGGTGAGTGTTTGATTAGCTCAAAGCTCCGTCCATCATCCCCTTTGGTATCGCTTTGTTCGCCCTAAGTTGGCAGGGTATGCCCAGACGTGGGTCCCTTGCTCACTTTGCCACTGGATTCAAGCTAGTCTGACTGATGACGGCTGAATAGCCAGAAACCGGTCCCAGGATGCTTGTTTCCGGTCTAGGGAAGACATGGCTTGGCAGTTCGGGCTGGACTGTTCCCATGAGGCACAGGGTCAGACTGATTTGCATATGGCCATGTCTGAACTGGGGTGGTGGAGTGAGCTAAAGAATGATGATGGATTAAACCCAGATCAGTTGACTGGGGGTGAGTGTTTGATTAGCTCAAACGCTCCGTCCATCATCCCCTTTGGTATCGCTTTGTTCGCCCTAAGTTGGCAGGGTATGCCCAGACGTGGGTCCCTTGCTCACTTTGCCACTGGATTCAAGCTAGCCTGGCTGATGACGGCTGAATAGCCAGAAACCGGTCCCAGGATGCTTGTTTCCGGTCCAGGGAAGACATGGCTTGGCAGTTCGGGCTGGACTGTTCCCATAAGGCACAGGGTCAGACTGATTTGCATATGGCCATGTCTGAACTGGGGTGGTGGAGTGAGCTAAAGAATGATGATGGATTAAACCCAGATCAGTTGACTGGGGGTGAGTGTTTGATTAGCTCAAACGCTCCGTCCATCATCCCCTTTGGTATCGCTTTGTTCGCCCTAAGTTGGCAGGGTATGCCCAGACGTGGGTCCCTTGCTCACTTTGCCACTGGATTCAAGCTAGCCTGGCTGATGACGGCTGAATAGCCAGAAACCGGTCCCAGGATGCTTGTTTCCAGTCCAGGGAAGACATGGCTTGGCAGTTCGGGCTGGACTGTTCCCATGAGGCACAGGGTCAGACTGATTTGCATATGGCCATGTCTGAACTGGGGTGGTGGAGTGAGCTAAAGAATGATGATGGATTAAACCCAGATCAGTTGACTGGGGGTGAGTGTTTGATTAGCTCAAACGCTCCGTCCATCATCCCCTTTGGTATCGCTTTGTTCGCCCTAAGTTGGCAGGGTATGCCCAGACGTGGGTCCCTTGCTCACTTTGCCACTGGATTCAAGCTAGCCTGGCTGATGACGGCTGAATAGCCAGAAACCGGTCCCAGGATGCTTGTTTCCGGTCCAGGGAAGACATGGCTTGGCAGTTCGGGCTGGACTGTTCCCATGAGGCACAGGGTCAGACTGATTTGCATATGGCCATGTCTGAACTGGGGTGGTGGAGTGAGCTAAAGAATGATGATGGATTAAACCCAGATCAGTTGACTGGGGGTGAGTGTTTGATTAGCTCAAACGCTCCGTCCATCATCCCCTTTGGTATCGCTTTGTTTGCCCTTAGTTGGCAGGGTATGCCCAGACGTGGGTCCCTTGCTCACTTTGCCACTGGATTCAAGCTAGCCTGGCTGATGACGGCTGAATAGCCAGAAACCGGTCCCAGGATGCTTGTTTCCGGTCCAGGGAAGACATGGCTTGGCAGTTCGGGCTGGACTGTTCCCATGAGGCACAGGGTCAGACTGATTTGCATATGGCCATGTCTGAACTGGGGTGGTGGAGTGAGCTAAAGAATGATGATGGATTAAACCCAGATCAGTTGACTGGGGGTGAGTGTTTGATTAGCTCAAACGCTCCGTCCATCATCCCCTTTGCTATCGCTTTGTTCGCCCTAAGTTGGCAGGGTATGCCCAGACGTGGGTCCCTTGCTCACTTTGCCACTGGATTCAAGCTAGCCTGGCTGATGACGGCTGTATAGCCAGAAACCGGTCCCAGGATGCTTGTTTCCGGTCCAGGGAAGACATGGCTTGGCAGTTCGGGCTGGACTGTTCCCATGAGGCACAGGGTCAGACTGATTTGCATATGGCCATGTCTGAACTGGGGTGGTGGAGTGAGCTAAAGAATGATGATGGATTAAACCCAGATCAGTTGACTGGGGGTGAGTGTTTGATTAGCTCAAAAGCTCCGTCCATCATCCCCTTTGGTATCGCTTTGTTCGCCCTAAGTTGGCAGGGTATGCCCAGACGTGGGTCCCTTGCTCACTTTGCCACTGGATTCAAGCTAGTCTGACTGATGACGGCTGAATAGCCAGAAACCGGTCCCAGGATGCTTGTTTCCGGTCTAGGGAAGACATGGCTTGGCAGTTCGGGCTGGACTGTTCCCATGAGGCACAGGGTCAGACTGATTTGCATATGGCCATGTCTGAACTGGGGTGGTGGAGTGAGCTAAAGAATGATGATGGATTAAACCCAGATCAGTTGACTGGGGGTGAGTGTTTGATTAGCTCAAACGCTCCGTCCATCATCCCCTTTGGTATCGCTTTGTTCGCCCTAAGTTGGCAGGGTATGCCCAGACGTGGGTCCCTTGCTCACTTTGCCACTGGATTCAAGCTAGCCTGGCTGATGACGGCTGAATAGCCAGAAACCGGTCCCAGGATGCTTGTTTCCGGTCCAGGGAAGACATGGCTTGGCAGTTCGGGCTGGACTGTTCCCATAAGGCACAGGGTCAGACTGATTTGCATATGGCCATGTCTGAACTGGGGTGGTGGAGTGAGCTAAAGAATGATGATGGATTAAACCCAGATCAGTTGACTGGGGGTGAGTGTTTGATTAGCTCAAACGCTCCGTCCATCATCCCCTTTGGTATCGCTTTGTTCGCCCTAAGTTGGCAGGGTATGCCCAGACGTGGGTCCCTTGCTCACTTTGCCACTGGATTCAAGCTAGCCTGGCTGATGACGGCTGAATAGCCAGAAACCGGTCCCAGGATGCTTGTTTCCAGTCCAGGGAAGACATGGCTTGGCAGTTCGGGCTGGACTGTTCCCATGAGGCACAGGGTCAGACTGATTTGCATATGGCCATGTCTGAACTGGGGTGGTGGAGTGAGCTAAAGAATGATGATGGATTAAACCCAGATCAGTTGACTGGGGGTGAGTGTTTGATTAGCTCAAACGCTCCGTCCATCATCCCCTTTGGTATCGCTTTGTTCGCCCTAAGTTGGCAGGGTATGCCCAGACGTGGGTCCCTTGCTCACTTTGCCACTGGATTCAAGCTAGCCTGGCTGATGACGGCTGTATAGCCAGAAACCGGTCCCAGGATGCTTGTTTCCGGTCCAGGGAAGACATGGCTTGGCAGTTCGGGCTGGACTGTTCCCATGAGGCACAGGGTCAGACTGATTTGCATATGGCCATGTCTGAACTGGGGTGGTGGAGTGAGCTAAAGAATGATGATGGATTAAACCCAGATCAGTTGACTGGGGGTGAGTGTTTGATTAGCTCAAACGCTCCGTCCATCATCCCCTTTGGTATCGCTTTGTTCGCCCTAAGTTGGCAGGGTATGCCCAGACGTGGGTCCCTTGCTCACTTTGCCACTGGATTCAAGCTAGCCTGGCTGATGACGGCTGAATAGCCAGAAACCGGTCCCAGGATGCTTGTTTTCGGTCCAGGGAAGACATGGCTTGGCAGTTCGGGCTGGACTGTTCCCATGAGGCACAGGGTCAGACTGATTTGCATATGGCCATGTCTGAACTGGGGTGGTGGAGTGAGCTAAAGAATGATGATGGATTAAACCCAGATCAGTTGACTGGGGGTGAGTGTTTGATTAGCTCGAACGCTCCGTCCATCATCCCCTTTGGTATCGCTTTGTTCCCCCTAAGTTGGCAGGGTATGCCCAGACGTGGGTCCCTTGCTCACTTTGCCACTGGATTCAAGCTAGCCTGGCTGATGACGGCTGAATAGCCAGAAACCGGTCCCAGGATGCTTGTTTCCGGTCCAGGGAAGACATGGCTTGGCAGTTCGGGCTGGACTGTTCCCATGAGGCACAGGGTCAGACTGATTTGCATATGGCCATGTCTGAACTGGGGTGGTGGAGTGAGCTAAAGAATGATGATGGATTAAACCCAGATCAGTTGACTGGGGGTGAGTGTTTGATTAGCTCAAACGCTCCGTCCATCATCCCCTTTGGTATCGCTTTGTTTGCCCTAAGTTGGCAGGGTATGCCCAGACGTGGGTCCCTTGCTCACTTTGCCACTGGATTCAAGCTAGCCTGGCTGATGACGGCTGAATAGCCAGAAACCGGTCCCAGGATGCTTGTTTCCGGTCCAGGGAAGACATGGCTTGGCAGTTCGGGCTGGACTATTCCCATGAGGCACAGGGTCAGACTGATTTGCATATGGCCATGTCTGAACTGGGGTGGTGGAGTGAGCTAAAGAATGATGATGGATTAAACCCAGATCAGTTGACTGGGGGTGAGTGTTTGATTAGCTCAAACGCTCCGTCCATCATCCCCTTTGGTATCGCAGAGGAACCACGCGGCGGCACAGAAAACTGGTGGCGGCCCTCCCATCCCACCACCAACCTTCACTGAATGGGAGGAGAAGGTGCCTGCCATAATGCATCCAGAGAGTCTCACATGAATCGAGGGGGGACTGGAGGTTGGTACGTACCAACAAACATGGACATGACGGAAGTTGTCACAGATCACATAGCGCAGACCAATGAAATCCTTAGCAGTGTGCCCACAGGAGCCAGCATCACACCACATCCTGTCATGTGGACGATGTGGACATTGTCGCATTAACACACTCAAGTACTGTTGCACAGGGATTTTCTGAATACACGTGCGATTTATGCATGTTCAACCACATGAATACCAATCCCTGACAACATGCACACGCCAAATCTGGTTTCAAAACGCACTTCGCTGTTCCTGCATGAGTACAACAGCTGCGTGCACAGGCCAGGCATCACGTATATAGGATCTGTTGCACGACGTGTCCTTTTTGTGGCAATGTTCAGCTAACTACCCCATGAGTGATTGTGGATAGTCATTTGTGGCCTCACATTCACACAGTGAAAGCATACTTCAATAAGTGTGCATGCACAATGGGCCTCTGTTTAGACAAGTAGTCGCTCCCACACGAGACCGGAGACCTTCGAATTGCAGGTGTCTTGACCGTCCTGCGCTATTCAGTCACTGCTGAACACGGCTCTCCCACTATTTTCGCGGTGAACTGACACACAAATTATTGATAGCGTCTGATGCTGAAGGCCGTTGCACACTTTTTATCAGACTTGTGGGCTCTAGCCTTGTCCCTTCCTTCCATGCTTTTCCGGGAGTACCACCGGGTGTGATTGCTCCAAATTTCATCACTGCATTTAGCGGTCTCAGTTCATTACTTTTGCTGTACAGCTGAGCGCTGATTCTGAGATTGCTCTCACGCCATGTCTGACCGTCCTGTTGTCCAGGCCGAGCCCGGGCAGTTGCAACTGTACCATGCCCGCATGCAGCTTCTCTTCGGATGTGTCCCATTGGCTGTGCTGGGCATCAGTTATGGGCTAACGTTCCGCAATGCCTATTTCACCTGCGTGCAACCTGTCTTTTCCTGCAGGAGATGTCTGTTTGAGTGGGCCATGGATGTCTGCCTTTCAAACACATGCCTTGCCGACCTGGATCATGAGCTGTGGGTGACTCCTTTGTCGGTCCACGTGCAAGACTGCTTCGGTGAAACACGTTTATGGGATGCCTTACAATGTGTCAGGCAGGCGGACAACTGCGCCTGTGCGTTAGCGCAATGGCTCCTGTGCAATGCCTACATCGAACCTCTCCCAGGTTGCGATGGGATGCTCCTTTCAACCTCGTGGTGCGAGGAGCACATCTGTTCCTTCATACTGCTGGATTGGATGGCGGTCCTCTTCACTGAAGATGATTTGAATCGTCTTTTGGAACTGATTACCTTCGAAGCTGCCTGTGCCTTCTTGGATTCGTAACTACTTAACAGCAACAGGGACTGTTGGTGACTAATTCAATTTTCGTTTCCCTTTCTTCACGCCTCCTGACGGGAATTGTCATCCAGCTCTCTGACTTTAGACCTGTCGACATTGGCTTGGACTATGCTGAGCTCTGCGGGCTGTCTCGCTTGGTACCACGGACCGGAGCAAGTGGAGTCTGTCATCTGACCGTCGTGGACATTGTCATCTGGCATGTGCCCGGCTTCCATTATGCAGATGTGGCGCACAAAGATTACATGGCGTTGTTGTTTTGCAAGTACCCAGCGCTCGGGTTGTGTGTACACGCAGGTACACGGCGTCCCCCCCCTCTGTACACGGGGTGGATGCCGTCCCCCCTGCCAGGACGCTGGTCCCCACAGGAATATGCATAACTTGTCCCGGTGTACTCTCCAGTTACCGGGACACGTTCAGCAGCACCTGCACGTTGACTGCTCTCCATTCCCTGCAGCAACGTGCATGCAGCGAGTGAGCCTTTTTTCACCTCCAGCCGTGCCGAAGTAAAGGGGCCATCCGGCCTTCTTTTGTTTGTACATGCTGACTGGGGGCCGCCTTGAACCTTACATTTGAATGTGGATGCCACAGAGGGAAACATAGGCACACAGCTTGCCTTCTGTTCACAGGGACTTAAGGGAGGCTTTTGCCTGTGTTCTGTCCATGTGTATCAATGCAGACACTGTGAGACTGTCAGATGGGTTAGTCTGTCCCAGTATTTGCACAAATCATTTCTGTTGCACTATTTTACTTCTTTCTTAGCGCTACGTCGTAACGTTGTGAGGTCATTTGCATTTTGTCTTACTTGGTCAGTCCCCCCACTTATTTTTTGGGGACCTGTGCCCTGCAAGTACCTTAGTATATGTCTGTCACATGGGAGGTGTCCGCAGAGCTTGTCCTCTGCGCGGTCCTAGAGTACTGTCTGTACATTCTGTCCGTGGTCGGAGGACATTGTCCCTTGTCATTCTGTTCTGGTGTGGCCCTGGCACCCCGACCCAACCAAGTCTCACAGCTGCAAGAGGACACGGATCCCCTTCGGATGACATGGGAATGCGGGCTAGATGCCCCACACTTGGAGAGTGATCCATCCAGTGATGAGAGCGACACAGCAAATGTGTTGCAAATGTCACCATACATAGGCAGAGGGATGGGTTCTGCTGACAAAGCCCATAGACCAGGGACATCCCATACAACTCCTACCTGCAAGGGGTGGGGGGATATGCTTGTGGTTCTACGTCCAGAGTGATTATTGATGCGACATCTTGCTTCATGTTAAATGGACATGTCACTGTGGTTACTGGTTGGGTACTCATGCATTTTCAACCTGTTGTGGCACGTATGTTGCATGCTTTGACACTGTAGTAAGAACTTCACATTTGGAAACGTTTCTTGTGTTCGACTTGTCTGCTTGTGTACAGGCGCTTGTATGCCTCAGAGTGAGTAGGAGAGCAAGTGAGGCAGTATGGCAATGGTGTCCTGTGCGTAGGGGTGCTTCGTTGTGCTCAGTCCCTGCATGCACAGGTTCTCAAATCCTGCGCATAGTCCAGTATGTGTACGAACTCACATGAACATTTGTCAAAGTCTGTGAGACAACAGCAAGGCACACAGACACAGTCATAGTCGATCATTGTTGAATCACACTCAACGGAAGTAGTTGACGATGAGCTGTTGTCGTTGGTCAAGGCCTTCTTCCTCAACACTGTCATCGCCACTGGAACTGTGACCCTGCCAACAAACGGGGCCGGACGCATGTGCCCTGGGCCAGTTCTCCCATACAAGTACATTGTCTGTGTGGTTACCTTATTTGCATGGGGGCCTCGTGCCCCACGACATTACACATAGGGTGCACCAATCACTTTGGGCGAATGGGCTGTGATGTGTGATGTAATTCGCAGGTCGCCAATGCAAATGCAGTATGTGTTCGCATGCACGGGAGCTGGCATCCGCAGCGATGACATGCATTGGCCCCAATTGAATGTTGCAGGGTTGCGGTCGCAGCTTCCGGGCCGCCGCGGTGTGGCACACACTATGCGAATGAGCCATCAGCCAATGGGGGCCTTCGGCGGCGTACATATTTTGATATTGCGGTGCGCGCGCTCTGCAACTGTGGGGCTCGTCATTGGCCCCAATTGCCTTCAGGGGCACAGAGGGTCACTCATGGGGATTGGGTGGGCCTCGCACTTTGCATTTGGCAGGTTGCCACATTCATCGTGGTGCCGCCACGCTTGCTGGGAGTTGTAGTTGTTCAGGGGTTGCATGCGTGGAGATGTTTGGTCCGTACCTCTGCTGTTGAGCGCGGCGGCGTCTTGTCTGCCGGAGGTGCAGCAGGTAGTGCAGCGGGAAGGCCTGTGGCGCTGGATCCATGGTGGCTCCGGTGGTTTAAATGGCTTCTGTGTTGGCTCTTATTCTCCGTTATTGTATTTCCCCCATCCACAACGTGGTGGTTTTTACGCTGCGGTGGGAAGGGCTGTTTGCAACATCGTGATCTGGTTGGCGGACGGAACGTGTTTCCGCACGCCGGTCCTGCTCTGTTTGCTCCGTCCGCCACCCTTGCGTACGCAGAAAACGTGCGGAGCCAGACAGACCGCGGCGGACGGTAAAAGGCCTCTGTTGGACCATTGTGATTTGGTGGTCGCAATGACCGCACCTGGAGCAGACGATATGACGGTTTTCCGCCACCCCCACCAGCGCGGATGGGCTTCCGTCCGTCATCGTAATGAGCCCCTAAGCTTATTACATGCACTGGGAAAACGCAACATCAGATACTTCTAATTCATGTTCACAAAATTAACAAAGCAAACTGCATTAAAGGAAATAAGAAAACAAAACAAAACTACGACTTTCATAGAGAGAGGGAAGTTGTTTATTTGTTTTAATGGAAGATACAGCTGCCAGCAAGAGCCTCGCGCATCAAGCTTCTACAATGTTTTACGCAACTGAATGTTAATCACTGAAATCGCAATGACACCTGCTGCCGTAAAGCTTGTTCGTTAAGAAGACGCACGAGTGCCAGCCCGCTCCTCTGCTGGAAGAAAATGACACTAATTAGGAAATACTGCACCCGGCTGAAGGATGCAACTTTGACTGGGTGTCTCGCGCTAACACTTTTTGTATGGCAGGCCCGCTAAGGCGCACTGCCTTCCTGCCGGGCGCGCGCCGCTGGGCACGCGCCTGGGCCGCCTGATGGCGAATCACACGTAGTCCCTCCAGTCTCTGATCTGGCATTGTGTCTTCACAAGTCGTAGTTCCGTAAATCTTATTAGAGAATAGGTTTTATAGTGATTTAAACCTGTCCTGTCTAACCTCTGGAACAGACATCGACTAAAGCCGTACTTGGCCATTGCGCGCCACGTAACTACACTTTTTTCCTGTTTTCATCAGCACTACTTCTCACCTACTTCTATAAACACTTCACACATGTAGCATAAAGTTCACCATGATACCACCAGACCACGTCTATGCATCCCACCTAAATCTTTTCACATATGACATTTGTCATATTACAACCACACGCCTTTTTTTTTTTACCAGACCAGTAATCCCGCCGGACAGTCACGGCCATGATGCCACTACAGCGCCTCGTACAAATGACAGATAGGATTATTTTAGCAGCTTTACCGAGATTGGTATATTTCATTCACCATCAAGCACCATACACATATCAGCTGCATACAAGGACCTTTCAGCTGGTCGGAAGCTCACTGCAGCGGCCTCTTTACGGTAAGTCCTGCTGTAGAAGCGCCTCTAATGCAACATACCCTTCTTTTTCTGCCCCGCCTCTTCCCCCGTTCCATACACTGAGCCAGCCTCCAGCCACACAGGATTTTGCGCATAAATCCCAGTAATGAAAGCAGTCAGCCGGCTCATAAAATGTCACATTACCGTAAAAGTGCACCTTATTTCGACAGATAGTATGCTGTCACTCACGGGTCCGCCGCTCAACTGACAAGCATCACCTGCCTCGGAAACACTAAAAACAAGCATTTGCAATGCAATATGTCCAATTGCATTGCAAATGGTTAAGTTTAAAAGTGAGCGCGGCGCCGCTTCAAGGACACCGCGCTCGGTTTCTTTTTTTTTTAACATTAACACTGAGCGCGGTGTCCTTGAAGCGGGCGCTGCGCTCAGTGTTAAAGTTAAAAAATATATAAAGAAACCGAGCGCGGTGTCCTTGAAGCGGCGCCGCGCTCAGTTTTAAAGTAAAAAAAACCCCCAAAAAACAGAGCGCAGTGTCCCTGAAGTGGACGCCGAGCTCAACATAAATGTAAAATATAAATAAATAAAGTGAGCGCGGTGTCCCTAGCGGGCGCCGCGCTCATTAAAGTAATAAAAAACATACAATTTAGAGCGCATAGCGCTGCAGCCGCCATTGTCCCCATCAGTGTCCATTTTCAAAATAGTGCGTGCTTATCGACTAATGAAGGAGACAGTGTAATGCCGCAAGTAAATGATCCAGTCCTGATGGGCGGTCCCAAAAGGAGACAGGGCGGTAACAAGGAGGGACTAAGAAGCCTCATTATCAATCAGAAGCCAGCATTTACCATGGACGATGACTCCAGCCAATGAAAAATATGGGCGGGGCTTCAACACCACTTCTAAAACATACTCTAATACAATATGCCTCGCAAAGCGACCAAGGCATGCGCTGCAACGCTAGGCGAGACATAAAAAAGACTAGGAGGAAGGCAAAAAGTTCAGGGATGACCCTGCAAAAAGGTCCAAGTCCAACACAACCCCCTTCCAGCCAAAAGCCAGGGTAGACCAATCACTACCTTGATGGGCTTCCCTGCTTGGGGAGATAGAACACGGACACGGGCCCGCAACTGCAGGGGCACACTCCAGTTCTACGCCATTCTGAACCCATGTGGTTCCCTCTGTCAAAGCTCCCAGGACCAACTAAGCTACCCCACTGGTACTCCCTAGTTGTCTGTGGCCATGACCAGGCCCTAGGCCATCCAGATGTCTCCGGTCCTTGCCATCTCACAGAGTGGGGGGCAGTAACCCCTGGTACATAGTATCCATTCTCCACTCTTCCTCTCATCAGTGCAGTTCTAAACTGCCACTGATCCTCCAACCTAGGGCCCGTACCCTCAGGCTGACCAGAGGTCTCGGGCGAGGCTCTCCTCCCCTTAACTCTCCTTCTGGGGTTCCGCACTCTCCTCCCAGGAGAAGCACCCTCAGAACCAAAAACTGTCAGGACGCTGGAATCAGCCCTCCACACAATCCTTCCCCCAGTTCAGGGCCTTGACCCTGCAACTGATCCAGTAACCTAGGATCTAAATCCTCAGGTTGAACCGGGGTCAGAGGCGAGGACTCCCTCCCTCTGCACCCCCTTCCAGAGTTCTGCACCCTCCCATCTGGATTGGTACCCCTAGAAGACAAACCAGTCAGGACACTGCTTACAGATGTCCTTCCCTCCAGGCCAGGCAGAACCTGAACCTGGCTTCCCAACCCAAGGACTAAACCCTGCGGCTGAGCACCTGCCTGGCACACCAGGACTTCCTGGGGAGCACGCATGCCCCCCAAGGGTAACACATACCTCATGTGTTGCGTGACAGTCTGCCTGGCGTTGATCTCCCGACCCCTGTCCATCTGACAGTGCGCGGAGATCCCCCACAACAGAACTGGTGTCACCATGGTCACTCCTAGGATGCTCAGCCCTTATGGCTGGCCCCTGACCCACTGGTTCTCCTACTGGGGAACGCATCCCCCTCTCACCCCTCCATCTGGACTTCTGCACCCTCCACATAGGAGCGGCACCGCCAGACACCAGAACCGCTGGAGCTCTGCTAACAGACGCTCCACGTTCTCCTGACACTAGGAGATCCCCCTCAACGGACGACCTACCAGTACAGCCTAGGCTCCCTACCTGGTGTTCCCTTAAGGAACCCTCCAGGAACTGAGACTGAGTTTCGGGCACCTTGGGACGCATCCCATTCTCACTCCTTCTCCGCGGAGACAGGACGTGAGTCCCTACACTCCTCCCATTACACCGGGACCTAGCTGGGCTACTCTGAACCTCTCCCACCACTCTGGGCTGGGAAATACCTGAGCCACTCCTCTTAGGGTCACTCCCCAATGCCTCTTCAGACCCTCTGGCAACCACCCAGAGGTCTGCCTCCCGTGCAAGCTCCCTGGGATCAGAGAACTCACACTCCAACAGGTGTTGGCGTAACCCCGGAAAACAATTACTGAACATGTGCTCTCTGACAACCAGATTGAACAGCCCTTCAAAATCATTTGCCGTGCTACCCATCACCCAATCTTCCAGTGCATCACAACATTCATCCACAAACTCCCCCCAAGACTGGTGAGACAGTTTTCTACTGCCCCTGAACCTCAACCTGTACCCCTCTTTCTGGGAACCAGGCACCATACTCTGGGATCTGGGAGTGGGACTTCCTGCACTGGACTCCATATTGCTGCCACCACTGGACCCCACCCTCACTGGTGAATCCAGACAACTAAAACTGCACTCAGGGGACAACCTTTCCTCAAGAGCTAGTTTCTCTCTGGCGAAGGCCCTCTCTGCCTCCGCCATCCTCTCCTGTGCTAAGACCCTTTCAGTCTCTAGCTTTTTCTCCTCCACCGCTAGCTGCGCTAGCTCTGCACCCAGCTTGGCATGCTCCAATTTGAGCTTCTCTAACTCCAGCTGGTGCTCCCTTTCTTCCCTCCTATCCACCCACTCCTCTGGGGACAGGGAAAGGGATGAGGCACTGCCCCTGGCACTGGACCCAGCAAGGGATTCCCTATCTATGGGGTCCTCCCTACCTACTGGCGTCCCTGCCTTGTCATTTTCTCCCTCCTGCTCAAACTCTCCAGGGCCACTGCCCTCTGGGGGTGCTGGTTGGGGACCCTCCCTCTCGGGGACCTCACTGGTCTCAGGGCCCTCCTTCCCAGGCTCCTCCCCCATCCGGTTTTGGGATGTCCAACAGGCCAACAAGGCCTCCTGCAGTTCTGCTTTCTGGGCAGACCTCTTCACTTGACACCCAAGATCCTGACAGAACCTCTTTAGGTCCTTCACAGTATATTTACGTGACTTTTTTGCATTAAATGCACTCCCTGTCAAAATAACTGCTGGATCACCGAGGTGAGACATGACTGACACTTTAGGGGTGTCACCAAAATTTTAGAAGAGCAGAAAACACAATTCAAAAATGACACTTTTAAGGAGAAAAAATAATCAGGAGAAATAATCCCCAAACCCGTGATTATCTAAATGCAGAGTTTGTAGTGCAACCAGTTGTCGCTGTGGTACTGCGCAAACGCAAGTCCTATCCTCACCGCTGACAACCAATGTTAGAAATGGGGTTTCTGGTTGGCTAGGGCAAGCGCCTAAGCCAGGCAGAAACCACCACTCTAGTCAGGGCAAGGGAGTTACACACTGAAGATAACCCGTGCTCACCCCCTTGGTAGCTTGGCACGAGCAGCCAGGCTTATCCCAGAGGCAATGTGTAAAGCGTTTGCGCAACACACACACACAGCGGCGACACACTAGGCACACTAGGCAATATTTCACAGGGGATTATATACATGACAGGGCCAATCGGGTCACTGTCAGAACCATTAGAACAGGTAATAACGCAACCAGTAACTACTGGCATAACACTGTACTCAGCCTCATCACAAGCAACATAAACGCATTATGTCTGCATCACATTAGGCATAAACATCATAGCAGGACATTTGGCATAAACACATTATGCAACACATTAGAGCTTTGCGCCCTACCAGTACCGCAGGTACTCACCGTCCAACTGGCCTTCCGCGGGGGCCCATCTGGGACTTCCCCGCAAATGCCCTTTGTCCCAAAAGTCAGGGCTCTTAGCTGCCACAGCAGCGGGGTGCAGGCCCAACAGGCCAGCACCAGAAATGAGGGCGAGGGTGTAATCCACCCGGGTCTCTCTAGAGACCGAAAACAATGCCCACAACGTTGCAGCTGCCCGCAATCTCGTGGTGCAGCTGTGCTGAAAAATCGGCACACACAGGGCTTTGGGAGGCCCTCCTTCCCAGGTCCCCCTCTTGTAGCACTTCTGCCCCCAATAGGCACTTGCAGTGCCCGGCACCAACAGTGCCGTATGAGCCCCCCTTTCCTGAGGCTCGTCCAGTGCCACTACCAGGCACCAAAGAAAACGGCTCAATTCCAGACCCACTCACCGGGGCTCTTCTTTTCTCACCGGCCCCACCGAGGGGAGGTCATAGCAGGGAGACTGCGAGGCTCCGATCCCCTTTTCCAGCATCGGGGCAACCGACGAAGCTCCGTCTCCCTCTGGCCGGCGTGCGGGGCTCTCCTTGGTGCACGGGAGCCCCGCCCACCCTCAGGCACAAGACGCCTGACTTCCGCTTTGGTGCGGAAGCTCCTCCCTCGATCAGGCGGACTTGCCTGACTTCCGGCCCGGGTCTAGGCCGTCCGGCATCCGGAGCGAAGTCTCCTCTGGCTGGACTCCTTTCCGCTCCCTTGGCCGCAGAGGATGTCCCGAACCAGGAATCCTTGTCCTCGTTACCCTGCTGGACAGCTCGGGGCCAAGTAGCAGAGCCCCGGCTGCTCCGCCGCAAGCTCCGGCCACAACCAGGCGATGCCTGACTTCCTGGCTGCACGGAAGGAATCCCCACGCCGGGATTCCTTCGACCCCGCAGGCACTCTTCTCGTCCTCTGGCAAGGTTGGAGTACCCCTCCCTGGGGCTCCAGCAATAAAGAGGTAGTGCTCACGAGGCGCTAGAATCTAAGAGTTGTAGAGGGGCAAAGGTGGGCCCAGGCAGGCCAGCTCACAGGGCCCTCCAGCAGAGGGGCAGTCCCTCGTGGCGGTTCCTCCTGGGGCCCAGCAGGTACAAGCAGCACCCCAAAACAGCACCCCAACATGGGGTCACAGCCCCAATATTTATACAGGGTTTCTCTTTGTTCTGCCCTGGCACAGGGCTTGGGGAACCAGTCTCAACTGGTTCTGGGGAGTACTGGAGCACTTTGTTTACAGTGCTTCTACTCCCCTTTGTCAGGTGGGGGCTCGGTCCTCAGACACACCACAGGGGGGCGGAGCCAGCATTCGCCCAGGCAGGCACAGACCTATTCAGGGTCAGGGACTACTCCTCCCACTACTCCAAATGCAGATCTGCCCATTCAGCCTAGCGCTGACTCACCCAGCCCCTCTGGAGCCACACACCTCACCAGCCCCTGTCACTCCAGAGCCAGACATGCAATACACATCAGGCAGGCAGAGACACATAGCACACAGAAATGCCAACTTGTGGCATTTCTAAAATAGTGATCATAAATCTGCGCACACCATTACGCAGCATTTATTATCACTATTCCAAACATACCAAACTTGACCACGCTGCTCCTCTCATATCAGGAATTACCACTGAAACAATTATCAGGGAATCCCCAATGCATTCCTATGAGAGGGCAGCCTCACAGCAGTGAGAAACCAAAATGGCTGTTTGTCACTACCAGGACATGTCACACACTTAAGGTACATGTCCTACCTTTTACCTACAATGCACCCTGCCCATAGGGCTAGCTAGGGCCTACCTTAGGGGTGACTGACATGCAGTAAAAGGGGGGTCACAGACGTGGCACACACTTTAGGTGCCACCTCACAGCGGCAGTAAACTGTGCGCAAAGGCCCTGCAATGGCAGAGGCCTGGGACAGGTTTGAAAGGCTACTTTGGTGGGTGGCGCAAGCAGCGCTGCAAGCCCACCAGTAGCATTTAATTTATTGGCCCCGGGTATATTAGATACCATTTTACTGGGGACTGATCTGTAAATTAAATTCGCCAATAAGGTGTAGACCAATCTTACCATGTTTACAACAGAGAGCACACGCACTTTACACTGGACAGCAGTGCTAAAGTGCCCGGAGTCCTAAAACCACCAACACCAGGTCAGAAAAAAGACAAGGAGGAAGGCAAAAAGTTCAGGGATGACCCTGCAAAAAAGGCCAAGTCCAACAGAGACTGAGAGCCTATGTCATATGTACTTGTGGCACTGGAATACCTTTCATCATATGTGGCACCGCTACATGTATAATACAAACATATAACCATTTTTTAAATGGGAGAAATTTAAAGTCTAGAAAACGTTCTGCAAAAATGTTCACGATATGAACATTTTTCTGCACTTTAAATTTCTCCCACTTAAAATAATGGCTGTATTTTTCAGTTATAAATATGGCACGTGTCTACCAGCCACTGAGAGCAAGATGTCTGCTGTGTGTGAATGTAACACTTTGAAATGGGAGAAAATGAAACTGAAGAGTTAACTTTATGTTTATACGGATTCCAAAAAACTCATCATTTAAATTTAATCCCATTTCGAAGTGTAACATTTACAAACACAAGGCATGTTGCTCCCAGTGGCCTGTAGACAAGGTGCCATATTTATAACAGAAAAATATATCCATTTGTTTAAATGGGAGGAATTTAAAGTGAAAAGTCATGCTTCATAAAACATTGACACAATTGGCTTAATTGAAAGTGGAGAAAAACTTTGAGACTTAATGTTTCATAGAAATATTGTTCTTCACTGTACACTTCTCCCATTTAAAAGAAGAGGACTGTATTTTTCAGTAATAAATATTGCAAAGTGGCTACTGGCTACTGGGAGCAAGAGGCCTGCTGTTTGAAAATGCTACACTTTGAAAAGGGAGAAAAGTAAAATGAAGAGTTAACTTAATCATTAAGGTAACTTTTCATTTTAATTTTCTACCATTTAAAAGCATTCAGAAACATCATTTTGTTCCAACACTCCAATATTAAGTTGACAAGTACTTATTTAAGAGTTAAATACATCAGTGCTTTAGTTCTTCACCACCATGCCCTGGGTCATAAATCTTACTCCAGCACTGCTCATTATCAGGCCCTGCTATCTCCAGCCTGAAGATAATAATGTAAAATAAACACAGCCTTCCCTTAACTTTAAAAGAAAAATGTGACCCTGTGCTTTTTCTTTAAATTAACTTAAAGCTTTGAGCTACTCTGAAGGTGTCAGTGAGCCACTGGTAGCTTGTGATCAACTGGTTGGAGACACCTGACCTAGCCCTTCTAGGGGGATGCCACTGGGGGCCAAATTGTTATTTTTTCATTGTTTTACGGTCCTGTGGTACTCCCGCGGGACTAGCAAACATTTTTTTTTTAAAGCGCAGGTGCTCTTTTTCATTAAAGTCTCCTCCGAGGTGGACCAGGCTTGAGGGATCAGCACATTTAGTTTTTTTAATAAATTAAAGTAGGGAGGAGGGCATGTGTGTGGCCACACTTCCTGACCCATTTAATGGCTCAAGGGACCCCACTGCCAGGGCCCAACGCAAATATGGACTCCATGAAATCCCATCCCTGGAGCACGAAAGAGGCATGTGCTTTTTTCCTTGCCCACAAGAGCACGGGCAGCGACACTGGAATGCAACCATCATCAGGAGCAGAAAGAAAGGTTGCTCCCTCCGTGTGGGAACACATAGAATTGTGGCCAGCTCCCACCCGCATCCAAAGATGGTTGCTGGCAGGCCTGTGTGGGCTTTAGGCGTCCTTCCGGGCCCCCAACAGATGGCTTGATTGTCGGTGCCCAGCTCAGACCTGGCCAAAAAAAAAAAGAATTAAGTGTGGCCAGCTCCCACATGCCCCCTAGAATGGGTGCTGGCTGGGGGCTGTGGCGACTTTGGGGCTCCCCCCATAGATCCCCAAGAATATGGCAAACTGTGGCAGTCCCAGGTAGGACCAAGGCCCCAAAATATTAAAGAATGTCAAAAGTAATAATAAATAAGCAGTCAGAGCCGCTCATTTATTATTCACTACGTGACCTCAGGACAAGTTTATGGTGTTTCTAAGTATTCCCAGAGCCGAAGCTTTTGCTCTTCGACTGAGTATTGTAGGGAACCATTGTAGTTGCTCTAATGGCTGCATTCTGTGGCCTGTGGAGTGTAAAAGAAAGACTCTGACACTGTTTGATGTTGTTTTGAATACATAAGCTTTATTTAAAGGTTTACTGACAAACATTGCAATGCTTGTTATTAATGATGAATGCCTTTGAATATGGTATTAGATTCTATTGGTTTTAATGTTAAATCTTAACATGATTGATGTTTTATTACGGTGATGACCCCTTGACAAAGCCGATAGGCTGGCCTACATACCTTGATGTGATGTCATTAATGATGTCATTGAACATATCATGAGTGATGTAGTATGTGAGGTCATAAGCACTACATGGGGAGGGCCCAAGTTATAATTAGCTCAGTAAACTATAACCCGTGAATTTCATTATATTTTTTAGTTTAAAATTGTATTTTTTAACTGACATTTTCACGTAACTATAACTTTACTTTAACTTTAACGAGGAAGGTGTAAATCAGATTTCGAGAACTGACTTTGAGCACTACTGCCTATATGCCTGAGGAAAAAAACAAAAAAAAAAAACATTCTCGATAGTTGTACTTTATCTTCCAGTGGTTTGACGATATATGGAGGTCACCCTGTAACTGCATGCTGAGTGTACAAACAGCTGGCAGATCCAGAATGCCGTTCAAATGGGATGCTGTGCGCCATAAAAATACCAATCACAAAACATAACGTTAGAAAATGTATTTTCAACGTATCCATTGATTTGTAATAAAGTTTGAAATGTAACTCTTGGAGCAGTAATCAACTTTAACCACTGGGTGTCTCCCTACTCCATCCTTAATCTTCCTCATCATTCGTGTTTGAATCAACTGAGAACTATAACTGTATATGGAATTAATAGTGTCATAAAGCATTCAAGGGCTGGGTCAGACTCAACATCCCTGGCATTGGGATATTATAGTCGCTCCTCCAAGCCAAGGTCTTCTCGGGAGTTTTTCATGTTCTTATATCCTATATTTTCCCTTCTTACTTATACTTTTTCATTGTTTTACGTTTTCATCGTGTACTGAAACTTCTGATTCCATGAAATAATTCACGTGAACTAAAATATATATTTAAATCTAGGCAACTGTATCCAGTATTCATACCACGAAGTTTCACAAAGCGGCACTTATACTACATTAATTAGCCTGAAATCGGCTTCACAGAGGTTGCTCCTGACTGGACTGCATGCATCCTTGTTTTTTTCATAGCGCAAACTCGACCCGAAGGAATTGCCCCAGTCACACAAGGACACATTCATTCTTTGCAGGAACAAGGAGATTAAATGCTTTGCCCAGAATAACATGACGTCGATCCGACGCCGAGACTCGAACCTGGTTCCCCATAGCTAAAGTCGGCAGGTCTGGCCGTTAGGCCACATCTTCTTCCTTATCCATAGCAGAACATACATACATAGACAGCCATGACCAGTGCTTTTATGGGTCAAGATCTTGCAGTTTTAGGGTGGGCACAGTGTACCATCGCTCTTATCATTAGATTTTGGTAATGGGATCAAGCAGTCCTTTAGTTAAGCTTCTGATGCAATATGACCTGCAGATTGAAATTGAGAGCCGGTGTGTATTGTGTGGTGTATTTACCACATTTCTGTTGCAGGTTTATGGCTTTACTGCTTTGCTATTTTGGAAATCTAAGTCAGCCATACAATAAAGGCACAGTGCGACTCACTAATCGCCCACTAACGTTCATTTGCTTTTAGTAGCTGTCATGATTCCAGGTTCTTGGACTAACTGCTTTTTTTGTTCACAAAGTGCAGCTGTGCAGGAAGTTTTTCTTAAAGATGCAACAAAAATAAGGACCCTTTGTTAAAAGTATGTACTAAGCAATATTTTGTCGTGTATGCCTTTTAAGTTTACCAATCACAACGCTAAAATAAATCTTCTCTCTTGGTGTCATAATGCTCTTCTTTCAGAATACAGCTTACCTCTGTTAAGCCTGTTCAGCAAAGGGGCCCTTTTAATTATTAATATTATCATCATCATTACACCTATGACTATAATAATAGTGAAAACCATCAAAATGCAATTGTATTTTTCTTCTCCTAAATGACTGTTTTTTTTATATTTCATGCTCTGAATTATAAGCAAAGTCACTGAAATTATGCGATTCTGGGGCTGTGACATTTTCCGCATAATTATGAATGTGACACATTTGCCATTTAATCCATCACCTGCTGCATAATTTTCAGATTTTAACCACAAAAATAATAATAATAATTCTACTTCAAAAGTTACTAAAATGTAGCGACTTGTGTTCCTGCAGAGTGGAAGGCCCTTCTCAAAGGTTGCCTGGTTACCTTTCAGTTCCTTCTTGCTATATTTGGGTGTTGAACTAGTAATAATGAGGTGAAACCTTTGACCAGACAATATAACGTGTAAAAATAAAATAATGAAGTAAGATTACACTGCAACATTCATTTGTACCTACCCTGCCACATAATTCCAGTAGCCCTGATCACAATACAAGCATAAACAATTGGCAGCATCAAATATATAAAAAAAATACTTGTCTATATGCAAAAAAGTGAGCTTTATTAATAACGGTAAGTGTTTATACTTCCTATTAACCGTGCTACGATTTATAAGGAAAGATTAGAAAATGATTAAATAGTAAAAAAATTGAAATATCAGACAAACATGTTATTTTCTAGCATACCTAACTAATCACAATACCCTACCATACCTGAACTACTATACTTCCTGTACCTATTTACCACACCTAACTTAACATACCAACCTACCATATGTAGTTTACCAAGCCTACCTACTGTACCAAACGTATTATACCTATGTGTCTTACCAACAAAACCTACCAGCAATACCTACATATCATTCCCACATACCAACAATACCTATATATCATACCTACATACTATATCTTACCTACATACCTCACTCACTATACTTACCTAACCTACTATTTGATCTATAACTAACCTATCATAATTTTCAATACCTACTTACCATACTTAACCAGTACTACTGAACCTTCCTACAGTGCGTATTTTACTAGTCCTAACCTATCATACGTACCTACCAAACTTACCTACCAAATATAACCTATCATACTTACCTGCAACACCTACTTACCATAACAAACATACCTGCCTACCATACCTGAAGTACCTTCTCAATCATAACTTACCTACCTACCATGCCTAACTACCATAAATAACTTACTATACCTATTCAACCACACCTAACCTATCATCCAAACCTACCATACCCACCTTACCATACCTAGCGTACCTCCACCTCTTTAGCGCTTTTATCTTATGCCTGATCTACGGTGGTGGCTTTGTGAAAAGGGGCACTTTAGGCCTCTGTGACCTTTGTTAATGGCCTTAGGTACTGCCGCCTGCATCAAGAAAGTCGTCCTTGCAGCCTTTGAAGGTCATGAAGATGTGAATGTCATTGCTTCTTTAGATTTGTGACACCTGCAGTTTTTTGCCAATGCTTGTTTCCGCATGCAGTGGTCCTGCAGACCTTTAATAATGTAGTGCTCTAAAACTGTGGTCAAAATGAGCGTGATGGTGGGCCATACGACTAGGCCAAAGCAATAGAGGGGAACTGCATACACAATTATTGAGTAGCCAATGACATCCTTAATCATTGACTCTCCCTCTCTCTCTCTCTTTCACGTTTTCTCCCATTTTCTTTCTCTCTCATACATTCATGCTATACTCTTTAGGACCCACACTCATCCTGTCAGTGAACTGCATTTTAATGTTCATGATTTGTTTAGTGTTCTGTTAATTAAATTGTTATGTTAATTAAATGTAATATAGCGCAGGACTCACCTAGAAGGGCATCTCGGTGCTGCCTGCAGACAGAGCAAGAGGGAAACTCAGTTAAAATAAACATGTTGTAAGCACTTTGTTGAATTTGTAATAGTCAGTACAGAGATGGACATGAAGAGGTAAGCTGTTCCAGTAAACCGAAGCCAAGCACGAAAAGGCTCTACCATCGCATCTAGTCAAAGGGCTATGGGGTGCGCTCATCAATGCTTTATCCATAGACCTTAGATTTCTGGTGGGTAAATAGCATTTAAGTTTTTGCCAAAGATATCTGGGGCCTTTACCTCTTAAAGCATTGAAGGTGATGCAACAGATTTTAAAGGAGCTTCTCTGCCTAGTGCCTCATGGTACATCTTCTTTATTATGTGCAATGCCCTGTATCTTTATGACGTATCCCATCAGTTGTTGCTTAGAAATGACATTTTTTTCCATCTAAAATATAGCTGCCTTCCCTCCATTTTATTGGATTGTGTGCTTTGTGTTTACTGGTGTTATCAGGATGTTGTGCGGCTAAGATGTGGTTGGACAGTACATGGCCACCCTGATTTATAGGTAAAATCTTCCCATAGTCAAGTATGTGAGCTGTGTCACTGAGTGTGAGCGAGAGGTTGTGAGACACGTCGCCACAGTGCAATTATTTCAGGGAGGATTTCATGTGAATGCAATTACAACGTGAAATATAATGTAATTCATAGATTTAAATCAGTGCATACTGTACATTATCTTGTTTCATCTCTCTACCTGTCCACATAATAGTCGGGTTTGGTGGATTAGTGGACTAATGTCCACTGTAGGGGCCTGTGTTCAACATCATAATCAGAGGTTCAAATCCCAGCGGGTCCACTCAGCCTTTCATCCTTCGGAGGTCGATAAAATGAGTACCATTGAGTTGGTTAACAATAAAACATCTGTTATTCAGTGCCAGGATACCCCTGGGTGAATGTGTGCTTTACAAATACACATGTTAATAGTCACAGCTCCCCAGCTGGGTGGTGCTGCATAAATACCAAAAATAGCCTTTTTAGAGGACAGCTGTTGTAAATTAGCACACTCCAGTGGTCTCTTGTAGTGGTGCCATAAGGCAGCTGGGCCTTTATACGGCACCAACCCGTATGATGCTTCTGCATTCTAGTACCCAGCTGAAATCCGGAATTTGCACAGTTCTGAAACTGGAGATGCAGGGCAGTTTTCATTTTGATTAATTTCTAAAATGAAGAAAGTCAGCCTGCGAGGAGCTTGTGTTTTGTGCCCGGGGAGAGGAGACCAGCGTGACTGCAGTGGCAGTGGGGGCAAACTACAACGCCCATCATCCCCAGCGCCAGGAGGCACTTGAAAACGCCGACGCCGGCCCGCAGCGCGGTGTAGCCGCGAGGAGCTTGTGTTTTGTGCCCGGAGAGAGGAGACCAGCGTGACTGCAGTGGCAGTGGGGGCAAACTCCAACGCCCATCATCCCCAGCGCCAGGAGGCGCTTGAAAACGCGACGCCGACACGCAGCACGGGACGCGCGCGAGGACGCGCCCGGGCAAAGCCCGGGCCAAGGGCGGGCCCGTCCACGCCCGTCGGAGCCCGGAGGAATCTGGGCTGGGTCCCCCCTCTGAAATCTGACATCTGGATTAAGGTACTTTTATTCGTTTTACCTATTGAACCCCTTACTAATCATGGGAAGAAAGAAACCAGTTGTGGACACAACAGGGGGAGGAACAGTGGCAACCCTTGATGCGTTCCTGATTAGAGCTGCAACCGTCCTCTCTCACGAAATAGAGCTTACAGAGAGGCGCTTGTCCATGGAACCGCCCTTGCTAGCCAATAGATCATCCCCTGGGAGCATTGTTGAGATCGTTCCCCTGTCCCCCGGTTTCCAATCACCTGACGACCTTCCACCTGGTCAAAGGGAGTCCTCATTAAATACTCGATCACCTTCTACACTCACCTCGAGGGGTAATGAATCGCCATCTTGCATTAGTGTGGTCAATCCTGCCCCCTCAAAACAACGGAAGCCCCGTGGAATTGCCAAATCAAAACAAGCTAAACCTGCAAGAGTGACTAAACCCAGGGCAGTAAATGCAAAACCAGCTAATCCGGATACTGTGATATCGCAAGCGCTACCAAGTAAAAGCGCCATGCCCCGAGAGTTAGAGGTGGACAATGTTTTTTGGGAAGAAGTCACCAAACGAATGACCACTCTTCTTGATCCTACTCTTTTTAAATTGACAAAGATTGAAGAAAAATTAGTTGCCCTTGAGTCTCAATTTACATCTGTACCATCATTAACCCAGAATGCAGAATCTACACACCCACGCATGATTAATCTACAACAAAATGCCCGTGTCTGTGTGGACGTGATCACTTTACCATCTTCAAGTATTCCCCCAAGTACAGCCATATCGGAGGGTCCACCACCTCTAGTGCATGAGCAATCCCTCCCTCAACCACCAACACAATCCTTATTCGTTATGGACAAAGAAGAAGTGACATACAAGGCATACCAGAATGCACGAAGGCCAGGGGGACCAAGAATGGCATCTCATCCATCAGGAACAGACCATCTTCCTGTAGCAAGGGATGCTAATAACCGTCAATAATGCCTCCATCTCCCACCGGCAGCTTCCCCCTTAGTGCTGGTGCTGACCAATGTCCCCCTTCTGCGCCCCAATCAGCAGGAATCGACCGCGCAGCTTATGGACAAATCCCTGCACTGGCTATCTAGCCAATCCATGAACTGGGGTATGGGCAGTCATAAGTTAGCCAGCCAAATTATCATGGCTAGGAGGGTGAGGTGGGTGGGCCAATCAATGAAAACTTTTCCCGGAGATTGCGTAGTGATAAATTTTGATAATTCTTATACTGGCATTTTCCTCCTTAGGAATCTGGATAGACTTCGCCCTAGGAACACGCAGATTATTCCTCTACCATTGGAATACTTTTATAAACAGGCCCCATTCCCAGGTCACGATCAGAGGGGCAGCCTAAGATCAGGCTTTTCGGCGTCACATCAGTTAGACTGCCCAAACACCACATCGGGTGTTGGGCTCTCAAACAGATTTGAAGCCCTTTCTGATATGGAAGCATGCGACTGACCATCAATACCCACGTATCCACCTTATACAATTTCAGCTAATATTGAGCCCACTAGGCAGGTTTCATCCTTGTCCGTTTTACCCCAGGAAACAGGGGATAGGAACATCATAGGTCTAGCCTCATGGAACGTAGCAGGAATTGCTTCAAAAGTAAGAAACGTGGAGTGGCTTAATTATTGGCAAAAGAGGGACGTTATATGTTTCCAAGAAACCTGGGCAGTGGAGCCAGTTTTCTTTGCAGGGTTCCGGTCTATTCATACTCCAGCCGTTCCTTCAGCGTCAGGCAGAGCTAAGGGTGGTTTACTAACCTTGGTTTCTAACACACTTTCGGTACAAGTAAAACAGTTGGGTCCTCAGAACAATTGCTTTCAAATCATCCAATTGGAGGTGAAAGATCAGGTCCATTGGATATTAATTAACTTCTACAATAATAATTTTGGGGGCAACATGAAACAAGTAGTCGATAATTTAAATATTGAAATTCGATCAATTAATTTACGGACACAGAAGGGCCCTCCCAGCCTAATATGGCTGGGGGATTTTAATATTCATCTATGTAAATACAATGAGGTGAGCGTGTGCGGGTTGGAAGATCCGTAAGGTAACCCACTTACACATTTTAAGCATAGCGAATATGGTGACACGCTCAATAGGCTATTGTATACAAGTCACCTGACTATAGTTAATAGTGGCAAGACAGGTCAAATAGAGCCCACATTTAGGAGAAACAACTCGGAGTCCACAATCGATTTTATTTTAGCTTCTTCTGTACTACAGGATAGAATTGATCACTCTAGCAATATTTTCACCGACCACAGTGATCATGCAATATTATTTATTCATTTAAGCATCCCCCAAAAAGTGAAGAGACATCATCCGTTAGTGAATAACATCTCATTATCTAGAAATAATGGATATCAACTGAAGTGGGCACAGGTGGAGAAAAAGAACTTGGTCCCTGACATATTAACTAAAGCGAAGGGGGACATTCTACTCTGTTTGACTGAGGATGTCTCTCCCTCCCTTTTAGTCTCCCAGTTTGAAACCCTTCTCCTAAAATTAAAAGCCACACTTACCCGATATAAACCAGCAAATGGTATACCATCCGGTCGGTGGTTTGATTCACGATGCTCCCTAGCTAAGAGAACCCTTGATAGCGCCTTAAAAATTAAACCCAGAGTTCCAGAACTGATAAGTTCACTTCGCAAAGATTATAAATAGGCAAGAAGTACACGTGTTAAGGAACTAAGGGAGAAGGCCTGGGACGATTTGGCACAAGCTGCAAGTTCACGTGATAGCAGGGAGTTCTGGAAAGTTATAAATGCCCCATACTTCAAAGACTCAAATGATCCGTCCTTGGATAGCCATGTAGAGGAAGTTGCATGGATAGGGTATTTTGAAAGCATCTTTGCATTACATTCCCCCCAAGAGTTTCCTCAATTAGACCAACTTTGCCACACTAATGGGACCCTGACCTTCTCTCTGCATGAAGTGAGAAAGGGATTGGAAGCCTGTGTCAAAGGAAAAGCTCCGGGTCCAGACGGGATCCCAATTGACCTTTTCCAGGTCGACTTTGAGCTATGGGTCCCGTTATTGACAAATGTTTTAAACAGTATAGCGGTGGTGGGGCCCCCATCTTCCTGGAGCCACAGTATAATAGTCCCAATTTTTAAAAAGGGAGATAGAGGCTGCCCTAGGAATTATAGGCCCATCTCCCTCCTGGACACAACTGCCAAACTTATTGTCATAAGGTTTCTGCACATACACAGAGCTATGCACAGGATAATGGGACCCCGGAATACAGTGGTTTGCCTACCATATACCGTAGCACCCAAAAACCCCAACCCAACTAGCTTAGCATCCCATTAGCACCCAAGTACCAATGATTAGACAACCCAGAACACGGTATCTTTATCTCAGGACTCGCAGAAGCAAGAACACTCTTTCGTCACTCACTCGTACTTGTCCACAAGGTGCGTAGGAAGAGACACTGGATAGGTTAAAATGTTTATTCCAACTTACGTGCTCTAATGTACAGTACACGTGTCAGTACTAATAGCATAATGCATATGACTAATATAAGCAGCATGGTTACAATTCCATAGAATACAAACGGGGAAAGCATTTCATAACTCAGTGGATAAATGTCTAAATAACATTACCACCCTCCCCGTGCAGTAAGATAGTTTATTATAAAAATAGAAGACCTCTGGGCTTTGACTAGCGAACCCCCATACCTCAGTCTCTAGATGCAGAATTACATCAGCAGGACATCATAGCTCTTCTCACTGAAAAGGATTTCTCCAAGTCCCCAGCGCCAGTAAAAACTGCAGTATTAAAGGCACACAAAGTTTCATGGCATTTGCGCCTAATGTTATGTCTGGGTGCGCGAGACCGGCCATATCAGGAAGAACCAAAATACATTGTTATGCGACCTTGTACATGTTGTGCAGTCTGAGCCCAAATCGAACAAGAGAAAAGGTGAAAGACAGAAAATGCAGACAGCGCAAAAGAACTTGGCAAGAGCAAAGGGCGAGGGAGCCCTGGCTCAGTGTAACGTGCGCAAAGAAAAGCAGCATGGCAGCTAGGCCTAGGCCAACATAACAAGGCAGGCAACAAACCACAAGACACCCTCCCCTGGTCAGTCCGGCGGCCAAGACAGAGATCCAATAAGAAAATCCGGTGCAGCACAGGGAGCGCCCAAACGGCGAAAAAACAAGTCAATCCATGAAAGTGTAAGTGCAGAAAAAAGCCATACCCTCCAAAAGGGCATCATTGGAATCGTCGAAAAACATAGACGCCATCCAATCCATGAGATCAAAAGAGCAGGAATGCTCCTCAGCAGAGGGAGCATCCAAAAGCAATGCGGGACAACTTGCGTGATAAATGAAACAGCTTTGTTGTAGGAGATCCTGGGCAGCCGCCCAGATATCCCATTGCGCCAAAATCCCCAGTGCAGCCGCACGCGCCATACAGCCGGCAACGGAACAGTCCTGCTCATGGGCCTCTAAGGGACCCATCAACTGAACAAAATCCAGAACAGACAATGACGAATTGGAGAGGCAATAATCCAAGGTCCAGGTGAAAGGGCAGCGGATGCAAGTCATTACAGGTTGCACGCAAGTGAAATACGCAAAGCGAAAGGAAAGGGTATATGACACACTCAGTGTCGCCAATGGCAAGACACCAAAACCAGCCAAAAGGCGCTCACGAAGCAGCTGGAGGCGTTCTGGATGGAGCAGGTCCCATTGGGGAGCAGCCATTGCGCATAAAACAAATTAATAACAGGACACCAGCCACCAAAGCGATGATCAACGGGAAACCGCCAAAGACGCTGGAAAAAATAGAATGAATAAAAGCCGGGATGACACCAAAAATAGTTTGGAAGGAGGACACCAAACCAGACCCCACGACTTTAAAAAAGTGTACTAGACCCTCTGTGTTAGATGCGTTAAAAATACGATGAATTAACTCCCCAAAATGTTGGGGAGATTAGTGTTCAAAAGGGCCTGTATTTCACTGTGGGTACTCGCCACCTGGAGAATGAATGTCTCCCGGGCGGACGTGAGCATAACTTCCTCGTTCAATAATAGTGCCTTTATTCTGCTCAGTCTATTGAAATCTGCCTCCATGGTAGGGATGGAAGGCCAAATAGAGATATCAACCTTGCCATGAGGGGGAGGAAAAAGCACATTTTTGCAGCAGACAACCCTGTGCGAAACTGTTACAATGTAAGAAATGCCAGCCTGCAGGCCACAACAGTTTTCGTTATTTAAAAGTAAATAACTACCATTGGAAAGGAGAGTGAAAGTAGGAGAAATAACAGGAGCAGGAATACCTTTCAGCACACAAGCAAGATTAGGAGCGGAAACGCTACATGAGCCATGCAATTTAATGTGTTTACAAATAAGCGAATGACCCATAGTCGAGTCGCAGGACTCCCCCGTGAGAAAGACTTCCTTGCCGTCCCGAAGGCATTTATACATGAAAGGCAAGGACCAGAGTTCATGCAGGAAAGCACTGCCCAAGGGCCGGTAACGGCCCACAGGGTAATGTTTCATGCACGAGTCAAATTCAAACAAGGAAAAAGGTAAAGCGATAACCCCATGAACTAGCCACACAGCAGAATCGAGTTCTGCAACAGAGAACGGCAAAGGATCCATCTTTTCGATATGTAATAAAGTGAAAGTTGCATCTTTCATGGACATGAATTGCTGTTTGTCAGTTAAATTAAAAGGTAGAAACAAGGCAGAGGTGTTCAAAAAATGCCAAGGAACTTTACCTAACTTAAGCGTTTGTAAAGTCCATGCAAACTGCATAACTGAACGCAATTGATTCTGACCATGATATAACACAGAAACATCATCTTGTACAATATCAACAACAGAGGACACAATATTCTCTAAAGTATAAATGCGTGAAGACAGGGTATTAATACTATTGTCAACAACAGCAAGCACCTTTTCCATATTTGCTTGATCTATTTCCCGAAGACGGGAAGCAGCTTCCATTTGTGATAGCTTCCAGAGTTCATTATATGTCTCATAAATGAATCTTTTAGGTCGGGGACCACGAGGTCCCAAAACAAAGTCGGACAGATCAATATTGCCTGAAAGGAGGGACAAATGTTGTTTAACAGAATCAAGGGACGAATGTTGCAGCCATTGTTTGCATAATTTACCAACAGAATATGTAGTGACAGTACGAGAAGCAGTAAATCTCGGATCAGGCCTATCCTGTGTGTATCTAGTACCTGAGTCATGAAAACGCATTTGACATGCATTAGATGATATAGGCCATACCAACCAGGGTGACTGATCCAGTTCGGAAACATTAAATGAGTTATTCTGTAATAGAGCCTGTAGGGTCGTCAGGGACAGGTTAAAACGTGAGCTATCATTGGGAAAACTCGACAGGGATGGAATTGAGGGCGAGTTTAATTGTTTAGTGGTAGCTAAGCCCCAACACGTAGTTTGATAGATGGAAGCATTTAGGAACATAATTTGGGTAGGGATGAGGCAAGCACGATGCAACGCCTCGGTTCCCTGTACCTGCCATGGCTTGGAGCCCCAAATAGATTTCAAATCTATTGCATCCACCCAGTACTCATAACCACCCACTGCTAGGGCACTTAAAAAGGAACCCGAATAAAGCAATTTTGTGTGTGTTAACATAATTTTCTGAGTTGATGTCGTATTAAGTCTAAAATAATAGGATGCAGGGTTCGACCGATTAAAATCAGTAAAATAGGTAAACTTATTTCGAAGAGTTTGTGAGCTACCTGGCAAGGGGTTTGGACAATGTTCCCATTGGGTGTAATTAACAAAACTACGCAGGGCACTTGGCTTATGAAGAAAATGATTACCCCAATGTTGGTAACAATACAAATCGGCATAATTCGCAGAATTCATATATAAATCTTCAGCATTAAAAGATGCATAATATTTTAAATCGGCAAACAATGCTTCAACGGCATGCACATCCCAATCATCAGAATGAATATTATTTTGTACTACATCACCCATCGAAACACGAAGGACATTAGGTACATTAATAATTTCCGTCGGACCATGGATTTGATAGTTCACTGCATCCCATACGATGCCATCAGCAACTGGAAAAGCTGAAATGTTCACAAATGTGTGGTCACGCTTCATGATGTGAGACGAGGAATGAGGAGCCAAAGTTCCAGAAACATAGTCTACAGCAGAGCGTTCAGGTAAATAGTGACCATTGATTAGTAGAAAAAACACTGTGACAAAGCCAATGGACATGAACAGAAAAATCAAGAAAAGTACCAACCAGAGGTATGTCCAGGGTGGAATCAAAAATTGTCTCTAAACCAGGATACAAAAATACTGAACTTGGATGGGACTTTTGAAGAGGTGGAATCCGAATCAAAGGAATAACGAGTCGGACCAAGTGGCATTATTGGTTGATGTGCCACCGATTCAGATGCAGGATAAGTATACTCGTCCTCGTCGATATTGGTGGAGAGTTGGGGATCAATTGTAGTTTCAGGCAAATCAACCATCTCAATTACAGCATCAGCGACCGTTCGTGTAGATGGGTCACGAACATATGTCCGATAAATGGCAGGACAAGAGACCGCTGGTGTGACACTATTCAGGATCGGCCAGGCGCTGTAGCTTGACATTTTCCACTGAGATGTATCTGTTCTCCTTGCGACCAGGAAGCGGTGGTAAGATGACTGTACGTGTTCCCTTCAAGCCCAGAACTGGAACCGGTGCACGAAAAGAGGGGCCAAATTCTTTTTTGTTTTCAACCTTCTCTCGAACCAGTTCTCCAACCTTTGGAAGCCAGCCGGCTACCGGAATCTGCAACGCAGGATCTGTGGCTGAAGGCAAATGTGTAGTTGCAAGTTTGTCTCGGGCTTCTTGTAAGTCCTGTAACATAGCAGAATGGTTATCTACATCAAACTTGGCAGATTGCGCCGCGATGTCTGGACCCTCAAGGTCAGGCACAAACATTCTTATGCCAAAGAGCATTTCGTATGGGGTCCGCCCACCCAGAGGTCTTCTAGGGAGATTATTAAGTGCACGTTGAACGGTATACAAGTGGGCCAGCCAGTTCCTGCCAGTACCTATAACTCTAGCTGTTAAGGATTGCTTTAAGTCACGGTTCATTCGTTCAACGATAGAGTTGCCCTCAGGCCTATACGGAGACGAAAATTTCACCCGCACCCCAAGCGAAGCCATTGCATCCTTGTAAGCCCTAGAGGCAAACGCTGGACCTTGGTCCGAATGGAAGGTGCCGCATGCGAAAATTCCCACAAAGACACGCAAATCCCTGATTACATTTCGAGCGTCAGCACTACGTTGTGGCCAGACCCAGAGGAACCGTGTGCACGAGTCCACTGCTACCAAGATGTATTTATAGGCAGTGTCTGATGAGAATGGACCTCAGTGATCCAAGTAAACACACCCAAAGGGTCTGTTAGCAATGCAGAGCGGGGTCTGTGGTGGGCGTGTTACCGTGGAAGGCTTAATCTGTTGACAAACATCGCAAGAAAGCACAAAAGCACGGGTGTCTTTATATAATCCACGCCACCAATAACGCTGCTGCAAGATGGAAACTGTAGCTGACACACCTGCATGAGCCGAAGCCATGCCTTCGTGTGCAGCTGATATCAAGGCACTCCTGCGGTCCGCGTTGGGGATCAGCCGATCTCCAACGTCAGGTATTGTTACATAAGGAACCTGATCGGGACTTAATTTGTAAGAATACTTGGAAGGGAAACCTGTAGGGTAACAATCACCTTCCTTGGTTGCAGCAATAGCTGCTAGAATAACAGAGTCTATTTTAGACATGGACCTGGTAACCGCTGCTACTGAACACGTGACTACTGCTGAACGGGCAGCTTCATCTGCCAGATCGTTACCAATAGCGTGTGCGCCCACCCGCTGATGGCCTAAGGTGTGAACCACCTGTGTGAGGGGCAGACGTTGTTGCAATTCTGCCACTCGAACCCAAAGCATTTTATGCTTAATTGTGCTCCCTTTTGCGTCCTTGTAGTCATTTTTTGACCAGAAAAACAGATTGTCATTGTAAGATTGTACACAGTAGAAGGAATCACATACAATAAGAGTGGTCTCATCCTGAGAAGCGAACTCAAGCGCAAGTAGCAATGCATGCAGCTCGGCCAATTGTGCGGTACTATCTCCAAGTGTGCGAGTATGCACTGCAGAGGATTTAAACTTTCCATCTACAAAGGAACCCGCGACAATTGCACATGCAGCTGAATAAGCGTGCTTGGACCCAGTGGCCGGTTGCGCCGAACCATCGGTGTAGATCACACATTTGTAATCCTCAAGCGGTAGCAAAAACAAAGGAGGAGGATGAACGAATTCATACTGCAAATACTCCTGAGTCTGAAGAGAAGAATCAAAAACAAAAGTGACGTCCGAAGATGTCAAGGATGTAGCCCATTGTATCCAACGGGGATGCATTGCTTTTGAGTTCGGTACACTTGCCTTTGTTACTGCCTCTAGGGCAGGACAGGGTGTTACCACTAGAATCCGCTTTCCCTGTGCCAGTGCGCGTTCTTTTAGAATCGCCATTTGCACCGCAGTTAGAACTTTTTCGACAGATGTAAAGCGCAATTCAGCGGAAGTGTACAGATGTGACTTGTATGCGATGGGTACTGTATCACCTTCATTAAAGGTTAAGTATGTGAATCCCACCGCCCCGGAATTATTCTAATCACCAGGTTTGTGTGGTTATCACGAGTCAAAAGATATTTAGACTCCAATAGGTCTGTCTGCAAAGACTGCAGAATCAAGGTATGCTCAGGCAGCCAGCAAGACCTTGAATAAGTAGGTTGTATCAAAGCATACAAAGGCTTGATACGCTGGGCATATTCGGGAATATAAGTACGCCCGAAATTCAGAAAACCCAGCAAAGACTGAAGTTTCTTCAGAGTATTTGGGGGGCACAAATGTGCACATTTTTCCAAGAAATGGGGGCTAAGCCCTTACCTTCGTTGTTGAGCTCATAGCCCAAGAACAGAACGGTGAATTCAGCAATGTGTGACTTAGCAAAGTTAAATTTGTAACCCTGCTCCGCAAATTCAAGAATAATGCGGTCCACACGGGACAGATGCTGAAATAATTCGTCGTCCGTCAGATAGATGTCATCTACGTACGAACATGCGTCTTGATCAATGTCATTTAACAAAGAAACAACACGGGCGGCGAATATACCCGGACTATTTTTGTAGCCCATTGGTAAACGCCGGAACTGGAATAATTTACCACCGGAAGTGAATGCGGTCCATTGACCACTCTCCGGGGCTAGGTTGTGCGTGTAGAAACCGTTTGAAAGGTCAAGTGTCGTTTTGTATTTTTTACGAACAAGACTGTCTACAAGCGCAGAACTGTGTGTATTCTGTACCGCAAAGTTCCGACAATGGGAATTTAAATGCCGGTAATCCAAAACTAAGCGGTACGATCCATCGGGTTTAGAAACCACGAAAAGGGGATTGTTCATAGGTGATACGCATGGTTCGATTACTCCCTGATATTCCAACTGTGTCAGAATTTCGGAGACGGGGCCTTTTGCCTGCCGTTTGATGGGATATTGGGGTTGTGGCTGCGGTAGTGACCGCAAAGGTATTGCATGAGGAGGTGATTCTTCATCCCATCCCACATGGTTGCGGTATAACGCTGGTGCCAGGTACACAGCCCACTCAGCTGCAAGTGCTTCAGCTTTGTCTTTTGGGACATGCCGTGAAAAGCTTGGAAGGATTACCTCCTCTCCTTTATGTGCAGCTAAAACGAATGGGGGTGGCCAATCCACCTCTGCTAACAAAATGTCATATGAAGAGGTTAGATTTTCCCAAAAAATCCCTTTTATTTCACGCGGTATGTCACCTTCAATTTGGATGACTATGTTGTAAAGTCTGTCAGGGGGTGCCACTCTCGTGTCAGCTGTCTCTACAGTAACGAAGGTTTCAGTTGCTGTCGCCTCCATATGAGGACGTAGCGCCTCCCGCACTATGGTAACTTCCGCGGCGCTGTCTAGGAGGGTCACTGCCCACGTCCAATTCTGGAGTCTCGTTCTCACCGTCTGTGGCATATTTCGCTGTTACAGCGGCAACTTTTTCTTTTGAAATTGTGGTCGAGGAAGGTGAAAGTCTTCTGCTTTCCCTCTGACTTGTTGTCGAGGTTGGTCTCGCTCCTGGGGAGCCTCTCGGCCCCTTCCTCTATCTTGCCGTCCTCCTCCACCAGCCTGTGACGACGTCTGGGCCTGTGAAGAACGAGGAGAACGGGTATCAGAGCTCTGAAACCTTTCTGGTGATTTAATTCTCGACCTATCACGTAAATCATAAGTACGTTCAGAAGAAACCGAAACTGGGGAAGCGCCTCTCGACCCCGGCTTCTTTTGTTGCTTACCCTGTTTTTTCTGTCTCCAACTCTTTTTAGTGAAGACTGGTCTATCATCTTTCTCAGATGTACTTTTTGTTTGGGTAATTTGTGGTTGCGATTGAGTTTGCATTTTTACAAAAGGCTTGTTGCCTAGGCTATTTCTTCCAATTGTTTTATAAGCCCGGGCTATAATTTTCGGTAATTCGCGGGGCCTGTCCAACTCTGGGACTAAAGCCAAAGCATTCGCTACTTGAAAGTTCATAGCATCGCCCTTGACATTTCCAAGGATCAGTTCAGCTACTACATCAAACACTCCCACTAGTCTCATCCCTAATTCCACAGCCGCTTCAGGGCCATGTTCATCCTGTACTTTTTTAATTACAGAGGGTAGAACCGTCATGGAAGGAGTACCAAAACATTTTGAATAAACTGCTGCGAATACCTTACCCCAATTTTCACATGATGTCAAATCGGGGATTAAGTCTTTTGGCAAACTTATCGTAAGGATGCGATGTTTATCCACTGGGGACGTATGTGGAAACACTGCTTCTATCTGATCGAACTTTTCGGCTAGCCAGTAAGGATAATCGTCCTTACTCTGTGGACGTTTGCCCATCACAGAATTTACCATGACAGGACTTATGGTCACTCCAGCTGCAACAGCTGGTTGGCCAGCGACTACAGGGGCAGCTCCATGTAGGCTACCTGTAACGTATGTCACTAAGGCTCGATGCACTCGCACCAGTTCGGTATGCATAGTGCGCAGTTCCGCAATCGGTAACGCCAGATAATTTGGATGCGGGGTATACCCGGCCAATACAGGCCAAGTGGCCCCCTGAATTGATAAGGGGCCTAAACGAACTGCGGTAGTTGGTTGTGGGAGGGCGCCATTAAACCAAACACGGTGCTGCCAAGCCGTGAGAGGCACTTCAAGAGTAGTATAGGGTCGATAGGCAGCAGGAATAGCGGTGGGTTTATATTCATGAAACAGTTTATCACCTGCATCCACCGCTTCAAAAGTGATCCAAGTGTAAAACACTTCAAAGTGATAAGCCGGATCGGCTTGAACCACAAAGACCAACTCGACCCCAGCATCGGGCACTCCGTATACACCTAGGTGTTCTCGGATTGGTCCTCGGCTATGTGCAGCTATTGCCACACCAGCCATTACTAAACAATTGTATTCGACAACCTAACAGGGAGCACAAAATGGGTTATGTATGTAACCTTTTTTAATAACTTCAAGCTTGAAAGAACCTATAAAACGTTCAATATAGGAGGTATCACCGTCACTTACGCCTCCGGAAGCGTATGTGAGGGTTTTGTGGACAAGCACAAGTACTACTCAAGCGTCTCGCAGATAAGCAGCCCCACGGTGGTCGCGCCATGTCATAAGGTTTCTGCACATACACAGAGCTATGCACAGGATAATGGGACCCCGGAATACAGTGGTTTGCCTACCATATACCGTAGCACCCAAAAACCCCAACCCAACTAGCTTAGCATCCCATTAGCACCCAAGTACCAATGATTAGACAACCCAGAACACGGTATCTTTATCTCAGGACTCGCAGAAGCAAGAACACTCTTTCGTCACTCACTCGTACTTGTCCACAAGGTGCGTAGGAAGAGACACTGGATAGGTTAAAATGTTTATTCCAACTTACGTGCTCTAATGTACAGTACACGTGTCAGTACTAATAGCATAATGCATATGACTAATTTAAGCAGCATGGTTACAATTCCATAGAATACAAACGGGAAAGCATTTCATAACTCAGTGGATAAATGTCTAAATAACATTACCACCCTCCCCGTGCAGTAAGATAGTTTATTATAAAAATAGAAGACCTCTGGGCTTTGACTAGCGAACCCCCATACCTCAGTCTCTAGATGCAGAATTACATCAGCAGGACATCATAGCTCTTCTCACTGAAAAGGATTTCTCCAAGTCCCCAGCGCCAGTAAAAACTGCAGTATTAAAGGCACACAAAGTTTCATGGCATTTGCGCCTAATGTTATGTCTGGGTGCGCGAGACCGGCCATATCAGGAAGAACCAAAATACATTGTTATGCGACCTTGTACATGTTGTGCAGTCTGAGCCCAAATCGAACAAGAGAAAAGGTGAAAGACAGAAAATGCAGACAGCGCAAAAGAACTTGGCAAGAGCAAAGGGCGAGGGAGCCCTGGCTCAGTGTAACGTGCGCAAAGAAAAGCAGCATGGCAGCTAGGCCTAGGCCAACATAACAAGGCAGGCAACAAACCACAAGACATTATGGGCCGGCTGTTGTTAGCCAGGTTGGAGGAGTGGGCCCAAGATCGTAACATTTTAATGCAAGCGCAGTATGGCTTTCAGAAAGGCAAGGGGACAGTGGATCAATGTCTTAATCTCTCGCTTTGCTTAGACAAGTACACGAAGGCCAAAGGAGGGAGGTTATACATGGCCTTCATGGACTTGTCAGCGGCCTCCGATTGTGTGTCCCATCCTAAATTGTGGCTGATGATGGAGGGTATGGGGATTGACCCGTTGATTATCAGCTTCATCCGTCAGTTGTATGCCAATGCCACCGCCTCTGTGCGGTATGGCAGAAATGGGGAGTGCACGCGGTCATTCAAGATTGAGAAGGGAGTCAGACAGGGCTGTGTCCTCGCCCCGTTTCTTTCTTCCATCTATACCAACGGGGTGGAGGCGGCCCTGTCTGGTCTCTCCCTAGATGTGCCGAAATTTGACAACATCTCTCTCCCAATTTTGGCATACGCTGACGATGCGGTTTTAATCGCCAGGACTGGGATAGCTCTTCAAGGCCTTATATCCTCGTATGCTTCATTTATGGCCTCATTAGACCTCAGGGTGAATGAATCCAAATCATTCATTATTATAGCGGGAGCTCCTAGAAGCGTTAAAACACCTTATTTCCATCTGGTCTAAAAAAACTCGAGGTAGTTGATTCCTTCCCATACCTGGGGATCTTGTTTGATAACAAGCAATCCTGGAACAAACTAGTGGCAGCAAGGGCCCTGGGTATGGAAAGAGGAACCCAAGCCATAAAGGGTTTTGCCAAAAAACTAGGTGCCAGCCCTCTTAATATAATAAAAAACATATACCAAGCTAAAACTAAGACTGTCGGCAACCTATGGGGCCGGAGTGTGGGGAATGGCCCAAATTGATCAACTGCAGATAGTGGAAGACACCTTTTTTAAGACCAGGGTCTCGTTACCACCTTCAGCATCTAATTACATCTTGCATCTCGAATTCGGCCTCCCATATCTGTCTGACTCTATCAGAATGGCACACATCCTGTTGTGGCTCTCGATTTGGCGAAGGGCTACCGTCAACTTAACCCAACGTATAATTGGTGACTGCCTGGGGCTCGAGGGCCATAGCAGGATTGGCTGGCTCAGATATGTGGAGATGGAACTGAAAGCAATAGGGCTGGGAGACCTCTTTAGGGACCCAACAACCTGTATCAAGGTCTCTAAACAGAAATTAATTAACCTCTTTTTGCTGAAGGCCAACTGTGACCGCTGGGAAAAGAACAGGCATTCCCAGGCGCTTGCAGTCTATGATCAAATTCCACCAAGACCGGAGGAAGGCTACTGTTACCTTTCTTCCGTTATAGTAGCCCAACACAGATTTATTCTGCTGCGCTTTCGCCTGAACCTAATTCCCTTGATGTTGGAGTTCCCAGAAAAGAGGTACAAGCATGCATATCTAGGTCCCTGCCCCTGTGATAACCGTTCACCACAGTCTGACCTACATTTGGTTCTTTTCTGTAAGTTTTATCTTAACGAAAGGAAAAGGTTCCTCCTCCCAATTTTAAGGCGGAAGCATTTTTTACAATGCAGAGTGGCACTGCATTTTCTGAAAGCTCTTTCGAACCCCCATGTCTGTTATTTTGTAGCTTCCTTTTTATGGGCCTGTTGGAGGAATAGAAGGGCCAGGGGTCTGCTATCATGAATTATGAATCTTAATCTTCACGAATTAAATTGTACAGATGATTTTGGTTTTAATAATGAATTAAAAAAGTTTAATAAGGTTTTAAAATTGTTTTATGTTTTTCTAGTTAATGAGTTTTAATGTGATTTAATTGATGAATTTGTGCTTTTATGATCTATCTGTACATAGATCGAATAAAGATTTAAATTGAAATTGAATGGATTAATTTCTAAAATGAAGAAAGTCAGCCTGATGAAATCAGGCTGACGAAACTTCAAGTTAGAGAAAAGGCAAAATGGCGAAATACCTTTTCCACCAAAATATGTTTGTGAAAACGTTATGTTATGTTACTGATATTTGTTGAGCGCATGTTCACCAGTTGGTTTCTTGGCACTGGGGTAATAGGAACTTATCGAGCTGCTGGAGGGGCTTTAGTCACAAACTTGTCTGAAAAGCCATGTTTTTAGTAGTTGTCTGAATTTCATATAGCTGGGAGTTATTCCAATCTCAAGTTCGAAGGAGTTCCAGTTGTGGGGGGCAGTTACTGAGAATCTGGAACCACCCATTCTCTTCTTTTTGAACTTGGGTACTGTCAGGTAGCTCATATGAGCAAATCTTAGGGTTCGTTTAGGGGTGTACTTTTGAATTTAGGCTGTGATAAAGGCCAGGCCATTTCCATTGAGGGTTTTGAAAATGATGTAGCCAGTTTTAAAAATAGTCCTTTGCTCTACTGGAACCCAATGGAGCTTTTTCATCAAAGGGGTGATGTGACAATGTCTGGGTTGTTGGAAGATTAACCGGGCTGCTTGGTTCTGAACTATTTGAAGTCTGCGATTGAGGCATTTTGGAAGGCCTACATAGAGGGAGGTGGCATCATCTATTCTGCATATGACTAGTGCAATTATAGCTTGAACAAGGGCCTCAGGGATGAGGAATTTTCAAATTTTCCTTATTCTGTGAAGTGGTAAAAAGCAGGAAGAGATTACCGCTCCGATTTGGGGTTTGATAGAGAACTCCTCGTCAATGAGGACCCCTAAATGTTTTACTGATTTCTTGGGGGAGGGACGGGCACCCATAAAAAAAAAAGGCCAGAATGATTTATTCCAAATGTCGAGTTTACACCTGATGATGACAATCTCAGCTTTATCGGAGTTTAATTTTAGATGGTTGCTGTTCATCCAGTCACGGATGAACAGCATCATTTTTGGGAAACCTTCTTTGATTCAGGGAAGTTGTCAATGTTAAAGAGTAGCTGCATGTCATCTACACAATTATAGATTTTGACATTCATGTTTTTTGAGGGTGTGGAGTGGAGAGCGTATATACAGATTAAAGAGTTGTGGATACAGGGAAGATCGCTGGGGTACTTCATAATCCTGATGAACTTTGGGTGAGTTGAAAGGGGTCAGGCGGAAAAGGTAACTGTACATTTAAAAAAAGGATTGTAGCAGTCTGTCTTTTATTTCTACAATGACACTACTTAAAAAACGAATAAAACTACTCTAGGAAGAAAGCAGAGGACACCATGAGGAAGAGGTAAGAAGGGAAAAAGGGGGTGAGTATAGGGAAGGATAGAGGCATAGATAGGGTCGAAGAGGTAGTTAGGAACTTGGGTAGGAGAGCAGCCAAAGGGGCATGGAGGGCAGGGGAAAGGTTGAAGGGTTGGGAGGGGTTTAGGAGTGTGAAAGGTGGAAGCCCCCTTTTATATAAAAAGAAAAAAAATGGAGCTAACCAGGACGGTTTATTCAAACTGGTGAAACTCATTCTTGATACAAAAAATTGTCAAGATTGGTTGGACGAAATCATTTTGTCAAAACCACTTTTTTCAGGCTGATTTTACGTTTAAAGCTTTTACAACATGTTATGTATGTGCTCTGATATTAATATACATTAATGTAAGCATTAGGCCTTAACACATACTGGTACCGTGTCCATTCACTTAACTCAAGTGTATTGTGAGCAGCTTGAAGATAGAACTTTCCGCTTCTCTACTTCTTAATATTACCAGCAACAGCGAGGTAAACCTTACCTTCCAAAGTCTTTGCTGGGTCTCAGTTTTCCATATTACCAATCTTGATTGCAACATGCAGTAAAACGTCTGATAATTTGGATGAAATTATTATGGCCGACAAATGTTACACATAATTTGCCCTGCATTGATTTCCAAGAGGATCCAATGATATATTTGGTATATATGCTCCCTTAAGTTAGTGAGGAGTAAGGCATGAGATGATGGTAGACTTGCTTCCTGTTGGAACATTACACTGAAGGCCATCAAGTCTACAGCAGGTACCTGGGAAGACCTTACACAGATCAGCAACCAGGCAGCATAAGAATGAAATGCCAAAGGACACATTGGGGTATTTGGCTAATATTTGATAACTAATGTTTGAGGTTTACAAATGGTTCATTCTCATACTATTTCTTATTGCTGAGTAACTGTCTGTTGTCCTTTTCCTACTAAGATCAAGGCTATATACTTGTTTCTAGGCGAATTATCTGAGTGCGGTGTCGCCAAAAAGAGCGTGACACACAACAGCGGCAATCAATGTGGGACCTGTCTGCTGAGGGCACCCAAGGGCCATGGATATCTAGACTTGCAGTCACATACTAATATCATATTGGAGATGACAGATTCAAGAGGAGGATGTTGCCTTCCCTACAATGGATCCTGGTATGACATTATTTGGGAATATAGACACCACTGCTAAGATTGTTCTTGGCAATGTGAAAAGCAACAAGATACACAAGCTCAGGTACCTGTGTCTCATAAATACTCCATTATCGCATGGCTAGTTTATGATAATAATAACCATAGAATGATAGATCACCACCCACCTAATGTGGCATCCTTCATCATCTGGTCTGCCAGCTTACACTGTGTGGCATCCTGAGCGAGGGTCAGTTGTGATGTAAGCAAGTTAATCATACAAGGCACTAAAACATGTTGACGAGCAAGACATGCAGGGTATGACATACAGACCCACCTGTTTTTCATATCTTGAACAGGGGCCATTAATAAAATTCCTCTCTATTAAGTAGCCTACCTCACACAATTTGACCATTTTAGGTTTCCTGTTCAGCACATTTTCCTCAATATACTCCCTCAAAATATAAAAAAGATTCGCAGTGATAGGTACCAATGGTTTGTGACCCAACTTGCAGTAACAAAGCATTGAAAAGGAACTGACACCTTAAGAGGGTTGATCATCTCCACAGGATAGCTTTCCCTATGGGAATCATGTCAGACGGCCTTGGGTGAGCAAGCAGTGGCCATTTTAAAAGCAGCACCTGCTTCGTTAAGGTACATTGCTGCTTTAAAAACATATTTCCTGTGGGAATGCGAAAACAGTGATGGAGGACTGCAGTCCCTTGCAGGCCCCCATCACTTTGTGGGCAGCCAATTGCAGGAGGTCACAAATAGTGACCTGCCTAAATAATGATCATTAGGCAGGTCGTTCTGTGACCCCCTAGAAATTTGCATTTTCTAATGGGACTAATCAGTAGATAGATTGCATTACAAAATTACAGGCAAGCCACAAAAGCCAATTCACAATTTTCACCCACTTCTTGCGACCTGCCTGTCATAAATTGGGCCCTAAATTGCCTCTAAATCACTTGAATTCTAAAACAGTAAATGAGGGGAACTGGAAAGAAAAAAGCGGGATCAAAAAATGGGGATACTTCCAAAACCCGCTGTGGATCCCGCGAAAAGAAAAATCAAAGTATCGTAAAAAAGAATATGATGGGGATTTATGGGTCGATTTATGGGTCGATTTATGGGTCGAAAGGACACTAAAGCGTCTGAGAGATATCAGTTCTCTAGTGAGTGCTGCTCCCAGGTTGTAGATAGGTCAAGTAGGATCAGAAGCCAGGGGTCTATCCTGTTGTTAAGGAATATAGGGTGCTGTTAACTACTTGGAGTGTGGCTATCTCAGTGCTACAAGCATACCTGGCTTGAAACTTTTTTTTTAACTAAAAAAATGCAGATTTTATTGAAAGAAGAAGACGTGCATGCTTTTGAAGATTTACAGAAGAGCGCCCTGAGCCAAACCTCATGCCATCACCTTCTCTTCTTTTTTTGAACAACTTAATTTTCATTTTTAAAGGAGAAGCATGACACACGTAACATCTTTGTCTTGATTATTGCTGGATACTACAATATGGGTGACAGAACCTACGCACACCTCCAAGTTAGTAACACCAGATGTCGCAACATGTCCCCACAACACAGTATCTGTTGGTGCCCTCGGTTCACCCTTCATAGGACCCATAACAAACAGTGACATTCAATCCGCATGTGCAGCTCATGATGAGCTGCCCTCTGTGTCAGAGAAGGTCATTACACATATCTCTGAAGCCCTCAGTGTTTTGGACATCATCAAACGCAATCCCCCTGTTCTCTGTTGTCTCCGCATGTAGGTGGTGAATGGTTGTCATATTGTGTTGAATTTGGCATCTCTGTCCCGAACAATTGCATTGAGTTTTTCCATGGCATAAATCGGCCACACCTTCTCCCGCCACATGTTAAGTGATGGTGCCTGTGGCTGTTTCCACATCTGGGCCACGCTCAATCTTGTGGCCACTAGGAGATGGGAGAATAGCTGCCTCTGAGCAGTCGCGGCCCGCCCCTGCCAAAGTGGCGGGGCGGGCCGGAGGAGGGAGGGGGGACTCGGGCGTGACAAAATAATAAAAAATAAAAAAAACTTACCTGATTGCCGCCACCTCCGCAGTCCGCTCCATCCCGCTCTTCCTGATTCTGGGACAGACTCCCAGACTGCACTGTGGCCAATCATGACGCTGCAGGAAAGCAGCGTCATGATTGGTCTGAGTGCTACAACTTCCAGGCAGACTGGGAGCCTGTGCCTGCTTTCTCCAGCCCCAACAACGCAGCTGAGGCTGGAGAAAGCTTCACTGCGCATGAGGTGTTTGACTGGCCTGAAACGGCTGGCCAAACACCCCATGCGCAGTGCACTCCCCCACCACATTGTTATCCCCTGGACCCACCCCCAAGACTCGTCAGAGTCCTTTGGGTGGGTCCAGGGGGATCAAAAGAAAACGATAATAAAACGAGTTAGAAACCCATTTTATTATCGTTTTATTTGCGGCTGGTGGCAGGGGGGCGGTGCTCCTCCGCCCTAATGGAGGGGCTGCGGCTGGCTCTGCGGTGTTGTCGCGGGGAAGAGTTCATCTTCCCCGGGTCTCCAAGGTGACGAAGAGTGGGTTGTGTGGCAGTGAGACACTAGTGATGGAGTTTATCGTGCGGAGGACCTCATTCCAGAATGATTGTATCAGCGGGCACGTCCACCATGTGTGTAGGAAGGTGCCACCTTCCCTGCACCCCTTTAAGCACAACTCTGAGCCCCCGAACATCTTGTTGAGTCGTATGGGTGTGAAGTACCAGTGTATCAGAATTTTTTAGGCATTCTCTTTATATCGGAGGCAGATAGAAGACTTGGAGGCCCTCTGCCAGATAACTCCCCATGTTTTGTCTGAGATGTTTATGGCCAATTCTCTCTCCCATTGTGTCGCATGAGTATGTTTTTTAGGGGGGGCGAGGTTCAGGATGTATTGATACAATCATGAGATGCCTTTATGGGGAGTGTTGTTGAGGTATAAGGCTTCGATTGGTGTTTCCTCCCTTTGCATAGCTAAGCGAGCTGGTCTTCCGGCCCAATGTAATGCCTGGCTGATCCTGTAGGTGTCCCGTCTGGCCTGGGAGTATTTCTCAATAAGATTCCCCTTTGTCCCAAGATCACCATCTCTGTAGAAGTTCCTCAAAGTGGGGGACAGGCCCTGGTCCCAACTACAGGAACCTAGGTTTGTCATGCCCGGGGGGGCAATCTGGATTCTAAGCCAGGGGAGTGAGTGGAAAATGGTATCTCGGTAATGCTCGTCTCTCCTGCATGACCCACAAGTGAGCTAAAAGTGTGGCCGTCAATTGCGTGGGGGTGCACGCCCAGTCCGCTACAGGTAGCCACAAAAGCCGGTCCAGGAGAAACTGTAAAAAGGCTTGTTCCACTTGTACCCAAGGCTTGCCGTCGGGGTCATGATTCAAATCAAGTGAGGGACGGAGTTGTGCTGCTAAGATGTATGTAACAACATCGGGAGAGCCCAATCTTGCCCCACCTATAGAGATCTTTGAAGAGGGAGGATACTGCTACTGTAGAGGGCGCTTGTGCGTGTCGGAAGTTGGACCCCTAGGTTTGTTATCGTGGATGTAGCACATTTGAAACCGCCCCTCTGAATGGGTTCCCTGAGACTGCCCTGTGGGTCTGCCACCCCTGTGCCCCGTGATTTGAAGAAATTGATTTTGAAGACTGTAGCTTGGGCAAAATGTTCTAACTTCCTTATCAATGCTGGGATGGTTGTGTGTGGATCAGTGACAAAACATAATATGTCGTCGGCAAAAAGAGCCAGATTGTGCTGCTTGTCATCAACCATCATGCCATGAACTGCGGGGTTGTTCTGGATCTGGTCTCTATGAACCTGGGTGCAAGCACCAAGAGACCAGGAAGTAGTCTAGGCACGAATACATCTTATGGACATTGGGGTAGAATTTGTAGGCTCAATCGCAAGGGTGATGGTGACTCCAGGCATCTATCAAAGACAGATCTAACATTCCTTGAGTCAGGGCAGTGGGTGCGTGGGGCTCGCCTTGTCGGAGTGAGAGAGATCCAGCCCCATGTCAAGGGGGACATTAAGATTGCTGCCTATCACAATGTCTCCTCTTACAAGGAGGGAGATTGTGGGGAAGAGGTCAGAGTAGAACTCCTCTCTCACCCAGTTGGGCCCATCGATGGAAACAATGGTAGTCGGGGTAGTGACAAGCATGCCATGTATCCCCACCTGTCGGCCCTCCCAGTCTCTATATCTGCTATCCAATTTGAAAGAGATCTCCCGTCGGTGAAGAATTGCCCCCCCCAGAATTGTGGAACTGTGTGGGTTACCAATAGGAGCGAAGGCGTTTAGTGTCAATTTGGAGGAGATGCGTCTCCTGGAGTAGGGCCACATCCCCCTCCTTCTGGCGCAGCCAATTTGCCAGTGTGCTGCATTTGAGCGGAGTATTTAAACCCTGGACATTAACGGAAATGATATGTAGAGTCATCATGGCAGGCTCTGGGTGGTCCCCGTCCACGTGGAAGATATAGCGGATGAAGTGTGCCTCCGTCCCATCACCCTCGAACTTGTCATGCATGTGTGTCAATGAAAATAAAAATAAATTAAGCACCAACACTGAGCAGAACATGAATGAGTAAACCATTGACTGGATGACCCACCAGACCCCCTGCTGTTCATGGGCCGAGAGGCCATCTCAAGGTAAGAGAAAAAACTAGAAGACATGGAGAACAGGAAAAGCAATCCAATAAGATAGGTACAGGCTCCAAAAGCCCATGAGCCACCCCCCCCAATCACTCACAGTCAGTCTCTATATGAGTGAATCAATGTTCGGCAAGAGATAGAAGATATACTGTCTAATGCCTTTGGTAGGAGTTTGCTCTGGACCCTCTCGTACTGCGGGAGAAGTTCAGGATGGAGTATCATCGTTCGATAAAGGTAATCTGCGTTCTTTGTCGGCATGGTGCCGCTGCTTGCGTGCATCGAGTGCGTGGACTGTCAGCGCCAACCTCCCCCTCCATCTTCCAGGGCTAGGTCTCCCGAGCCATGAGAGACCTCCAAGTCCAGAGGGGGTGGCAATCCCAGGACCTTGCGAGCCTCCAGTTGCGTGCGGACCATGACCCTCTTGTATTGGAAGCTGAAGTGGAGGCGGAGCGGAAAGCCCCACCAGTACGGAATCTTGCAGTTTTGCAAATGCTGAGTGACCTCCTTGAATTCCCTCCGGTAGGCCAACATGGACCTCTCCGCCGCCTTCGACACAGTCTCACTTTGCACCCTAGCCCGCAGACTCCACGACGCAGGAATACGGAACAAGGCTCTCGACTGGATTCGCTCTTTCCTCTCAGGCAGAATGCAGAGGGTCAGATGTCCTCCTTTCCGAACCCACAACGACCACCTGCGGAGTCCCCCAAGGATCCTCCATCAGCCCCACCCTGTTCAACGTCTACATGGCACCACTCGCATCCATCGTCAAATCACATGGACTCAACATTGTATCGTACGCAGACGACACCCAACTCATCCTCTCCCTATCCACAGAACCCAACATCTCCAAACACAATTTTCAAGAAGGAATGGAAGCAGTCGCCAGGTGGATGAAGAACAGCTGCCTACAACTCAACACGGACAAAACCGAGGTACTCATCATGGGCCCACACCCCGATGCCTGGAACGACACCTGGTGGCCCCCCGCCCTCGGGAACCCTCCCTCCCCCACGAACCACTCACGCAACCTCAGAATGATCTTGTAACTCCAAACGGACCGCCAGATCAACGCTGTCACCTCTTCCTGCTACCACACCCTCCCCCTACTTCGAAAGACCTTCAACTGGATTTTCCTCAAACACAAGAAAACCGTCACACACGCCCTCATCATCAGCAGACTAGACAATGGCAACGCACTCTATGCCGGGATCAACAAGAACCTCACCCGCAAACTCCAGAACGTCCAGAACGCCGCCGCCAGACTAGCCCTCAACCTACTGTGCCAATGCCACATCAGCCAACACCTACGGTCACCACACTGGCTCCCAGTCGAGAAAAGAATCACCTTCAAGCTTCTCACCCACGCACACAAGGCCTTCCACAACACCGGACCCGCCTACATGAACCACCGCCTCTCGTTCCACGCACCCCAAAGAGCCCTCCGCTCAGCCCAGCTCTCTCTTGCGACGGTACCACACATCAAGAAGACCAGAAAAGGAGGATGCTCCTTCTCCCTCCTCGCGGCCAAGGCATGGAACATCCTCCCTCTCCACCTCCGACAGACACCAGAACTCTCCAAGTTCTTGAAGGACCTCAAGACCTGGCTCTTTGAAGAATCACTGTGATCTTCCAGGAGCTGCGCCCCTCCCCCCCCAGTGCCATGAGACCCCTTCGGGTGAGTAGCTGCGCTTTACAAACCCTTGATTGATTGATTGATTGATTGAACATGTAGGCAAAGATATCTTGATACAGGGAGATATTATCCACCTGGAATACAATCGGCTTCTGTTGCCATGCTGCTTGTAAGAGCTTCTCTTTCAGGTGGAAATAAGGAACCCTAGTGAGAGTGTCTGGAGATAAGTTATTTTGTTGTTGGAAAGCTGAGAACACTCTATGGGTGCGGTCCAGGAGTACTGGCTTATCCTCGGGTAATTGAAATAGGTGCGCAAAAAGGGCTTAAAGGTGGGCCTCAAGGTCCACTTGGGAGACCGTTGACACAATGCTCCTAATCTGTATGTTGTTACGCCTGGAATATTTTTTTACATCATTGATCTTGTCCTGGAGTGCCTCCTGATTCCATTCCAGCTTCTCTATGCATGACGTTTGATCCATATTATCAAGAGCATGGTCTTCCACTGGTAATTCTACTGCTGCTAGGCGAAAATCTGTTTGCCGCAGGGACTGATCTAGGATGGTGATTATCCCCGGGTAATTGCACTAGGTGCGCAGAGAGGGCTTAGACGTGGCCCTCGAGGTCCACATGGGAGACCATAGACACAATGCTCCCAATCCATATGCTGTTATGCCTGAAACTGTTTTTGTGATTGTTGATCTTGTCTTGGAGCGCCGCCTGATTCCATTCCAACTTCTCTATCATGATGTGCGATCCATATTATGAAGAGCATGGTCTGCCACTGGTAATTCTACTGCTGCTAGGCGATAATCTGTTTGCCACAGGGACTGATCTAGGTCGGTGATGGCCCTGGTAAAATCCTGCCCGAGCGATGTGATATCTTTGTGGAATTTGGTGAGCAAGAGCTAGATATTTTCCTTGGTCGCAGGGGCTTGGAGGTCAGAGTCCCCCCCCCCCCAGGCTGGGAGGTTGGATCAGGCTTCTGAGGCATATCCATGATGGAGGAGGAGCAAGGGGTCTTCACTCTATTTGCTGCCATCCCCATGAGTTGAGCACCTCAGCCTGGGGCCCCACGAGGTCCACCCACCAGTAACAACACTGCTGGTAGTGGCCCTGGTGTGCCTCCTCCCAGGCCTCTAGGGCTCACTGCCCCTCTCTAGGTTCTGCGTTGTGGGGCAGCAAACAGGCTCTCCTTCGTGGCTAGGGCCCCGCTGTGCTCACTACTATCCAGCCAGTCTTATATGGGGCCCCATTGGGCAAATCAGCCCGCGGCTCACCTTGTGGAAGCAGAAGCAGAGACAGCTTTTTTTCTGAACCAACCACAGGACTATTATTGGAATGTTGTCCTGACCAAGGAGGCAAACCGAGGAGAACATGACCATGCCATCTTTACTGCTAATTAAGTTTTGTGAAGAGCAGGAGAGGTTGCTGGTCTCCTTGGCACAGCTGTAGGGTTTTCAAACATTTCGCTCTGCACCATCAGTCTCTCTCCTCAGTGCAAAATGTCCTTTCAAGTCTCCCCTGGCTTTTGTCTTCTCAGAGTAAATGGAGCCCATTGCAGACAGGTTAAACTTATCTAATTCATCAGACTAGGGACAGCTGAACCGGTAGTTGGCAAACACCTTCCAATTCACCTTGGATCCTAGTATGGGTTTTCCCTTAACTGCTGACTTTAATTCTCAGCTCCTCCTCCCTCTTCGATGCTCTGAAATCAAAGCAGTGGTGTAAGGAGCCCATACCCATTCCTGAACCTCAGCCAGTGCAGTTCTTGCCAACCCAAGTGCTTCAACTGCCAACCTGATGCAGCTCCCAAGGCATAGAGACCAGTCCTTGTAACCAGCCCCCGTTTCTACTAGCAACAATGGCACTGATCCAGCTGTAGTTCCAAACTTGCTTCAAGCTGCTCAAGCTGGGCCTTCAGTGATGTTTATGCTCTCATAGATTTATCCCGCAGGCAACCACCCTGCAAGAGGTTGTGCTTAGGAGACCTGACACTGGCTTGGAGATTGTTACCTGCAACCACAAAAATAAGGCACTACAATGCAGTCATGGCCAAGACTTTAAGTGCAGTCCATTGAAGCCCTGGTATCCCCATCAACGAATGAAGGTATTTATACTCTTGTGTTGGCAACTACTTCTCCACCAATGCCTTGGAAAAAAGCCCCAAACACTTAAGCAAACTCTGAAGATCAGGAAAAACTATTTATCCGAGCCAGTGATCTCAGAGTCCCCTAGACCACAAGATTTAGGCTCCCAACGACAATCTCTGGGAATCCCCCACCTAAGTCTTTTGTGATGACTGCTGTTTCATTTGAGGGTAAGGCTTCACCCTCAAACACGGACAAGGAGGCTAAATGTCCTGAGACTTATTGCAAGAGTATGTACAGATCCATGGTCTCCCTTCAAAACAAGGCAACACCATCATGGGAAGCTAAGGGCTTTATCTGTAGTACATGCTTGACAGGTACACATCCTTTCACCCAGACTATTCCTAGGAGGAGTATAAATGAATGGTCAGTCAAGCAAAGAAGCTGCAGAACAAAAACTGCTGTGTCATCAGGATAACATTGATATTGCCTCCAGAACCAGGAATTCTGGTCTGTCTGTGTGCAGCAATGGCGGCTTAAATCTTTGTGCCATATGCCAGAGTTTAGGAAACCGTCATTTACCTCCTCTTTAATAAACAACTTGCTTGATCTCAAAAAGAGCAAGGCCCCACAGCAGTATAAGATGGGCATTGGTAATTCAGTGAGTGCAATCAAAGCAGTACTGCCACGGCACCTCTCCGCTTCCAGCATCATCCAGTTTTTTAAGGCTCTGAGTTCCTTTCACTCCACAGCACCATCAGGAATCTTTTCCTCCTCAATTCACAAACAGGAGCCAAACAAGAGCACTTCAATGAGAATTACAAGTTTGCATTCCCAGGCTCAAAGGCAAAGAAGTCCCAGTGACTGACCCAGTAACCAGCTGCCCTCCTAGGCACCATCCTTGGCGACTCATTCTGCTTGAGATAGAACACGTTTCTCTTATCTACCATTACTATTGACACATGGTTCCGTGAAGTTTAAAAAATGGCTATGCTCTTCAGCTAAAGCCACCTCCAAGAAACAGGGCAGCAATACTACTCCTACTATTCCCTTGTCTATGACTAAAACCAGGTCTCTCTCTACAGAAGTTCGAAATGCTGACTTTGGCCCAGATGCTCACAATGTACAAAAAACACAACTGACTGGAGTTGTTGGATCTGATGGATGTTTACTTCCACATACCCTCCCTAAAGGAACATTGGAAGTTTTCTGTTTCATGGTGGAATCTAACACTACAAGTACAGGACACTGCCATTTTGTCCCAGTACAGATCCTGTGTCTTTACAAAGCTTCTGACTCCAGTGGCAGCAGAAGATTCACTACTACCAGCAGTTGGACAATTGTCTCATTCGAGCTACGTCATGTGGGGAAGATTAGTATGGCTTAGTTCTTAACCTCAAAACCATTGTGTTACCAGTGAATGCCCTAAATCCACCTTGATTTCTTCAATAGGACTGAGTTCATCATGGCTGTGTGATGGGAAATCCCTGGTGTAGTAGCCCTGTAGCACCCTGCTCCTCATTTCAATGTTTCTGAATCACCCTAGGAAGTACTATACTGTTTTGGAACTGGTTACGTTTGGAGATGGAGTTCATCCAAAGAACACCTCAATGAACGAAATCCATCCGCAAATGCGTAGCCAGGATATAATAATAATAATAATATTAATAGGCAAGCTTGTAAAGCACCTGGATACACCAACTGGTGTGTCCCCACGCTGCGGCACAGACTCGACAGTGTAAAACAAGCATTTGCAATGCAATAGGTCTCGCATTTTCGCAAGCTTGAGCTATTGACATTGCAAATAACAATGCCTTTTTTTTTTTTTTAAACATAAATAAAAGGCATTGTCATTTACAATGCCAATAGCTTAAACTCGCGTAAATGCGAGACCTATTGCATTGCAAATGCTTGTTCTCTAATCTTACCGTGGATAGCTAACACTCTCAGCTGCTAGAAGTATACCCTTCTCTCCGCTAATAATAGACCGTAATCAGTAATTTGCAGCAGTATGTGTATGTTGCCTTCTTATGTGTACACACGTGTAGAAGCAGGGTATCCTTGCATAAATATGTTAGCAGAAAGCGCATATTACATAATAAGAGGAAGCGTTATTCTCACAATTTGCAATTGATCTTGCCATAATCAGAAACTATTTTGTTGGCCTTTTACCTACAAGTAACAGCATATAACATCTAAGGCACACGTATTAAATGACAAATAAATGCGAGTTACGCTTATATATGGGAAATACATGGCTTTGCTAGGAAAGCTCAGTTGGTAATGCAATGACCAGAATTTTGTGTGTGTATCCAAAGGGTCACAGACTTGAATCCCAGTTGGCAGGCTGGGGAATAGTATTGTGTATTTATAGTGCTATGAGGGTCCAGCCCGCAACAGAAAGCACTGTGAATGTATGTCAGGATTTCAAATAGTATATCACACAAAGGCTACCAAAGTTTAGAAAATGAAATGTATTGCACACAGCAGAAGACAAGCCGCATGCAGTATAAGAAAAGCTGCCACAAAATGTGCTAAATTATTCAGTGTAGAAGTGCTTACATGGCAAAGTTGTATAACAGAGTTCAACGAGTGTGGCAACAGGGAGTAAGAGGATGATGGAAGAGGAGAGGGAGGGAAGGAAGGAAGGAAGGGCCATGGAAGAGGAGTGGGGTGGTGACAAAACTGTTTACAAATAAAGCTAAGAACAGGAGGATGGTAGCAGAGAAAGAATACCAGAGCAGGCAGTTGGCAGAGATGTGATCGCTGAAAATGGTGATGGCTGAAGATAGTGAGGGCATTGTAAGTTAATGGCAGAAGCCAGTGAGGTTTTGGCAAGCAAGGAATTTGGTAAAATGAAATACTAAAAAGTTGCCGCAAAATAAATCAACGTTGGCCTCAAAATCTCAATTTTGGTGCTGCAAAATCCGGGGGTGGGGGGTCTGTTTAGAGGAGAGAATTATAGAATGAAAACTCAGAAATGAACCAGGCCGTTTTATATTGTCTGCTCGCACGTGAAGAGCCTTGAGAAGTGGTAATGCAAAATTCACCACCCTACCCTTTACGTATAAATTAAAAACAACTTTGTGTGTGCGGTACAAAAGCAAGATTAATAATAAAACGCTGAACATAGCGAATCACCAAAACACATCTTATAGAAAGCAGAAAAGGAAAGATAAACATTTGGATTTTAAAAATAACTTATGAAAGTGAAGTGCTGTCTAGGAAACCTCCTGAGTTGGAGCTCAAAGGATAGCTGTGGCTGCATACCAATCTAAAGCATTGCCACTGCCCTCCCTCTGATTCCAACCCATCTGCAGGAACGTCCGCATTAAGGCTGGCGCATACTGGGGCTGTGGGGAGCACACTAAAGCGATCACCTGATAAGAAGAGTAAGATGCGAGAGTTCAGAAAATAAGTATGGACATGTGGTAGAGATGTTAATACCACAGCTGTGCAGGGAGAGCATACTTGCCCTGGGGCTGTGCTGCAAATATAGTTGTCTGTGCAGGCAGAGTCCCCTCGTACGCGAAATGTCTTTGATTGTTTAAATGACTTTGTTTAATTGTGTGGTGACAGGGGAGTAGCGCTTACCTCTCTGCAGCGCTGCAGCACCGGTTGGAGCGTCCGCCTCCTCAATGCAGGTCCGGGCGGTGGGCATCGGGCCCCGACTGCTTGTTCGGCTCCGCACTGCCTCTGGAGCCGCTTGCTTCATGCCGGAGGTAGGCCAAGCCTATAGATATATTTTGTTTACATCCTCTGCTGAGCTATACCACGGCCGCCATGTTCAGCAGGTCCGAGGTATCGTCACTTCCGGCGCAACCTTGATGGAACGGAAGGGCTTTCCGCCATGAGGTTCCATAACGGAGTGCAGCCGCTGGTGAATTTGGAGCCTAATACAACCAGTTGTGAGATGTCGGGTCCTTGTGCTGAGAATTACCTAAAATGCACTTTTGTCCCCACCAAACCTCCTCTTCCCAAAATAAAAACGAGACTTATTGCATTGCTCTCAGCGCGCGAAACTGAAAGCGCGGTGAGAGTGCACGAGAGGCCGTGAGCGTGCACATCGGCTGTCCCGGCGTAAGCTGAGGATCGCCGGAGAAGACGCGCTGAGGCTCCGAGACTGAATCGGAGGCTGAACTGCCCTTGAGCCTGGCACGCTCGCAGCACGGCCAGCGAGGTACACCGAGCATCCTGGGAGCTCTGGGGACATGCTGCAGGGCATCGCGCTGAACCATGGCGGAACGACGGTAAGGAATGCGGGGAGAGAGTAGCTGTATGGAGAGGGCGTCAGTGTGTAGTCGTGGAGGAATATGGTGGGGATTGGCAGATGGCGCATGGCTGGCTGACACTGGAGGGGTGCAAGGACAGCTGGGGATTGCGTGCACGGCTCATGTTTTGCGGCTGGCGAGGACGGAAGGGGGACAGGAGATGTGCACATCGCGTGCCTATACGTGCGCGTTCACATTTCCAGTCCGGCCTGCGCGTGCACAGCTCCTGTCTCCCTTCCGAAGCAAGTCAGCAACAATAAGTCTCGCTAGCGACAGCGCTTCGCGCTGCGTCGCTAGGTCGAGACCTAAAAAGGAGCAAAGAGAGGGGACCTATGCACAGAAGAGCCAGGTTTTTAGTTTATTCCGGAAGAGCGATTCCGATGGTTCAGCACAGAGGGAGAGAGGGAGTGCATTCCAGTTCTTGGAAGCCAGATAACTGAACGAATGGGCTCCCATTCTAGCTTTTTTAACTTTAGGAACCTTGACCAAATAAGTTCCGGTCGATCTGAGAAGGCAAGTTGGATTGTAGAGAATAAGTAGATTGTGCAAGTAACTAGGACCTTTTCCCTGCAGGCTACGGTAGCTAATTCACAGGGTTTTGAAGAGGATTCTCTTCTTAACTGGTAGCCAGTGTAGGTCAGCAAGAGCCTTCCTGGTGGAAGCTCTCCTGGGAAGCATCAGAACAAGGCGAGCAGCCGCGTTCTGAATGAATTGAAGCCGATGAAGGCATTTGTTTGTTGCTCCTAGGTAGAGAGCATTTCCGTAGTCCAGTTGGGATGTTACCAACGCATGGACTAGGGTTTTCCTGGCTAAGGTGGGGAGAACGTCCAGAGTTTTCCGTAATACTCTCAAGATTCCAAAGCACTTCCCAGCCACCTTTCTGGTGTGAGCCTCAAAAGAGAGATTGGAGTCTAACCACACTCCCAAGTTTTTTACCTGTTTTCTTGGGGAGGGAGTAGGACCCAATATTTGTGGCCACCATGCCGAAGACCAGATGGAGGGAGATTTTCCCACCACTAGAATCTCTGTTTTGCTGCCATTTAATTTCAGGCAGTTATTTGTCATCCAGGATGACAAGTCCTGCAGGCAAGCAGAGAAATTAGTGGCTGCTACGTCGGAGGCCTGTGACAGCGAGACAATCAATTGCGTGTCATCTGCATATGACACGATGGTGACTCCCTGCCGTTTTATAATCTCTGCCAACGGTGCAATATAAAGATTTTAAAAAGTGGGGCTCAAAATGGAGCCCTGAGGGACCCCTTGGGACAGCGCGATGCTTTTGGAGAAATGTGGTCGTTGTGCCACCTGAAATCTCCGATCCTGCAAGAAGGAAGCCATCCAATTAAGTGCCGCTTTGTGCAGCCCACCTACACTGAGACGCTGTAGGAGCAGTTTGTGGGATACTGTATCAAAGGCCGCACTGAGGTCCAAGAGGACCAGGGCCACTGTCTGACCTTCATCCACATGTCTGCGTATTGTCTCAGTTGTAAGGAGCAGCGGAAGCTGATTAATAGCTAAGGTCGCTCCACTGATCATTCCCGGCACTGCCCCCTGCACATGGTGTTGTAGCTATTTTATTGTGTGCCTGGTTTGGATCAGCAAAAATGGAAGATGGATGGACTCTTCACACTTCCTGCTAGATCAGACCCGTTTGACAGATCTGTGTCGATCTTCAAATAATCCACACTGTTAGATCTGTCAGCCTTAGGGTGGTCTGCCCCCAAACCTTTTGCTTTGGACCTCCACATTTTTGTTGTATCTTTTTGTTGCCCTTAGGACTCTGAGCAATTTACCACAGCTAACCAGTGCTAAAGTGAATGTGCTTCTTCCCTAAACATGCTTGTGATTGGTGTATACCTGACGGCCTATTTAATTTACCAATTTTATTTCACTTGTAAAATGGTACCCCATGAACCTAGGGCCTGTAAGTTAAATGTTACTAGTGGGCTTGCGGATTGAATGTGCCACCCACAGAAGTAGCCTTTCAAACCTGCCTCAGGCCTGCCATTGCAGGACCTGTGTGCGCAGTTTACTGCCACTTTGACTTGTCATTTAAAACCTACTTGCCAAGCCTTAAACTCCCCTGTTAGTACATATCAGTCACCCCTAAGTTAGGCCCTAGGTAGCCCTAATTACAGGGTTTTATATAAGTAAAAGGTAGGACATGCACCTTTATGTTTTGCATGTCCTGGTAGTGAAAAACAGCCTATTTCGTTTTTCACTACTGTGAGGCCTACCCCTCTCATAGGGTAGCATTGGAAATTCCTTAATAATCTTTTAAGCTGTAATTCCTGATCAGAGAGGAGTAGCTTTTTGATGTTTCATATGTTTGGAATGGTATTGATAAATCCTACTTACTGGTGAGGTTGGATTTAACTTTACTATTTTGAAATGCCACTTTTAGAAAGTGGACATTTCTCTGCACTTACTGCCCTGTGTGCCTGGCAGCCTGTCTCCAGTACACGTCTGGGCTGAGCTTGGTGAGAGCTACATTTGTGCATTCCCTCTAGACAGCCACATTCAGGAAACTCAACTGCATCTGCAACCATCTGCATATTGATAGGTCATCCTGGGCAGGAGGAAGGAGAGGAGGTAACACTTCCCTTGAATAGGCAGTGCCCTGTCGCCACACAATAGGCTGATTTACCCCCCCCCCCCTATAGCTAGGCTGGCAAACAGGACTGGGCTGAAAGGAGACCTGTGCAGTTCAGAGAGTTCTTTTGAAGTCACCCCCACATCAAAGGCACTTTTGGGTATAAGTAATGGGTCTGTGAACCCATCTAATCAGACATTTTTGGACCTTTATCCAGACATCGCTGGCTCTACATCTGCACATTGCCAGAAGGTTTGCTGTGCTGCCAGGAGGGACGGCTGCTCTGCTAACTGCTCTGCTGTGTTGGCCTGCTGCTTGCTGAGCTGCAGGAGGGACTGCAACTTTGCGACCTGCCTTGCTGTGCTGGCCTGCTACATTTTTGCTTTGTTACCTTCCAAAGTGCTCACTAAGGGCTTGTTGGCTTGCTCCCTGTTCCCCGAAGTCTCACGGCCATCAAAGACTTAGAATTCCTGTTGTGGTGCTCCGCTCTACGAGGAGTCTGGCATTAATCCTGTATCTACAACTCTCCTGAGCCGGTTCGCCAGCTTGCATGGCTCAACTCCAAAAGTTTCGCTGGGATCGATCGGCGACAACTCCGCTCCGACCTAGCATGACTGAAAGATCGAGTGCATCACAGCGGTAATGCTTCCAACATCTGTTACCCCCTGTCAATTCTCACCTATATTTCTACAGGAGTGATAGGAAGATAGTGTAGAAAGAAGGAAGGGGCCAGAGAAAACATGTTTCCAGCAGCCCCCTGACATGTCCCAGGAGCCGGATCAGAGATACTGCTCTGTTGCATTGTATCAAGTGTAAGGGCTTGTGTTTCCTTCTGTAAGTCACAAGTTATCCACGTAGAACTGGGTTGCCTGTTTAGACTATGCTGGTAAGGCACTGAAGGGCTGGGTGAGGGCAGCAAAGTAAATGACCATATAGGAATGTACAACTTAATTTTGAAAGAGCATATGTTTGATATTTGTTTTACAGAGTTCGCCAACACCTAGTGGTTAATAAGCTTACTGATCCCAGGAAGCATGCTGAGGAGGCGGACATCTGGGTCAGCACCAGAGTGTCCAAGAAAGCACCAGGGGGGGGCTCCCAAAAAGGTGGTCAGGGTTCCAACCAGAAGAAGGAGGGGGGAGATAAAAAGACAGAGTTCTCTAAAGGCCCCCAAAACAACTCACAGGGGAAAGGGACTGGTTCTCATTGCCTGTCTGGTCACAAGAAAAAAAACTACCTTGACAAAAGTCAGCAGCCCAAGCCCGTTAAGTGCTATGATTGCTATGAGTATGGACACTACAAGGGGAATTCCAAGTCCACAAAGAGCACAACCTCCCACTAGAGAAAGGTTCCAGGGGTGGCAATGTTGTGCTGGGGGAGGAGTTTGTCCTAGTTAATGTGGGGGAGTTTAGTGTGGTTACCCTAGTGTACCTGGGTGACAGAGAGATTGTTCCTGAGATCCATGTGCCCTCTAATAGTGCAAAGTATAGGCAATGGGTCACCATTAATGGGCAAAGAGTGGATGCTCCGAGGGATACAGGAGCCAGTATGACTATGGGAAGGGGTCAGCTGGTTTCCCCAGTACAGGTAGTTCACAATGCATTCCACCAGGTTGTGGTGGCTGACAACAGGGAGGGCTAATATCCTGTGGCTCTGGTTCCGTTTGAGTGGGGGGCGAGGGGGGTTCAGATCTTCTGAAAGTTGCTTTAAGCCCTGCCATGCCTGTGGACTGTTTGTTAGGTAATGACCTGTAGCACACTGCCTGGAAGGAAATGGAGGTCAAGGCTTATGTGGAGATGCTAGGATTACCTGATTGGATCTCTGCTTTGACAAGGTCTATGGCTGTCCAAGATGGGAGGAAGAAAGGGTTGGAGCCTGGAAAAATGTCCCAACCAGCTGCTAAGAAGGGGAAAGGCAGGGTGCATGGGAAGCCACCCCTGAATGTGCCTCTAGTGAGATGGATGGGCACCTGCAGTGGCCGCCTCAGAGTCCACAGAAGAGGGCATTGCTCCCCTTGGTGACCTGCCTGTCATTGCTGGATGCAAAAACAACAATTGATGGACAGAATGCAGAACAATGTCGTACATTCACCCCAGTACAGAGATCTGGGCCTAAATCCATCGTTTTTTTGCTCACCATGCCATTCCAGTTTGGACCCAGCCATATGCAAATCAGTCTTGACCCTGCGCCCATTGGGAACAGTCCAGCCCGAACTGCCAGGCCAGGTCCTCCCTGGACTGGAAACAAGCATCCTAGGACCGGTTTCGGGCTTTCAGCCCTCATCAGCCAGGATAGCTTGACTCCAGTGGCATGGAGAGCACGGGACCCATGTCTGGGCATACCCGTCCCACTCGGGATGACAAATGCAAAAACAACAATTGATGGACAGAATGCAGAACAATGTCGTACATTCACCCCAGTACAGAGATCTGGGCCTAAATCCATCGTTTTTTTGCTCACCATGCCATTCCAGTTTGGACCCAGCCATATGCAAATCAGTCTTGACCCTGCGCCCAATGGGAACAGTCCAGCCGAACTGCCAGGCCAGGTCCTCCCTGGACTGGAAACAAGCATCCTAGGACCGGTTTCGGGCTTTCAGCCCTCATCAGCCAGGATAGCTTGACTCCAGTGGCATGGAGAGCACGGGACCCACGTCTGGGCATACCCGTCCCACTCGGGGTGACAAATGCAAAAACAACAATTGATGGACAGAATGCAGAACAATGTCGTACATTCACCCCAGAACAGAGATCTGGGCCTAAATCCATCGTTTTTTTGCTCACCATGCCATTCCAGTTTGGACCCAGCCATATGCAAATCAGTCTTGACCCTGCGCCCAATGGGAACAGTCCAGCCCGAACTGCCAGGCCAGATCCTCCCTGGACTGGAAACAAGCATCCTAGGACCGGTTTCGGGCTTTCAGCCCTCATCAACCAGGATAGCTTGACTCCAGTGGCATGGAGAGCACGGGACCCACGTCTGGGCATACCCGTCCCACTCGGGGTGACAAATGCAAAAACAACAATTGATGGGTCCAAACTGGGGTGGTGTGGTGAGCAAAAGAATGATGGATTTAACCCAGATCCTTGTGACTGGGGTTGAATGTTGGCATTGTCCAGCATTCCGTCCATCAATTGTTTCTTTTGCATTTGTCTCCCTAAGTGGGAAGGGTATGCCCAGACGTGGGTCCCGTGCTCACTACACCACTGGATTCAAGCTAGCCTGGCTGAAGAAGGGTGATGCCCTGAAACCGGTCCCAGGATGCTTGTTTCCGGTCCAGGGAGGACCTGGCTTGGCAGTTCGGGCTGGACTGTTCCCACAAGGAACAGGGTCAAGACTGATTTGCATATGGCTGGGTCCAAACTGGGGTGGTGTGGTGAGCAAAAGAATGATGGATTTAACCCAGATCCTTGTGACTCGGGGTGAATGTTTGCATTGTCCAGCATTCCGTCCATCAATTGTTTTTTTTGCATTTGTCATTGCTGGATGGCATGTAGAAGGAAGACTCCCCAAAGAGAAGTTCTGTAGGGCACAGAGAGAGTGTCCAACCCTAGAGGGGCTGAAGCCCAAGCAGCAGGTGATGTTTCTGGTAGTCTCTATATTTACCGGGAGGACAACTTCCTTTACAGTGAACCTAAGTTTCCTGTGCATGGGACAACAAGGGTCCTAGTGTCCCTCAATGCTACAGTGCCTTCCTACTGGAGCTGGCTCATGGAATTCCCCTGGCAGGACACCTGGGCCAAGACAAGAACTTTGGAAGGCTTGTCCCCCACTTTTATTGGCCCAGGCTCAAGGCTTCCTCAGATACATTCTGTAGGAATTGTGTGACCTGCCAGGCTATTGGAAAAACAGGGCAGAGACTTAAAGCCCCCCTTAACCCACTGCCAGTCATTGGCACACCCTTTGAGAGTGTGGGCATCGACATTTTAGCACCTATGGATCACCAGACTGCTTCAAGCAACAGGGTCATCCTGGTTCTGGTGGATCATGCCACTAGGTAGCCAAAAAAAGATGGATTTAGGCCCAGATCTCTTTACTGGGGTGAATGTTTGACATTGTTCAGCATTCTTTCCATAAATATTTCTTTTTGCATTTGTCACCCTGAGTGGGATGGGCATGCCCAGACATGGGTCCCATGCTCTCTATGCCACTGGAGTCAAGCTTGCCTGGCTGATGAGGGGTGAAACCCCGAAACCAGTCCCAGGATGCTTGTTTCCGGTCCAGGGAGGACCTGGCCTGGCAGTTCAGCTGGACTTTTCCCATGGGGAGCAGGTTCAAGACTGATTTGCATAAGGCTGGGTTCAAATTGGACTGGCATGGGGAGCAAAACCACGATGGATTTAGGCCAAGATCTTTGTACTGGGGTGAATGTTTGACATTGTTCAGCATTCTGTCCATTAATTGTTCTTTTTGCACTTGGTATCGAGAGGCAATCCCTCTGAGAACCGTAAATGCACTGGCAGTGACAAATGCCCTGATGTTGATTTTTTCCTAGGTGGGATTCCCCAAGGAAGTTGTGTCAGACAGGTGCACAAACATCATGGCTGTATATATGCAGTCATTGTGGAAGGAGTGTGGAGTTACTTACAAGTACTCCACCCCTTTGGAGAGGTGTGGTGCAGCGGCCAGGGCAGCTGACTTCAGAGCACAGGGTTCACGGTTCGATCCCCTGCTCCGGCGGCAGCTCAGCTCAGCACCATGTGACTCTGGGCAATAGCTCACTTAATTTCCACGACGGCCCCCAGCGCCTTGAGACCCGTAAGGGTGAGTAGCTGCGCTATATAAAAACGGACTTACTTACTTACTTACTTACAATCCACAAACCAATGGGCTTGTTGAGAGGTTCAACAAGACCCTTAAAGGCATGATTAGAGGCCTGCCTTAAGTCTTGGGGAACAAGTGGGATATCCTCCTGCCATGCCTGCTGTTTGCCTACTGGGAGGTACCAGAGAAGGGAGTGGGCTTTAACCCATTCAAACTTCTGTTTGGGCACCCTGTTAGAGGACCCCTGAGTTTGGTCAAGGAAGGCTGGGAACAATCTTCCAGGAAATCTCTCCAGGATGTAGTGAACTACATGCTAGCCTTCGGCAGCAAAATGGCTAAGTTTTGTAGAAGTTAGCTTCTAGCAACCTGGAAGCCAGACAAGCTCTCATGAAGGGGTGGTATGACAAACATTCTACTACTCTGGATTTGCAGCCTGGTCAGAAAGTGTGGGTAATGGAGCGAGTGGAGCCCAGAGCTTTCCAAGACTGTTGGAGTGACCCATATGATGGGATTGAGAGGAAGGGGGAGACCAACTACTTTGTGGCTATCAAGACCCCTAGCCTACACTATTGGGTGCTGCATGTCAGTTGCCTCAAGCCCTACATTGAGAGGTCTGAGGTCACCATGCTGCTGGTGATGGATAGTGAGAAGGATGAGGGGAGTGAACCTCTCCCTGACCTCTTAGCCTGTAAGGAGAAAGATGGGTCTGTGGAGGGAGTAATCCTTTCTCCCACTATAACTTCTGAACAACAGAGAGACTGCCACTGAGTGTTGGTACAGTACACCTCATTGTTCTCCCTTATCCCTGGGACTACCCACCTGTGTACCCATGATATGGACACAGGGGGCAACCTCCCTGTTAAGAATAAGTCTTACAGGTCATCAGATAAGGTGAGGTCCAGTATTAAGGCTAAAGTGTCCAAAAGGTTGGGGGTGATAGAACCCTCCAGTATTACATAGTCCAGTCCTGTGATCTGGTACCAAAAGCTGCCCCTGTGGGCACCACACATGAACTGAGGTTCTGTGTGGATAATAGAGGACTAACTTCTGTGTATAAAACAAATGCTTATCCCATCCCTAGGGCAGATGAGCTGATTGACCGGTTAGGGGCTGCCCAGTATCTCAGTACAATTGATCTTACATCAGGGTACTGGTAGATTGCCCTAACAGAGAGGAGAGGGACCTAACAGAGAGGAGAGGAATCAAGGAGGGGTCAGGCTCAGTTTAGGGTGATGCCCTTTGGATTAAAGAATGCTTCTGCCACCTTCTACAGGCTGGTTAATCAGGTCCTTGCTGGTATGGGGGCCTTTGCTGCTTATCCGGATGACATAGCTGTCTTCAGTAGCAGCTGGAAGGCCCACCTTTTTTACCTCCAGGAAGTGCTGCAGGCTGGCCTGACTATCTAGGCAAGTAAGTGCCTGATAGGGCAGGAGTCAGTGGTGCACTTAAGACACCTGGAGGGCAGGGGGAAAGTGCAACCCCTTCAAGCCAAGATACAAACCATCATGGCCTGGCTGCCCCCCAAAACCCAGACTGAGGTCAGAGCCTTTTGGGCCTTACCGGGTACTATAGGAGGTTTGTCGAGGGCTATGGCACCATTGTGCCCCCCTTGACTGAGCTGACTTCCAAGAAGCAGCCCAGGAATGTGAATTGGACAGAGGCATGCCAAGTTGCATTTGATTCCCTGAAGCAAGCCAAGTGCATAGCTCCTGTACTCAGGGCTCCTGACTTCCCCAAGGAGTTTATCGTGCAGACTGATGCCTCAGAGCATGGCATAGGGGTGGCACTATCTCATCTTAATGAGGAGAGCCTAGACCAACCTGTAGCCTTTATCTCCAGGAGGTTATTCCCCCAGGGAACAAAGGTGGAGTGCTATAGAAAGAGAAGCTTTTGTTGTAGTTTGGGTGTTGAAGAAGCTGAGGCCATACTTGTTTGGCACTCACTTCCCGATTCAGACTGCCCACAGGCCCCTCAGTGGCTCATGCAAATGAGGGGTGAGAATCCAAAACTGTTGAGGTGGTCCATTTCCCTACAGGGTATGGACTTCAGGGTGGAACACTGACCAGGGGTAGACCACACCAATGCTGATGATCTATCCAGGTGTTTCTGCCTTAGTGAAGAGAACTCCCTAGAGACTGGGTAGCTCTCCCCACTTTCAGCTGGGGGGAGACATGTGTCACACCTGTAAGCCTTAGGGTGGTCTTCCCCCAAACTTTTTGCTTTGAACCTCCACGTTTTTGCAGTATCTTTTTGTTGGCCTTAGGACTCCAAGAACTTTACCACTGCTAAACAGTGCTAAAGTGCATGTGCTTCTTCCCTAAACATGCTTGTGATTGGTGTATACCTGATTGGCCTATTCAATTTACTTGTAGGTCCCTTGTAAAATGGTACCCCATGTACCTAGGGCCTGTAAGTTAAATGTTACTAGTGGGCTTGCAGCACTGATTGTACCACCCACAGACGTATCTGTTCAAACCTGTCTCAGGCCTGCCATTGCAGGACCTGTGTGCACAGTTTACTGCCACTTCGACTTCATTTAAAACAAATCTACTTGCCAAGCCTTAAACTCCCCTTTTAGCACAAATAAGTCACCCCTAAGGTAGGCCCTAGGTAGCCCTAAGGACAGGGTGCTATGTACGTAAAAGGTAGGACATGCACCTTTATGTTTTGCATGTCCTGGTAGAGACAAACAGCCTGTTGGGCCTGGCCCTTTCTGCAGGGTTTCCCCAAACTTCTTGCCTTCTTCCTCCTAGATGTCTGACCTTCTTTTTGTTGGTTTTCAGGTTCTGGGCATTTTCCCACTGCTAAAGAGTGCTAAAGTGCATGTGTCCTCTCTCCTAAAACTAGGTGTGATTGGTTTACACTTGTTTGGCATACTTAATTTACTTGTAAGTCTCTTGTAAAGTGGTATCCCATGTACCTCGGGCCTGTAAATTAAATGCTACTAGTGGGCCTGCAGCACTGCTTGTGCCGCCCACCGAAGTAGCCTTTCAAACCTACCTCAGGCCTGCCCCTGCAGGGCCTGCATGTGCAGTTTCCTGCCACTTTGACTTGGCATTTAAAACTACTTTCCAAGCCTTAAAACTCCTCTTTTATTGCATATAGGTGACCCCTAAGGTAGGCCATAGTTAGCCCTATGGGCAAGGTGCTGTGTGGCATGTCCTGTTAGTGACAAACAGCCTATTTGATTTCTCCCTGCTGTGAGGCCTACTCTTCTCATAGGCTAGCATTGGGAATTCCCTTATATTTTTTAAGTGGTAATTCCTGATCTGAAAGGAGTAGCATTGCCATGTTTGGTATGTTTAGAATGATAGTGATAAATCCTGCTTACTGGTGTAGTTGTATTTTATATTAATATTTTATAAATGTCACTTTTAGAAAGTGCGTATGACTCTTTGTGCTTTGCAGCCTGACTCCAATCCACGTCTTTGCCTGGGTGACAGCTACACTTTGAGCATACTTTCCAGACAGCCATCACACAGGAAGGGTTGGGTGTGACAGGGTTACATCTGCATTCATTTGCATACTGGTGGTCTTCCTGGGCTGGGAGAGAGAGGGACGTTCACACTTTACAATTGGATAGGCTGTGTCCTGCCCTCACACAAAGGGCTGATTTATCCCCTACTGATGTCTGGAGCCAGGGCTGGGGTTGAAAGGATTTGTTGCGCACTTCCAAGGTTTTCTTTGAAGTTCCTCCTTGAACAAAGACAATTTTGAGTATAAGTTCAAGAGCTCTGACCCCATGTTTTCAAAGCACTTTTAGATCTGGAACTGAACCTCTGTCAGAAGGACTGCTGCACTGCTTAAATGGCTCAACTGGACTGCTCTTTTGCTGTTGCCCTGCTGCCTGCTACTTGCTAGGTGGCCTAAAGGACACACTTGATTGCTGTTCTGGGTTGCCATGCTGCCAGCTGCTCCCTGACTGCCAAGGCACTGTGGTGCTGCCAGGAGAGATCGCCATTAGAAATACTGGTTTGGTTTTGCTGGTCTGCCTTCCTACTGCTGCCTCCTTTGTGACCCTCCCAAATGTTCTCCTGGGACTGGGCTGCCCCAGAATTGGCAGTGGGACTCTGAGGTCGGCCCTCGCAGTCCTCACAACTAGCGTATGGTGAGCACTTTATACTTTCAATTCATTTTCACATCTAGCGTTTAGTGAGCGCTTTATTTTCTCCCAGCGCGTGGGAAGCGCTGGTTATTGCTCTTAGCCTCTTTGAAAACTAGCGTGTGGATGTAATGGTCCAACCTGGCGCAATCTAAGTAAGGATGTGGGTTGATATGTTTCATGCCTAATACTGTCTATGTGATCATGGCATTTCTTCAGGACGAATTATGCGAATCTACTCACAGAGGGGTGGTTAGTGCAAGTGTCTAAAACCATACCCTCTCAAAAACACACAAAGATCTGTAGTGTACCTTCAGGGTATAGACCCAGACACTAGGATCTAGAGGGGCCCAGTCACCCCGGCCTGAACAAACACTCACTTGCGTTCCAATATCAGTTGTCGATGCTCGCGATTTGCAGCCGACCTACCCTGCATTCACAGAATTATTAGACAGTATTAGGCATGAAACATGTTGACCCACATCCTTACTTAGATTGTTCCAGATTGGACCATTACATCTATTTCTTGCAATAATTGAAGGTTTTTAATCATAACATAGGAACCCAACGATTAAATTAGAATTATTGGGTTCTTATAGTTCTTTATATAAAACATTCCCTCCACTCTACTCACCACTCACACACTCCCTTCCAATCACACCCCAAACTCATCATCGGCAAAAAGAAAAGAACTCCGGCAAAGAGCCCCATTGGGCATTGCAGTGCCGGCCTAACAAGGAGCAGCCCGATGATGAAGCATGACACCATACGGGGTTTGTGAGGGCCCTTGCTCTTATATGGAACACTCCCCTCTAGTTTCTTCCTAGTAAGAACCTACTCCTCTCTATAGGTACTGCATACCTCTTGCTGAATAAGTATCCGCTTGGGGCACGTATGCTGGACCTTTTTTTTTGCCCCTGGTCCCCCCTCATTGTGTTTAATAATTAATGACAACAACAGCAAACCTGTTTCTTTTAAATTCTGAAATCTAGTTCAAAATATTTTTTCTCTTCATAAATTTAGTGCATAACAGCCAGTTCTCACCAGGGCTCCTTGTTTTATTATTTTAATTCAAGAAAACTTGTAAGAAATCATGGAACAAGGCATTGTGCTCGGACTGCCACTTCCTGGAGGCTGTCTCACTTCAGCCTGCCGAAAGGTTATAATTAGTCATTGCAGAATCACAGACACATTATAGTTCAACGTAGAAACAACATGGAATAACTTTCAAAGTGTTGTATATCAGCACTAGGGTTAAAGCAAAATGAGCCACAGTTATGCTGAGCTGGTCCATTTAAGGCCAATCATTATTTAAGCATTTTTACGTAAACTACCAGAATTGGTAGCCGATTTCTTCATTGATCACACAATCTTATCATTCAAAATACAGATTCAATGTTTCTATTTTATAAGTTAAATTGTATACGTTCAGTACCGTTGTTGATTTCACAAAACAACCTCCACAATAAACACATCATAAAACACATCAAGGTTTGAGAAAATCACGAATGACATAATTTATTAATTAATTAAAAAAAAAAAGTGATACAAAATGTAAAAGTAGTAAATTTTTACATTTACACCTGGTCATCAATTTATAACAGTGATATCTCCTAAGACAGTGATATCCCCCATGTTGTGTGCATTCAACAGCTCTGGTATGATCGAGGAGTGCCAGTGCAATAGTTCTATCTTCCCCTGACTTAAGAAGTTGGAGTGTGATTACTACATGTTTAATGCCTGCACATCTTTATGCAGGCCTGAAATATTGCTTGTGTGTACTTCAACATAGAAGTGGTTTGTGCTGGAAAGTCTAGTGCCGGCTCCTCAGATAAAGCAATCTATGCCAGCCTTCCACGGCCCTTTGATCTTGGAGCACAGTAGGTCTAGGCAAGTGTAATCTTGCCGAATTCCTAATTATTGGGTTCCAACTATTTTGGATAATGGCCAAAATGTACTAATACGCTGCATGGGTTTGTGTCTCAAAAATGTTACTTAGGTATTTACTGTCCAGCGCAAAACTTGTTTTGTGCTGGAAAGCAGCCATAAAGCAATGCAAAGTAGAGCTAATCATTACTCTCTGTCAAGAAGGCGTACCATGGCTGGCACATCTGTGTTCCCATGCAACCACCCAGGGGTTTTGACGCAAAGACCTTTTTGCTAACATTGGTAAAAAGGGATTTGCATCAAAATACACCTCCTTGAGGCAGGTGTAACATTGGAGAAATGTTCTCTTATGTCCAAACTTTTCCAACTTTGTATGAGTGCTATACTGTAGCACACATACGAAGTGGGAAAAGTGTTAAACTTTGTCAATGCATAGTAGTTTGTACGGCAATGGTATCTTGCCAACGCATAGTAGTTTGTTCTGCAAGGGTACCTTTCCAGTACAAAACCTATGTTTGACATCATGCACACACCCGTGCACACTGGTGAATAAGTGAGTGTCTGCATTGCCTCAAGGCAGGCTAAAATGAGCCAGTCCTAGGGAAGACAGCAAGAGTGCCATATCTTAGTAGATATGGCTTTGTTCTGCTCTCTCCCTTTCACGCAATGCAGTGCAGCAACCAAAGTGACTGCACTGCATTGCATGAAAACGTAGGCCCTGATTCACAAAGGTAAACTGAGACGAAAGTCTAACTTTACGACTTTCGGTATTCACAAAGGGCATTTACGAGTAGTAAAGTTAGACTTTTGTCTCAGTTTTAGTCTCAGTTAAACTTAAGACCAAAACTTAAGTTTAACTGAGACAAAAGTCTAACTTTACTACTCGTAAATGCCCTTACTTTCGTGTCAGTTTACCTTTGTGAATCGGGCCCTTAGTATATGTGACCCAATGTTTCTTTCTCCTACTTGAGCTTTATGTCTGATTTTCACTTGCAGGAGATTCATTTGAGCAGAAAATGGCTAGGGAGAGCATGGGATGTGTCCCACGAAGGCAAGTGATGCACTAGCGATGTTCGCCTTATGAGTTTAGAACTGCACGTAAAAACAAAATGAGCAGGTTATATCTCGTGACTTTTGTAGGAAAGGGCATATTTAGCATAATCTTTGACACAGAAGACTGCAGCATGTAATTTGCATAATATTTCATGGAGATTGCACATTGTATGTGTGGGAAAAATTACGTACTTTCACTCATACGTGGAGCTCATCCAACATAGGCCATTTGTTTTTCCCTTTGTCATACAAAATAAGGCATTTACAATTAATAAACTTTCCTTTCCTTACTTACAAGTGGACATTTCTAGGTGGCCAGGTTTCATAGATGATTTGTTATATACCTGCACGTAAATAGCGTTCTTACAAAATATTTCATGGTATCTAGCCATTTCTTACTTGAGTCCTGTTTTTTATTCTCATCTTGATAAAATGCATTTAATGTTTGCTCCCTCCTCATTCAGAGACGTTAAATCTCCTCCTTTAGGCTATACTAATATCTAAATTAATTTATATCAGCTATCTTAAAATCTAGTTGGTGCAAAGGTAGTACTCCTGTTGTATTCTGTTAAGTACTATTATATGTTGTTGTGAATTAGTCCCAAAATATCTAAAATTGTAAAACAATGGGAATAGTTAGAGAATACTTATAGACAATTAGAACAAATATAAAGGATTATGCTATTTAAGCTCTTTTACTATGTGCTAGTTGAACAAGAAGTGGCTGATTATCAAAGGCGGGTAAGAGCATGTAAAATATTACTCCTGCAGTACTACTTCCCGTACTCATAAATACTTTTGTGAATTGGACCCATCGTCTTTGCCTAGTCACTCCCTTTCAAACAGTAGTGAACACACAATAGCACTAACTGGTTTATACGAGATCCCTAATTAACTTTTTTATATTGCGATTATGTCTGAGACAATTTATTTTGTATATATGTGTAGCCATTGTTTGCAATTTTTATCTTTCATATTATCGTGTCACAAATCTATCCTACACGATTGGACACCACTTTCATGTGCTTTGCCTTTGGCGACATTTGGAATCTATAAATACTAACAAAACAAATAAATAAGCTGGCAAACAATTCAGCAGTTGCAGAGATGTTTACATATTTTTGTTTTCTATGTCCAAATAAATTTTCTCTAATTTAATCTCCGTTCCAGCATACTGTTAACACCAGTAAAAATATTTTTTGCATTCTAAAGGAGGATTTTTTTGTCTTACTCGTGAGTGTAAGATTACAGAAATAATGCATTTCTCTTTATTTTATATGTTGAGTTTGAAGTGCATCATATGTGGATCATGCGTGTGCTAGTCCCTACTCATAAAATTTCTACTTGAAGTGAGGGTTTTTTTTTTGTTGAAAGAAACATCTATGAATACCTTACTGATATTTCTTTTGTTAAGGTTACATGTGAGCAACCACCAATGCCGGTGTAAAGGGTCTGTATTTAATGGCAGTCCATTCACTAACTTAACACCCACCACTGTTTTGAGTGAGAATGTGGAAAAGCAAAACGAGCCTGACCAGTCAGTCATGGTCGGGGGCACACAGGGGTGCCACCAACAGCCATTGGAAGGATCCGCGTCAGGCCCAATTCCAAAACGTATGTAATATCCCCTTCCAAGAGTTCCACAGTGAGCAAACCACTTGCGCTAGTATGTTAATAGCCAGTCGGCCTCTGGTTCAAACGGGAAGACAAGATTTGGCAATGGTGTATGGTTAGGAAGTGGATCTAAGAAAACTCCACATAGGCAAGGCCAATATATGTGAAACAGAAACTTATGCTTTACAAATTCATAGAGTCCTACTGGACAAAGAAGAACCAAGAACAAAAGGAACAAGATTTTCATTTAAGAGTTTGCTTAGCACCATTATCCTGGCCTGTAAGCAATAAAACACTTGAGGTAAATTTAAAAGCTACAAGCCACAACTTGGCTATTCAATCGGAGTGAAATAGCATCTTAGGCCCTGGGAGTAGCTGGGACCCAAATGATGACAAGCAGACAGACACTTTTTAGGTCTCGCCTAGCGTTGCAGCGCATGCGTTGCTCGCTTTGCAAGGCATGCTGTATTAGGGTATGTTTTAGAAGTGGTGTGGAAGCCCCGCCCATATTTTTCATTGGCTGGCGTCATCGTCCATGGTAAATGCTGGCTTACGATTGATAATGAGACTTCTTAGTCCCTCCTTGTTACCGCCCTGTCTCCTTTTGGGACCGCCCATCAGGACTGGATCGTTTACGTGCGGCGTTACACTGTCTCCTTCATTAGTTGGTAAACATGCACTATTTTGAAAATGGACACTGATGGGGACAATGGCGGCTGCAGCGCTATGCGCTCTAAATTGTATGTTTTTTATTACTTTAATGAGCGCAGCGCCCACTAGGGACACCACGCCCAATTTACTTATTTATATTTTACCTTTATGTTGAGCGCGGCGTCCACTTCAGGGACACCGCGCTCTGTTTTTTTTTTACTTTAAAACTGAGCGCGGCGCCGCTTCAAGGACACCGCGCTCGGTTTCTTTATATATTTTTTAACTTTAACACTGAGCGCAGCGCCCGCTTCAAGGACACCGCGCTCAGTGTTAAAGTTTAAAAAAAAAAAAGAAACCGAGCGCGATGTCCTTGAAGCGGCGCCGCGCTCAGTTTTAAACTTAACCATTTGCATTGCAATTGGACCTATTGCATTGCAAATGCTTGTTTGTTCTGGCTTGTGGAATACAACACCAGGACAGTTTTCTTCCCATAATCGGGTGGCTCGGATTTCCCTGAGGCACTTCCCAGGTTAGCAGTGGTGCCTCCGGTAACACGCTGCGCTCCAGCGGTGCCTTTCCCCGTCCCGGAAGCATCAGCTGAGCCGTGTACTTTTGCCCCTCTCATGGCCTTTGGTGGCATCGTGGTCACTGGAGAAGACGTTCCAGTCGGAACGCGCCGAGCACCAGCCGAGAACCAGGTAGACACCAGGTATGGCGGAATCTTGGATACGTACGAATATAGGCATAGACAGCATGCACAGTCCAAATCATGCCTGTATGAAACTTGCCAAACTCACTGACAGGTGCATAATTCCACAGGGGCTTACACCATACATGGGGGGGGGGTTTGACTGGGAGAGAGGGAGAGCGCTTACACAGCCGACTGGGCAGCCGCCATCTTGCCCCTCTGCTTCTATGCTCCTTGACTCTCTCATATCTAATATATATGAAACAATATATCGGCTGCCAAAGCAAGCATCACAAGCACAAGGGCAACTTTAATTTGGCATCCTTAAACAAGCAAGCCAGGGGACATTTCGGAGGACATGCAACAGACTCCGGACAGCAGCAGCAGAATCGCTCGACAGTCTGCTTTTGTCAGAAATCAATCATTCCAATGTGAATGTTTCTTACAGATGATACTTGGAGGAATCATTAAATAACTTCCATGCTAGAGCTTTGGCCCGCATCAGCCAGTCTGAGAGAATTTAAAAATGCCTTGAATTAGAACATTCAAAAGTTGTCAGTGCTTGAGGACAAAACCGCTTTGGCAAGACGAAGTTCTCATGCCTGCCTTATAATAAATAATTATAGCCAGATTAAAACACAACGTACCCTGCAACATGCTATTCCAAATTAACAAAAAATATATTTATGGTTTATCGTTACCCGTCAACATTGGATTTCATTCCACAATGGTTAAAAACCTCTGAATGCACCACATGCAGATTATGTAGAGAAGTGAAAGAATCTATTACATACATAGTCTGCATCTGTCCCGTTATTTTAGATGAACTAAGAACTTTGTTGCATAAGGCTTTCCACCAATTGGCTATGTCGACTTGCAAACAAGTGGTTATTGAAGCGCTGATTCCGAAAACGTGGTCTTGAACGTTTGGTTTGTTAAATGTATTGGCCTATTTAAAAAAGATGGGGCTACTTATGCCTAGAACTGGAAAAATGTCGAAATGAACATTTGTTTTTAACAAAACTGCACGTTTAGTATAAAATAATTATGTGAGCTATTCTGGAAACAGCTTTGCTTACATAATATCTGAAGTTTTTATTTTTCTATGTATTACTTAATGAGATAGTAATTCACGATTTTACATGCTGCATATGCATACATGCAATTATTGTTAGTAATTATGCATGTTTAATAAATTTGAGTTGATTTGGAATTGCACATGCACGCACGTTAGGCACCTACAAATGGATTTCTTTTATTTTAGCAAATCCCATTCAAAGATGGCAGCTGTGGATGCAATTATACCCACAGTATCCATCTTTGAATGGGGTTTATTACCCAAAATGCCACAGTGTGCAGCCACGCTGGCTGTCTTTTAATGCATTGTTAAAGTTTTACAGCCCATTCCAAGATTGCCTTTGCAGATGCACGTATAGTAGCGGTGACTAAGCCAAAAGAAAACATTGGCAAACTCAGAAGGTTTCACTGCTGAGACATATTGGCTCTTGGGCCCACACTTCTATCTATCTTGGGTTACATTCTTGGTATTTTTCCACATTTTATTGTATCTATTACTAAACTCAACCAGGCAGGTAATTCTTCAAAAGATCTTTTTAAAATTCTTAATGCCCTTGCCCATCCTACAGCATGTGCACAGCCAGTCTCCCCTTCTCAGGATTTGTGTGATGATTTAGCCGTATATTTTGATGACAAAATCAATTTGATTTACAAACAATTTCCACAAATTATGGCCTCGGTGCATCCTGCCAAATCTGAAGTGGTACCGTTATCAGGCTCAGGAGAAGGTCTGAAACAGTTTAAGTATATTGAGGTGCTACAAGTAGAAGCCATGCTAAAAAGGCAAAATCTGGATCTCCTTCGGATATTATGCCTGCTCATAAGTTTGCCCTTCTTGCTCCTTATTTGGCTGCTCCTATTGCTGAGATCTTAAATTCGTCATTAAATGAAGGCAGTGTGCCTTTAGATTGGAAGGCCGCCCAAGTTCTTCCTATTAAGAAGAAAGATCAGGTGCCTGCCGAAGTGCTCTCCAACTACCGTCCCATTTCGCTCCTCCCTCTAACGGCTAAACTGGCGGAGAGCCATGTTAACACGCAGTTAACGGACTATTTTGAGACAAACGGCATCCTTGATCCCTCACAATCCGGGTTTAGATCCAACTACTCGACTGAGACAACGCTCATTGGAGTAACGGACTATATTAAAATGGCCTTGGATGATAACAAAGGAGTGTTGTTGGTCTTGTTAGATCTAACAGCAGCCTTTGATATGGTCTCTCATCAGACACTGATATGTCGACTGAGAGAGGCCGGTCTGCAGGGGATGGCGCTCAATTGGCTTGTTAGCTTTTTAGACCAACGTACGCAAACTGTAAATTTGGGCCCTTTTCGATCTCGAACTATGAAGCTAAATAAGGGGGTGCCCCAGGGCTCTTGTTTGAGCTCGACTTTATTTAATATCTATGTGGCCCCCCTTGCTAAAGTCATCCGAGAGTACGGCTTCACGCCGTTCTTCTACGCAGACGACACTCAGTTACTCCTATCCTTTGATAAGGATATGGAGGCGGTCGATCAGCGTTTTGCAAAAGGCATGTCTGCCATAGCTGATTGGATGACCAAACACTGTTTGCAGCTAAATGCGGCCAAAACAGAGATTTTGCTGTTTGGTTCTGCACTTACTTCATGGTCCCCAGTGTGGTGGCCGACAGTGTTGGGTCCCGCCCCCTCACCTACCTTGGTGGCTAAAAATCTAGGGGTCCGGCTGGATACTCGGCTATCGATGAAAGATCAAATAATGACCACTGCCGGGACCTGTTATCATGCCCTGAGCCTTTTGCGAAGAGTGTTCATTTGGTTGCTCCTTTCAGTACGGCGAACCCTAGTTCAGGCTCTGATTATAGGTCGCCTTGATTATTGTAATGCTTTACTGATCTCTACGAACGAGGCCTCTCTTAGCAGATTGCAGATCGTTCAGAACGTGGCCGCACGCTTAGTCTTAAATAAACCGCCCGCACCTCCCCCGGTCCTTTATTAAAATCTCTTCATTGGCTGCCTATCCGCCAGCGAATAAAGTTCAAACTTTGTTGCTTTGCTCATAGAGCTGTTTTTGGTAAAAGCCCAAGCTATATGGCGGATAAGATTAAATTATATTGTCCGAACCGCTGTCTTAGATCGGAAGGCAAAGGGCTGCTGGTGGTCCCTCGTTTTAAGAAAATTCGATCGGGAGGTAAAACGGTTGCCTATCTGGCCCCTAAATACTGGAATTCCTTGCCAGAAAAGCTACGCAAATGTGCTAGTCTTGGTTGATTTAGAAAACTATTGAAGACGGAATTATTCATGTACTGAGCTCTGGAAGTTTGTGCCAGCTGGACATGTTTCTTCTATGCTAGTGCGGAGATACCCCTTCGGGGGTGATTCCTGCGCTTTACAAATGCCCTACATACATACATACATACATGGGTGTTTATAACCATATTCTGTTAAAGTGATTTATATATTAAGTTGTAAAGACAAAAAGGGAAGTAGAGAGCAGTATATTTAAAGGACGTCCTACAGACTCAGCAGGAGCTATTTGTTTCTCTCTACTTGCTTATTTTTCCCTTTTCTGCTCCGTCCTCTGGTTTGAGAGCAGATTTTAAATCAGAGAGCTGCAAGCAGGAAATAAATTGCTGAAATGTGTTGTATTTATTAAAATACGGAATTGGTATTTAATGGCTAGTGGAATACCATTACCAAAATTGCAAGGTGGGTTTTGTGTACAAAATGTGTGCATGATTCAAAATAATCTAGAGCAAGTGTTTTAATAATATATATATATATTGTTTTAGTTTTATATAGCGCGAACTAGACCCGAAGATATCAGGTATCAGAGCGCTTTACATTGCACCAGTTTACACAAGGACACATTCATTTTTGTTAGGCACGGGGAAATTAAGTGATTTGCCCAGAATCACAGGATGTTGAGCGTTGTTGCCAAGACTCGAACCCGGTTCCCCAGCTTCGACGTCGACCGCTTTAGCCATAAGGCTACATCATAATGCTGAGATGGGGCGCACCTATTTATGATTTTGTTGAATACGATTGTGTTAGTGTCATCTATATTGTTAAGCTTTGTATGACGTGATCATCACTATAAATAATGTTGTGTTAGGTCTAAGACTCTAATCCTTGCAACCTAACAGTAAGCATGTTTTGTGAAACTCCAAAATCCCTGCAATCTCGATATCTCTGTAGTTTGCGCCTGGAAAGGCTGTCCAATCTGAGGGCTATATCTGGGGCCTAAGTTGTGAGGTTGTGAAATCTGTGTAACATTTAATTTTCCTACCCAGCCAGGCAGAATGGCAAAATGACAGCAAGTAGAAGGAAAAAGTGCAGTTAGATGCTTTTTCACATTCTGAAATTTTTTAGCAGACCGTTTCACATTGACATTATTTTAATCAGCTCTAAAAGCTATTAGTAGATTTTAAAGAGAGTGTTGTTAAGTGCGCCAGTTGGCTGCATTTTTTACAGAATTCTTTTTTGACGAGAACCCCTTCATGAATCACTGGGAGTGGTAAGGCTTGTATGGCACCCCACAAAAGATTGCCATATTTCATGAATGTGTCTTTATAGCTGCCCACAAAAACCCAGTTCTGTGGGAATCTGTCACACGCATGCAGTCCACATACACATAGGATGTCAGTGCAAGGTCCTGGGCATCCACATAAAAGCAGAACTTTTCACAAGAGGTGTCGTGTAGGCCACACTCTCAGTTGTAGTGACGGCGCCACCCGGCCCGTTCACGCATGACTTGGACGCACGCAGGCACCCTGAGGGCGGGCTCGCCCGACGGGTTAAATAAAGGGGCGTAAGACCGCTCGGGGTCTTGGCCCAGTACCAGTAATTACGTGTGGTTGTCACCTTATTGCTGCGTTGCCACGCCAGAGGCCTAGCCTCCGCGCAGCGTGTGTTCAGCCAGGCCTGGACACCACATTGGTGACGAGGCAGGTCCCACCCACGCCTCTGTCGTGCCTCACCTGCCTCGTTTGTCCCCGGTGCCGGTGATCGCGGCTGGTTGCCGCCGTGGAAGATCCCCGCGTGCCGTGTGCGGTCCGCTCTGCCGGATCCGCGTGTGCCGCCTCAGCGGGAGCCCACCCCGCACGTCGCTGCTGTCCATCGGCGGGGGATGCACCGGCGCGTGCATCCTCGGCGGGTGCCCACCCCGCACTGCGCTGCTGCCTGGTGTCCTGCCCTGTCGGCCGAGTCACGTGGGACCGGTGTGGAGCAGAAGTCGTCGGCGCTTGGAGCAGCGCCTTGAAGGTGAGGCCAGCCCCGCCCTGCGCGTGTCTGCGCTGGCCGAGCTCGTCAATCCAGCCGCAGCGGGATCGAGCCGGCGCCCCGGCAGTGACAAGGCCCAGCCGCGCTCCGCGATCCCACGATCACGTGGTCGAGCCTGCGGCCGGCGGGTGGAGGGAACGCCTGATTCGGCGAAGGAGAGGATTGGCCCCCGCAGCGGCGCTGCACGCATACACGCATGACCCCAGCACCTAGCCTCTCAAACTGGCTGTGAGGGTTGAAAAAAAAAAACAAGGAGAAAAGGAATGAAAAGCAGGCAAATACGAACAGCAGATTAACACTCCCAGCAGATTGACACTCCCGCCATCACGAGGCCGGCAGCAACTGGGCCCACCACGCACCACAGGCAGTCACCATCAGGCCTCCAAGGTGTATCAGCTCAGCGCTCTCATGAAAGGAACACTCCTCGTTGTAGTGGTAGTCACCACTAGCTGGGGCACCCACATCGCCTGCCTGCTCTCCACGTCCAGTGGCGGCAGCACCATCGGTGGCCCGCGTCGGCCTGCGCCCAGCGGCCTGCCCTGCCGTCACCGCCTGTGAGCATTGGCGAGTGCTCTAGTGACTGAGGATGAGTGTGCAAGCCGCTGATAAAGGGGGTGGTGCCCCTGCGGCGCAGCCGCCAGTCCCTCAGCAGGCGGCCCTACCTGCCCAACCTCGGCCCGGTCAGGCCATGGCTGCCCCCTTACCACCATTCAGCGAGCTCTCCGACCCCGCCACAGCCGCGGCGCGCTGGAAGTCCTGGATCGGCCGCCTGGACCATTACTTTGTGGGCGTGCGAGAGACCGACGGGAGGGTGAAAAGGTCACTCCTCATGTGCTACGGAGGGGGTGAGCTGTATGATTTATTTGAGACATTGCCCTACACGGGAACGGACGACGACTACAACGGGGCGGTTGCAGCCCTGAACAGGCATTTCGACCCCCAAATAAACCCCGACTTCGAGCGGTTCAAGCTCCGACAGGCAAGGCAAGGGGAGGCCGAGACCATTGATGTTTTCTACGCTCGTATACGGAAATTGGCGAGTTCCTGCACGCTGCCGGACCAGAGGGAGGAGATCAGGGCACAAGTCATTCAGGGGTGTCGTTCAGTGACGCTACGCCGCCTGATACTCCAACAACCGGGCATCAGTCTGGACGAGATTCTCGTGCTCGCCAGGTCCCACGAGCTGTCCAACGCTCTCGCGGACGAGATGGAGGCGGCCCTCAACCGGCCTACGCCGCAGCCCGCATCGACACGACCCCCTGTGTTCAAAGAGGACAGGGTGGACGCTATTCAGAGACGGCCGGCACCGTCGAGAGGACCCACGAGACCGCCCCAAAGAAGCGCATGCGGAAATTGTGGGTTGGACCACCCTCCAGCAGGGAGGTGTTTTGCGAAAGGGAAAACATGCTCCCAATGCGGTAAGCTCAACCACTTCGCGAAGGTCTGCAGAGGTGGCCGAGCGAGAACAAACACCCCAAGTCAGCGTGGACCGACGACAGCGGTACGACAACTGTCGCTCGAGGACCCTCTGGATCAAGTGGACACCACCCCACCAGGGTTTGGACTAGGGGCAGAAGACGATGACGTGTTCTTCGTCTCGTTCGTCAGTCGAGAAGGCCCGAGACGCCGGCCACCACCCATGTGCACTATCACAGTGGCTGGGTCTCCCGTGAGCGCCCTCATAGACACGGGGGCGTCAGTGAATGTAATGGACAGTGAGCAATATGAGCAGCTATCACCGCGTCCGCCGCTCCTACCGTCCAAGGCCAGAATATACACATACGGCGGGACCGAGCCGCTTCCCCTACGAGGAGTCATGGAGGTTGAAGTTACCAATGAGGGCCACCGCCTCAACACAAGGTTTCATGTCACGGAAGGAAAACGAGGAACCCTCCTCAGCTGTCAAACGGCGGAAGACCTGGAGTTGGTTTTTTTCGCGAACCAGGTGCACGATCTGCACGCCCGAGAAATCCTCAGAGACTTCCCCATGTTATTCGAGGGCCTGGGCCGCCTAAAAGGGAAAGTGTTCAAGCTGCACGTCGATCCCACAGTCAAGCCTATGGCTTTGAGGCACCGACGGGTGCCATTCCACCTACGCCCTCAGGTGGAGGAGGAGCTGAAGAAGTTGGAACAGTTGGGCATGATAGAGAAAGTGTCGGGCCCCACCCCGTGGGTGTCGCCTTTGGTCGTGGCCCCCAAACCAAAGCAGCCGGGAGCCATTCAGCTCTGTGTTGACATGCGCCTTCCGAACAAGGCTGTAAAAAGGGAACGTCATCTCACACCCACCATGGATGACATCGTGGCCGACCTCAATGGCGCCAAGTGGTTCACCAAACTCGACCTCAATGCCGGCTACAACCAGCTGGAGCTCCACCCCGACAGCAGGAACATCACAACTTTCTCCACCCACGTGGGGCTACGTCGGTACAAGAGACTGAGCTTTGGGGTGTCCTCCGCCACTGAGGTGTTTCAGAACGCGATAAGGGAGACGCTCACAGGGTTGCAAGGTGTTATAAATTTGAGTGATGACATCCTCGTATTCTCTAAGACACTGGAGGAGCACCACGTGCATCTCAGAGCCACCCTTCAACGGCTGGCGGAGAATGGACTCACCCTGCACAGAGCCAAGTGTTCGTTTTATCAAGAGTCGGTAGACTTCTTCGGCTACATTTTCTCCAGAGATGGCCTGCGTGTTGATCCGAAGAAAGCAGCGGCCATACGATCTGCCCCGAGGCCTACGTCGCCCACAGAGGTCCGCAGTTTCTTTGGCATGGCCACGTACTGTGGCCGGTTTATTCCCAATCTAGCGTCCCTCTCCGAACCACTCTGCAATCTCACAAAGTCTGGTCAGCCGTGGGCCTGGTCCGTGAAGGAAGATCTGGCATTCCATGCCGTCAAGGAGGCCCTCATCAATGACAAAGTGATGGCGTACTTTCGCCCCCATCGGCGCACAGAGGTGGTGGTGGATGCAAGCCCCGTAGGGCTGGGCGCGGTCCTGATGCAAGAGACAGAGTCCAAGGAGTGGGTCCCAACTGCGTACGCCAGCAGGGCGTTGACCGGAACGGAAATGCGCTATGCGCAGATAGAGCGCGAGGCCCTGGCCATCAAATGGGCGTGCCAGCATTTCCATCTCTATTTGTATGGACACGAATTTCGAGTGGTCACGGATCACAAGCCTCTTGTCCCCCTCTTCGCCGGCACATCTCGGCTGGCTCCTCCCCAGATCGAGAGGTGGGCAGTCCAACTGCAGGTCTATCATTTCGACGTAATCTTCCGTCCGGGGGTCAACAACCCTGCCGACTTCCTGTGGCGGCACCCTGGCTCGCCTGTGACTTCTAGGCCCCTACCGGATGAAGACGGCACCGAGGAGTATGTCCGGATGGTCTCTCTCGAAGCGTGCCCAGTTGCTCTCACGCTAGAAGATATCGGGAAGGCGACTGAGTCTGATGAGTGCCTGGTCAAAGCTAAGACCATGTTGGCCAACAGGAACTGGTGTCACTTCCTCGATTGAGTCAGTGCGCTGACAGCGGAAGAAAGACTGTTTCGGCAACAGATGTGGAAAGCTCAGAGCGAGCTCAGCGAGGGTCTTCATGGAGTTGTGTTGCGAGGCACCACCCTCGTAATACCAAAGAGTCTTCAAGAGAGAGTAGTCCATCTAGCGCACCAAGGGCATCAAGGGATATCAAAGACAAAAGCCAGGCTGCGAAGCAAAGTTTGGTTTCCGGGCATGGATACCATGGTCGAGGAGGTCATCCGCACCTGCCACTCCTGCAACATCACGGGAGGTGACCCGGCACCACATCCGGTGATCACTGAGGCACCATGCCAGGAGCCCTGGACCAGAGTGAGTCTCGACTTTGGGTCATTTCCCGACGGCCGAAGCACCCTGGTTCTCATCGACTCACATTCAAAGTTCCCGGTGGTGGAAGTGGTGTCGCCTACAGCCTTTCAACACGTCCGGACCGCGCTTGAGCGCGTCTTCGCTATGATGGGACTGCCGGAAGAGATCAAGTCAGATAATGGCCCACCATTTCAAGGAAGAGAGTTCCAAGAATACCTGGCCTCCCGCGCCATTCGACACCGCAAGATCACGCCACAGTGGCCCCAGGCAAATGGCGAGGTGGAACGGTTCATGCGGACGATGAACCGAGCTCTCAGGATTGGAGTGGAGAAAGGTGAGGATGTCGAGCACTGCCTACAGCAGTTCCTGAGTGCCTATCGTCAGACACCGCATTGCACCACTCAGTGTGCACCGGCTCACCTAATGTTCCGAAAAGCGCCTCGGGACAGCGTCCCCGCGGACCCCACTTGGAGTCCCCCAGGGCTGAATCTCGACGCTGCCCAAGCCCGGCGAAAAGCTACGAATGATAAAGCGAGCCAGGATCGCAGAGCACAGCCGATGAACATCCGAGTTGGTGACAGGGTCATCGTGAAAGACCGATACCCTGGGTGGAAGTATCGCACCCCGTATGAACCAGAGGTGTGGGAGTTCATCAATGTGCAAGGTACCATGGTGTCGGCAATGCATGGGACTCGCGTGGTTACCAGGAACGCGTCATGGTTCAAGCGAGTGGAGTTTGGACCGTTGCCAACCGATGGCGTCACTGGGGAGTCAGAGGAAGGAGAGGGAATGGCTCCGACGAACTCCCCTATCAGTAGTTCAGCGCCTGTGCCACGTCCAGAAGGAGAAGAATCGAGGACGGTTGCAGAACAGCGGAGTCCAGGTGCCGCGTCCCCCGAGTCAGAGAGAGGGACAGGGGGGCTAGGAATGGAGAAGAACTCCCGGAGCCAGAGGTATGGTCTCCGGCCAAACCCAGCCCCCAGCCAAAGACTAGAAGACTTTGCGTGGTGCATAAAGAAAGACTGAGGTTGCAAACATGAAGGACCTTAGTATCTAAAAGATTGGAGGGATGTAGTGACGGCGCCACCCGGCCCGTTTACGCATGACTTGCACGCACCCTGAGGGCGGGCTCGCCCGAGGGGTTAAATAAAGGGGCGAAAGACCGCTCGGGGTCTTGGCCCAGTACCAGTAATTACATGTGGTTGTCCCCTTATTGCTGCGTTGCCACGCCAGAGGCCTAGCCTCCGCGCAGCGTGTGTCCAGCCAGGCCTGGACACCACATCAGTGTTACAGATAAAAAAGAAAAGTCTGGCCACGCTGTTAATCTTAAAACACAGTAAACTTCAACCACCACTTTATGTGCTGTACCCAAGACAAGGAAAGCAGTTCTCTGTCTATTATGAGGGCAATCAGTCAGTCAGTCAAATCACTTTATTCGATGCTTAAAATTATTAAGATCATAAAAGGGCAATCATGATGCGGTCCTCAAGGTCACAATGCAGGTCCAGGTCCTCTCTCTGTGCTCACACTTAGATTAGCATGAAACTAGTTACAAAGTAAAAGTCAGCATACCAGGTACACAAACAATTGGGCACTCATGGCAGGGAAATACACCCTTATATCATGCAGAGGACATTCCCGTCCCAACAATGAGATTTTCAAATTGTTTTTATTATTTGTTGATAGGTTTTTCCCCCAGAGCCGCTCTCATTCATGCCTCTCAATCCCTCTCTTTTCCACACCTGTGCCCCGCCACTCCATCCTTTTATTTTTCCAAAACACAGAGCTGCTGTGCTTTTGACTTCAGATGCCAATGCTGCCATTCCTAATTACAGCACAGGGCTGTGCAGCATAAGACCCATTTGTGTTTACACTTTCGATATAGAAAAAAATAGAAAGTGAGCAGCTCTGGCCATTACGCCACGTCCTATCCCCACTTTCATGGTTAGTAGATAGTTCTGTTTTAGGCGGTGCTAACAGGAGAAATGCGATGGTGCAAGCTGCCGCCTGACGAGAGCTCCGGCACTTATCTTTTTTTTTTACAAATTAACCACTGAGTGAATGCCAGTATCCTGTGACACTATGAGATGTTGGATATTTGCACTCGCGCTTGTCACCAGTGCAAACCTTTCTACTTACAGAATGGGCCTGTGTTCCACAATCTAGTATTTTTCTTTAAATAAAAGGTGTTCTTGTGCTGTCCTGCTAACTATTTTAAATGGTATCACCAAACCCTAGAATGCATAACTATTTATTATTAAATCATATCCACCAGGTTTCTATTTTTGGTCATCCTGGGCATCTCATTGTGCTCACAGCTTTCTAAGCATCCACTGACGTTACCATTCCATGGGCCATATTATCAAGAACGGGCGATAACATTATCGCCGCTTTAGCGGCAGGAAACTGCCACTAAAGCGGCGATAAGGGGCTTGGTAATATGCCCTATAGAATTCCAATAGAAGCCCAGGTTCTGGTGTGAAGGACAGCAAACCTGGGCTTCTATTGGCATATTATCAAGCCCCTTATTGCCGCTTTAGCGGCAGTTTCCTGCCGCTAAAGCGACGATAATGTTATCGCCGTTCTTGATAATATGGCCCCATGTTTTTTGTAGCTACTGATGAAAAGCTTTGCTGATTTTATTGGTCGCCATTGACCCTTTCCAGGGTGTTTAGTCATTATTGTACTTTTCATGTAATCCATTTCCTCATAAACACATAACCCCAGAAACCTATGACTTTCAGCCAGATTCTCTGAAAACTGTGCTGTAAAATATACTGATGTTTCTCTCTGTACTCCCTTGCTGTCTGGGCAAGGAATTCTGCTTCACCATTTTGTAAGTGCACTGACCACCGCTGGAATTTACTGCACAGGAATAAGTCCCGAGAAGTTGCAGAGCACCACCATAATCCACAATTACCGTGACTTTCTTCTAACTGATTTACACTCAGTTTAGTTGTCCTTTGCTTTTTAGAGTACGCTACAGATGAAGCCATAGCATAGCCAGACTTAAAATAAAGAGGTTAAAAAAAAAAAAGGTCAGAAGGCATGCTTTCAGTGGGCATGCGCCAAGGATCTGGAATGACGTCCAAAGACTCCCTCTTTCTCTCCTCCATTTTAGAAAGCAGCTTATAATGCATCTCATTATGCCATGGCCCTGAACATCCTGGATCTTCATGCCTCTTGGTGGTACACGAACAGCCTCTTTTTTACTCACCTTTCTACATAATGCTAAATTGTGCCCACTTGCCATCCGCCCTCTTCAATGAACAGCGCTCTTTTGCTCCTCAACCAGGATCTTGCTGTAGAAGTACATATCATGTACATATTAATACTGACTTTAGTGAATTCAACATACATCCTCTCCATAGTACCCTGAGGCAGCCTCATATGGGATTTTATTGTGGCTCCTCGCTAGAGGGGGAGAAGGGCTTTTGGATGACTTTTGGCATTCTGATATTTTGCTGCAGATGAAGTGGTAACCTGTGTATTCTCTTGTTACTGTGTGGTTTTACTGAAATTAATTGTATTGGTAGCCCAGATCAATTTCAAATAAAACACACCATTTCTTTCTATACGAAAAGCATATATTCTTCAAATTGTATACATCATTGGGTATACCTCCAGGTTCAATTATTAAAACAAGATCCGTTTCAATGACGGCTATATTTTAGTGGTATTTTCGATTGACTCTAAAGTAAGTTCAGACCTTGTTTTTTGGTTTGAATTCATTTTTATTGACATTTAAGTTTATCAATACAACAACTATAAATAAGGGATTAAAACAAGATCTCTTCCCCCCTCAACCCATCTGTACCATCGTCCCTCCCTTTCCTGCCGCTGATACTCTGTCACCACCTTCATTGGCTACTTTCTGCACTGCCCGGAGTTATTCTAGTATTGATAGTAGCTTGTTTTGCTTTTGTAAATCTGTGGCGTAATAATCATCGAGTTCTTTATAGTTTTTGCTCAAGTAGTCGGCTTCATGTTTTTGTAAAGCCTTTTTCTTCCCTTCTTGCAGTTCCCAATAGTTTTTCCATTCCTAAAATCCGCCACAGTCTCTCAGTTCATTTGCGTCCTGCTTGTTTTCCCCAGAGTGAGAGGATCGTTTGCTTGGACGCCGCTAATAGGCGAGGGAAGAGCTAACGTCGTCTACTGTGCAGAGGTTAAGTGTCTGTGGCTGGGCGACCTAGTAGAAAATCCGCAGGGCATTTGCCAAGGTCTCTACCAGTGATCTGTTCTATGGTTGCCAACAATGAGTTCCGAAATGGTTTTAGTTTGAGACAAGACCAGAGGATATGTGGCAGGTTCCATCCTCCCCACACCCCTCTAGCTTTGCAGACTTCTTCCCCTCCCCATTCGTGCCAAACGTGTTGAAGTGTCATGCCACCAGTAAAGAACCATTGTGTCCCTTCTCACAACATAGGATGAGACATTGTTTGTGTGCAGCAAAATGTTAGATTCTAGGGTTAAGCAACCAGGGCACAAGTCCTAAAAAAAGAAGTGGGGGGACACTCCAAGTTAGGTGGTGTCACCGGAAGTGACGTCACGACAGGAAGTGACGTCACAAAATGTAGTTCCCTCTAATTAACAAAGGTTACAATGCGATGGGGGCAGGTGCAAAGGGCAAAGCAGAATGTTTACGTTGGAATTCGTCACCGTATTGACACTCAAAGGAGCGGGGAAATTAAAGCTGCGCTTGTTCGGTGCGTATTTACTGCCCACAGTAAATTTGCCGGTCTCCGTCTGAAATGCGTGAATACATACTGACCTTTTCTAATATACGGCCACGAGCGCCCGTCTGTCATACTGAACGGCTCCATCAATGTGAAACAACTTAGAGCTCTGTTCGCCCTCTCTCGACAATAGGAGGTGAGGTTTGGTGAGTGCTGAGCGCGCGCGCAGGTGCAGACTCGGGTACCGGCTCCATCTTTTGGGCAGGGGGGACGGCGTCCACCCGGTAAAAACCCGGAAAAATAAGTGGGGGGACGCCGTCCACCCGCGTGGTACCCCGACTCGAGCCCTGTAAGCAACCAATGACACAATTGCATATATCGAAAGTGCGTACTCTTCCTTCAGCTGATCAAATGATTTAATGGAGTCATGGTCGAAGATGTATGTCCCTAAGTGTCTACACCGACCCTGTATCCATTATTAGGTCGAGCCTGGGCAGCGCGTGCGCTGCTCTGCGAGGAATACTGTATTCCGTCCACTCTCCGCCCATATTTTTTCATTGGCTTGTGTCATTGGCCACTGTGCATTGTGGCTGTTCATTGGTCAATTGGCTTAGTAGTCCCTCCTTAATACCGCCTTGTCTCATTTTGTAACCTCCCATGGCGACACCCCCTGTTACGTGTGTTGTTACTCGGTAGGCTTTAATTACAGCCTCTGAGCACTATTTTCTCAAATAGCTTTGTCCTGCCTGCTGTTGCAGGCAGGACATGCTCTCTCCTAACACTTTAAAAAAAATGTTTTATAGTACGGGCGTCGAACGCATTTGCAATGCAATAGGTCTCGCATTTGCAAGAGTTTAAGCTATTGGCATTGTAAATGACAATCCCTTTAATTTATCTTTTTTTAAAACAACACAAATACAAGGCATTGCCATTTACAATGTCAATAGCTCATACTCTCGTAAATGCGAGACCTATTGCATTGCAAATGCTTGTTTTCTTCAGCAAGTGAATGATTGAAATAGAGGGCCCATAAAGCCTTGGATTAATGCACATTTGTTTTTACTTTGCCAGGGCTCGGCAGTGGCAGGCTCTGGCCTACATCGAGCATGGGACCTATGTGAGTAAATGAAATGTATGATTGCAAAAAATGAAAATCTTTGTCAATCCAGAGGAAGTGGATCACTTTTAGGATAAAATCATAAATTACATGTCAGGCTGTCTTACAACCCTTTCAAAAGTACAAACAAAAAAGAAATCAACGGGACAATCAGGTTGCAGAAGGCAAGCGTGAGCGGAATGGAAGGATATAGGGACGTAAAAGTCTAGTTTGTTACGTTGCTGAAGTTATTTTTTACATTTTAAACATTTTCTACATGTTTTTTTCTCTGCCTGATTTTCCAGGCTGAGAGAAAGCGTGCAGAATCATCAGAAAGGAAGGATGAATAGCTGGGCAGAGAAGTGGGGCCACTGTGCCGCCACAAACAAAAAGCATTGGCAAAGCCATAAGGTTTCGCATATGCAAGATCTAGTGGCTTTGTCAATGTTTTTTACATGTTTAATTTAAGAGTTTACATAGCACCATTATCCTGGTCTGTACGCAATAAAACACTTGAGGTAAATTTAAAAGCTAGAAGCCGTAACTTGGCCATTCAATCGGAGTGAAATAGCATCTTAGGCCCTGGGACCCAAATGGTAAACAACAATATCCACCATGTCATTTTGACTCCTAGTCACAAGAGAGGCTTCCGGTAAAGCTGCGTTGCAGCTCGACATGTGACAAGCAGACTGATGCTTTTTTTGTTCAGCAAGTGAATGACTGAAATAGAGGGCCCGTAAGACCCTGGAATAATGCACGTTTTTTTTTTTTACTTTGCCAGGGCTTGGCAGTGGTAGGCCCTGGCACGGGACCTATGTGAGTAAATGAAATGTATGATTGCGCAAAATGAAAATCTATGTCAATCCAGAGGAAGTGGATCACTTTTAGGATAAAATCATAAATTACATGTCAGGCTGTCTTACAACCCTTTCAAAAGTACAAACAAAAAAGAAATAAACGGGACAATCAGGTTGCAGAAGGCAAGCGTGAGCGGAATGGAAGGATATAGGGACGTAAAAGTCTAGTTTGTTACGTTGCTGAAGTTTGTTTTACATTTAAAAAAAATTTACTTGTTTTTTCTCTGCCTGATTTTCCAGGCTGAGAGAAAGCGTGCAGAATCATCAGAAAGGAAGGATGAATAGCTGGGCAGAGAAGTGGGGCCACTGTGCCGCCACAAAGAAAAAGCATTGGCAAAGCCATAAGGATTCGCCTATGCGAGATCTAGTGGCTTTGTCAATGTTTTTTACATGCTGCACAGCAGTGAGAGCTGTTAGGCAACATGGCTTAAAGTAAAAAAAAATACTGCTATCACACGGCCGGCATTGACCGTGCCATCCTGTTATTTTTCCCTTTTAGCCATGTTGCACAGCAGCCCGCGCTGCTGTTCAACAAGTAAAAAAAACAAGCATTGGCATAGCCAATAGGTCTCGCTTTTGGGACCTTATAAGTATTTAGTTATGCAGCACAATATCATTGGTGCAACAACATAAACTGTTGCATGGCTAAACACTTATAAGGTCCTAAAGGCGAGACCTATTGGCTATGCCAATGCTTGTTTACATAGTGTTGCTGGGAGGCATAGTGCGCATAATACAAAACCTTAAATATGGGAAATGCCCCAATTAGGTGGCATGATAGAGGTTATGAAACTGTAGTTTTAAATGCAGATTAGTGTATTATTTTATGATCCATTGTATTGAATAAGTTTTGTCCTTAAAATTGACGAAATTATGAAATAGGGCAACCAACAATTATAATCAGTTGTAAGTGAGAGTTTGTTTGTGGCAGTTAGTAAGTTAGTGTGAGTTTGTAATAGTGAGTATAAGAGAGTGAGTAAGATAGAGTGTTTTAGAGTGAGTGAGTAAGAGAGAGTAAGTGTGCGAGCGTGATTTAGAGACATCGAAGAAATTAAGCTGACGAGGAGGGGGTAGGGGAGGGGATTGTGGACGTCGCGCGCACTGAAAGACAGATGGCAGAAATTAAGCTGACGAGGAGGGAGTGGGAGGGGGGAGGGGATTGTGCACGTCGCGCGCACTGAAAGCCAGATGGCAGAAATTAAGCTGACGAGGAGGGAGTGGGAGGGGGTAGGGGAGGGGATTGTGTACGTCGCGCGCACTGAAAGCAAGATGGCAGCAGCTGCTGTGAACGTCGCACGTGCTTTGCGCGTAACAGCAAGCTGGTGGCCGGCTTGGTAGCACTTTAAAAACCCCTTACTAAAAGTCGAGCAAGCAGCGCATGCGCTGCTCTAGGCTCGACCTAAAAACTAGTGCCCAGATGACGGAGTCTCAAGGACAGTCATGGAAAGGAACATGTGACAGGATAGAGAATCAACAGACTGGTTGGCCACCCTCCTACCAAGAAGAAGGTATGGGATCAGTTAACGTAAGGACAGTCGGCACAACGCCTCAATCAATACACAGGGTCACTGTCAAAGCCCACAAGGACCCAAACCTGTTAGGAAGCACTAAGCATTCACACTTCAACTTGACAAATCTTTCCCGGTCTACAACACAACACATAATCCTAACACCTGAATACAAGTCGCAAGGTAGGCATGATATCTTCAACAGGGGGAACATTTTAAAACTGGCAGCAGAAATCCTAGGGCTAAAACATCTAGATTCCTCGAATCTTCTATCAGTAGAGTTCCTTCCAGCAGATGACCCAAAACGTATGGAACAAACCCTCACCACTTGGCAAACGGAAGAAACAGCGCTCCTCATCCTGAACTTCACACAACAATTTGAAGCATGGGGTATAAAATTATCTAAACATACTAGATCACGTTACCCCCGACCTTTGACTTTAAAATCTCTGCACAATCTAAAGCAACCATCAAAATTAACTTCAGAAAAGACTGTGGTGTATTCAGTGCTACAGAACGCCCAAGGAAGAAGTCTAAACTCATCAACAAGGAGCAACGACCACGACGACAAGAACATGAACACAGAAATAAGCCAAAGGCAATGGAGTTGGCTTCCAACTATCCTTAATGCACACAAGGGAGTGTGACTAGGGGGCAGTCAGCTAGCAAGTCTGAGAGACACGATTTACATCTGTTCTCATATGGAATATAGCAGGAGCCAAAAAGCAACTGCTAGAAGAAGGTACGCCACCCCAGAACTGGGATAAGTATGATATAACAGCCCTCCAAGAGACATGGGCACTTGACAACGTACCCTTCGAGGGCTTCATCCAGGACAGCGTGGGCGCAGAACAAAAAAAACAAGCACAAGCGCGCGCCTCGCGCGTCAGCAGAGGGAGGGGCGAAAGGAGGGGGCCAGCGCGATTCCCTTGCGGGAGCGAGCGGCAAGGCGCGATAATTAACATATGGCGCCAGCTGCTCGCTCCCGCAAGTGAATCGCTAGACGTGCACGCGTTGCCATTGGAAGCAATGCAACGCGTGCACGTTTGCAGGGAAAGCTGTGCCGATTTCTAAAGGTCTCTCCTATGCAGCGCATGCGCGCGGCGTAGGCGAGACCTAAAAAACCAAAAAACAGCGTGAGGGGGCACCAAGCAACATGAGGGAAGACGGTGGGGAGTGTGAGAGACATCGCCTCTTGTTATATTGATACAGTTTGTCGCACATGCATAAGCAGCAGTTTGGAATTGTAGTTCAGTAGCTAGAGACAAAACGGCATAGCGCAGTGAGCACCAGCTTTGGGTGCGTGGCAAAATGGAGAGTAGAAACTCAACCCAATAAAGTACATAGAACACACTAGAGAGACTTGTGTAAACTTTGTAAAACGTTAGCTCCTAAAATTCATAATCACGCTGCAGTCCCACATCGGTCACATTTTCAAGACAAAAAGTAGGTGATATTTGCACGGTGCTTGTAAACATCCGCAGCAGTCGCAAGCGTTCACATTACGCTGGCGTGGAGGCTGGTGCCAGAAACGACTTGGACAGAGGGAGGGTGCAAGCAGCGACGTGGGGGAGGGGGGGTCTGGGTGCAAGCAATGCCGCGGGAGGGTTGTGGGGGAGATGGTTTGAAAATACGTGTAGTCTTATGGAGTGCTAGAACTTAACTAAAAAAAAAGTACCTCTATAAGCGTGCGGGCGGCGGCCAGTGGAAGGACACTGCCCGCCGACAGGAAACTGTACTTGGACCATGCCCCAGGGAACAGACGAACTCCAGGAAGAGGAAGTGAATCTGATGCTTCTGACCAATGAGAAGCAAGAAAATTAGAGTGACCTCGAAGCCAACCACTGGTAAGTATTGGGCGGGCTGTAAGCCCCTTTTAAGATAATTTTTCTTATACAAGAGATTTCGCAAGCACAGCATAAGCGCTGTGCAACCTAAAAACTAGTGACACTGCAGAAACTTACTGAGTACTGGAAGTACAGATTTATTGTAATGGCAACTCAGCCAGGCTGAGAAAGTAGCAGGCACCTGCATAGTGAGTCCTAGCAGGGAAACCTTTCAGACCACTGAATGAATATGACAGGGGTGCTCTGCACATAGAGGCACAGGCCCTGAGTGCAGGGGGGGGAGGGGTGGGTGGGAGTAGAGTCGAGGTCTGTAAGGGCTTAGAAGGCCAGGGCATCAGTACAGAGGGAGACAACAGGTGTGGGTGGGCGAGGAACAGAGACACTGACATCAGGACGCATAAAGAGGGGCATAAGACAGATGACGGTGTCGGGGACCGACGAGGCCTTATGTATTTCAATTCGCTTTTTTTCAAAGCACTCAATGAAGAAGAAAGTAAATATTGTGAGAACTGGTGGGTGTACTTATTTTTTAAACTAAACTGAGAAATATTTGTCAACATTGCATTTGTTGTTTCTACAGTTTTCTGAGATTTTTCCTGCAGAATTTAGCCCCCCTCAGAAATTTGAAGTATTTCAGTAAAATTTCATATATGTTTTCCAAGATTTGGTCTGCCACCAGCCGTGATAGACTAGTATGAAATTTGTTTTGTTTTACTAAGTTTTACATAGTCTCATCTGATTGAGCAATGGCTGCTGGGTGAACAGATTGCTAACTATGCAGTCCCTTGAGTCTTATGTCATGACTTCCACTATTCCACAACTTTCTGCGTGATTAATATTAAAGGGACCATCTGGTGAATGATGTCACAATATGTCTCAAACCCCCAGCTGACATCATCAAAGTAACTCTCAAGAATGCTTCTGGTTGATAATTGTTAGAGACGCAGGCCTGGGTAAAGAAAACAGTTTTTTTTCTCTACATTGCGTGGCTCCTTTAAGACCAGCATTCTACACATTTTCTGTGGAACAATGCGCGCGAAACCTCATGAACATCAGTCGTCGGGGAACAGCTTTCTCTTCGCGCCTGCTGTCGGTCGGGCTCTATCCCCATCAGGGCTGGGTTTCTGAGGTGTCTCAGGCCCTGAATCACCCTCTCTCTTTGCCAGCAATGTGCACTCAGGGTTCCTGGAGGGAGTTCTTTCAGCCTTATCACCCGTCTCACAGGGAGGCAGGGGTGCGACATACCCTGAAAGGAAAGAAACAAATTAAAATGTCGAATTATTCCAGGCCTAGCACAAATTTTGGACAGACAAGGGGTGCATGCATTTATCACACCATATTGAAAACTCGCTACTCAACGGATATCAGTCACTGGTTAATTTGCTTACTGCAAACCCAACGGTCTATCTTCTAATTCTAGCTTCCCCCGTCGACGCCCACTTTGCCGTAAGTGGAGTTTATGCCAGGCTCAGTGAAATTATGTGGCAGGGACAGGGTGGGACCAAATTGTGCGACAGGGTTGGCTAAATTATGCGTCAAGAAAAGGCAAATTATGCGGCGTAATGCGGCACATATTACTTCATTATTTTGCCACTTTCACTCATGGTAACATTGTCCGGGCAAAGATTTCACCTCATTAGAACCCGTTTAAGAACCAAATACAGCAACAAGCACTGAAAGATGACCTATCAACTTTTGCGCAGAGACTTCCACTGCGCTGGAAAATATGTCCAGCATTTCTAGTGATTTTTGATCCATTCGAACTATAAACACCACATTTTTATTAAAAACTGCAGATTATGTAGCAGATGATCGAGTAAGCGCGAATGCAGTAAAACTATAATCAAGCGGAAAATGCCACAAAATTGCATAATATCAGTGGTCCTGGTTTATGCTAAAAAAAATGCTCAGCTGGCACCTGCTCGTGAATGCTTTCAGCATTTTGCATATGAGACCCAAATATATCTTTGTGAATCACCAAAACATACACATATTCCTCACTTGGAAAGGCACAACTTGCGCAGGACAGGTCTCGAGCCAATGAATGTTAGTTTTGTGAATCAGACATATAGTGTGATGCTGTATAAATTGTGGGTAGAACTTTCAGTATGTTCATCTATGCCTACAGAGCTTTAACAGAGTCATTATTTCCTGCTTATACTTCACATAAGGGAGTGAAAGGGGGAGTTATTTAACCTCTGGAGCTATTTGGACAGTTTGCTGGTCGTTTGTCAATAACCACATTCATTCAAAAGTTTTACGACCAATCACATGGAGCCAGTGGGAAGGAAGGGCGCATATCATGGGATCCACACACTGAATAATAATTGCTAAACAAAAGCTGCTAAAAAATGGGCAAATAAAAAAAAGAAAACTCGAGCACGTTATTAACTTCTCCCGGACTCAAACTTTCTACCTTTTAGTTAACTTGCATTGTGTGTGTTTTCTTTGCTTCTGACTACTTTTGGCCTTTCATGATTCGAGCATGAATGGGCATGGAACCAGGGAATATAGACTGCATTTATGACATGGGAGCAGTGACCAGGCAGTTAAACAAAAACAAGAACACTCCACTGAACAGAGGCCAATAAGCAGCTGGGACTTTAGTCATAGAATCAACCACCTGACAGTTGAGCATCCTATTGAGTGACTCAGACGTGTTTGTAAAAACCAATTACCCAAACATAACAAATGAACCGCTAATACTGCCATCCTCTGTAGAAGTAACCTCTGTCACCAGCAAATCCAAGCTACTGTGTTCTCTTTAGCAGAGACAATATTGTGACTTCAGGCCCTTCAGCTGATTTCAGGTTCTGAGTTAAAAAGCCCCCTGTGAGTGTTAGCACTCGAACCCCTTGCACGCTATCATACAGTCTCCCAGAGTTTTTAAATACTAAGGGCCTGATTACGAGTACGGCGGTTCATAGTACCGCCGTACTAACGGTGGAGTGGCGGGAACCGCTGCATTTTGAGTTCGGCAGTTCCACCTCCACAAGACTGCCAAAACCGCCAGGGTTCCACGATCCCTAGCAGTGGTGTGGCGGTTAGAGGCTCCAATATGTTTGGTGCGCTGCTGCGGCACTGCCAAGCATATTTGGAGTATCCTCGCTGCCACAGTTTTCACAGTGGTGAGGCCACCATGAAAATTGTGGTGGTGAGGAAACAAAGGGGGCCCTACAGAGCCCCCTGTTGCCTCAGGGCCAAGGGGTGCCGGCAGGGGGGCACATGTTGTGCCCTCGTGTGCATTCACCCCCTGGTCCAGCACAGCATGGACTTTATAGTCCATGCCATGCTGAAACGATCTTTGGCGTTCCCATTACGGTGCCTTTTTAATGGGCACACCTTGGGAATGCTAAAGGACCGCCCGCCAGACCAGGAGAAAACTTCTAATCTGGTGAGCGGTGTGACTATGAGTTTGGCGGTCCTGGAGCAGAGCACTGGCGTGGCAGCCTGCTCCAGGACCGCCAAACTCGTAATCAGACCCTTAACCTGGACTCTCTGACATCAGAACCCAATAAAGAGTCCCTGTCCTCAATCACAGCATGTTGGACCCAAGTGGCAGAATTCCAGATTACATACATACATGCACACATGGTCCTAGACCTGTAGATGTGGATAAGGCAAGAACAGTCTGGCTGACATTAGCTCTGTTGAGCAGATCTAATGGCCTCATGTCTGTGCCCCATGCTGATCAGCCAGCATCACTTTGGGAGCAGAACGAAGTGCAAAGGTCAGTGAATGGAGGGTGGTGGAATGTGGAGTCTTAAAATCTCTTTGGAGACTTAGGGGCTGAATATAATATCGGGCCGACTGCAACCAACTGAATGTCGGTGAGGTGCCTGCCACACGGTGCAGGGATGTTTAAAAACATCCATTTTACAATGGCAGCTTGTGCTGCAGGCCTTTTCCGCCCGTCGCACAAGCTGCCATTATAAAATGGATGTTTCCGACCAGTCGCATCCAAATACTGAGGTCGGAACGGCCGACCTAAGTTCAGGCGGTTCCATTTCGATACTAAAATGTGACTGAGCAGGTATTGCTCAGGGGAAACAGTGGTCAAGACGATATGACTTTAACTATATGGTAACAATGAGCATGTGTGCACCAATAGTCACAGCTCTCCAATCCATGTCCACTGTTGTGCTTTCGTGTTTTGGCAGAGACGCCTCCTTCTCCAAACAGTGCCCTTATATAAAAGAGAACTGGACACAACAATATCTCATCTTGCAACAGGGCTGCTCCCTAACATCTGGCTGCTCCTCTGTCACATTCTATGCTTTGAATAAATCTCCCATATCTTCGCTCTAGATCGGCTATCTTTCTAGCAAAAAGTTGAGTTGAACCTTTCAGGTTCTATTTTAGACTTTGCAAACACAAGGAGATGTTGGACGGAGCGCTGAAACTTTTCAGGCGCTCACCCCCAGTCACAGATCTGGGTTGAATCCATCATCATTTTTTAGCTCACTTCACCACCCCAGTTCAGACACAGCTATATGCAAATCAGTCTTGACCCTGTGCCTCATGGGAGCAGCCCAGCCCGAACTGCCAAGCCATGTCTTCCCTGGACAGGAAACAATCATCCTGGGACCGGTTTCGGGCTAACAGCCCTCATCAGCCAGGCTAGCTTGAATCCAGTGGCAAAGTGAGCAAGGGACCAACGTCTGGGCATACCCTTCCAACTTAGGGCGAACAAAGCAAACACAAGGAGATGTTGGATGGAGCGCTGAAACTTTTCAGGCGCTCACCCCCAGTCACAGATCTGGGTTGAATCCATCATCATTCTTTAGCTCACTTCACCACCCCAGTTCAGACACAGCTATATGCAAATAAGTCTTGACCCTGTGCCTCATGGGAACAGTCCAGCCCGGTCCCAGGATGCTTGTTTCCGGTCCAGGGAAGACATGGCATGGCAGAACGATGATGGATTCAACCCAGATCTGTGACTGGGGGTGAGTGTCTGAAAAGTTTCAGCGCTCCGTCCATCATTTCCTTGTGTTTGCTCTATTTTAGACTTTTCCTGAGTGGTCTCCATTTCCATTGTCTCTTATTACTTTGCATGGAAATTGCACGCAGTTATCATCATCCTGTGATTGACAGTGGGGGTAGGTGTGTGCCTGGCAAATCCTTAAACAGATTACTGCACATTCAAGATACAGCATCACACATTCATTTTGGTCACTAAAAATATGGTTCTGTTTCAGCAAACATTCAAATGATTCCCTAGTATCCAGTTAGGAGGAGAAATTTATTTAAACCTTTGTTCAGTATTTTTTATATAGATTACATCTTTCTTTTCTAGTAAGGAGAAGATCTCACTGCTCCCCTTGGCTCTTTCAGTTTTCTGTTTCCAATCATCTTTTTACTGTTCTTAAGTTTAGGTGGACTAAACTTGACGTAAGATCCTTCTGAGTTTCAGGTTCAAGACTTTGGAATTCATTTGAAATTAGAAGAGACTTATACCTCAAGCATCTTTATATAATATTTAATGCACACTCTGTTGAATAAGCTCGTCATCTTCTACTAATTCCAGAAAATGATTAATTTTTAAAAGCTTTTTATATTTGTATTAAAATGTAATCACTTGTTTGTATATGTTTGTGGACCTCTTTGGAGATCCAAATCTTTATAATAAACACTGAACACAGAAGAGACTCATCTTACATTTAGGAAGAAGATCAAATCTTGGTTATTTAACAAAATATGATAAACAGGTTGGATTCTTCCTCAGTGCTTCGCTACTTGCTCCATTTTATAGCACCCAGAGACCCTCTAGTGTATGCTTGCACTAAACAACTAAACAGTTGCATAGGCAGAGAGATCTAGCAAACCAGAAATGCCCACATTTGGCAGCACAATTCACAAAAGGTAGAAATGGTATGAATCTGGACAAGTTGAAGAGTCCAAAAGTGCTCCCTCTAAAGACTCTCATTGTAGCCAGGTATGAAGCAATTTCCATATTAAAAAACATCATATGTAGGTATTAACACACTAAGGGGCATATTTACTAATGTTTCATGAAATGCAGGGCAGCAAGCAATGCTGCTACGCTGCATTGCGTGAAAGGGAGAGAGGAGAAATGCTACATATTTACAAGGATATGGAGCATTTCTGCTCTCGCCTTGCACTAGTGCACTGTGTGCTGTCTAGCGCCAACGCAGGCACCCTGGCACCACGGTGCGCGGGTGCATGCGTTGGGGGCAGTATTGTTTTTTGTGTGCTGAAAGTGACACCTTCCTGCATAAAAACAATCCTTAGAGACATTTTCCTCTTTCTAGGTGCACGTGGAAAAGAACTAATGAGGAGAAATAAACATATTTCTCCTCATTACGCCTCAATGGGGAAGGCGTAACATTTTGATGCATTCCCAGGATTACTAGCTTCAGGAAATCCGGGCCAAAATCCATGGATGGGATGCCCATGCTTCACCCATGGAACACCTCACTAGCTGAAATGACACACAAATCAGGCATTGCGCGGCTTCATAAATTCCAAATAAGCCTTTGCGTTGCCCTGGGTCACCTTTCGTGATGCGAGGGCAACGCAAAAATTTAGTATATCTAGGCCCAAGCTAGGGTGACAGGCCAATACCAACGAACTGACCCTCGAAACGCATGCTGAAAGTTAGGATCATTACTAGTGTTGTGGTAAAAAGATGTGGTAATAGCACTTCTGGTTTTAGAGATATACTCATATATAATACTGCTTGGTATTACTGCACATTTTAAGGACTATTACGAGTTAAACATGTGGAATGGGAAATACCATGGTGAAATAGTTGTTCCGCATCTATTTCCGCATAAAATTCCCATATTCCAGACCTATTTTCAAGTACATGTTCCACTAGGTTTGACCTGGTGAATTTGTCCTCATTATTGCATGCAGCATTATCACATGGGAGACCAAGTGAGTAGGAAAGTGGAATATTATGTGGAATGGTTGGGTAACCTTACCATGTAATATTATCACAATGCCTCAAAGATGATTCTTGGATTTACAACAATAAATCCTTAGCTCAGTCCTGGTACTGTGGTAAAGAGCAGTCAGACTTTACTGGAGGAACATGTGTTAAGCATTTTACAGTACCATTATGATTCATAAGTAATTGAGACGTCGTAATAGAAATCTGACAACAATTTATAAAAGTAGAGCTTATTTTTATATAATTTTAAACACCCAAACGGACATTTTAGCATACATATAACCAGAGTTATGACTTGTCAAAGCAATGGAAAATAAGTGCATTAAATACAGCTGTCATTTAACATAGCGGTCAATGGCAAAAACTACTACTGACAATCGGTCACTTAGGGTTCGATTTGCATTCCACCCTCGCAGGGAAGAGGTGGTGGGGGTCCCAGGACAAGGCCACAACAGTCAGATCAATTTTATCTGGCCCGTGGTGCCCGGGTGCAGTGGTTGTCCTGGCTGTCAGTGGTCCTAAACGGGACCTGCGGTAAAGCTGCTTGTCCCACAGAGACGGTGCTACCAGAAAGGGGATGCAAAATCACAAGAGCGGGGTCGTTGCTGACGTCGGTCGCACGTGTTGTGGAATGCCCTCTTAATGCATCTAGTAGTTCAAATGGGGGCAAAAAGTGGGGGGACACCTGCAATAAGCCCTGTTTTCTTACAAAGTGAAACAATGGAACATAAAAGGAAAAGAGGAAGGCAGGATGGATTGATGCAGCAAAGAATAGGCAGATTGAGGTTTAAATGGATGGTTGGATGTATGGATAAGTGAACAGACAGATTGGTGGATAGAAGAGATAATGGATGGGGAGAATGATGAGCTGGGTGGATGGAGAGAAGGATGGAAAGAAGGAGAAATGCATGAATGGAGAGATGATGGGTGATGCAGAGGAGGAAAGATGTATGATAGAGAAAAGAAAGGCAGGATGGATGGTGAATAGGAAGGACGGATAAAGAGGAGGATGGAAGGAGAGAAGAAAAGAAAGATAGAGTGAAGGGTGAATTAATGTCCAAATTCAGTGAGAAGGCTACCTCGCCTCACTTGTACACTCAGGGCCCGATTCACGAAGGTACTAATGTGTAGTAAAGCTACGTGTGCGGAGTTTCCGCATTCAAAGCGGAATCGGCGCACTGAGAACTGCAGTGCGGAGATTCCACCCTGAGTGCAGAGATTCTGTCACGAGTGTGGAGACTCTACACTCGTAACCTTACTACACGTAAGTACCTTTGTGAATCGGGCCCTCAGTAAATAGTTCAAAGTGGGGGCATGTTGTTTTTCTCCCTATTTCCTTGAGGTTTCACCTATTCCTAGAGGAGCCACCCTTCCCAGAGAAAAATATCAGCAATTTGTAAATGGTTTAAGATTTTTCAAAGGCCCAAACTTGATACCTAAATAGGACTTTATAAAAAATCATCCTTATTTATTGCTAACATGGCTTTGCTGCCTCTTTTCACTTGAACTATCTGCCAAGGATCATTAAGGCAGCTCTAGAACACATGTTAAAGTGCTTTCTGCTTATGTTTGCTATTTGAAATATGTACTGCCAAAAGGAAAAAATACCGGCTTTAGGTGATTTTCCTACTTTTTGTACTCGCCCGGGCATTAAAATACTGGTTATCCTGGGAAAAATATGGCTAGGTTACAAATAAGTGCATCCCTGTGAGATAAGCAAGCTGAGGGAGAGAATGAGTTACATGACATAACCCATGATTCAGGCTACAGCTCCCCTCTGCTGAGGGGGTAAAGAAGGTAGGTCCTGTTACCACAGGTGCCCTCTAGTCATAGACTGCAGCACAGCACTTTACTTAAATGCGTAAGCATAATTTACGCATTCTGCATTTCATCTATATCTACATTTTAGTGATTTTTCAACTACTCTTTATAGTCCTCGGCATTTATTTGAATTAATATTTGAAACTGAAACAGACTGCCAAAAGCATTTTAGTGATATACTGTGCTAAATGTCACACAAAGTTACATCATTCTGTGACTTCTCCAGACTAAACAGCCGCCTTTGAACCAATGGACCCGGATTCGAATCCCGGCCTTGGCTCACAATTAAACATCCTTGATTCTCATAAAATAAATTAATCGTTCTTTGCCTAGGTATGTGAAATATGATTCTGAAATAATATACAGCTTTGTCAGTTTACTATATCATACATGATTCAGGTGCGAGACTCCAGGGGCCTTAGTATGAACAGTGCGTAATGTCCCTGTTTGCGCCACGGAGCACCTTTCAAAAGGTGCGTCGGGCACAAACAGGAAAAGTGGGGCCTATTATAATGAATAGGCTGCCCCATGGGCAACTGCGAACTCGAGCTGCCCTGAGGGCAGCGCATTCAGTGAAATGCGGAGCAGCTGCTTCAAAGCAGCTCCATGTTTCTCTGTGCAGGCAGCAACCTGCCTGCATTTTACAAAGGGTTTAGATATCCCCCTGCAGGCGGGTATAGTGAGTGACTGCATCTGTCTGCAAGGGGCGGTCTAGTGGGTCCATGGTACCCCCCTTTAACTCACTAGCGTAACAAAACTTGAGGGGGACCCCCTGCAAGGTACATGGAGGGGCCCCCTCCGGACTCATTCAGGAGCTCTATCGCCAGAGTACTGTGCTGAGGGGGCCCCGTGGAGGTTGGGGGCCCCCCACACCGTGGGGGCTGTGGAGGCCTGTGTTACGCCACTGCTTTAACCCATCATAAGGGTTGCCATTAGAAGGCGCACTGACAGTGCGCTACCCTTTTGTGGTGCACTGTCACTACTTCTCCTAAGGGCCTGTTTGCGTCGGCACCTGCGTCTATAATATGGCATGAGCGCATAGGCAAAGAGATTCCCTTATTTGCTTGGAGCCACATTCCCATGCAAATGAAGGAATGCTCTCTCATGATAGCATTGGCGCTACATGTGCGCCAGCCTTATCAATTTTACTGAAGGGGACGCACAAGCATCTGCTGCCCCTTCAGTAATCCCATTGTGCCCCGGGGGTGCACAAAGCGGGCACACACGCCTGTTGTGCCCCAGGGGCACAGTGTAAAATAAGGCCCCTGATTTTTAAAGACAAAATGGCTTTATATGAGCTGTCTCTTGACACAAAAGTGCCCCTGTTTCACTGTTAGTCAATGGGGAAAATAATTCCCCTGATTTTATTTTCACTATCTCCTTCTTTCCTGTTTCGGAATGTTGGCATGTATGCTATAATAATACAAATAAAGTTACTTAGCTACTTCAGTGACATCTTCTCGCTCCATTTCAGAACAGTGCATTTTCACCAGGGGCGACAGGACCTTCGCTGCACTTTGCTTGCACGTTGTTAGAATCATTCGGGGCATTTAATCATTCAGGGCATTTTTTGAGTGAATCACAGTCACATAGCCAGTTTCCAAGTGATAATCTTACCTGAGGGTTGTGCATTTGTTTCGTTTACATTGGAGCCATTGCAATTATTCTCCCCCTAGAGGAAAAAATAGGAATTTAAATAAAAGATAAATAATCTGTCCTATATTAAAACAATATTCTCCACAGTGCTGTCCATCTACTTGCTGATAATATGTGATTTATGTATATGCATTATGCGCCCAGTAAACTTCAATTTAGTGAACAGGAGAAATTAATTGAATATATAAACTGCGTGTACGTCCGCTCATGCCATTTCACTGAAATCATAAATGTCCAGTAATTCATAGCAAATGATTTACTAGACATTTATGATATAGCAATAAACATAATAAAAATCAAATTGATTAGGAGCAGAATTACAAAACAAATCTGTCTTCAGTTGCTTTTCAAAAGACAAATGGTTTGGCCAACACTGAAGATGTTTGGAAGATTGTTCCAGGGTTTAGGGGAAGCCACAGAGAAACTGCGGCTGCCCAGCCGGAGCTTGCGAAATCTGGGAATCTGCAACAGAAAATGGTTCAAGGAGCTAAGAGCCTTCTTCGTAAAGTAGTGGACAAGTCTTTGGGAAATGAAGGCGGGAGAAAATCCATACATCGAATGATGACCAACAAACAAGACCTTAATGATAACACTTTTACAGATGGGGAGCCAGTGAAGGGTCTTCAAAATATTAGAGGCAGAAGTAAATTTTGGAGGTCCTACTGCCATTCTAGCTCCTTGAGTCTGGATTGATTGCAGCCAATCTAATAAAGATGTCTTGATATTGAGAAAGAGGCTGTTACAGTGCTCAAGTCTGAAGCCCACCATATCACAGTGCCTTCATCTTGCCCTCAGGGGATAAGTAGGGCAAAATTGGCCGAAGCTGCCGAAGATGGAAGGTGCAAGGTAAGATAACTGAAGCAACTTGAGCGTCCATATGAAGAGTGGCATCAATCTTCACCCCAAGGCTTGTGACAGAGTCATAGACAGTAGGGCCGGCGCGACAGGTAGATGGCCATAGTAACTGCAACAGCCCAAGGGCCCACCATAAAGGATCTCGGTTTTATCCATGTTTAATATGAGACATTTTTGGCTCCTCCAACAGGATACTGCCAATAGGCAGTTCTGAATGGATGAAGGATGGCGGGTGGGGCACTCAGCTTTTAAAGTAGTGAGTGTCTTTGGCATAAGTGTACAGATCTAGTCCATAAATGAACCAGAGCTGCGAGAGGAGACAAGTAAGCATTAAATAAGTATGGAGGTAGAGATAAACCCTGGGGAACACTGTATTTGATTTATTTTGGCGTCAACAGCTGTTGGTCAAATAGCATTTACTGAGAAATACTGTTTAAAAGACACAAAAAGGCCCTTAACAATTGGTCCACCAATACCAATCTGCTTCAACTGTTGAAGCAAGATGTAATGCTCGATGGCGTTGAATACTGTGGAAAGGTCTAATGATATCAGGACAGAAATGATGTTTTCATCTGCAGCCAACCGTAGATTTTCCATAACAGCCACAAGGGTTAGTTCTGCGCTTCTGTTGGAATGGAACCCAACCTGAGAATCGTCTATGATAGTATGTGATTCTAGGAAAAGAGCCAACTGTTTGACAACCCAAGATTCCATTACCCAAAACTGTAGTATAGACCGGAACTACGAGTTTGGAACAACCTGATAGGAATGGAATCTACCGGAGACCCTGATCTACACTGGCCGATAGCGTAGGGCTTCCGGTTTTATGGTATTTATTTTTTCAAGATTTCCGTCTGTATTTATCCATATTTATTTTTTGGCCATCTTATTTGTATTTATCCATATTTATTTTATGTTTTAAGAATAAATAGAGTGGTAACATGGTGTATTTCCACACTTATTTAACTGAAAAATATGCACTCATACTTTGATGCCTGTTCTGTTTTAGCAAATTGAGCAGCCAATATAGCAGAACACTACACCCACATGTACATATTAGCAATATATACAAATATATGTTAACATATGCCTACATTTAAGGAAATCTCATCCTGTTTTTTAACTCCTCATGCTATCTATCTGCTCAGATGTTGGCTTGGAATTCATGAAGGACAGCGTCGAAAGTCACTCACTAGATGCACAATTTTCTGTATTTTTCTGCTTTTATAAATAAATACAGACAGAAAACACACAGTTTTCTGTCTGTATTTATCTGTAAAAATCAGTAAAAACGGAAAACTGGGAGCCTTACCGATAAGCAATGCCATATCAACACTAGGAATGGGTGCAAACTCCTACCATTTGGGCGCTGAGATAGTTGTTAAGTTGCCATTGCCATGATTCCCAAAACAGGTAGAATAGGAGACAGAGGGGCTTATTTTCAAGTCCCTTGTACTGCTGGTGCATCATTGTTAATATTGGAAAAAGTGACGTACCGGCGGCACAAGGGATAAGCCCAAGAGTTGCTAGTTTGCCCGCTTTAGTGATAAAAAGAAGTTGCTGAGCTCTTCACCAGAAACATGGTGGAGGGAGTAATAGCTGGAGAGGTCTGCATCAGTTCTTTAATAATTTAAACAATTTATTTTGCAAGTGGGGAGCAGTAAGAATCCTGTGAGAAAGTGAACTTTTGAAACACTGATCTAGTTCTTTTATTGCCTAAGTGTTTTTAATACTCTGCTTGATTAAATGGATCAAAAGAGTGTCTCCCAGCTTTTTCTGAATCTTTTGAAACTTTCTTAAAAGCTATGAATTTGTCTTTAACCCACACTGATGATTTCTTCTTAATATTACAGTGTGACAGTCTAAGGGAGGCTGCCAACTTGATACTTGTGTGTGCATGATGTGATGTGTGTGTGTGCCTGTGCATGGTACACAACATGGAGGCCTGGGGGTCAGTGTTTCATTTGTCTTAGTGTTTTCGATACTGAGCACTGCTCTTTTAGTTGTTAAAAACAACACTTACTTATGACAGTCCACCACATGGTGGCACTGTAAGTCTACTTCTGTACACAGCACATCAGTTTAACAATTAAATGGACATTAAAAAATTAATTCTACAGCTAATTCCAGGCCATTCTTAATGCTTTGGGTGGCTGGGAACTGTCCAAACTGTCACATTTATAGGAGTGTGATGTTTAGCAGGGAGCGTTAATGCTGGCAGTGATTGCCATTTCAATCAAAGATGCAACCTGCAGTGCCCTCCTGAGCAAAACCTTCAGCCCTAGCACTTGTTTATTTACAAATTAAGCACTGCTATGGGTTCCATTTTGGAAGCACAGGGCCTGAAAAGGCTAGTGGAGGCTAGGATTGCAACCCCAGACAAATGATGTGGACCGCTGACACTCCTGGGGGCTGGGGAGGACACACAAACTGAAGGAAGGGGAGAAGAGCATCCTCTGTGCAAATCAAATGTCTCTTTGATTCCATGAAGAATTACAGGTCAGTAGCATAGATGTTAAGTTTCCCAGGTCCATGTGTGATGTGCTGCTCCAGTTCAGGCTTTTTTTCTTTGAATCCTGGGACTTGAAGTACTGTGGAATAGTTAAAGAGGGGAAGGCTTAGGCCTTGGAACCTTTATGAGGCATATTTCCGTGGAAGACAACAGCCAGATGTGGTACCCGGTTACTCAGGGAAGAGGGCACTTTAAAGAAGTCAACACTGACAACAGAAATATCAAAGGACTAGATACTAAATCACATCCATGTATGGATTTGGACTATAAATGTGGGAGCATGAGTCTCACAAATTGTTCAACAGCACTGTGTTCTACAACCGAGTTCAACTGGAGAGAAGATCACCAAGACTTCTAGTTCCTGGAACTAGGACACGGGACCAAGGTCTGCTAGTCTCCTTCCTGGGTGAAGGGCCATCACTTACAAAGGCAAGACCACTTACCCTGAGCCTGGAACACAATCCTTCTGCCTGACTGCCAAGACCAGTGGATACTGTGAGGGGGAGGAAAGCGCCTGGAGAGAGAGAGGTCAGGCAGGGATCCTGCTGAGTGGATCCTAGTGAGCGGAGTGCGTGACACCTGGTCCGGTTGGTACCATTGCAAGAGTGCAGGTCGTCTATCTGCCCTTGTGGAAACTAGGGCTGTCACCCTTGTGAGAGCTGAGATCAGTGACCCCCATGTGACAGAATGGGGGCATCGTGAAGCTAGGGCTGTTGCCCATGTGCTCCCTAAAGTTGGCTGGCCTTGTATGGCTGCAGGTGACCGCAGTGAAGGCAGGGCCGATGCCCATGTGCATGCTAAAATTGGCGACCCCCGTATGCCAGGGGGGTGGCAACCATGAAGATAAGGCCATCGCACGTGTGCGAGCCAAAGTCAGCGACTCTGTGTACCAGGATGGGTCCACTGTGCAGTCAAGGCTGTCCCCCTGGATTGTTGTGCCTAGGATACTGTAGAGAATATTTGCTGATTGCCGCAAGAGCTGAGAGTGGACATCTGACACTGATTTGGGCCCTCTTATACTGATCCTGACACATCATTGGGGAAAGACCATGAAAGGTCACAAGCCCTTAGCATCGGGAGACCGGAGCCCGGAAAGAAGCACCTCAGTCCTCCTGTGCTTGCTGGCAGCCACTGGATTAGTTAGGACCATACTAGTCTGTTGGGCCTGCTGTGGACTTGCCCAAACTTAGCATCTAGCACTGTTAACATTGACTCTTAGGCCCAAACTTAGACTTTGTCACGTGAGGACTAGCGTGGGCTGCATCTGGAAGTTGCCTTCATCGCCGAATGGGGAATAACCAACCTTATTAGACTGGAAAGAGGTGCTCGAAGATTTCACCCAGGACAATTCTAGCGCGCCGACCTTAAGATTCCGTGGGGGTTAATTAGTGTGTTGTTATTTCTATGCTTTGTGGTTACATTACTCCTTTTTTCATAAAAACAAGTATTTGACTGCACGATCAGTTTATAGCTGTTACTGTTTGAAGCCTATGCCTTTGTATGCTATACGTCTAACTACCCATCATAAAGCCTTGGACTTCTTAACCTCCTCTACCACTAAACTCAAGTGCTGAAAGGAGGAGGACTCATCCCAGTTACTCAGCACCCATAGTAGGTTGGGCCCAGAGAAAGCAAGAGTAAAAGGCCACATTCCCTATGGTTGGGCCCAGTAACCCCTGCTTATCACACGGCCCTCTGAATGGGGTTCTGACACCCGGAATCTGGAGCTTGCAAAAATAGTAGCTACTCCTCCATGTGTTTATTCAGTTCTCTATCTGACCATGTGTATTTAAAAAAAGAAGGGTTGCTTTATTTATAAAAGATTCCATACATGGTTTAAGCCAGGTTTCAGTTACTCATAATACTTCTATACAATGTTCTTGAAGGATCGCAATTGCATGTGTGCAGCATAATAGTGGATCTCAAAATCAATGATAAGCCACCAAATGTGGTTTGCAAAGTCAAATTTATTTTCATGTCTACTGAATCTTCATGCAGTACATACAACTGCTGTAGCCATCAATGGCATGCCTGACAAGTTTGCAAAAAGTCAGCTCCCTTGATCCATTCCTGACCAGCCAGATTTCACATGTTCAGCCAGGTGCCTCTTTTTATGAATATAGCAAGAATGGTCTTTTTAGGAATCTGCTTCTTTCTTGTGACCACCTTCATTACTGATTTATGAACTGGAATTTGTTAGGATGCCGATGATCGTACTGACGGAATAGCTCGCCTCCCTATACGAGTTCTTCCCGTGTTGCGGGAAATCTTATGTTCTCTCCGACATGTGCCATAATCTTCTAACCTCGCCTAAGGCACATGCCTAGCCTTGGGACCTGATTCCTTTTCTCTGGCTTCTTCCTTTGCTAAAATTGGAAGAAGGCGACGATTTGTAATTGTGAGTATCTCTTTCCCCTACAGCTCCTTCATGAAGGCTTTGATGCTTCCACCCACCTTCTTTAAGGGGGAAATTGGTGATGCATCCTTTTATCCTCTAAGGCTTATTCACCTTTCCTAACATCATCTTGCAAGATAAACCTTGACTGAGAAGGGAAGCACTCTTTTCCCCTCTCCCCACTCTTGTCTTGCGGGCATGTTTGAGTGTAGTCTCCATGCTAGAATTAATATAGCCTTATAGCCCGCCGTAGCGGGCTATACCGGCTATTAAAGGCCCGCTACCGCGTTAAAGGCCCGAGCCGAAGGCGAGGGACTTTAACAAGGTAGTGGGACTTTAATAGCCGGTAAAGCCCTGCTACGAAGGGCTATAAGGCTATTAGAACATTCTGCCACTAGAGGGCAGAATGTTTTCACAAATAAAACAAAGGCATCTCGAAGCTCGAGGGGATTTAAATCCCCTCGAGCTCCGAGAGGCCTTTGTAAGACATTGGAATGTTGCTCTGCGGGCCTTTACCGGCCCGTAGAAGCAGGGAGAACTCCATTGTCTACAATGGAGCTCCCAACATTCCAATGTTCTAATATACGGTATGGTATTACTTATTGTGATCTCAGTGCCTGTGACGTCATTGTGAATGACATATGCTAATTAGTCCACCCATTGTTTTTCCTAGGACTGTGTTCTGAGGTACAGCGTGGTGCAGTGCTACAGACGGTGCAGAGACACAATAATGATGTCACACAGTGCAACAATGCAGCAGATCGATAGTGCACGTTTGAACATTGAAATGGCGTGCAGAGAAAGTACTTATTCAGAATTAGAACATTGGAATGTTGGGAGCTTCATTGAAAACAATGGAGTAGCTCCGGGCTTATAATGGCTGGTATAAGCCCGGAGCTCCAACATTCCAATGTTTCTTTGTTCACAGCTTTGGCTGTGAACAAAGGCTTCAGGGAGCCTGAGGGGATTTCAATCCCCTCGCGCTCCCTGAAGCCTTTGTTTTATTTGCTAGAACATTCTGCCCTCTAGTGGCAGAATGTTCTAATAGCCTTATAGCCCTTCGTAGCTGGGCTATACCGGCTATTAAAGTCCCGCTCCCTTGTTAAAGTCCCTCGCCTTCGGCTCGGGCCTTTAACGCTGGAGCGGGCCTTTAATAGCCGGTATAGCCTGCTATGGCGGGCTATAAGGCTATAATATTTCTCACTTAAAATGGAACATGTCTATTTGACAAAAAAAAGTTTACATAATGACGTAGAAATGTGAACAGAATTTTTTTGGCTTGCTTTACTTTTTTATAAATTACGTATTATTTCCACATATTGTATAGTTGAGCTCAGAAATGGCCGAAAAGGACGCTATTTTTAAACAGAGCTGTGGAACTTACTATTCCATCTACAAACTGCATTCAGAGAGTAAACAAAATGTACTTGGTCAAACTTGCTATTGGTGCATGTTTGTTTTTCAAAGGTGTTCTTTAACCAGCTTCAAAGTACAAAAGTCCTGCACATTCACAATTGGTAAGGCGATAGATGGGTCAATGGTGTAAGGGTCTTCTCAGAGAAGAGATGCCAAGACAACCCCTTACTGGGCTTCTATCACAGATGAAGAGGACGCTGCCATCAGGAATGGGGTTTCAAGTAGCGGCAGCTCCTCCGCAATGGTGGAGGAGCGCCGCCCCTCCCCACCAGCAGCCTCCAAAACTTGAAAAATAAAACGATAATAAAACAGGTTTATCGTTTTATTTTATAAGTTCTAGGCGGCCAAGACTTGGGGGTGGGGCCATCGCGGGGGCAGTCACCAGGAGGAGTGGTAGGTGCACTGCTATCAGTGCCCATGTCGGTTTGGCCGGCCGTCTCAGGACGGCCAAACCGACAAGCGCACTGAGCTGTCTCCAACCCAGCATGCATGAGAGCAGTGTCAGGATTGGCCGCAGGGGAGACTGGGAGCCTGTGCTGCAGTGAGGAGCTGAAGAGCGGCGATATGGCGGGCAGCAGAGCAGGTAAGTTCTGTTTTTTTGTTTTTGTATTGTCGTCTATCTCCCTAACCCCACCCCTGCCCACCCTGCCACTCTGCCCTAATACCAACCACTATTGGTTTTAAATCACCCTGACACCAGGTTTCACACATACAGTGTTTGAAAATGCAAACAGCTGCATTGCTGGGGCACAAGGTGGCACCTCTAAGCCTCCTTCAGCCTCAGGTAAGGGCGTTCACTCTCCATAAATCCATGTCAACCTCCAACTTGTGCCCTGGGGTACCTCAATCATGCCTCCTCCTTGCCTGGGCTATGCCCCTCAAGGTGCCACCGAGCTCCATACCGGCTTTCCCCACCCAGATGGTGCCCCTGCCATAATTTTTCATCTCCCCGGCCACCCTGTCCCCGTCCAGCGTGTTTTGCAAGAGACGTTGTTTAATTAAACTTAGCAGGTTCTGATTATCAAAAAGGAGAACAAGGTCACACTCGTTTGTAGTGGCGTGGTCTGCCCTTCCATACGTCCGCTCTCAACGTTTTGTAGCAGCTTGGCAGGTGAGCTCTCAGGATGTGTTCTCATCTAGCCAGTGCTGACTTAAGGTGGGAGAATCCCAATTTTTAAAAAACTTTTTTTAAACCTAATATGCCGTTATCTTACCCTTGTGGTTATTTTTAAAGCTGTGTGCTTAAAGCGCACAGGCATTTGCTAAAGATATATATTAGGGAGGTTGCAAAAGTACAACTGTTTTGATCCAAGACCTCTGGCTGCGGTTCTCAGGCTTCCACGTTGCTTAGACTAAGGGCCTGATTTAGATCTTGGCGGAGGGTAATACTTGTCACAAACGTGACGGATATCCCGTCCGCCATATTACGATCCCATTATATCCTATAAAGATCGTAATACAGTGGATGGGATATCCGTCACGTTTGTGACCGAGTATTTCATCTGCCGAGATCTAAATAAGGCAAAAGACTAAAACTGTCTGTCATTAGGCAGTCTGGCCTGACAGAGGCTGTCAGAGCCTCAGAACTACAGCACGAATCGCACCGGGAACCACCTGTTCAAATTAAGCACTGTGTAGCACACAGCAACAAAGTGGCCCAGGTGCAGGAGCGGCCCGTGCAGGTAAGAGCGGTGGGGCGGTGGGGCCGGGTTGGGGGGAAGGGGGATTCTACAGACGACCACGAGGGAAAATTAATTAAATAAATAATTTTGCCTCGTCGTCGTCTGTCGAAATCCCCCCCGCTCTTACCTGCACGGGCAGCGGCTGCCCAGTTGGTGAAGAAGTGAAGCTGGCGAGCGAGAGGGTTGAGACTCCTCTCCAGGTCATATGGCACCTAAGAGAGGCTCATGAGTTTAAGGGCATGCACTTCTGCACATAGGAAAATCCAAATGATTTGATAATTCCTCTATCAAGTCTCTCTAGACTAGGGGGGCGTGGCTAACTGCCGAGCATGGCGGCTGTGTGATAGCGGAGCTCCGCATCAGGCCTGAACAATACGGCGGAGATGCGCTGAGACCGGGACCAGCTGGTGACTCAAGATTACTGGCGTGAACGGTGGAATGGGCAGGGATTCGGTGACTGCCCCCAAGAATGGATTCTGCACGTATCACCCACATTTGGAGGCATCAGAAGTCAGCAGGCGATAACCACCAGCAGCTACTAGGTGCCTCGGGTGCAAAGAGAGGAGGCACCGGCAGAGGGCCGTGTGGCGGTGTGCCAGACGAGGCTTGAGACACTTGCCAAGCGGGGGCCTAGTGACGGACTACGGGGTGGTGCACGAGATTAGAAGCCTAAAGGGGAGAGGCGGCGGGAACTGCCCACGCACTTGCAACAGCCTAAAATGGCGGCGGCGGTGGAACGCGAACAACACTGAGAGGGCCCAAGTAAGTGCGGCGCTACATTGTGCTTCATTTTGTGGCCTGGGACAAGGCGATCCAAAAACAAAGTCCCCGCGCCCTACGGGCTGCTACACGCTGTGCACAGCACTTGGGACTTGGTGGACACCGTGGTGTTACGGAGCTTTGCATGCGTCACAGAACGGCATCGAACGGAGAGGCCTGGCCTGCACAGGGGGTTGGATTTCGGCCCATATCTGGAGCGCGATGACTCGGCGCTGAGTTCGTACCTACTGATGCCTTTGGAGGAAATAGCAGACGCACGCTACTGGGAGTAATCCTATCTCAGGTTGGAGGTTGTGATACGAGAATCGCAGGAAGCAAGGTGCTCTGGCATTAGCGGCACATCCTAACGAGTTTCCAGCGGAGGGAGTGAAGCAACTACGTAGACATTATTCCCTACTTGCTGGGACGCAGCTACAGAGTGGTGGCTGTGGCTTGGATGTACACCCTGAGTAGCCGATTTTGACCTGGTCTAACATACATTGCTGGGTGCCGCAGGGTAAAGCCTCACTGCCTCTGGAGTCCTGACTGGGATCTTGAATATCACTGGCAGGAGCAGGCCCGGCATAATCAGCACGCGCAGGGTCATATACTTTCAAGGGCAAGTGGGCCCCCCCCCCCCTTTTTCTTTGAACGCGATGGGGCGCACGAAGGCTAAACAACCAGATCCCCCGATGTCAGATGAACTGGATACTGGGAGCCACACTAACGATGTCCAAGGCTCTGCAGCCGATATTATCCCACCGACAGCGCAGGGGGGACCAATAGATAAGTTGGACTTAATTCTGAAGGAAATTAGAGACACACGCACGGCACTTGAGGCACAGATTGGCACGATATCTGTGGGACTTACCCTACTCCAGGCGGAACACAAGAAACTAGCCGAAAAAGTGAAATCAAATAAGCTCGCTTTAGATGACCTAATTCCGCAACAGACTCTGCACTCCTCCCGATTGGAATCGTTTCAACATCAACTAAAGAACCTGCAGGACCGCGTGGATGACGCAGAAGGAAGATCTCGAAGAAATAATGTTAGACTTTTGGGAATACCGGAAAAAAGCGAGGGGTCTAACCCCACTCTCTTTGTGGAGAAATGGCTCAAAGACCATGTCACATCAGAAGGCCTCACGGAGCATTTTAGCGTAGAGCGTGCGCATAGGGTTCCTCCTAGACCACCTGCACCGGGGGTTGCTCCTCGGCCACTTATAGCACGTATTTTGAACTATAAAGACCGTGATACTTTATTGCGTGCCGCACGCGAGAATGCTCCTATCCGCTTTGAGAATAAAAAAATCTCATTATATCCGGACTTTACTCTAACTGTGCAGAAAGCGCGCGCTACTTTTCAGGAAGTTAAGAAGGCACTCCGTACCCAGAACTTAAAATACGCTCTTTTGTTCCCAGCCAGATTAAAAGTGATGTTTGACCAAAAAGCTTTATTCTTTGATACTCCGGAAGATGCATTTGAGTGGCTGGAGGTGACATTTCCAGGGCAGTCAACACAGTCATCTCTTAAATCAAACAGGGGTCCAGCGCCTCTACCGCAACGCAAAGGCAAAGACAGGAATGCTAAAGCTGCGCGCCGCCAATGTGGGGACGGAACTGGAGCTGGCCCGTCTCCAGAACAAGTGTCAGAGAGCCAGAAAAATGCTATTCTGACTGCGGCAGCCTTGGCAGACTTGGACGCCAGAACAATGACTGGGAGCAGAAACCTGTCAGAAGATACAAATGAACTCTCGGATTCTGAGTCCAGCTTGTCCCTGTTCCCCATACTTACTCCACAGACTGCGAACAACTATTTGGGTTAAAGTTTGTCACATTCATGCACTGGTGATGTACAAGCTGTATTTTTAGGGGGTCGTTACACTGCCCGCTGGGGTTGTCTGGTCCTGGTCTCTCTTATCATTATACTGGAATGTGGCCTGTGTCGGTTTGCTCTGTCCACAGAGACTAACTGTCAGTTGATGTATGTGGATGGTTTGGTGGTTGCCGCCCCCCCTTGGCAACTGCATTGCATAGTGTACTATGTAAGGTTTCTGTTGAGTTAGTTTCTGACGTTTGGTCCCCTATGTTTAAAAGGGGGAACCTAGTATTGGGTTTGTTCACGGGGAAGATCGGCTCAGCTGTATTTATTAAACTGATTGGAAGAATTGAGGTATTTTTAGAATATATAATCGCAAATCCAAAAATTAAGGATGACACAACCTAGTAAATACACGTATATCTCCTGGAATGTGAGAGGACTGGGCTCTGTGCACAAGCGGCATAGACTTCTGGCACAACTCAATCGCAGGAAGGCTAGCCTGGTATTTCTGCAGGAGACTCACCTGGTTACGGCAGAGGCTCTTAAGTTACAAAAGAAATGGAGGGGACAGTTATTCTGTACATCGTATTCGGCCTTTGCCAGGGGGGCTGCAATCTGGGTGAGAAGTGGCGTCCCTTTCAAACCAATAGAGCAAAAGATAGACATAAATGGCAGGTACATGCTGGTGCGGGGCACATTAGATGGGGAACACCTCGTCCTTGGAAGTATATACGCCCCAAACACGGACCAGGAAAAATTCCTTGAGACAGTCAGTAATATAATGGTAGGGTGGGAGGAACACCCATGGTTAATAGGTGGCGACTTTAATATGGTCTTGGATGTAGCACTGGGCAGATCCCACCCTCCCTTACCAAATACTAGTATCAGAAAATTAGCTGAGGCGTTACAGGGGTGGGCCTCTGGATGGGCTCTGGGAGATGCATGGCGTCTCCACAATCCACTCAGCAGGGAGTACTCCTTCTTTTCACATCCCCACGACCTACACACTCGAATAGACAGACTTTTTTGCTCATTAACTTTGGTGTCCTCAGTCAGCAATGTCACCTATTTAGGGAAAACTCTTTCGGACCACAATCCTCTGGAACTCACAATGATATGGGGGGAAATTCCTACGCCGTTGCCCACATGGAAGTTACAGCCAATACTTTTAGAGGACCAGATTTTTAGAACTACTCTGAATGAGGCAATCACACATTATTTCGACGAAAATGCAGGCACTGCAAGTAATGGTCAGATCGAATGGGACGCTTTCAAAACTGTAACTAGAGGGGTGGCGATAAGCACGAAAGCGGGAGTACGTAAAGCATTGATAGAGCGCCTTACCGAATTAGAAGACCGGTTGGGTAACTAGAGCAGCAGGCGATCACACAGGACTCACAACAGGCTCCACTTAAAGAGGCGCATATTCAGCACGCTGAATTATTTGAAGAGTTGCGGGTAGTGGACTACACTTTGTACACGCAACGACAGCACGCACTAGCTGACAAAGCGGGCCCGCTCCTGGCAAGAATTATTAAAAATGCCCCAATGCAGTCCCCTGTCATAGAAGTTCGAACGGTGGAGGGGAATATGGTATGCACCCAATTGGAAATAAAACACTGCGTTCCAACATTACTATGAACAGTTATATGAATCACCTGGAGTGCCGCAGGATATAGAACATGCCCCCTTTTTCGAAGATTTACACCTCCCGCACTTACCAGTTGCCTTTCAAGAGGATCTAAAGAAACCTGTGACTAGTATGGAGATTAGAGCTGCGATTAAAGCCCTACCCAGAAATAAAGCACCGGGTGGGGATGGCTTGCCCATAGAATTTTACATGGCCTACATAGACCTATTGACCCCTCATTTGCTACGCCTCTTTCAAACTTCTCTCGACACTGGTACATTACCACCTACTACTTTACAGGCGCTGATGGTCCCAGTACCAAAGCCGGGGCGGGATAGTGTGGAGATAGCAGGGTATAGGCCATTGTCGTTGCTGAATACGGACTACAAAATTCTAAGTAAAATACTTGCGGATAGACTGTCCCAATTTATTCCCAAGTTAATTCATATCGACCAATGTGGTTTCGTACCAGGTAGGAGCACGGCCCTTAACATTAGGAGGCTACACCAGATCATGCAGCATACGTCTTCAATTGAGGGCCTGCAGGGCTGTATATCTCTGGACCTTCGCCAAGCCTTTGATTCTTTACATTGGGATTATATGTTATATGCCCTAAGGAGGTTTGGTATTCCAGAGGAATACATTAACTGGGTGAAGTTACTGTACACTAATCCAACGGCTAGGGTCAGAACAGGAAGACACGCCTCGAAACAATATTCAATTGCGAGGGGTACGAGACAAGGCTGCCCACTATCCCCCTTATTGTTTATAATTGCTCTGGAACCGCTCTTATGCACAATCCGTCATAAAGCAGGGCACAAGGGCATACAAGTGGGTATGACACCGCATATAGTATCTGCATATCCGGATGATATCATATTATATCTTAATAACCTCACTAACGATTATGACCCTTTGCCGGCTATTTTTGCTACTTTTCAAAAGCTTTCAGGCCTACAATAAACAAAACTAAATCATATGCATATTTCTTTAAAGATAACACGCAAGCAGACGAGGTGGGATTTGGGGAATGGTCTTTCAAAATAGCGCCTGTGACATTAAGATATTTAGGCATACACGTCTATAGGGAAACACAGGACCTACTGGATGGTAATTTAATGCGCACTATTGGGACACTTAAGTCACAGATAAAATGTTGGATATCCCTGCCCCTATCAGTGGCGGGAAGAGTGGCAATTAGCAAGATGGTGGTGCTGCCCAGATTGCTATATTATTTTACTAATCTCCCAGTGCTTGTCCCGGCTCCGATTTTTAAATTACTAGACACACTATTAACTGAACTGATATGGGGCACTGGGCGCAGGAGAATAGGATTAAAGAAGCTACAACTGGACATGAGAAGTGGAGGATTGGGAGCGCTGGACTTGAGGGCGTACTGCTACGCCAGTCAATTACAATGGTTAACATATTGGATTGTAGGCAGAAATCTACAGGAAATTGATATGTCTCAACAATCTTGGGAGCGTGGACGGTTACATAAACTTATGTTACCGGGGGGAAGAACTACTCTGACTACCTCTCATTTATTGAAAGTGGCGTTGGCATACTGGAGTAGGGCAGTGCGCTACACAAAGCAAATGACCCCATACGCTCCTAACATACCATTACTTGGACTGCCATTACCATCGGGGACCATCACATGTAGATCTATACTGGCTTGGGAGGAGGCGGGGGTCGCTACTGTCGGGGCTTTCTTTACCGATGGGGCCATCATGACTCATGATGCTTTTGTCCGACTACACGGGGTACCAGACACACTGTTTTTACTACACGCGCACATTTCCCGTTTTATACGCACCACATGGGCCCCAAATGGCCAGGAACCATTAACGCATGCACTATTAAACATGCAATACCTGATGGGGAACGGCAGACATATCACCAAATGGTTATACAGGGGCATCCGTACAGTGATGGCGGACCCACTACTCTCCATTCGCGAGAAATGGACCACGGAATTGGGCCACGAGTTTAGTGACAAGGAATGGGAGGTTATACTAGAACAACCCAGGAAAACCTCCAGAAACCCCAAGTTTAAATGTATTCAATTAATGATTGTGCATAGAGCTTATTTGACACCACATAGACTGCACAAGATGTTCCCTGAAGTGGCGGACAGTTGCCCCCGTTGCCATGCACCAAATGCGAAATTGTTACACATGATGTGGGACTGCCCGAGATTGCTTCCTTATTGGTCTAAGGTGCACAAAATCCTGCATGAAATTGCACCAGTACTACAAGATGACACCCCAGAATACTGCATACTGGGACTAGGCCCTAGAAGCAAGAAGTCAGGACCTGTCCGTAGATTCATGAACCTTGCTCTTATATTGGCAAAACGCAATATCACAAAGCGGTGGAAGTCTCCTAAACCCCCGTCACTGCTAGAATGGTACACCGAAATGGTTAGATGGGGTAGAGTAGAGGGGGCTGAACTTTGCAGAGAAGAGCAAAGAGGCCTGCGTAAAAATATGATATCACTGGACTGGAACGTACTGTTGGAGGGGTTCATAGCTATGGATGTGCAGGCCTGTTGAGGGAGGGTAATGGTGCGCACTAAGATTATTATGCCTGATTCTTGGCTAGCCGGGAGATACAATACGTGTAATCACTGATTATTCATATGTTATTTAAGTGGTGTATTCATGGAAATTGACAAGAGTACTATGATTTTGTGTTTTGGAAGTTATGAGGCTATGTTTATTGCAGCTGAGTCAGTGGGTGGGATGGGTGGGGGTTTATTTTACGGTAGTTATTAGGTATAAGCAATGGTCCATTTGCCAGAAAGAGACAAACAGAGTCTATTGCACAAGATGAAACTGGTCGTACCATCAGAGCTTTATGTTTAGAACCAGTATGGATGATAAGCAGGAACTGTAAATTTGCTGATTATTGCTTGGTATGTGATTATGTTGATATGCTGGGGATCACGTTAATGTTGTGCCTCCTCCCAAATGTGTATTAGCGGTAATGCTACTGTTAGGGGGTATGAGCCCCCTTTATGGGCGAGAACTGTCGGCTGTATCTTCTTGTATGTTGTGAAATTTCAATAAAAACTATGTTAAAAAAAAAAAAAGTCTCTCTAGACTAGAGAAAGGGTGAACAAATGTTGAAAACCAAAAGGCTGAATATTTCACCAACATTGAAGCAAGATAACAAATTAGCATCGACCGAGGGACATAGAATGACCAACATAGAAAACACCGACAGTGATGACTAAATGGGAAATTAAGGGCAACCTTTGCACACAGTATAATCTGTGTTAACTGAATTGCTTTCTGTTGGGGGCAGCTAACTAAGTTTTGTACAGGAACACATTAAATCTTGGCTTTCCTGAGTGTTCCATAGGCTCTCTCTAAAAACCAGGACATATGCTAAATTTGCTGAAATTTGCCAGGACAGATGTGAAAAACCAGGCAAATGTTACCCAGGGAGAGGGGTGGGGTAACATCTAGGACTGGGTGGGGCCATAGGGAGGGGAAACGACTAGGGTAGGTATGGTTAGAACGTTTCTGCACACAATCGTTTCCACCAGCAGAGCGATCTTCCTCAGAGTGGGGCCTGATCCTAAGATGGCGCCCATGGTCTAGTATCGGCAAAATCGCCTCAAAATGGCTCCTCCTCCTTCCAGGGAGCTTTGAGGACCGGAGGGTACCTGAATCAATCCCTAAAAACGTTGCTAATACTTCAAAGCGGGATACGCCGCGCCTGACCTTAAAATGGCGCCCGCCAGGGAAATACCACCGGAGAGAGAGGCTGACCCATCATTGTCCGATATATAAACTGGATACAATGCATAACAAAGTAAAAGAATCACAGAGCCAGAGGCAAGACCAGCTACAGAGTCATGGGTTTCAACTGATCCCTCTAATCATCGCTCTATACCGGGGGCATAGCGAGTCCTGCTAACTCAAGGAAAGGTCAGGCCCAGGCTTGCCTGACTCTAAAATGGCGCCTAGAATCAATATGTGCAATGTCACTATGGGGGCCTATTGAGGACTAAATTTTGATGAGGATCAGGTTTCTATTCACAACTCCTCTTCAGTTTCACTCCTGACAAGAGGACTGAAGGCAAGAACGATGGGTTGTCCCACAATTCTACAGATTTTGGAACTGTCCCTTGCATTTCTTCTCTCCCCACTCTTGATCTGGGGGCGAGCTGGAGGACGAGGCGGTCGGCACTTCCTAGTAACACTGGGACCGGTGCTTTGATAGAACTATGACGATGCCCCCTGGGCGGATACCTTAACTGTTCATACTTACAGCGGAACCCGAGCAACCTTGGCTGATGCCCAGTGGAGCTGTCCTATGCAGCTATAGAGGAGTTTGGCTCGGGTTCACCCCCTCGGCCGTCACCTACCCAGCCGGACATCTGACACTGTTTTCCTCGTCTCCCCGCTGTGTTTTCCTTCCCTCCCCCTTCCCCTTGTCTTGGCTATTCTACGTATTTCCCAGTAATACCGGGACCGGTGCTTTGATGGAACTATGACGATGCCCCCTGGGCGGATACCTTAACTGTTCGTACTTACCGCGGAACCCGAGCAACCTTGGCCGATGCCCGGTGGAGCTGTCCTATGCAGCTATAGAGGAGTTTGGCTTTGGTTCACCACCTCGGCCGTCACCTACCCAGCCGGACATCTGACACAGTTTTCCTCGTCTCCCCGCTGTGTTTCCTCCCCTTCCCAGCCTCTTCCCCGTGTCTTGGCTATACTACGCGTTAATTACCCATATTATTGTATAATCTCATGTTTTTCTCCTATGTCTATACTTGGCTCCTGTAATTGATGTAATTATGTAACATGTAAATCGCTGATCCTCATGTAAAGCGCTCTGATACCTCCGGGTCTAGCCAGCGCTATATAAAACTTTACAAATAAAAAAATAAAAATAAATAAATATGGTAGAGAGGACAAAGATATTTAGCCTTCTTGTGTCTATTTTTACGAATTATACAGTGCCGCTTTGTCACATCTAGAGTGTAAGAGGGAGTCCAACTGTTCATGCCTCACTGCCTTGATGTAGGAAGAATGGCAGGGGCTTAGGTGTTGCTGGACTGACCTTTTCAGGCCTGCCTTTTTCTCTGGCAACAACAGTCGTTTTTCCTGTGGCCCAGTACTTAATTTGTAAAAAAATAAGTGCTGGGGCTCTTCTTCAGGAGGCCACTGCAGCTTGCACCACACATTGCCTCTGCCATGCTGCCAATAATAGTAACAACACAACTACTAACCATCACACTCCTACAAGCAGGGTTGGATTGGGAGTAGAAATCGGCCTGTGCATGCTAAAAAAAAAAGTGGCCCACATTTGCATATTGCCTTTCCGCAAAACACTGCTTCGGCGAAGTTTTATAAACACCTGAAAACAAGTGAGGCCACTTCTGCTCAGGCCCCCTGCTCCCGCTCAGTATGCACACATTAATTGGCCGGCCCAGCGAGAGAAAGGGAGTGACACCTCTGCCCATTGGTAAAAGGGAGGTAATGGACGCTCATCTGCCTCCAGAAAGGCCACTCAAGGCCCCACTGGACCGCTGGCGACATCTGAACACACCAGACACAGCCCAAATCGGCCCCCCAGGCTGCCAAAAAAGCAGCCCACAGCTGGAACTTCGAAACCGGCCCCTCGGCCATTGCCCGAGTGCCCGCCTTACCAATCCGACCCTGCCTACAAGTGTGACAATCCGGACAACTCCAGGTCTCAAAGGCTATAAGAATGGCTCGGGCGACAGGTAATAGTCATTTTTAACGTATATTGAATTAATAAGTGACTATTGTTGTGGTCATCTCTGACAGCGCCACCTTGTGGCAGACTGTCACAAACGCCGGTGTAAACAATTGAGTGCCGGTGCCGTGCACCGGAAACCACCGGCTCAAATTAAGCACTACTGTTGCCTGCTTTTCCTCAAGAACCTGAGTTGGTGAAGGTGGAATTTACGTGGCACTTGTACGTCATCACGGCATATACGTCAGTCTTCCTTAAATGAGCGAGTCCCACTCTGGCGTGTTGCGTTCAGAGCAGGCGCCACTTTGCATGGGATTACGTTATTTTCTTGTCCATTTCCACGTTCTTCAATTGTTTGTTTTTACTGTCCAGATAAGTCGATCGGCTTTGTGCAGAGTAAAAAGTGTTTTATGATACTCATTTACGAACACGGTTAGAGCGTGTAACGTTAATAAAATTCAATGAAATGATAGCACCAGGCCCAAGGGCGGCGTTATCTAAGGAATTTTTGGAGTTTATAACTGTTTTCCGTTTAAGAAAACGCACTGATGACTCCGCTGAGAATAATGTTAAAATGTTGCATCCCTCAGGCCGGCTGGGAGTTTCGTGACCCCGTGTTTCGAGCTTTTCCCAGGGCGCTAGGAGACTAGCCAAGCCGCAGATGTATTTAATCAAATGTCAGCCCTAGGGAAGCATCTAGGCGCTGTGCCAATACAGAGAAACAAGGCCGCAACTGAGAGGAACGGAGAAAAGCACACCATAAGAAGGTCTTTCTAGCACAAACGCCCTCTTGTGACTTCAGCTGTCATTCAGCCAGCCGATGCAGTGTCCACACAGTCAGCTGCGTACATATTACAGTGCATGGTGAGGTCAAGGAATCCCAAAATGGAGTTTGCTTGGAAAACATCTTAATACGTGTCGCAGCTAGATGAAGGGGAAAAACTAGAGACTCGGGCCTAAAGCCACATTCTCAATTTCCCTGGGAACGGATAAATGTACACGAATAAATAATAAAAATGCTTTTTTTATGACTGTTTTTCTACGGAAGAAAGCAAACAGTCTTATGCAAGGCAATTGGCCTGCATTTATAGGTGGTGCGGCCTGGGTAAATGGTCAAAATGCATATGTGTAGGCCCTGATCAGTTGTGCAGGAGCCGGGGCCCGTGCGTGTTAATGGGCAAAAGCATGTCAACTATTTCCTGAGGGGACTGTAGGAGTAACAAGAGTCCTGATTTTTTTTTGCCTGAAGATTTTATGGAAAATTACCTTTGTTGAGTTGTTGAAGGCTCCAGGTGTGAGCACATCAACAGTTGTGGTAAAAACAGGGCAAGGAGAGGAGCACAAGTTAAGCGTCATTAGGTCGGTCAGTGGTGTACTGATGAAGAAAAAGCAGAAGAAAGGAACATGAGAAAGCCAGGTAGAATAATTAGAAAACCAGTTAATTTCCATGAATATATGCGTAATAAATGAAAGGAGGAAGAAGTGCTGTATTTGCTTTGTAATCGTATTTTCAGTAGGCTAGAGTGCCATTCACTTCACATGGTAGTCTCATTATCCTACGTAAACTGTTCTTCTTAGCGTGTAAGTCAAACAGCTCTTGAGCCATTGCTGCTAGACAAGCAAGCTATATGTTTTTAAAAGACTACTAGTTTTATATGTGAAACGCTTGTTGTTGGTTGGTCAGTTTATATTCAGCATCACTCTGATTGGCTGTTGCTGGGCTCTTATTAAAGAAGCATTTCAACTTAGCTAGTTTTAATTGTGCATTTTTACACAAACATGTCAGTAACTTTTCCCAACAAGCCAACTGTGGGGAAAGATATGGGTGCCACCAAGAAAGTCAAACAGGGTAATGAATTATCACTTCTGAGTAGAGTGGGGCAGGAATCCAGGCATATGGTGAGAGATGGGATTTCGGGTATACTGGCTGCAGATGTGAATTTGCCAAGGTGAAACAGAATTGCCACAAATGGGTGAGAAGCCGCACTGAGCAACATTTGTTGATAGATGGATGTGCCGCACTGTTGGAACCTCCAGATTGGGCCAGGAAAGTTGTAAGCACAATATGGCATAAAGGGTGGAAAGTCTCTATTCGCTGAACTTCAATTCTGTTTTCCACAAGGTTTTTAAAAAACGATAGTTGATTAAATATATGTCTACTATGCACCAAATCTGAATCATGTGTAAAGAACTGTTTTTAACTACCACAACCATATATGAGCAGTTTTTATAGTCTCACAGCAATATTTTCCTATTTTATCTGTTCTATTGTGGTAAAATCCAGCTGCTCTACAAAGTTTGTGCCCTATTGCACTTGTTTCTTCTTCTGTATTGTCAATATCCATTTAAACTGATTAGTTTATCATCTAGAATCTTACAGTCACATTTCTAGAGTTTAAACTGCAAGGTCATGTAAACTTTATAACAGAAGTCAACCTGCACTCCAAAACAAGGCTAAAACGTGTGATCATCTATTGTTGGCCATGGGAGCGCAGTGGGTGGAGCCAAAATGGCTGGACGGTCGGTATAGCCACATTTCCACGAGGTACAAGCGCATGCAAGTACAGTAACATCCCTTAGCCCAAGTATATCCAGGACTGCATTACCTCCTCATCCGACTTCCTCGCCACAGTAATTACCAATGAGCATTCTGCTCCCACAGAAACTCCAAGCAAAAGTTAACATACTAGTCTCCCTATCCCTCCAATATGGCCCCCAGTGGCAACCACCAATCACATAAAAGGATACAATAACCACAGCACAACCTGTTTTTTTATTTCTGCACTACTCCGAGTGCTGTTCCTGTGATCAGGTAGGTGGGGGCGGCGGTCCTGCTATAATGGACTCTTGGGCCCCAAGGGGGGGGGGGGGGATTTTGGTTGTTCCCTGATCCAGAGTGGTTGTTCATTGGAGGTTGCGGGTCTTATCCAGCAGTCCAGGCGCCCCTCTACTTTGAAATCTTAGGCTAAGCATTGGGACAATTTTGCTAGTTGGTGTCTGCACCATGGTTGGTCTGTTGAGAGTTTGGATCCTGCTCGGGTCCTGGATTTTTTGAAGGAGGGTTTTCATTTGGGCTTAGCCCTTTCTACCCTCCGTGCTCAGTGGGCAGCCATTCGAGCTTTTCATGGTCTCCCTTTTGTGTCTGTGGAGCCCTTGGTGGCTCGTTTTTTCAAGTCTCTGGCCTTTCAATGCCCTCGTCCTGTGTTGTCTCATCCCCCGTGGGACCTTCCGTTGGTGTTGCGGGCTTTGCAGGAGGTTCTCTTTGAGCCATTGGAATCGGTGGACTTGAAGTTTTTGACGTTGAAAGTGGTGTTTTTGGTGGCTATTGCCTCTGCCAGACGTGTTGGGGAGTTGGGGGCTTGCCTGCGGTCTGCTCCTTTTTGGCGGATTTTGGAGGATAGGGTGATCTTGCGGGCTCTACTTTTGTGCCTAAGGTGGACTCTTTCTATCATCGGTCTGCGGAGGTGGTGCTCCCTGTTTTCTTTCCTGTTCCTTCGTCGGCGGGGGAGTCTCAGTTGCACCTTTTGGATGTGAAGCGTGCTTTGGTGATTTATTTGTCTCACACAGCTTCTTTTTGTAAGGTGGACAATTTGTTTGTCACTTTTGGTCTGGCCCGACAGGGCCTGAAGCCGTCTCTTTCCACTCTCAGTCGGTGGATTAAGGAGGCTATTCTTTTGGCATATGATGTCCAGTCTGTGGTTCCCTCTCATCCTATTCTGGGGCGTTCTACTCGTTCTGTTGCTGTTTCTTGGGCCGCCTTTAAAGGTGTTTCCATGGAGGATATTTGCAGGGCGGCCACTTGGTCTTCCCCTCATACCTTCATGTCTCATTACCGGCTTGAGGTTGGGGGTGGTGCTTCTGTTGCCTTTGCCTCTTCGAATCTGGACTCTGTAGTTTCTTCAAATGTGTGTCTCTCTCCATTGTGGTCAATAAAGTTTTTTTGTACTGCCTTCCATGTGTGGGCTGTGTTTACTATCCATGAAGCTGATGTTGCTTTGGTATCTGCTCATTGGTAATTACTGTGGCGAGGAAGACGAAAGAGGAGGTAATGCACCGGTTACTTACCGGTAATCTTCATTACTCCGAGTCCTAGTCTTCCTCGCCACAGTATAGTTTCCCTTCCCTCCCGGCCCTTTATTGTGGCTTCATGTCTACGGCTTTGTTTACAGGTCGTGGTGTGGTTATTGTATCATTTTATGTGATTGGTGGTTGCCACTGGGGGCAATATTGGAGGGATAGGGAGACTAGTATGTTAACTTTTGCTTGGAGTTTCTGTGGGAGCAGAATGCTCATTGGTAATTACTGTGGCGAGGAAGACTAGGACTCGGAGTAATGAAGATTACCGGTAAGTAACCGGGGCAATCCCTGTGCCCGGCTTCATGCTTTCCTCAGGGGAAAGGAAAATTTAAGGGGGAGGTACATCCAGTGACAAAGAGTACTCGTTAGTGAGTAAATTTGTGGACAGGTACATTGCATGGCATGCACACCAGGTGTACTGAGAGCCCATGCACTTAATGTATGAGGACACTTTGAATATTTATTCATCAGCTGCATTGATTATGAACTCTGCTTGGAGCAGGAATATTGAAACTGCTATTTTGTTTAATCGTTCCCTTGTTGTTTTGATATTTGAATGTTGTGTCAATTTTTCTGCCCCTGAATATCTTATCATCTGAGAACAGTGAGTTTGTTGATTTATATAATAAGTTCAGCTTCAGCGGTTGAAGTTATTTGAAAAATGTACGCTTTTTGCTAGAATATTTATCTCTCTTATGGAGTACTACAATTTTTTATACTTCACTAACTCAAATATACCTGTTCTGGCCCAAACCATAGTTCTTTCACTAAACACAATTGCTTCTATGGAGTGAACCACCTTCACAGATTTGCCTCCAGTGGTCCATGATAACAACGAACGCATGGGAAAACAAACTAAAGTTCACCAGGTCCAGAATAACAAAACTATCACTGCATTTTGTTAGTGAGACAATGAACCAACCAATCTAATGGCAAGATACAAACACAAGATGTTTAGTTAACTTAAACTAACAGAAAAACAAAAATCTAATTTGGAGGAACTCAGTCTGCTCAAATCAGACCGAAGAAAGTTCAATTTGCTGAGGAGATGCTACATTGACGAGATTTTGACGAATTATGTAAACCATACCCAGTCAAATACTGGGCCTGACTGAAATTAAAATAAAATAAAACTATAAGAAAATATCTAACACTTCTTAAAGAATAGGACGTTGAAGTAAAACAATATTCATAAATATAAAAGATAATTCAGAATTTTAAAAATTAAATCAGGATCAAGATTTTGTGTTGTTCAACTTTTACTTTGACTAGAGCTGAAGTGCAAAGAGGGGCAATGGGGGCGAAAGAGGAGGGCACGATGGAGCAAAATCTAGGGAGGAAAAGGCAAAGGAGAAGATGGACGTAGGGTAAAAGGGTTTGGGAAAACGTAGTCAAACGATAAAAACACAACGCTTCAGGGAAAGACTAAATGACGTAAGATGGGTACTAGCAGCCCTAATACAACTCAGGACCCATCCTCTTTCCAGCTAGGAAGTCAAAGACAGACATACCTGGGGTGCAGCACCACTGCACCTGCTGCACTAATGTGAGCGACACCCCTGGGAAGGTGAGAGGGTGGGAGAGAAGGCGAGAGCAGGAAGTAAAGTTTGCACGGTATGGGGATGAAATAAAGAGCGTGGGAACATGAAATAACAAGCATTGGCATAGCCAATAGGTCTCGCCTTTGGGACCTTATAAGTGTTTAGGCAAAACTATTGGCTATGTTATAGAGCATTGTGGCTGCTGTGCATCATGTTGAAAAGTTATAATAAAAAAGTGTTATAAGCATTTTTGTTACATTTATACAAACCAAGAAGACATTATATACAACTGAATGACTCGATTAAAAAAGAATTAACATAAAAAATGTCTTCTAGATTTTTGTACTTGCACTGCTGGCAACTTTTTCCTGCCTGTTCTCTTGCTTGTTTGTTATCATTTTTTCGTTATGGGGAGTGGGACATAAGCGGGGGAGTAGAGGTTGGAAAACAGTACCTGAATTACAACACGAACCGCGAACGGACACTTGGGGAGTATCAACAGATGCCAGATTCCAAGGGCGGACTGACGTAGTGCTGAGGTTCTGGTGCGGAGCTGATGCTCAGGTGATGCAGAGTGATAGTGAGGTGCTGCTGAGTGTTGCTGTGGTGCTGAGTCATGCTGAGGTGGTGCCCAGGTGATGCTGAGTTGGTGCTGTGCTGAGGTGGTGCTCCGCTGATGCTGGAGTGGTGCTGCGTTGGTGCTGAATTGCTGCTGAGGTGGGGCTGTGCTGGTGGTGGTGCTCTGATGAGGAGGTGGTGCTCTGATGAGGAGGTGGTGCTGTGCTGATGCTGAGCTGGTGCTGTGTAGATGCTTAGGTGGTGCTCAGGTGGTGCTGTGCGTATGTTGAGGTAGTATTGTGCTAATGCTGTAGTGGTGCTTCGCTGATGCGATATGGTGGTGCGCTGATGCTGAGGTGGTGCTGTGCTGGTGCTCAGGTGGTGTTGTGTGATACTGAGTTGGTGCTGAGGTGATGCTGCACTGGTGCTGAGTTGGTGCTGTGCTAATGCTGAAGTGGTGTTGCGTTGGTGCTGCACTGGTTCTGTGGTGCACCTTTGAGGAGATGGTGTTGTGGTAATGTTGAGTGATGCTGAGGAGATGCTGCACTGGTGCTGAGTGATGCTGTGGTGGCACTTAGTGATGCTGGTGCTGTTTGATGGTGTGCTGGTGCTGAGTTGTGCTGAGGTGTTAATGCTGCATTAGTGCTCAGGTGGTGCGAAATTGGTGCTCAGGTGCTGCTGAGTTGGTGCTGCGTTGGTTTTGAGTTGGTGCTGAGTTGGTGCTGAGATGGGGCTACTATATTGTGTGGATTGAAGGCACGTTATGGGTTGTGGAGTTGTGTTGTGTAGTTGAAATATGTTGTTTGGTGTGTAATTATGTGGTGTGAATTAGAAATGTGTGAAGTTGAATTGTGTGGCCTGGAACTGTGTGGTGTTGAGTGAAATTATGCTTAGTGAAATTATGTGTCATGGTGTGGAGTGCATTTATGTTGAATGGTGGTATGTGGCATAGAGTGTGTTTACGTGGGGTGTATTTATGTTGCATTGAGTAGAGTGTAATTATGTGGAGTGTAATTATGTGGCACTGATTGGTATTATGTGGAGTGTTATGTTGTGTGGTGTAGAATTACGTGGCATTGAATTGTGTTTTGTGGGGAATTATGTGGGATGGTTTGGAGTGGTAGTATATGGTGTGGATTTATGTGGTATGTTGCAAAGTTGAATTTATTTTGTGCAATGCCAATAGGTCTCATATTTGCATAAGTTAGAACTATTGGTGTTGTAAATGAAAATGTTTTTCAACCCATGTGTTATATATAGAGTGGAGTGGACATATATTGTGTGGAGAGGAATTATGTGGTTTGGTTTGGACTTGTTAGTTATGGAATTGTGTGGTGTGGAACTGTGTAGTGTGGAGTGGATGTGTGTTGTGGAATTATGTGGCATAGTGTGCAGTGGATTTATGTGTATAATTGTGTTGTTTGGAGTGTAGTGGAATTATATGGTGTGGGATTGTGTGTTGGAAAGACTGGAAGGGTTGGGGCAGTGTTAGTGGAATGGCAAACCCTGCTTGCCACACTGGATGTCAGCCAAATGCATTACACAATTTTGGTAAAACTGATGTCTTGATGTTAGGGGTAAATTTGCAACATTGAATGGAACGCTGAACTTTCATTGTGAAATTACCACAAAAATGGTTGAAAATATTTTGTCAAGAAACAAGACCTGAAGACTGCATCGTGGACTTGGTATCAGTGTCTAAATATGAAGAAGTTTGATAAGCTCCTAACCATTTATATGTACAATCTCAAGTTGATGTGCCTATTGTTCAAGTGTATAACATGTGAAATGTGCATATTTATTTAAACTTCGGTATTATGGAAGCTTAACAATTCAGTGGGATGTGGGAGAACTGCTTATATTTTGCAGTTAGTCTTGGTTTATGTCATTATTAATGTACCCTTTTCTTCTTTTACTGACTTATACTGGGGTCACTTTTCCTTTGTTATCGTGTAGCTAAAAAAATATCTTGATGAACAATGCAGGTGTATTGCTTGGTAATCCTGAAATGATTACCATGCTTCACAGTTTTAAAAACATGGTGTATATCACTTTAGTGACTCCATGTCATTGGGGTTGCTTGCAACTGCAACCCTGGTGTGTCCACTGTCATTATTTGGTCGTGGTTCCACTTGTTATTGTTTGGTAAATCCCTCTTTTAAGCCCGAGAGCCGATCCTTCAAGGCTACAGCAATGTGAGGGTGCAGTGGCATGGGGGCGGTGGGTGCAAAGGGGTGGTAGGTACAGGTATTGATGGCATGGGAAATGAGTTTAGCTGGTTGCAGTCCTTGGGTGATGAGTACAGGTATTCGGGTAGTGGGAGGGGCTGCTAAAGAGAGAGAATGTACAGTTTTTCAGGCTGGCTCACCTGTTGTGCTATTCCTTTGTAGACGGGGAACAGCAGGTCGAGCTCCTCTCTGCCCCTCCCCCTGTCCTCTCCAAATTACCCCTCAATCAAATGGTTCTGCTTTACCTCCAACCAGCCGAAGCAACCCCAACAGTGCGAAAGTTCATGCTCTCTTTGAGAATGGAAAAGAAAGACAATCATCGTTGCTGGCTCCTAGGCAAGATAAAATCTTTGTGGGGAAAAACAGATGTGTTTGTAGGCTTGCCAAAAAGAAGCAACACTGTCTACCCGGAACAGAAAAATTTACACGGGATGTTCGTTTGTAAGTTTTTTTATTTCATGTCCCTTTAACTTAAAACGCCTAGGCACAATTACTTTAGCCATAAATAGTGCAATTCACCTAAAGGTATGTAAGGTCCATATGTCTATATTTTTTTAAATTACAGAAATGCTGTTTGCAACATTTTACTGCGAGTTGGCTCTGGGCGTTAAACCCATCCGTCATGGCTATAAATCAGCTCCAAGTTATAAAAGAGCGCTGATTAAATGTACGGGGAACAGCGAGGGTGGAAGCTTCGAGACCCAAGAGAGGGAGGGGGCTTTTAAAACCCGTTATTCCCCCAAATCAGGACGGCTTTAAATTAAAATGTGGCAGAAATGAGTGCCTGAAATGTTAATGGTGTGCCAGCCAATTACCATCATATTTTAAAGGAAGGTTAATGTCGGGGCTCTGCCTTTTGTTCAAGGCACAGATTTCACACGAGTGGCAGCAATAAGTGTATAGTCATTAATGACAAAGGTGTTCGTGGGTGAGCCACGGGATTGGTTCATGAAAATAAGGCCGACACTCACTGAGTTATAACTTTGTAGCTGTTCAAAAACGCGTGCAGTACCTTTTACGAGTTCTCTCTGTATTTCTAAATTAATGAGTAGGACAGGGAGATTAAGTGAATTTAACGGGCGGGTGTTGGTGGTGAGGGGGTGCGGCTGGGAGCTAAAGCTGAACAAATCGGAGGGAGGAGGAAGGAGGTGACTCGGAGCTGCAGCCCGAGGACAGGGAGCGAGCGTGGGCGCTAGCGAGTTCAAGATATCCCCAATTAAAACGTTAATCAATTTAACAGATTGGAAAATGTTGCTTGTTTGTAAATCCCACTCTCAGTAGTCCAAAACGTTGGCATGTAAACTAGCCAACGACTGCCCCCACACAACCTGAAAGAAGCGGGCCAAATTAAACGTTATCCCCCCTGAGTATACAGTGCCTGCGCAGAGATTCCAGTCGCTGCAATCTACACTGACACAGATGAATGCTCGGCTCCCTTCGAGTCCGAGTAAGGAGAGCAGAGGGAGGAGCATGACGAAGCATAGGAAGGCGAAAGACGTGGCTCATTCAAGAAGCGCGGCCACGCTAATTAACAAGGGATGGGCGGCAAATCCAGCATTGGTGGAATCCAGCAAAGAGGGTTTGGGCAGGCGCTACACACTGGGCGCCGGGGTAAAGAGCAACAAGCGCGGCCACGTGTCCGCGAAAGGAATGTGCGGTATGCAGCTGGCACCCGGCCACGCTGCTGCTCGCTCCCGAGCTCCCTAGGCCAGGGGAGAGAGAAGGCGGGACATGCACCCGCCTTTGGCAATTGCATGCTGTCTTTCTTAGAAAGACGCATGCAAAGGCCAATAGGGGGTCATGAAAAAAAAAAGCACACGCACGAGCGTATGTTCAGAGTTTAAAGACCTTACAAAAAGCCTCGCAGAGCAGTGCATGCGCGCTGGCTCAGGCGAGACCTAAAAACGGGGGCATTCCAAATGAAAGAAAAGAAGAGAAGGAAGAATCAGAGGCGATGGAAAAAGAGTGATACAGGGCAAAAAAAAAAGAGGGGCACAAGGGAAAAGGAAGCACCAGTACTGGGGAACCCTTACATGAGGTGTCGAAGTCAGAACTAACAAACCAAGGGAAAGTTTGCAAAAGGGTTGCGTGAGGTACGTGGAAAGAGTAAAGTGCAGGGACGATGCAGATCTCCCATCGAAAATAAATGAAAGAGACTTAAAAACATGTTTCCAAGACAAAGCAGGCTTTATTGCGGACATTCTTTTCACAAGCACATTTCTTATAATAGTTATGTCAGCTTAGCATAGGCAACGTAAACTACAGTCTTTGTTAAAATGGATCTGAATGCTAAGACCCACTTGCTTATCCCTAGTTGAATGTGGGAAATCTATCAATCACGATTTGTAAGCAAAATTCTAGCCATGGGCACGAGATCAATTTTTGACGGAGATTATTTGGTTATTAAATGATAGCTATTGGGCTTCCAATGTTGTCATCCATTTCTCTGTGTTTTCTTTCTTTACTGAGTGTACATTTACATTTCATTGATTATATTTATGAATTAAGAACTTCAACCTAGAAGAAAACTGTGTCTTGCCCTTTGTCTGTTTCAAACAAAATAAGCATTGGCAAAGCCAATAGGTCTAGGCAATATGAGAGCTACTGGCATTGTCAATGTGAATGTCTTTAACCATGTTGTATAGCAGCCCATGTGCTGTTCAGCACAGCTGAAAGTCCCGGAAAAAAGTGCTATGACGCGGCCAGCAATGGCCATGTCATAGCGCTATTTTGTGGGGCTGGAGAGGCGGGATAAGGAACCCAACAGGGTGGGGTGAAGAGACAGCACATGCGCTGTGTAGCTAAGACCTAAAATGAATGTTTCCTTGTGTAATGTAACTGTTGCACTTGTAAAGCGCTCCAATACCTTCAGGCTGAGTTTGACTACAGACAACTGCAAAAAAAAAATATGGAGCTCCTCACTGTTCCTGCTGGGCATGGCCGCAGAAAACGCAGAGGGGGCCGAGAGCAGAAAGGAGACGGATAGGGGAAAAGGCGAACAAGTGTGAGGGGGAAGGTTGTTAAAGAAGAAACAGACAGGGGCAGGGGGTGAGAGGGAAAAGAAGCAACAGGGATGGGTGGCAGGTGGGAGGGGAAAGAAGTGACTTAAAACACAAGCACTCATATGAAGTACTTAGACACAAAACAAAGTAAATCCAAAAACTGAAGCAGTGGATAGACACAAGTAATTGGCCTATGCTCTAGGCGAGGGCCAAACACGAGAAAAGTCATGACGCATGCATGCCATGACAAATGGGAGCAAATGATATGAGAGTGGCTTTGAAGCTAACAAATGGTAAGCCTATGGGTGGGCTGTAGCCCACTAACTATGAACAAAATGTCTCGAAGAGACAGCGCATGCCCTGTCTAGCCGAGACCTAAAAACTGCTTCATGTCTATCTATCTGAAGAGCTTCGATTATCTCTACCTGGATAAGTGGCAATACGCAACAAGCATTGGCATAGCCAATAGGTCTCGCCTTTGGGACCTTATAAGTGTTTAGTTATCCAGCACAGTATCCTTGGTGCAACAACATCAAGTGTTGCATGGCTAAACACTTATAAGGTCCCAAAGGTGAGACCTATTGGCTATGCCAATGCTTGTTTTGAGTGAGTGGCTCGTGCAGGTATGCCACTGTGAGGTAGAGATGCTGCGAGTGCTTTTACAGGAGCCCCTGTGACATTGCGTCTCTTCAAAATGTATCTTGGGTCTGGTGTAATACTTCTAGCCCCTATTCCCGTCTTCTCGCACCCAATGCATCCTTAAATGTCCCATGTACAGCCGGGGTTGACACTCCTATTACCCCTGCCCTCCAGTGACATTTTACCTGTCACGGGTGGTGGTGGTGGTGGACGTGGTGGTGGTGGTGGACGTTGTTGTGGACGTGGTGGTGGTGGTGGTGGACGTGGTGGATGTGGTGGTGGCGGTGGACGTGGTGGTGGTGGACGTGGTGGTGGTGGACGTGGTGGTGGTGGTGGACGTGGTGGTGGTGGAGGACATGGTGGTGGTGGACATGGTGGTGGTGGACGTGGTGGTGGACGTGGTGGTGGACATGGTGGTGGACATGGTGGTGGACGTGGTGGTGGTGGACATGGTGGTGGTGGTGGACGTGGTGGTGGTGGACGTGGTGGTGGTGGACATGGTGGTGGACGTGGTGGTGGTGGACATGGTGGTGGACATGGTGGTGGTGGAGGAAGTGGTGGTGGATGTGGTGGTGGTGGACATGGTGGTGGTGGAGGAAGTGGTGGTGGACGTGGTGGTGGTGGACGTGGTGGTGATGGATGTGGTGGTGGTGGTGGAAGTGGTGGTGGACGTGGTGGTGGATGTGGTGGATGTGGACGTGGTGGTGGTGGACATGGTGGTGGACGTGGTGGCGGACGTGGTGGTGGTGGACATGGTGGTGGTGGATGTGGTGTTGGTGGACGTGGTGTTGGTGGTGGTGGTGGATGTGGTGGTGGTGATGGACGTGGTGGTGGTGGACGTGGTGGTGGTGGTGGACGTGGTGGTGGTGGACATGGTGGTGGACATGGTGGTGGTGGACGTGGTGGTGGTGGTGGATGTGGTGGACATGGTGGTGGACGTGGTGGTGGAGGATGTAGTGGTGGTGGACATGGTGGTGGTGGACGTGGTGGTGGTGGACGTGGTGGTGGTAGACGTGGTGGTGGACATGGTGGTGGTGGATGTGGTGGTGGTGGACGTGGTGGTGGTGGACATGGTGGTGGTGGACATGGTGGTGGTGGACGTGGTGGTGGTGGATGTGGTGGTGGTGGTGGACGTGGTGGTGGTGGTGGACGTGGTGGTGGATGTGGTGGTGGTGAATGTGGTGGTGGTGGACGTGGTGGTGGACGTGGTGGTGGTGGATGTGGTGGTGGACGTGGTGGTGGTAGTGGTGGTGGATGTGGTGGTGGTGGATGTGGTGGTGGTGGACATGGTGGTGGTGGATGTGGTTGTGGTGGACATGGTGGTGGTGGACGTGGTGGTGGTGGTGGACGTGGTGGTGGTCGTGGTGGTGGTGGACGTGGTGGTGGTGGATGTGGTGGTGGTGGATGTGGTGGTGGACGTGGTGGTGGTGGACGTGGTGGTGGACGTGGTGGTGGTGGACGTGGTGGTGGTGTTGGCGGTGGATGTGGTGGTGGTGGACGTGGTGGTGGACATGGTGGTGGTGGACGTGGTGGTGGTGGATGTGGTGGTGGACATGGTGGTGGTGGACATGGTGGTGGTGGTGGATGTGGTGGACATGGTGGTAGTGGACATGGTGGTGGTGGAGGACATAGTGGTGGTGGACGTGGTGGTGGTGGACATGGTGGTGGACGTGGTGGTGTTGGTGGTGGACGTGGTGGACATGGTGGTGGTGGATGTGGTGGACGTAGTGGTGGTGGACATAGTGGTGGTGGACATAGTGGTGGTGGACGTGGTGGATGTGGTGGATGTGGTGGTGGTAGACGTGGTAGACGTGGTGGTGGATGTGGTGGTGGTGGAGGATGTAGTGGTGGTGGACGTGGTGGACGTGGTGGTGGTGGACGTGGTGGTGGACATGGTGGTGGTGGACGTGGTGGTGGATGTGGTAGTGGTGGACGTGGTGGTGATGGTGGTGGACGTGGTGGTGTTGACAGTGGATGTGGTGGACGTGGTGGTAGTGGTGGTGGTGGACGTGGTGGTGGACGTGGTGGTGGTGGATGTGGTGGTGGTGGTGGACGTGGTGGTGGACGTGGTGGTGGATGTGGTGGTGGAGGACGTGGTGGTGGACATGGTGGTGGACGTGTTGGTGGTGGACGTGGTGGTGGTGGACCTGGATGTGGTGGTGGTGGATGTGGTGGTGGATGTGGTGGTGGTGGTGGACGTGGTGGACGTGGTGGTGGTGGATGTGTTGGTGGCCGTGGTGGTGGTGGATGTGGTGGTGGACTTGGTGGTGGTGGACGTGGTGGTGGTGGATGTGGTGGACATGGTGGTGGTGGTGGTGGACGTGGTGGTAGATGTGGTGGTGGTGGACGTGGTAGTGGTGGTGGACGTGGTGGTGGTGTTGGCGGTAGATGTGGTGGATGTGGTGGTGGTGGACGTGGTGGTGGTGGACGTGGTGGTGGTGGACGTGGTGGTGGTGATGGACGTGGTGTTGGTGGATGTGGTGGTGGTGGACGTGGTGGTGGTGGTGGTGGATGTGGTGGTGGTGGTGGACGTGGTGGTGGTGGACATGGTGGTGGTGGACGTGGTGGTGGTGGACATGGTGGTGGTGGATGTGGTGGTGGACATGGTGGTGGTAGACGTGGTGGTGGTGGACGTAGTGGTGGTGGACGTAGTGGTGGTGGACGTGGTGGTGGTGGACGTGGTAGTGGATGTGGTGGTGGATGTGGTGGTGGTGGAGGATGTAGCGGTGGTGGACGTGGTGGTGGTGGATGTGGTGGTGGTGGTGGTGGACGTGGTGGTGGTGGACGTGGTGGTGGTGGTAGACATGGTGGTGGACATGGTGGTGGTGGACGTGGTGGTGGTGGACATGGTAGTGGTGGTGGACATGGTGGTGGTGGACATGGTGGTGGTGGACGTGGTGGTGGTGGACGTGGTGGTGGTGGATGTGGTGGTGGATGTGGTGGTGATGGACATGGTGGTGGACGTGGTGGTGGTGGATGTGGTGGACGTGGTGGTGGATGTGGTGTTGGTGGATGTGGTGGTGGTGGACGTGGTGGTGGTGGACATGGTGGTGATGGTGGTGGACGTGGTGGTGGTGTTGGCGGTGATTGTGGTGGATGTGGTGGTGTGGACGTGGTGGTGGACGTGGTAGTGGTGGACTTGGTGGTGGTGGATATGGTGGTGGTGGTGGACGTGGTGGTGGTGGACATGATGGTGGTGGATGTGGTGGTGGTGGACGTGTTGGTGGTGGACGTGTTGGTGGTGGTGGACGTGGTGGTGGACGTGGTGGTGGTGGACATGGTGGTGGACATGGTGGTGGATGTGGTGGACGTGGTGGACGTGGTGGTGGATGTGGTGGTGGATGTGGTGGTGGATGTGGTGGTGGTGGACGTGGTGGTGGTGGATGTGGTGGTGCTGGTGGACGTGGTGGTGGTGGTGGACGATGTGGTGGTGGTGGATGTGGTGGACGTGGTGGTGGTGGACGTGGTGGTGGTTTTGGCGATGGATGTGGTGGACGTGGTGGTGGTGTTGGCGGTGGACGTGGTGGTGGACGTGGTGGTGGTGGACGTGGACGTGGTGGTGGTGGTGGACGTGGTGGTGGTAGACTTGGTGGTGGTGGACGTGGTGGTGGACGTGGTGGTGGTGGTGGATGTGGTGGTGGTGGACGTGGTGGTGGTGGACGTGGTGGTGGTGGTGGACGTGGTGGTGGACAAGGTGGTGGAGGTGGTGGTGGTGGTGGACGTGGTGGTGGAGGTGGTGGACGTGGTAGACATGGTGATGGTGGTGGATGTGGTGGTGGTGGTGGACATGGTGGTGGTGGTGGACGTGGTGGTGGACGACTATTGGGTAGGAGGGTGCTGGCAGAATGCGGATGGAGAGGAGGATCTCGAAGGGGGCACATGGGAGAGCAGAAAGAGGCCGATTATTAGATACATTAAAATTTAAAGCGCATTAAAGCCAATGCTCCTTTAATAAAAAAAAACACGTCGTGCCTGCAGTGAGAGTGGCTCACAAAGAAAAGAAACAAGTTTGCCTCCGGTGTTCAGTCGGTTTAAGCTCCTTTTATCTAGACGCCCAGTTTGTTCAGGTGCGTGTGCGCTCCATGAAATCTTGTGTACTGACTTGTCTTGTGAAACCTGGCTGTATTTCTCAGCTCCCCGCGTGTGCCAGTCAGTAGCCTGAATTAACTTCAGCCTTGCGCGAGAACAAGCAGCAGCTGTTTGAAGCACTAGTGCTTGTGCTGGCCTCCGCCTTGCGGGAGCGAGCAGCAGCGGCGCGAAAGCCATATGGTTTCAATTAGCACGTGCGCCGCTGCTCGCTCCCGCAAGGAGGATGCCAGCACAAGCACGAGTGTGCAAAGGAGCAGACCAATTTCTAAAGGTCATCTCCTAGAGCAGCGCATGCGCGCTGCCTAGGCGAGACCTATAAATGGTTAAGGCCTGATCTCAGTGGTGGCTGGTGACATTTGAAAGTGGTGGGCATAACATTATTGTCGTACTGCACTGCGGCGAGCGAGCGAGCCCGAACAACCTACAGAGGATTCGGGGGGGTTGCCCCCCCAAGAAAATTTTGAAAAAAGAGTGGACAAATGGTGCATTTTCAAGCAAATTTGAGGAAGCAGGAAGGTTAAACAATCATTGGCATAGCCAATAGGTCTCGCTTTGGGACCTTATAAGTATTTAGTTGTGCAGCACAATATCCTTGGTGCAACAACATCAACTGTTGCATGGCTAAAAACTTATAAGGTCCCAAAGGCGAGACCTATTGGCTATGCCAATGCTTGTTTCATAATGCGCCAAAGACAAGGGTAGTTGGATCAATCTGCATTTTCTCGTGAATCGCCACTGATTTCCATGAAAACGTTGCTACATTTTATCTGATTTTTCAGATTCAGGGAGTTCTCTGAGCCTGAAGAATGTTCCTAATGAGACTAGGCTTTAAATGGACCAACCAACGCTGAAAGGCCAACATCATGTCCACCAATTACTGAAAAAGTGGTCAAGTCCATCTGAGCCACACCCCTTTCTCCAGGATTGCCCAGTTAGAATCGTAGAAGAGATTATCAACACACCCCCTCATGTAGAAGTGTCGCCACACTCTCAACTTAGTGCTTTAGAACAGGGTTCTCCAAAGTCGGTCCTGGAGGGCCAGATCCATGCCAGATTTTTAAGATAACTACATTTATCTAAATGGGGATATGCTAAAAATTTGGCATGGATCCGGCCCTCTATGACGGACTTTGAAGAACCCTGCTGTAGAATGTTGCCAGGTGGAGCCATAAAAAGGAGCTCGCCGCTGCTCCCTTCATTCTACTACACCTCTCAGACAGGTGTGCGTCCCTGTTGGATCCGGAAGGAGTCCTGAGCATCATCAGCCCATTGAACACCATCCCGGCAGGCTGTCGAAACACTGCATTACTGCCGCAGAGCAAACAGACTCTGGCGCCATGACGCATATGGTGGGCCCACAACACCGCCACGCAGAGTGCCCCCAAAAAATTAAAATAAACGTTGCAGTCACTGCCACACACACACAGACTGATACAGTTATGTCTGAAAGACATGATGAAACAGGATGTGGTAAGGTGCGAGGGGCCTTTTATGTAGAAAACGAGCTGTGCTGATTGGTGGTGTCTGGGAGGCAGGACTGCCTGACGTGGTAATTAATTTAAGTGGGCGGGGGGGTGAAGGGGCAATGATGAAGTTACCGAGGTAGAGTAGAGACTATTCGCTTCGTTTGACTGGTCTGATGCAAGGCTGGATAGATTTGTCTTTTGCCATGGCGAGTACTTAACCAGGCATGACCAAAAGTGCCTAGCAGTCAGTCTGCACCTTGTTGAGAGGGTGGCTTTCAGTCTGTCTTACTTTTACAGTCAACAGCACTAAGGATATTGGGACTAGTTGGGACTTCTAGCCTATAGGCCCATAGCTGTAGGTGGAAAAGTGAAACTACAAGTCCCAGCAGGCTTTTTTCCAATGGCTAAAAATCCAGGGCCTGGTTAATTGCTATCAGATTAAAAGCCATAAACACCCGCCAGTTTTTTTTTTTTTTTACATGAAACGGGGCAGTAGATTACTCTACCTGATTATTAGAACACCTGCAGCTACCGCAGCGTGCAACCTAAAAACAAAGCTGTGCTCCCAGCATGATTGCTGAAACAGCCATCCGCATTAGTAATGGCCATTAAGAGCACCAATTACATTACGGGACTGGCAATCAAACTCCAGTCCCATTTTACGATGGCTAAATGCTAGCCCCCAGGAGTGCAATTACCGAAGGCTGGTGCGTGCATCCATTAACCCGATTGGCTGAGTGATGTCACTGATGGGGACATTATTTCAGTGATAGCAGTGTAAGCAGTGGTCACTTAACCGCATCAGTGCACACAGAGGAAGGTGAGCTGTATTCCAGGGATAGCATAAAGCTTATTGAAGCATTACACTAAAATAAAAACACAGATATCAGTCTTTGAAATGGCAGTCCAGGCTTGAATGAGCATCAGACAGCAAGAGTCTGGTCTTGGAACATGGGTCAGCAGCTGTCTCTCTGGCTGTCGGACCATACCGTACGCATAGGCGGACGCTGCAATATTTACACCATGCTTTCCAGATTTTTATAAAATATATATGTGCCTGAGGGCTGGACTGGCCGGTAGCAGGCATCGGGCGTTTCCCTGGGAGGCTGGAACGGTGGGGGGCATTTTTTCAGCAGTGGGGGGCTGGTTTTGTTAATGGTGGCCGGTTTTGCAGTGGTGCTGCAATATCGGCCCCACATAACACAAGCATTGGCATAGCCAATAGGTCTCGTCTTTGGGACCTTATAAGTGTTTAGCCATGCAACACTTGATGTTGTTGCACCAAGGATATTGTGCTGGATAACTAAACACTTATAAGGTCCCAAAGGCGAGACCTATTGGCTATGCCAATGCTTGTTCTTTTAAGTAAGTGCTCCCTGAGAGTGCATGTGTTTTCTTGCTCTCTCGTGTGCTACTTCTCCCACCTCAAATACGTGCCCCCATGTTACCTCCACTTCACCCCCTCCGCCAGCTCCTCCGCTTCTCCCCTAACCCCGTAGGTTAATATTTTTGGAGGACCCGGCAGCTGCCACTCGCTGCCGAACCACACAGCATTCCAAAAAGGCTAAGTTGCTCCCTTGCAACTCAGTGTGTCGGTTGCTCCCTCGCCCACTGCCTATCCCTATTGCTTCTCCGCACCTGATCCCCTGTTGCCCCCCCAGCCCGCTGTCCTTTGAAATTTTAATTTTAATTTTTGTAATGTTTTTTAGGGCTTTGCAGCTGTGATTTGCTACCAGGTTGCTTTACATTACGTGTGCTCAAATATTTTTTTCTTATTTAATAATAAAACTGACCATCTTGGATCGGTAAATAATAAAAAAAGAAAATAGTGCCTTCTTTCTTCTGAAGGCGCATACATGCATCATCAACATGCTTGCGCCTGGAGGCCGCGTCATCACACCTTTTCTCATTATTCTTTTTTTGTGTGCTTTTTGTCGGTTCTGCAGTCAAGGGTCATAACACCCATCCTTTAGAATGGGGCAAACACAGGGTCCTACAAGGCACTTTGTGGCCCCTGTTTCCTAATCTCAGTATGTCATGATGAGGGTGAAGAAGAGGAATGGAGTCAGTACACAGCATTGGGGTGTGCTAAGGAGGTACCCGGAAATTCTTTTAGCACAAATCTTCTGTGTAATGTGGAAGAACTAAACATTCCACAGAAATGTTCTGGCCATTGCTAGCAAACTTTCTATTGAGAATTCCATGGATATGTCAAGTGAAATGTGATACGTTTAGTGTCCTTGCAAGCTTCAAGTCTGTACAGGGTTTTTAATTCAAAGAAATCTGAATTTCCAGCAAATTTTTAGGAATGGAGTAGAAATGTTAGAGAAATTGGGTTTTCTTTCAATTGCTATCTCTCGAGGATATGGAATTGCCATAGATGTTGGGGTTCTTCCTACCGAAATATTATAGCATGCTGCACATATATCCAATCGTAGGTAACACCGTGTTTTCAGTACCCAGAGATTGCAGATTAACTCAGAATTCTGAAAAATGTGATACAATTACTTTAAAATTCCATCGAAATTACTGAAACGTTTTCCATAATAGAAATAATCCATTCTGCTAAAATATTCTCATGATGTCATCTCGACCAAAAATCCAATATGACTTCATACTTTTAAATTTCAGTCCACTTCTGAATTCCATGGGGCATGTTATGTTTTATAGGGGATAAATGTATCAATTAGTTGTTTGTATGCTAATACGCATTTTATGTAGTAAAACTGAAAAGTAGCACACGTGCAGCATTAGCGTGTGAAGTAGAACAAATGTGTCCATAGTAACACAGGTGATCAGGGCACCGATTCATTGCCTAGTAACGCGAGGCTAATTGACAATCAACGCCGTCAGGGTGATGCATGAGCCTGTGACGAATGAGGAAGAACAAACGCACGTCCTTGTTCCACTGGGGCAAATACAATGTAAACACGCGGGCGCTCTGACAGGGCTTTTGCCTGACCTTGTCCACAGCTGGTCCAGGCGGAAGTGGCACGAAGTCCAGAAGTGATGTTGGGTATTTCCAGGCTAGTTCTTCATATCAATGACATTCGTCAAATGCAAAACAAACAAGAGAGGAGCGGGGGCGAGCGAGCGCGGCAGCCTGCAGAGCTGACCAGACGCTCGTGCGTCATGGCCTTTTGCCTGCGATTACACGCACGGCAGGCATGTGTTTCCAATTATCGCGCCCGCGTCTGGGCACAATAATTGGAAACAGATGTGTGCCGCGCGCGTAACCGCAGGGAAAAGGCCATGACGCACGAGCGTCTGGTCAGCTTTTCAAACTCCCTTACTTAAAGTCTCGCAGAGCAGCGCTTGCCCGCTACTCGAGGCTCGACCTAAAAAGCAATGCGAATAAATTATTTATCATTTAAGAAATTGCAAATTTTTAGGCGCTATAGAAGTGATGGAGATACGTCGCTCCGGAATTATCTAGTGTTACCATTTTACAAAGTGTGCATGAAGATTACAATAAAAAAAGTGAAACCCGTGGCCAAAAAAAAGATTATTGCTGTATGCCTTTGTTCACGCCTTCTCCCTAGCACAAATATATATATTTTTTAAATGGCCGATGTGCCCTAAGTTACCACAGCCATATTGTTATGTTCCGTATAGAGGCCCTAATGTAGACCCGTTCATACATGCCCTAATACGGTCATATTCGTACTTGCCCTATTATGGTCAAAGCCACATATGCCCTATTACGGTCATAACTGTACATGTCCTATTATAGTCATGATTCCTTATATAGGCATGATCTTTCACCTACATTGGTCCTCGCTAGTACACAACGAGCTCTGTGGGCTGAACGTTATCTCGCCTGTGGTTTTGAATACAGCAGGGTTTTTCCCCAAACACAGGCCCACACTTTACTCATCAATTATGCATGACTCTCTAGGAATACACCCCCTGCATAATATGTATGTACAAAGTTCACCCCTGACGTCTTCCTCAAGTCTAACAAGGCCCAATACAAACCATACGAAGCAACTAAAGTCTTCAGGGTATAAATACACCACATCTTACCCCGGTAAGACAGAGGGAACCAAGACTTCCATGCTGACACACTGACCAGAGACACTGAGGCTCCTGCATGCAGTCGCTCCAGCTGAAAGCGGTCTGACACAGCCCTTGCGGGGTGTCCAACTCGAGACCAGGACGGGGTCCCACACTCTCTCTATTCAGGTATGGGGGTTCGACTAAATCTTAGAAGGATTCTTGGCTCTTAGGCTTTCAGACCTACACATATGCTAGGTACACTCAGGTACATCTAGTTAGGCATCGTAGGAGTACACGCACTTTTCATAATGCTTTTATATTCATGTATGTATTCATGATTATTGCAACATGGTAGAACTGTTCTATCCATTCACTTTTATCGTACTGCTGATAATATATCTTTGCTATTGTCTACTGGTTACTGCAGCACATATATTTTACACTAGAATAACAACTGTTCAATAAATACTTATTGAAACGCCCAGACTGTTTATTCTGTGTAACTCTCTGAGACAAACCGAATAAGTAAGCACGAGTGACTGAGCGAAAACTAGTACATTGTTTCCACGATTCTGAGGGATCAGGGTTGTCATGATCTAAGGTTGCCAGAAACTAATCTTTCCCCGATGAGAGGAGATTCTAGTGGCACTGTGAGCTAGCTAATGCAATTCAGGTTAACATACGCGGTAGGGGTGCACAGAATCAGTCTAACACCAAGCCCACGGTTTATGTTATCCAAACGCGCAGGTCCTGCATGGGTACTATAGGACCTACACGACATGGCGCCACCAACGTTGGTTGGGTACTTATTTAACAGTAGAATCTGAGTAGTTCAGTTGTGCTATTCTCAGAGAACCTACTCACAAAACCCCAGAGACGTCTGGAGTGGGTGGGCACAAAATCCGCCACAGCTGAGTAGTACGAAAAATACTATTTATTGGCTGTTGGTTAATCAAGCTTGAAGGACATTTAGTTCCTAACAATTGTGCATAACACCTTATCTTAGTTCCCTTGGAACACTTCTTCTTCTAAACATGTCTGATACCGAGACAGGGGACCAGAGAGTTGACCTCTTCCTTTTAGAAGGAGGAGAAGATCCTGAAAATGCAATACAGATTGCACCAAAACAGTCACCCTAAGACTATTAGAAAATGGTTTACAAGCTGGGGGTGGCATGGTAGTTTTCGTTATTGAGGCACACGAATCAAACAAAACAGAGGTGTTCTATTCATGGGTTACATTCCCAGCCGCAAATGCCATAACAAAGACATTTCACTACTACATAGCAGGAAATGCACCACAGGAATATTGTCCATTTGAGGACATAGAAATTCCACTCACTTACCAGGAACATTATTACTGGTTTAATGGCGCCCTACCCCACTTAAGAGAAAGAGTAAGATTAGGCCAGCTCGGAGGAGACGGGGCCACATTGCCAATACTAGCGGCTTACACACCGCATCCTGACATTGGAACAATGCCACAGCCAGAATTACTCATACAACACAGAGATTTAATTAAAATCTACAGAAACTTGACGCAATTCATCACGAGGACTTTAACAATCCAACCTGCACCAGGTGCAGCAAATAGTACTCCAGCTCAGGGTACAGGAAATAAAATGACTCCACAAACATTACACGCGGTAATGGGCAAAATGCCCGCAAAACGCGAACAAATACCATTCTGGATAGCTCAGAAAATAACTCAGCTTGAGGCAGTATTCCCGAATACTACCACCTGTGATACACACAGGATACTAACAATCTGCTTGCCCATGGGGATCACACCACAAATAGAGGATTGCACCTCTTGGGGTTCAGTCTTTGCTGCCATATATACCAGAACACATGGTATCCTGTCATTAGCAGTGGTACCTGACGTATTGAGACAGATACAAAATGAGTACGGAGCAGAACCTGCCCTAAACTTAGGGATGAAGTTACTAAATAACTTTGACCAGGTATCAGCCATAATACTAGCTAACATTAAGGGGGAAGCAGCTTCAGTGGCGATCCGCCAACGCCTAAGGGAGTTCAGTCCAGTAGATCAACAACACGAACTACCCAAAATAATTGAAACTGCATATGTAGAACTAGGCAGAGACAGTCTAGGTGGGGAAGCATTAAAACCACAACTGGTGGGCAGTCCTGAAAAGGACACTACTAAGCAGACACCTACTTCTTCTAAGAAGAAGTGGGAAAATAAAAAACAACAAAAGTCTAAAGACAGCAGATCTCAATCCAGAGGTAGGTCTCCTCAACAGGAGCCTCTGAAAGGCGGTATAACCTCAGGAATAGGGATAATATTAAAAACCTGACAGGTATCAGGATACTGATACTCGTTCCTCTCGTTCCTTTCAGGGTTCATCAAAAACTCCGAGAGGGAAGGACGGTCAGAACACAGACAAGAGGAGCGTACAAAGTCCAGAGACACGGAACGCGCTGCGGACTACGCACCTAAAAAAGAAGATAAACAAAAATCAAAACCTCAGTTCAAAAAGAAGAAGGTAGCAGGTCTCAAGATCAGACATGCCCAGAATTCTGAGGACACAGCTTCTGAACGGGGAATGGGCTCTGACGATGGTAGACAGCGCGGCAGAAGTAACAATAACTCGCCAGAACCTGAAGGAATTTCTGGTGACAGCGGAGTTGAGTGAGTATATCACGGTGGAAACACCTGATACTCGGGTAAGTGTCCCACATAAGTTACATGAGATAACACTCGGGATGGAGGGGGACAAACCCAGAAAAATTAAAGGTCTATTTTGGAAAAATCTGTCATCTGGATATGACATCCTATTAGCAGAGCAAGACTGGCCGCCAGCATTCGTCATGGAGTGCCCTAGGGGAGAAACTATAATTTTTCCAGCATTTTCCGACCTCGTTCCTATACATTTAAAACATACATATGCGCAGGAGTGGGCGGTTGCCCTAGCTCCATCATTGTACAAAAATCATGCTGGTTGGGATGAGGATTCAACCCACCACGTGATCCCATTAAAAGTTTCACCAAATGCTCAAAGGCAATACCCTATAAAGCAGGAAGCTAAAAAACAAGTCAGGGAGATCCTAGATCAACTTGAATACCAGGGGGTGATTTAAAATTGCCCTGTATCAAAACCTGACAACACATATCGTTTAGTTTTGGATTACAGACATTTAAACACTTGCACAAAGACATTTGCAGTTCAAAATGCACACAGTGCCGCATTAATGAGTAACATTATGCGGAAAAATACAAAACAACACTAGATATCTCAAATGGATTTTTCTGCTAAAATATAGCGCCTGAAAGCAGGTATCTGACTGCATTCTCAGCGCTAGGGTCCCAACGGCAATTTTGCCGACTCCCCAAGGGTATAAGAACAGCCCGGGGTATTTTCAGCAAGGGTAACAGAGTTACTACAAAATTTGGATGAAGAAGCATTATCCTATGTAGATGATATTTATCTGACGAACGATGACTTACCGAGGCACTTGACCAGGGTGAGCACCATTATTATGGGATTCGCCTCTGAGGGCTATAAATTTAATTTCAAAAAATCAAAAATTGCCCACCTCAGTGTCCTATTTTTAGGATACGAGCTGTCAAGTGAAGGAAAAAGCCTAGCAGCTAACTTTTTAGAAAAGTGTGCGCTGCTCCAACCTCCAAAATCATTAAAAAAACTTACAATCAATTCTGGGATTCCTAAAGTTTGGTCGAACAAACATTTTGGATTACGCAGAAAGAGTTAAACCTTTCTACGACTTAATAAAACCTGACTTTTCAGTCAGACAATGGACACAGAAACATACAAACATCCTACGTTCACTACAAGAAGACATGATAGCTTCAAAACATTTACAGACACACGTAAACGCACACAATTTGGTGATCCGAGTAATAGCGGGTCAATGCGGCTATACCTATTTGACCTTCAATGAAGGCGAAACAGTACCAATCGCATACAAATCACACCTGTACACAAACGCAGAGATGCGCTTCACTTCAACAGAAAAAATTCTGACAGCAGTGCAGACCGCTGTGGCAAGAGAAAGAGCTCTGGCTCAGGGTAAACACATAATTGTCGTGACCCCAGTACCAGCCTTAGAGGCTGTTACAAAGGCTAGCATTCCTAGCGCGAAAGCCTTACATCCCAGATGGATACAATGGGCTAATTCTCTTACTGCAACGGATGTTGAATACAGATTTGATCCAAGTTTAAAAACACAAGCATTTCTGCAATACGAACAAGAATATCCTCTACCGAATGCGATTTTGCCTCTAGATCAGTATGAATACATTATTTACACTGACGGATCTGCTCAACCAGCCATAGGGAGTAAGCAAGCTTACAGCGCAGCGTGTGCAATCGTTAAAGGTCGCATGCGCGATTGAAAGTTCCATCCAAGTTGCACTAAAACGCAATCTCTAGGAGACTGCACGGCTCAGTTAGCAGAGTTAAAAGCACTGATACTGGCACTTGTAAATACGGAACACGAATTCCCCACACTGATTGTGTGTGATTCCTTTTACTGTGTACAGTCATACAATGAATATTTACATCATTGGGAACAAAACGGGTTCAAAGATGCAAAAGGTGGCACAATTAAGCATAAAATGCTTTGGGAACAGGTAGTTGAGTTGAGAAACGAACTACCAAGGGCTCACGTGATACATACACTGAGTCCTCAGCGTGATGCCGTTCACTTTGAAGGGAATTCATTGGCTGATGAAGCCGCAAAGAGGGCTGTTCGCACGGCTTCCGTAGCTGCAGTCACTCGTTCAAAAACGGGAATTGACGGCGAGATTATGGTAGCTGTCAATGCATCGCGCAAAGGCAGCACAGCAGTACCAAAGAAATTTCCACTCAAGTACTCCTACAAGTTAGATGCACACAACATTCCATATGCTCAGATTCCTGGAGTGGGGGATAGAGTAATACCAAATATGGACCGTAGGCAAGGCTTAATTCTAGCAGCACACGAGGGTTTGGGTTCTGCGCATAAAGGCGTTACAGCGACTATTTCTCTACTGAAACAGCGCTATTGGTGGCCAGGGTTAACAAAGCAGACCAAAGACTATGTCTTGAAGTGCGACATCTGCCAGCAGATGAAAGGCTCCATCGTAGCACGCCCAGCGCAGACACCATTACTAAAATCAGACAAACCTCTCGCATGTGTATATTTGGACCACTGCGGACCCCTACAATCGGATGGGGCCAAGAAATATATCATGGTTGCAGTGGATTCCTGCTCTAGATTCCTATGGGTTTGGCCTCAGCGCTCGGCTGACGCTCGAACTGTTATAAAAGATTTGCGAGTCTTTATCGGCACATACGCAGTTGGCACGTTACATTCTGACCGTGGCCCGGCGTTTAGCTCTCGGGCTTACAAAGAGGCCATGGAAGGAATGGGCGTAGCATTGCGATACTCCTCTCCGTACCATCCTGAGGGTAATTTGGCCGTGGAGAGGAAAAACCGTGACTTAAAGCAATCTTTAACAGCTAGGGTATTAGGCAAGGGCGGTAGATGGGTCGATCACTTATATGGGGTACAAAGGGCAATAAACAATCAGCCAAGAAGCTCTCTAGGGGGTGTCACTACTTACGAGGTCCTATTTGGGAGAAGAATGTGGGTACCTGATCTTGATTGTGAAGGCACAGTGGCGGATGAAAAACCGTTTGATATCCATGATCGTTTGGCTGTTTTACAGGATCTAAATGAATCCAGGACACAACAAAGCAACGTCCACTTAAAACAGACCGCCACTGAGGAAGTCAAGGCAGTAACGGCAAGACCAGTCTGGATCCCAAAAGTCGGGGATCTGGTCACAGAAAAGATTGCAGACATGAAACAATTCGGAGCATCCTACAGAAAGCCTGTACCGGTCCTAGCAATCCAAGGCACAAGAACTGTACTTCTGCCACCTCTTGCCGGGAAAAAGGAGAAAAGATTTGTCTTAATTGACTTAATCAAACCACACTATGTGGCCGATACTAAACAGTAGGCCTCGTTGACTCCATAGTAGCAGATGCCCTCCACTCGCTACAATCCAAGAAGTTCAAACAGAAAGACTCATCACCTTTGAATAGCCACCTGTACGGAATGAATGACTAAGCAATAATGCTATGGAACTCGTTCCACTTCAACAAGAAGAAAATCAACTTAACGACCAAGTTGCAATAAAACCGACTACAGACGTCTACGTCAACATGCCTCGTCAAGAGCAAAATCCGATTTCAACAAATCCCGATGCAATTCCAACAATTGATCGAACTGCTTCTGGCTATTTCATGAACTTTGATACGTTTTCCCTGGATCCAAGCGAGCCGGAAACGACGCCAGCCAAAAAAACACACAAACAGAAACTCATTGACTTTTTGAACTTTTTTAGAAAGACTTACCTGGTGTCACCGTGGATAGAACTATGGTATATCACTGGGATTCTATTTTTTCTTTTCTGGCTAGGTTTAATTATAACTTTTAATATGCTTATTAATGGACGATATATCCAGCAGAGCTCTACAGCCCAAAGAGTCAATTTGATTTTAAAACCACACCAGTCTTCATATCGTGAACCAAGAGACTTGTCTTCAGTGAACATCACAGCAGTTCCTATACCGGACGGTATGATTTGGGACAAGATTGATTTTGATATATTCGGTCCGACTGAACTTTTAAAGCTTAAACATGTATTTAAAATTTCTTTAAGTGATATCGTTACCTCCAGTACATTATCTGATGATTGGGACACTGAAACTGTAAATGCTATGATGTCTGATTTAGAAACAACTGCAGCATTTCCGAACAATGAAATGTTAGAACATTATGGTCATCATTTCTTACACAAATCTATAACACCTAGAAATGTTTTAGAATACCACCAGTGGGAACACTGCCCAACACCTCTAAAAGGTAGTTCGCAAACCTTTGCACAGAAATTCACATACTTTTCAGGGTTTAATACATCCGACCCGAAGTCATTTTATTACAAAGTAGCAAAGACATCAGCACAGAAAATTATGTTAACTAACACCAAACAGATTTACTCTGCTTCCTTTTTGGCCCAGTTGTCTATACAGGGTTTCAGACCTACACATATGCTAGGTACACTCAGGTACATCTAGTTAGGCATCATAGGAGTACGCGCACTTTTCATAATGCTTTTATATTCATGTATGTATTCATGATAATTGCAACATGGTAGAACTGTTCTATCCATTCACTTTTATCGTACTGCTGATAATATATCTCTGCTATTGTCTGCTGGTTACAGCAGCACATATATTTTACACTAGAATAACAACTGTTCAATAAATACTTATTGAAACGCCCAGACTGTTTATTCTGTGTAACTCTCTGAGACAAACCGAATAAGTAAGCACGAGTGACTGAGCGAAAAGTAGTACATTGTTTCCACGATTCTGAGGGATCAGGGTTGTCATGATCTAAGGTTGCCAGAAACGAATCTTTCCCCGATAAGAGGAGATTCTAGTGGCACTGTGAGCTAGCTAATGCAAATCAGGCTAACATACGCAGTGGGGGTGCACAGAATCAGTCTAACACCAAGCCCACGGTTTATGTTATCTGGCAAGATCTGGTCCTAGCTGTTCAAAGCAGGGATAGTCGCCTTTTTTGGCATATTGTTTCAAAGGGGAGCACGGAGAATGTTCCCACTCTTAGCTATCATATCCAGCCGGAGGCTTGGGTGGACCATTTTCCCAAACTCTACTCCAGATTAGAGGGTCAGGGCAATTCAGACACCAAAAGGGCTGAATCCAACCCAGCTACTATCGCCCTCGTGGCGAATGCAAACAACCCAGCACTGGCTTTTACCCTAGAGGACACTTTGTCAGCGATTAGCAGATTAAAGGCAGGCAAAGCCCCTGGGCCTGATTCGATCCCAGGCGATTTATATAAATCAGAACCAATGATATGGGCCCCGTATATAAATCTCTTGTCTAATTGTATTGCGGCTGGTGGGGACATCCCAGAAACCTGGAGGGGAGCGGAGATAATTACCATCTATAAAAAGGGTGATGCTGCTATCCCCTCCAATTACAGACCCATTAGCTTGATAGACAACCTACAAAAGATTTTTTCTAGGCAAGTCTTAGATAAACTACAATGCTGGATGGATGACCACATGATATTGTCTACTTACCAGGCGGGCTTTCGATCCAAAGTAAGCACGTGGGACCAAGCCTTCAGATTCACTTTATTAACCCCTTCAGCGTGGCGCGGATTTCCGCGCTGTGCTGAAGGTTCTGAGCGCGGGCGGGGCTATGACGGAGTGGTTCCGTCATGCGCACAGCGCAACCGATGCGCATGACGGAACCGCTCCGTCATACGCACCGAAGGGGTTAACCTGGAAATATGTGCTACTTAGGAAACAGAAGCTTTATGTAGCATTCGTGGATCTGCGAGCAGCGTGTGATCTAGTACCACGTGACTTGCTCTGGAAGATCATGCTCGACCTAGGTGCTCCTGCGGATTTGGTAGCAGTGATAGCCCGCCTCCATATGGATAATTATGCCCAGGTTAGGTGGGGGAAGAATGGCGAACTATCAGAGAAGATACCGATACAGCGAGGGGTGCGACAGGGGTGCGTTCTCCCCCACACTGTTTTCCCTGTTTATAAATGATGTGGCGAGTCGCTTAATGGCTTGTAGGAATGATGCACCCTCCCTGAATGGTGAGAAAGTCCCTATCCTGCTCTTTGCAGATGACTCCCTACTAATATCTAAAACACCCATGGGCCTGCAAATACTTCTGGACGGATTCATAGAATTTTGTAGGGACAGGAGATTAGAAGTTAACACCTCTAAGACTAAATACATGGTGTTTGGAAAAGTACGGGGTGGTCTACGGGAGATTAAGATTACACATGAACCCCTTGAACGGGTAAAATGTTTTGACTACCTAGGCATAGGACTGAATGAGTTACTTAAATGGGAATATCAGTTAAACAAGAGTTATCTAATTCTATGCCAAAGATCCAAATCCATACTAAGATTTCATAAACAATCTTATACCCAACACCTCTCCCCAGCTCTGGAAATTTATCGGGCAAAAGCCCAAAGTGAAGCCCTGTACAGAGCTGAGATCTGGGGCTACACTACTGTTAACAAGCTAACGACTTGTGAAAACATCTTCGTTAGGTCCCTTATTTCGGCACCTATCACAACTCCTCTAATTCCCCTTTTGTTTGACCTCGGGTTGAAGAGAATTGGTGATTTGGCTGCTCTGAAACCCCTAACCTACTGGTTGCGCCTATGGATAATCCCCCAACTTATCGATTATCGAGACTCTCTACGGGAGGTCATGAAGATCAATGGTGCATCAAAACTACCATGTTTTAAGCACATTGCAGATTGGTGCAAGCAAATGAACATGATGGATTTGTGGGAACATCCAGATAGGGCTACAAGAGAGGATCTATTGAGATTAAAAGTCAGATACTGGGAGGTGGTGGGAGATCACTACACTAATAATTTGTCTAGTGGTCAGTTATCATCCAAATTTTTAGCAATAAAAACATGTCCGCAATTTGAACCTTTTTTGGACCAAATTTCGCCCCCCCTCGCAAAAAGCTTATATGTTAGATTCAGATATGGCAATTTGCTCCTAAAATTTCCTAGAAAGGAGGAGGTTGGCTTACTACTAGATACATGTCCTGCCTGCACTAATGTCAAGGAAACTGAAGAACATGTTTTATTTTTTTGTCCTAGATACCATCTGTCACGCAGGAGGTGGATAAGACCAATCTGCCTCAATTTAGGAGTTAGGCAGCATCAGATTGCGTATAGAATCTTAAAAGCGGATGTATCTGAGCCGATAGTTTTTGCTGTTAGCCGTTTTATATTTGCCTTCTGGACAATCCGACAGAAGCTTTTATCACAGATTGCACCGTAATATAATCTGTTTTCATGTTAAACATGCACTTTATGTATTGCGGATTGCAGGATTGTTCCCCTTTTATTTTTTGGGTTTTGCACGCTGTACGGTTTATAGTAGGAAGCATGCCTTACAGCTGTTATTCAATGAATTTTGATGCATGCTTGGCTGGTCATTTTTATGTCCCTCTTTTTAATAGCAACTGGATATGGATTTGTTTTTACATTCTTTTTAAATTGTAAATAGACATGTTTTATCTTTTGTATACTTTGATGGTTTAGTGCAAATAACCGAATAAAGTTATTTGATGATGAGATTTACTCTGCTTCCTTTTTGGCCCAGTTGTCTACACAGGGTTTCAGACCAACACATATGCTAGGTACACTCAGGTACATCTAGTTAGGCATCGTAGGAGTACGCGCACTTTTCATAATGCTTTTATATTCATGTATGTATTCATGATTATTGCAACATGGTAGAACTGTTCTATCCATTCACTTTTATCGTACTGCTGATAATATATCTCTGCTATTGTCTGCTGGTTACTGCAGCACATATATTTTACACTAGAATAACAACTGTTCAATAAATACTTATTGAAACGCCCAGACTGTTTATTCTGTGTAACTCTCTGAGACAAACCGAATAAGTAATCACGAGTGACTGAGCGAAAAGTAGTACATTGTTTCCACGATTCTGAGGGATCAGGGTTGTCATGATCTAAGGTTGCCAGAAACTAATCTTTCCCCGATAAGAGGAGATTCTAGTGGCACTGTGAGCTAGCTAATGCAAATCAGGCTAACATACGCAGTGGGGGTGCACAGAATCAGTCTAACACCAAGCCCACGGTTTATGTTATCCAAACATGCATGTCCTGCATGGGTACTATAGGAACTACACAACAATATTTAGTATTCAACACATTTACAAATAAAATATACCTACAAGGAGGGAACTCGGCTACCCGTCCGGCACATAACAAATTTGGACAAATATGGGACGGCATTCCAGACTGGCTTAACAAAAAAAGACAAACACCTTCCTCCGCCAGGATGATAGTATGTGTAAGAGTGTCCACCGGTGGGATCTTTACTTAATTCAGCACCCCCTCCAGAAATGGAGAATGTACTGTTCTTTTCAGGAAACTACATGATTGTTTGATTGAACAACAACAGATTGGAACCTCACACTTGACACCAAGCTCTCCCATTAGAGGCCACACTTCCAACCATGCATGCATGCTTTCTACTACAAAGCTGAGCGCTTCGAAGCAGGGTGCTTCACACGTCACGTGAGAATCACAGTAAAACAGAACATTATAAAATTACATAAACATGTAAAAACATACCACGTCATGATGTGATAAAATAATGTAGCTGCATATCATATCTCAAACCTTAAAATTGCATTAAATAACATAGCACAGCATACCCTAGAACAGCACAAAACTATGTAACTTAACATTACATAACAAACCATAGCACTGCGGTTTACAAACATGGTGCCACAACAACAGGAGCCATGTTCGTTCCCCTGTCAGTGCGAGGCCTCTCAATAAATCACCACGCAGCCTTCGGCTAGCACAGCAAGAGTTGACTGCGTCCCGGTAACTGAGCACTGCAACTCACTCAGCCATGGCAGTTTTCCTCCTCATAGCGCCCTGAGGCCGTGAAGGTAGCAGAGTAGTGCCTCATAACCCACTGACAAGATATGATATATTAGAGATCCAGTGTGGACGTGAAAGACCAGGGTAGACCACAAGTGAGAAGCTTTTTAAGAAACTCGTAATCTCTCGCGCCAACATGTCCTTCGTCTACAAAACAACACAACATTCAAGTAAATTTCATTTCCTACTGAGGTTATGGAGGCTCCAAGGGGGAATGCCTGCTCGGAGAGAACAGACTGCTGCTCCCGGGAGCTCCAGCGCCAGTCGCGGCTCGCAATATACGGGGGGGGTCAAACAAAAAATAAATAAAACTTACCTGACTGGGTCCGGGGTCCAACGCCGCCTCTGCCTCCTGGACAGGAACAGGCATGCTCCCTCCCCTCCTGTAAGCCAATCACAACGCTGCAATAGTAGCATTGTGATTGGTGTGGAGTCCCGGAGGGCGCCCAGCAGGGTGCCTGTAGGGAGGCCATTTTCTCCCTACCTTCTGCTTTCTCACAGCGCAAGAAGCAGAAAATAAAATGGTATTAAAAATACCATTTTATTTTCTGCTTCTCACACTGTGAGAAAGCAGTGGGGCGGCGCTCCGCCGCCCTAATGGAGGAGCCGCCACTGCCTGATCTATTTATTGGCGACCCTGAAACATTTTGTATTCTTGTGCATTTGGTACAAATTCTTTCCATCTTCATGGTTTATAACTAGGGCCCCATATTTTCCGATTTTACTGATTTTTACAGATAAATACAGGCAGACAACATTGTGTTCCTTGTCTGTATACGTCTTTAAAAGCGGACAAATACAGATGATTTGGCTTCTTTTGAGTGACTCTCCATGCTGAGGTTAATGACTTTCAGGCCAATAGCTGCACATATTGACATCATGGGGAGGTACAAAGCTCAATGAGATTCGCTTAAATTACTGCATATCTCAACGTGTATTTGCTTTTTTAATGTGGGTTCATTATATTATTATTTTTGACTGTTTAATGTTCTAAAACTTGACAGGCATCAATTACTGAGTGCATGTTTATCCGTTAAATAAATGCAGAAATATACAAGTTATAACCTCATTTGTTCACAAAACATAAAATATATATGGATAAATACCAATAAGATGGCCAAAAAAATAAATATGGATAAACACAGACGGAAATGTTATAAAAATAAATAGCATGAAACCTAGAGTCCTATTTATACCTTACTGTCAATATTAAAAGATGTAAAATCCTGTAGGCGTTGTTAATATGAGAGTGACTCCCTTGGTGCAATGGTCTATAGTGAATCATCTCATTTGTATGGCAACACGCACCTGCTTCTATATCTTTCTAACAGATGGCTTAGTGAGCTAAAGCTCGTTGCTAATATCTGCTGTGATCTGAAGATCACAAGTGCGAATCCTGCCAAGGACATTTCAGCCTTCCGAGGTCTGTAAATTGAAAGCCATTAAATCTGAGAAACAGCAGCATCTGTTATTTACAGTGTGCTATGCAGCCCTACATAAAAATAATCATTAATGGTGTGAAGAACAAACATTTTAAGAGGCCTCTTTCGTCGTTGTCACCAGGGGTAAGAACTCCAAAGAGGGGGAACGCAGAGGTCACTGCCATAGCACATGTCCAATGGTAATAGACCCAGTGACGACACAACAACGAGCAGGCATACAGAACATGTTTCCACAGCACTGTCTTTAGGCAATGCAGGTCTCACCTGCACTGACTGCTGGGATATCAGGTAATTTTGTCCCTGTGATCGAAAGAGAGGAAATAGTGGTGATGTTGAAATACATGAGCGGGTTATGTTGAAAGATATACTGGAGGGGCAACACTTAAAGAGGAACATTGAGATGCAAATTAGATAATTACTTAATGAAAGAGGAGAAAAATTAGACACATTTATGATTTCATTTAGCCTAGTTTTATTTAATTTATTATCACCCCAGGCACGGAATTCTGCACTTATGTGGGTCAGTGGATAAATTGTTTTCCTGTATGATGAATTCAAAACTACAAAAAACACAACAAATGGACTATTGGGACGGAGGACGGTCTCTTGTATGGCTCTGGAGAGCGCCGTCCCTGCCTTGAAGCTCCCATAGCAAGCTCTAGTGTTTTTGACCCCCAAATCAGCACACATGACGATCATGTGTGTACACTAAGGCCTTTCTGTGATGTGGGATGGGACCCAGAGCAGGGTTTTGTGGTCAGGAGGGCCCACCGAGTGCCTTTCCCAGTTTTAGCAGAGTGGCTAGTGTCATCTACCAGAGCTGTAGAGGACTGGCAGTGGTGCAAGAGGATTGATCATTGTGCAGAACATGTCTTGGTTCCCATTGCCAACTTTTGGAGAACAACCAGGACCTATTGACCTCTCCCTTGTTTGAAACTGTTCGGCCGGTTCCCTATATTTTGGTCCTTTTCCCATTCATAGGAAGAATGGATGTTGCATGTGCATATACTGCCGACGTGTAGATGTTGCATGTACATTTGTGGCCTACGGGTTATAAAATGTATGTGGAGAGTGGGACAGCGCATGAAGCTACAGCCGCAGTGGGTTCTATCTTCTATCAGGCATACTAAATATACTACCTAAGATGAAGGCTCGGGGGAAGAGACCAGATGGCAAATGTATATTGCAGGGCTTCTCCTCAGAATGTTCCAGGGATCTCTGTTAGAAGGTCTGACAGTAGGGTGTTGAATTGAGGAAGCAGACGGGGTACCTGCACAGCTAGGAAGTTACCACTGTCCCTTCCTGGTCCATTGTTCCCTGGGAGAGGCTATCCCCAACAGGTTCACTGGTAGTTAAATTGGACAGCCTCGCTTGCCGGTGTGCTCTTGTTTTGAGTTGCTCCTGAGAGAAGAGTCCCGGCTTTTCCCTTCCTTCTTGCTCACACTTGTCACAAACATGGCTGGACCAGTTTGTGAGGAATTTCCTAAAGTGTAGAACTGCCCAGGACTGCTCACAAAGCTGAACTACTGTAATACACAAGACTTGTCTGTATCTTAAGTATATAGATGAGGAAGACATTTTCCATCAGTGTACCAAGATTTCCTGACCAGAATCCTTGGGTCCTACACAAGTGGTGACCAGGAGACTTCTTTGAGCTCCAGGGCTGGGGTCCTGGCCAGCAACTCCCCAAGCCAGGTTCTGCACCAATAACCTGGGGAAGACTTGTTGAACTTGCTAGGAGTGCTGCATGCACCCTACTTTGAGGGATAGAGCTGACTGACTGCTCAGGAAAGACACTAGAGGTGTCCTTGCATGAAGAAGATGCTGCTCAGAAGCAGAGGCTGCGAGTAGCTGAGGGCAGACGAACACAGTGACATAAGGTGTGACCTCTCTCACGAGGCTGTGGTCGATGTGTAGAAGCCTGGGCGAGTCTCCCTTGTGAAGTCTGCATCAACACGTATGACTGAGGTTGTCCCAAAATTCATCCTGAAGAAAATTCCATTGCAAGACTTAACCCCTAGAAGGACAGAAGCACGAGGCAACCACGAATGACAGTGTGATTGGGCTTTCAAGAATCTCTGAGTGCAGACAGAAACCCAACAAGGTCTGAAGAAGGGTCACTGCTGCAACCTCGGGTGTGCACCTGCTCGATTGGGAGGGGGTTGAGATTGGGTCCGAGAAAGACTCAAGAAGCAAGATGTCTGCAACCCTGAGCTATGCTGCCACCTGGGCACCTCCATCAGTCTTATGCTTGTCATGCCGTGACCTACCTTTTGTTACAGGTGGCGTACCATATGAAGAGCAAACTCCACCATTTGGGCTGAGGCCCGCATGAAGTATCTTCACTTTGTGGGCCGTGCCGAGTGCACACCACCAGAAAGGGTCTCCCTCCAGTAACAGAGGTGAACAGAGGCAATGCCTGTGAAACCACTTAATGAACTTCACTGTTTGAAAATGAAGGTAATGTAGCATTGTTTTCTGAGGGGAAGAGGTGAGGGTTCTCAAGTAGGGTCTAACTGAGAGATTTGGCTATTTCTGAGAGCAACCAGAGCACCAGGCAATATCCCCTTCCTGTCCCGGTATAGCTCCCAACACACAGGCCAAGGGCCAAGGCACTGCATCAGAAAAAACTGACCCAAAACATACCGAGCTTACTTCTCACATTAGTGCCCCTTTAACCTCCCTCTGCTAAATTGTGTGTCTGTTCCTTTTTCCTTATTGCATGTGATAAAATTAAAGTGCTTTCTTTTCTACAAAGGAAATACTGTCTGCAAAGTGGTTTATTACTTGGCACCCAATGATTATTGTGTGCTGAGCCTCTAGCTCCACCCCACCTCCTTGAGTAAACTTTGGACTGCTTGACTTTGCTACCCTGAGAGTCGAGTGCTAAAGGGGTGTACTTGGTGATCAGTTTTGGGTCCAATATTAAGGTTAAAGTGCTGGGCACCAGTGGTAAGTGGCTCCGGTTGATACATTTTGAGCCAGTAATCTCAACTGCCCATTGACAGCTGAAGAAGTTCCAGCATGGACATTCATTCATACCTCTAAACAGCCACAGGTTGCTGCTTTTCAAATATCTTTCTATGAACCATGTTGCTGGTTGATGTAACTAAGTTATACAGTAAAGATGTGACCAATTCACAACGTTTCATAGCATACATCACTCCACCACTGACTAAATCTGACATTTTCACAGATTCCTAACACCAGCATAATGTGAACACGTGCAATCAAGGTGACCATTGAACCTCTAAATATTTTGACTTTTTATAACAGTTTTACCACTCTTTTTGCAACTTACATAGTTACTTAGTATACATTCTGGCTATTTGCCTGCCCCCACAGATAACTTCCCACATTTTTAAACCATTCCTTGTTCCCCTATTGCGCACAGTTTGCCTTTAAGAATGTTGCCCATTTCACAAAGAAAATGCAGGAATGTTGCTCTGTTGTCTCTTGCAAGCCGCTATCCCTGCCCTGACAGCTATTCACACGCAATTGCCAATTACGACCTGCCTAATTATTATTCATTGGGGAAGTTGTTTTGCGACCCTTTGCAAATAGAAAATTTGCTATTCAACCTATTTGTTCATAGGTCACATCACAAATTGCATTCCCATTTGCAAACCAGTTGATGTGCAAACTGCATATCCCTTATTTGCGACTGGAAATTATACATCTGTCCCTGTAACGTTTCAAAACATGATGGAACATTTAAAACAATTTGATGGAGGTGAATGGGCTTACATCGCACAGGTTCACAGAGCAATTGATACCTCTAACGTTCTATATTCCAAACTTGCACCTGGGACGTATAGACTACCTTACATCAGCAGGGATGCACAGCTGAAGGGAGGTGACCAGTGCATAACTAGTCTTCCATCCTTAGAGACATCCCAGATAGCTTCAGCCTCGATAAACTCCCGCACCCTGCATTGCAGACAGGCAGACCTGGATACTAAGTGAATGGGAAATTGGTTTTGTCACCTGATCTCAGTAAAGGGAAACACCAGCTGCACCAGAACAGTGTGAGGGTGCTACAGACCTCCTTTTAAGTGAAAAAAATTCTCAGTATAAAGCACCCCTATAATCTCGAATCCTGCTCAAGCCAAGGCATCATCTCCCTAAACCTTTGCATCAGGTCTTGGTTCGATAATGGAGAAAGTTACAGTGTCACACAAAGGGGCCATCTTCCCTCATCTCTTTCTCTATCCTCCTGTAGGTCATTAAAGGCTCTTGGCTTATGATCTATTGCAGTGCTTGTGGCAGAGCCAACTACACAACAGGCTACACCAGAAGTACTGTTACTTTAATTATTCCTATACTTCTCCACCTCTGTCTTTGCATTCAAGAGTTAAGCTATCCCTAACCCTGGTTAGAAAAGAACTCAGATAGCACTAGTTATTTCAGTCTACATAGTCCTGAATTTACTTCAGATTACGTTACCTAAAATAAATTAGTTAATGGGTTAAGGGGAAATCCAAGAGCAGAGAGTCAACGGCGAAAGATAAAGACAAATGAGCTCCTGCAAAGGTAAATTGAATGCCAATGACAACTTGATACACAAACATGCATGTGCTCAAGAGATACAGTCGAGTGAATGAAATATTCCAATTTAATATGATTAGAATAAATGCCAAAAATGTGGGTAGGCTCGTACTACAAAATCCAATTTCAGGCCCGTCTATGTCCATTATGACAATGTTCATACAAAAACCAATTTTCAAGCAAAAGATAGCACTCAGAAGCTGTACTTCTGGTGATTCTCAGTCAATGGTGATCACAAAGAGATTTAGATTTATAAGTAAAAGAATTCACGTGTGGCAATCCACAGTGTTGTCCTTGACTCTTGAAATAGGAAACCATTTCCACTATTTTTTTGAAGACTAGCCAAAGATAGTCAGCTGTCCTATTTCTTTTTCTTAAAAATGTCTGGAGACCATTATCATGCTCCACATGTCTCCAAATGTTTTCGTACAGGCTCTCATTGGTTCCCCCACAGTGTACATTTTTTTTAGCTTAGGGCCTGAAAACAGGTGCTTGTCATGATAAAAAATTCAACACCATGGTGATCCAAATTTATTGGGTGCAGTCAATTTTGCTACTCCCACCTTTTGGGGAACAACATGCAAATTTTGCAGGCCCCATTGCAATTGAAAGAGGTCTCCTAATGATGTCTTGGAAGATGTTACTTAATGATTCAACAAACTGCGGGACATGCACAGGGCCATCCACACAATTGACAAATTGATCATAACTGCTATGATCATTTTGTTGAACATGTGGATGGATAAATTATTTGCAAATTGACTTATGTGCCCCCAATTTTGTGACTCATTTAAACTACTGGAACCACTTAATGGCATGCGAGCAGTTGGTGTGACCTTCTCACCATTTTACTAAACTCTTCACAATGCTACCGTGAGCTACAGTTAGAGCAATTGATCACACAGAATACATGTATACAGGTTTTTCTTGATTTTCTCATGTTCATCAGTTGAGAACCAATTAGACTGTAGTTTACCATAGCTCTGGGTCACCTCACTCTTGTCCACAACAGTTTATTACATTAAAATACGTATTTACCTCTAGAGCTGTAACATAATAGAACCAGCATGTGCATTTATGTGTCACGTAAGATCTACAAGAAGCTTGATGTGCCTTTCCTCCAATTCATTTTGCATAATTGGAAGAAATACCATACCTCTGTTAGCTGAACACGAAGCCATTCTGTATATTTCTTACTGATGAGTTCTGAGCCAGACCATGGCACAAAACTGTCACGTGGGTTGACAAACAAATAAAAACCTTCTTCATAATCAGTTTTGTCCATTATCTTAATTGAGACTCCATGTTTAGTAAGCCTCCTCAGGCCTACTGGAATCTTTTCATCATTCCATTTGTAAACTCTTGCACAGTTTATATCCAACTCAACATTGTTCCCGTTCTTAGAAATAAACTCGGATATTTCTTTGCAGCAACTGTAGCAGGGACTATAAGAGATGTAAAAAGAGACCTTGAATTTTGCTCCTGGATTAGGAATGTTTACGTTAACATACTGTTGCAATTCTTTTAAAACAAGTTGTTCTGCATGTTCGCCTTGTAGGTTGTTATAGGCAAAGCCCCACAAATTCCATAATTGCCTGTTGTATGTCTTCAATCCGAAGCACAACAATGTTTTGTAAAGACAATCTGCGTTGTAAAAGTTTTTCTGGAATTCCTCGGAAGATACAAACTCTCTCAATTTCAGAGGCATTTCATTTGAGCTGGATCTAAAAAAAAAAAAACAACGAAACACAGAATAGTAAACAAATTACAATAAAAGTTACTGAACATCACTGATGCTTTATAGTAATACTTCTGTTCATCTTCAGTGAAATTTCAGAACCGTATAGTGTTTTACTTCAAATTTAAATTTGTTTACACTTAACACATTGTAGAGAATCTTGTTATCCTCAGGAGAACTGGGCTGCAACTTACAATGGCAGCTGACACTGGTGTAATCATCACACAATCAATATAACACAACGAACCTACTGATGGGGAAAGGGACAGCAGTGAAGCTCTATATGGACTATGGTAAAGTTTCCCCCAATTTTACTGTACGGTTCAGATCTCATCATACATATAAAAAATCTTACTTCTGAACTTGTATTAAGACAATGTTACCCACTAAGCTAGAAAGATTACTAAGAAAGTTTGGAGAAAACAGCTTATAATGCAAAAAGAATAGTTCAAAGGAATAATAGAAAAGCAGAAAGAGGAGTAAGAATAAAGGTCTAGTGGAAGGACAAGTTATTGTGCTATTAGTGGGAAAGTACGAATTATATGCCAAATAGTGAAATATGTCTTTAGAGCAAGGTGCAATGTCATCCACATCAAAATAGTAGACATTTTGTAAGTTGCTGCAGGAGTGACAGTGATTGAAAAGTGCAAAATGCTAGATCAATGTTTGTCTCCGTGGAAAGTGGTTGTGGAAATGTTTTATTAAATGTGGAAGAGAAGGAGACATGAAAAAGATTGTGGTTTGTAGTGTGAATATTTGTGGGGTAAAAAATGAGATGGTGGTAGATTTATATCTCAGTTTACCACACTGTCTAAAGAGGTATGGTAGGATTTCGACCTAGCTATTCCCATAAAAACTCTGACTTCACGCAATAAAAATATATCTGCCCCCTGCTGTACCCCATACCTCCTAATGCTAAAAAAAGAGTGCAAAAAAGCAGAAAAAGGTGAAAGAAAGACTTTGGGGAAGCTACAAAAATACAGTACTGAGAGTCCCTGAGAGGGTTACCACTCTGAAATTAAAAAGCCCAAGCAGCATATTATGAAACTAAAATCAATGGTGCATCCAACTCCCCATGAGAAATGTTTCAAATGGTGAAATCACAATGGAAGCCCGCCTCAGACAACTCCTTCCCCGAACCATACAAACTGGCTGTAGTGAATTAGCACATTCTTTTCTAAAAAAACATCATCGACATTTATTCAGCCTTCCACAAGCAGATACAGACTCCGCTCCTAGTTCAACTAATGGTAACCAGGGAATGGAGGTAAGCACTTTCACAGACTTCCCCCTCCTAACCCCAGACAGCTTTGCAACCCTATTCAGCAAAGTAAAATCCGGATCCCCCTTGTGACCCAGCTCCGCCGCACATTCTCTCCAAAGCAGCTGATACCATTCTTCCCAGTATGCTCGAACTGGTTAATCTTTCCCTTCCAAAGGGAATAGTACCCCCATCGTGCTAACATGCTATGGTGAAAGTCCTCTTGAAAAAACCCAATCTGGATCCTCTTTGCCTAGGAAACTATAGACTCATCTTGCTTCTTCCTGGACTGAGTGAAGTAGTAGAAAAACACATAAACCAGTATCTTTCACATTTCCTAGAGGTAAACAATGTTCTCCATCCCACCCAGACTGGGTTTTATCCGAAACACAGCACAGAAACCGCCCTTCTGGCGGATGTAGATGAATAAAAAATGCTGCTTGATTGAGGAGGTACGGCAGCCATCATACTCCTCGATCTAAGTGCAGCTTTTGATACGGTAAACCATGACATTCTCATTGAAAGGACCAACAGTATCTGGGTCTGAGGTTCTGCACTAAGCTGGCTCAGATCTTTCCTGAAAGATAGAACTTTTCAGGTTTTTGATAAATCATGCTCTTCAGATATCTTCTCCCTAAATTGTGGAGTACCGCAGGGCTCCTCACTGAGCCCAACACTTTTCAATTTATACAAGCGCCCTCTCGCAGACATTGCACTATCACACAGCATTTCCATTGTATCATATGCCGATAATACCCAACTGGAATTCTCCCTTATCCCTGGACATGATCCTCACTCCCCCGCATTGGGACCCTGTCTAGAGAAAGTAGCAAGCTGGATAGCTAAGTCTTGCCTCAAACTAAATGGGGACAAGACTGAGCTCATGATAATAAGCAACAACTTCAATCCTCTCCTAAGCCTAGGTTGATCGGATTGTCTGGGCATGCCTCCAGCCCCCAAGATGGTTATCAAACTTCTGGGAGTATGAATGGACAATTTGCTCACAATGGAAACTCAGGCAACAAAACCTTTGGCCAGCTGCTACGGCATCCTCAGAATGCTCCGTAAGATCCTTCATTGGCTTCTGTTTCTTTCCAGAAGGATTGTGGTCCAGGCACTAATTATATCCTGCGGTGAGGAGTTTCAGTGGCGCACTCCACAAAGTTTTTTGAACAGTAATCAATGGTTGTAGCTAACCTGTCTTAACTGTTTTATCATGCTACTCAGTATGTGTGGGCTGCCCGTCCCACATACAGAATAAATGCATAGATTGATCAGGTAAAAGGGTTGCCTGATGAAACTGGGTGCACAGCTGTGTCAATGTTCGTGTGTTTAAACCAATTTTATACCATATATTACACAAAATGAATCAATCACATAATCAAACAACATCAATGATGTGTATCCGTCAACATTCTCATTTTTACTAAACAAAAAAATATATCCTGTCGATACAAATCTTTTTACATGGTTACAATGATATCTGTACATCTGTACAAAAAAACGGAATAAATTGAACAGTAAACATGTTTTTGCTTGAATGGAGTTCCACTTATCCGTGAAGTGCCCTATGCATTTCTGGACGAATAGTCCCTTCTTCAGGGGCCACTGAAAAACAAAAATATAACCAAATGTTACCATGAATAGATGCAAACCACTTATGCTTGCCACCAACGCCTTACTCAACCCAACAGGGTTTGATGACCTACATGCAAACCAAAATATACTCATAAAGCAGCATTTAAAAGAAGCCCAGAATGTATGTTGAACTGCACTTACTATCCCCAAGTATACGTGAGAGAGATGAACACTACTGCACACTGGCACATGCACTAAAAAAAAGAAAAAACAAGTGTGCGGCGACCTCCACAGTGTCACTGCTGATGCTCTAAGACCGCTATCACCACAGTGGTAAAACATGATCATGCTTAATGGACGGAGAGACATGTAACTTACAGCACCAATACTTACTGCAACACGCAGAGTACATCAAGTACCTATCAAACTGTGTTCAAATCAAATTAACCGTGGAATCCTAAAAACGACGTGATAATAATTAATATTGGCGTCCCTGATCAAACACTATAGGGGAAAGTGAACAAGTGAACCACAATACTACTATACCTTCTGTTAAATCGAAAAGAGCTACACACTGCTGCACCTATCTGTAATAAACCAACACAACTCATGAGTCAATCGTGCCACAACAAGTAACTCTATGGGGTTCGGCTGTCCATGTTCCTTCTACGCTTACCTTATAACGAAACCCGTTGAAGTTCAATGCAGTGTTCTCGCTATGTTGTGAAAACGAGTGGCGAGTTACTCTGGTGTTTAGAACGAAAAGTTCCTGCGTCTGTACCGTGCCGATCACCTGATCGTAGCTCCACCCATCCCCTAATGGCAGAGAAATCCCTAGCTATCTTGGCGGCCATGATGGCAAAGGAACGAGGTAATAGATTAACTATAAGAGAGATCGTTAACCATCAGCATATATATAAAAATACCGCTGTTCCCCCTATTACAAGCAGCTGAATACAGTGTGTATTTAACCATAGTCAGCAAGACTATATACTCACTATTAATAAAACATGCTGAATTTACTTGACGAAATAACGATATTCCCAACAACCGAAATTCGCAAATAACAACTGAGTGTGAATTAGGAAAGGGTGATATTTTCGTTGGTGTAACCGAAAAAATAACCGATGAAACCCAAGTCCAGAGCACATGCTGTTCTGTGGAAATAGTTCAAAACATATGTAAACACATTAGCGCTTCCAGAAAATACTTCAAAAAAAGTCACTAAACCAAATAATTGTGACAGTGCTAATGTACCCGAAAATTATATACTACCCGACACCTAAACATGCCTAATGTGTGACTAAGAAAAATACTATGATGATATAGCTTATACCATACATGTAGAAGGGCTGCACTGAGAAATTAGACTCTGGTATGTAAAATGTACCAGCTGAACTCCACCCCCATTACAACTTCAATTTCTTGGATACTAGATATGATTATAGCAAGCAAACCGAAAGTTGCACCAAGGTAACACAGTCTGTTCATTATGTCAAGTACATAGTGTCATCAATTTACAACAGTATGTCAGTCATAAGTATATCTCATGGTGAAAAACGGGTCAATGAGATCCTTACCCCTTCTATAGTACAAACGTTGACTCATGTGAAATACACCACATGATAAATTTACAACAATGTGTTGATCTTGAACTTATAAGATAAAGCAAGGCATGTGAACGAACCAGTGTGCTTATATTCTTATTGTGCATGTCATTGATATACTCTGATAAATAAATATACAATCAGGATAGAACTGAATGGTTCTGGGTAACTTGACCTGTTATAGGAAGCAGCTCAAATCTAATTTGTCATTGAGACCGAGTGGCATCATTGTATTGAATCTTTTTATCCAATGGACTTCTTTTCGGGACAATGTCTTACTTGGATCTAAGCCCTCTTTCTGCTTTACTTTTTCCAAGACCAGAAATTGCATTTGGGCTATATTATGGCGTTGCTCCAGCCAATGAACCACTAGATTTGAGTTGGTGTTTTTCGTCCGAATCACAGGAGAAAACATCACATTGAAACACAACTGTAACACCATGAACGTAATTTATTGTGTGAAATGTCCCTGTGGACTATTGTACATAGGGAAAACTGAAAGAAAAGTAAAAATAAGGATTGGCGAACATAAAAGTATGATTCGGATGAAAAACACCAACTCAAATCTTGTGGTTCATTGGCTGGAGCAACGCCATAATATAGCCCAAATGCGATTTCTGGTCTTGGAAAAAGTAAAGCAGAAAGAGGGCTTAGATCCAAGTAAGACATTGTCCCAAAAAGAAGTCCATTGGATAAAAAGATTCAATACAATGATGCCACTGGGTCTCAATGCCAAATTAGATTTGAGCTGCTTCCTATAACAGGTCAAGTTACCCAGAACCATTCAGTTCTATCCTGATTGTATATTTATTTATCAGAGTATATCAATGACATGCACAATAAGAATCTAAGCACACTGGTTTGTTCACATGCCTTGCTTTATCTTATAAGTTAATGATCAACACATTGTTGTAAATTTATTATGTGGTGTATTTCACGAGTCAACGTTTGTACTATAGAAGGGGTAAAGATCTCATTGACCCGTTTATCACCATGAGATATACTTATGACTGACATACTGTTGTAAATTGATGACACTATGTACCTGACATAATGAACAGACTGTGTTACCTTGGTGCAACTTTCGGTGTGCTTGCTATAATCATATCTAGTATCCAAGAAATTTAAGTTGTAATGGGGGTGGAGTTCAGCTGGTACATTTAACATACCAGAGTCTAATTTCTCAGTGCAGCCCTTCTACATTGTATGGCATAAGCTATATCATCATAGTATTTTTCTTAGTCACACATTAGGCATGTTTAGGTGTCGGGTAGTATATAATTTTCGGGTACATTAGCACTGTCACAATTATTTGGTTTAGTGACTTTTTTTGAAGTATTTTCTGGAAGCGCTAATGTGTTTACATATGTTTTGAACTATTTCCACAGAACAGCATGTGCTCTGGACTTGGGTTTCATCGGTTATTTTTTCGGTTACACCAACTAAAATATCACCCTTTCCTAATTCACACTCAGTTGTTATTTGCGAATTTCGGTTGTTGGGAATATCGTTATTTCGTCAAGTAAATTCAGCATGTTTTATTAATAGTGAGTATATAGTCTTGCTGACTATGGTTAAATACGCACTGTATTCAGCTGCTTGTAATAGGGGGAACAGCGGTATTTTATATATATATGCTGATGGTTAACGATCTCTCTTATAGTTAATCTATTACCTCGTTCCTTTGCCATCATGGCCACCAAGATAGCTAGGGATTTCTCTACCATTAGGGGATGGGTGGAGCTACGATCAGGTGATCGGCACAGTACAGACGCAGGAACTTTTAGTTCTAAACACCAGAGTAACTCGCCACTCGTTTTCACAACATAGCGAGAACACTGCATTGAACTTCAACGGGTTTCGTTAGAAGGTAAGAATAGAAGGAACATGGACAGCCGAACCCCATAGAGTTACTTGTTGTGGCACGATTGACTCATGAGTTGTGTTGGTTTATTACAGATAGGTGCAGCTGTGTGTAGCTGTTTTCGATTTAACAGAAGGTATAGTAGTATTGTGGTTCACTTGTTCACTTTCCCCTATAGTCTTTGATCAGGCACGACAATATTAATTAATATCACGTCGTTTTTAGGATTCCACGGTTCATTTGATTTGAACACAGTTTGATAGGTACTTGATGTACTCTGCGTGTTGCAGTAAGTATTGGTACTGTAAGTTACATGTCTCTCCGTCCAATAAGCATGATCACGTTTTACCACTGTGGTGATAGCGGTCTTAGAGCATCAGCAGTGACACTGTGGAGGTCGCCGCACACTCGTTTTTTTGTTTTTTTCATTTTTTTCGTGCATGTGCCAGTGTGCAGTAGTGTTCACCTCTATCATGTATACTTGGGGATAGTAAGTGCGGTTCAACATACATTCTGGGCTTCTTTTAAATGCTGCTTTATGAGTATATTTAGGTTTGCATGTAGGTCACCAAACCCTGTTGGGTTGAGTAAGGCGTTGGTGGCAAGCATAAGTGGTTTGTATCTATTCATGGTAACATTTGGTTATATTTGTTGTTTTTCAGTGGCCCCTGAAGAAGGGACTATCCGTCCAGAAATGCATAGGGCACTTCACGGATAAGTGGAATTCCATTCAAGCAAAAACATGTTTATTGTTCAATTTATTCCGTTTTTTTGTACAGATGTACTGATATCATTGTAACCATGTAAAAAGATTTGTATCGACAGGATATATTTTTCTGTTTAGTAAAAATGAGAATGTTGACGGATACACATCATTGATGTTGTTTGATTATGTGATTGATTCATTTTGTGTAATATATGGTATAAAATTGGTTTAAACACACGAAAATTGACACAGCTGTGCACCCAGTTTCATCAGGCAACCCTTTTACCTGATCAATCTATGCACTAATTATATCCTGCCTGGCCTACGGGAATTCCCTATACTTAGGAGCATCAAAAGTCGAAACCAAAAAACTCCAGGTTGTACAGAATGCTGCTGCCCGAACCGTGCTCAACATCCCTAGACACAACTCCGCCCGGAAGGCTTTAGCCACTCTTCACTGGCTCCCGGTCGAGCAGAGAGTCCAATTCAAGGCCCTATGCATTGCACATAGGGCACTTTTAATTATAGGCCCGTCCATCATCCGACCTCTGCTCTCACCCTACACCCCCAGTAGAATTCTTAGATCTACCAATGCAAGACTCGCCACGGTTCCAACTATAGGAAGAGCAAGAAGCGGAGGGCGCTCATACAGGTACAATGTGGCCAAGCTATGAAATGCCCATCCTCACAACATGCGGCTAATGGACAATGAACTGGCATTTCGGATATCTTCAAAAACCTGGCTATTTGACAACTAAAACTTCCAAGCCCCATTAAGCATCTGTGTTGCGCTTCTAGTGCTGGGATGCCCAAGGGTAGCCATGCGCTCTACAAATGTGCATAAGATAAGATAAAATGTGTTTCGGGGAAGCATGGACGAATGCTTAGTTCCCATGGATGGTAACCCTAATAGACATAGTGGGCAGTCTAGCCAACATGTTGTGTTATGATAATTTGGAATTTGAATTTAAAGGGAAGAAGGCAATGAGGACACTGTATAGGGGAATAGCGGTCCCTCAAAGCTAGAATGGAGAGACCAGGTAAGTTAAGGACAAGAGGAGATGTTAATTGTGAGGAACACGTTTTAGGAGTGAAACAAGTGGGCAATGGGGTTCAGGAGGAAATTCCAGAGGCATTCAGTGGTGCTATTGGCATGTTGAAGTATTATGGGCAACATATTTGTTTAAAAGATGATACTGTACTACCAATGTATAATGTGAGGAATATTTCTTTGGCAGTGTGACAGGAAGTTGACACACAACCTAAAAGACTGGAGGTTTGCAGGTACAATAGAGTCCATGTATGCCTCCTGGTGGGTGATCCCCTTGGTGGTTGCCTGATGTAGGAGAAAAAAAATGCATCTGCTGATTTAAAGGACTTATAAATGAGAAAACATACATTGACAATTTACTTAACTACAAAATGGCAAATACGTGCTCAGGTGAGAGGTGTTAAGGTCTTTAGCACTATAGATTTTAGGTCAGCGTACCAGCAAATATCGCTGCACCAAGAATCTAGGCCTGTAACAGTGTTTATTAGCCCTTTTGGGTGCTTCCAGCCTAAATGGCACTTCATTGACCTTGTCCTGACTACAGTGGTTTTAAAAAGAATAATGCATTGTTTGTTCAGTGGTTAGGAAGGTCTAACGTAGTCCAAAGATGATTTCTTGAGAACAAGATCAGACCAGAAAGAACATGATCGTAGATTTTAAGGGCATCAGGTGCACACAAAGAAAATGTGTCAACTGTAGAATAGAAATAAATTCAAAATTATAGTGGATTTACAGACACACTTAGGGAATAAGTTGAGTAGCTTGTGCGTGCATCCTAAAAACGTTTTGCTGGACTCATCATTAAAAGCTCAGCCACTAACCAAAATGAAAAGCTTCAATCTTTCTTTTTGTGTCAACAAACTTTGTGCAACATATGTAAAAATAAGTTTCAATGTATAATAAATGCATCAAAGAAACATAAAAAATTACAACTTGGGGTGACAATGCAAATAGAACAAGCATTGGCATAGCCAATAGGTCTCGCTTTTGGGACCTTATAAGTATTTAGTTATGCAGCACAATATCCTTGGTGCAACAACATCAACTGTTGCATGGCTAAACACTTATAAGGTCCGAAAGGCGAGACCTATTGGCTATGCCAATGCTTGTTATTCTTTGCTCTCAGGTTAGATTCTATTTGGGTTTTCTGAATTCCTCTCACCTGGGATGTATGCCAAAGTAACGTTGATAAAAATATCGTTTGACAGACACGCTGGGTCCTAAATATATCATTTACAAAACTATCATCTTATGTGGTGAAGATTTACTATTATTAACTATTGAGGTGATATTTTTGTAAACAATAATTAGGACGCGACATCTGTCAGAGGATATTTTGCCTGTCACATGTTGGTACCATGCCAAGGGGGGCATCTGTAATTTGAGCCACCCCTCCTAAAGTTAAATATTTGTTTGACTAGGTCTTGGTCGATGTGTATCTGATATGTTCACAAGGCGGCAATACATTTCACAAAATGATGTGGATGCTGAATGGGAGGACGGGGTACCAAGAATGTGATGGACAGCTGTGCGCATGGCAGGGTGCATCAAACCTGGCAGGTTGCTGAGGGCGAGGAAAGCCTGGTGAAAGACTAGGAGGGTGGCAAGGTGCTAGGAGAGTGCCAGGGTGCTACAAACGTGGCACCATGCGAAAGGGTAGGGTAGTGGGCCAACAGCGTTGGCGAAGGCTATGGGTGCTGAGAGAACTGCAGGAAAGAGAGCGGTGGCAGGGTGCTGACAGGGTGGCACGGCGAGGAAAGAGTGTATGGCAGAGTGTTGACAGTCTGGCAGGGCGAGGAGAGGGTGGCAGAGTAAGGAGGGAGTGCCAGGGTGTGGAGAGTCTGCCAAGGCGAGGAGAGTGTGGCGGAGTAAGGAGGGCATGGCATGATGTAGAGAGTGGCAGGGGGAGAAGGGAGTTGCACAGAAGCCAGTGTGGCGCACCACTACTTACAGCCACCACAGCAAGAACAGATGTACGTTGGGCGAACAGTTAAGGGTACAGGGTAGCTTTCGAGTCGACGATGGTGCATACTATGCTGGAGGACTGTATTTTGTGGATGTTTAAGAAAATGGCAAGAAAAAGGAAAAAGCTGTGAATGCGCATCTTAAATGCACCTTACTCTATTCCATGATGGAGAAACCTCAAGAGTTCGTGAATTCCAAACGCACGTATCATTTTAATGCAGTGTCATTAAAAGGTGACGCTCTGGTTTTATCAAAATGCTGACTAGGCTTATTTAGGGTCAAAGGTGCTGCTCCGCCGGCTCACTATAGATTCAACGCAAGGCCCGCGGTGCCACCTCTGACATCCCCTTTCAGGCGGCGGGTCTGTTCGAAGCTGCGCCCTCAAAGACAGCTCTTAAGGGGGACGCTTTTAGTTTGGTATTAACTTGGACCTCTCTTGCTGTCCAAGCGACCCCATCCCATCCTTCAGCGCCCTTCTTGTCCCACCGAACGAGCTGAAAGTCACACTCAGCACAAAATGGGCGCGTCAGAAAGAAGAATGCACTCCTGGGATGAAAAAGAGATGCACACAATGGCGCCGACTCACAAGGTCGCCAGAAGGGACAGCCCCTGGCCGATACTGATAAAAGGGGGAGACATAAGAGAGATCTCGATAGATCCGAAGGAGGAGACAGGGCAAGGCTGGCCCACCTAAACAGAAGAGACCCCCATAAACGGCCACGGTCAGCAGAAAACGCGCACAGCCCTTTTCATGCTAGCTTTTTGGCGTCCTTGGGCTCCGAAGGGAAGAGTAATAAATAGCCGAACAAATCGATAGTGGATTGTGATATTAACGGGCAGGCTGAAAGGCTGGGTTGGAGATATTTACTGGGCGTGGCTGCTTTAAAAGAATTGTTGTTTCTTTCAACAGGATCATAGTGCACACAATGTTGCAAATTCACACGTGTATATAAGTACACGTGAGGACATCTGTGTGCGTGCATGAGTGCATACATTGGGAGTATGTGTGTGGAGGTTATTCCACATTTGAATTATATATGTGCATTAACATGGAGCTATTACGATTGACACAAAATCGGTATTAGGAGTTTTAATGTGTTTTTCTGGCATAGATGTGTTTTTCTAGCATAGACTAAACTAAGTCTCAGTTAGGACACAACTCCATCTTTATAAAATGGCTGCTACGTCATAATGTTCATTGTGTGTTTATATGTTTCGCTGGCTGGCACATGCAGCAAAATGTGCACTGTTTGTTCCGTAATGATTTGCTGGTCTCGAAGAAACTATGAAGGAAGCCTATTTGTTACTTTCAAGGACCTTCCCGATTGCTCGCTAACGCACAAATGTGTGTGTAGACTCATGGCACTGGTTCAACAGCCTATTTTTATGTGCTTGCTTCTCCTAAAACATACTGACAGGATGTAATTGGGTTTATGCTCAAAATGTAAGATGGACTGGACCATATGGCAGGGCCTACTTAAAGTTTCATCATACTTGGAAAAAGTTATTGGAAAACTCTTGGATGTAGTAAGTCAAAAGCTGGCGTTTCCAATGTGTTTGGTAATAATCGGAGTAACTTACAGTATGGTAGGGTGGTGGTCGGACAGTATTAGCTAATTGTCAGTAGCAACGTCCATTGCATTTTATTTTATTATGAAAAATCATAGAAATTCTGATCTTCCAAAATGTAAGGAGAACTAGAAGTAAATGCAACGAATGTTGCTGACTGAGACAATTTAAAAGTCATAGAATCGTGTGAGCCAGTATGAAAAGATAAGGGAAAGAATGGATGCCTATATCTGAGAGGAGGAAGGAAGCGATGCTCCACCAGGAGCTTCAGTTACGTAAAGCTTCATATGCGCTTTGGAAAGAAGTGATGAAGGTTTATTATCTCATTGTGAAAACTCATTATTTGTGTAATATCAGACTGCTTAGCATAACAAGCATTTGAAGGCACGAGCGGGGAGGAGGGGGGGCGACGCGAGTGGTGCGCGCGCCATAGCGAGTCATCTGGTATTAATTATTGCGCCCGTGTCAGGGCACGATAATTGAAACCACATGGCGCCCGTGCGGGTAACCGCAGGGAAAAGGCCATGACGCACGAGCGTCTGGTCAGCTTTTTCAAACCCCCTACATAAAGTCTTCACCAGAAGCAGCGCTTGCGCGCTACTCTAGGCTCGACCTAAAAATACTTTGAAGTTTCAAGTGATCACTTTAAAGTCGAGGGGCTTTTGAAGGATACACTCTAAAATTGAAAGATCGAATCTCCAATGATGTATGAAATAAGGAAAAATGCAATGTATTCTCTGAAAAAAGATGGTAAAATGGACAATATGACAGCTTTTGCATCACTTTCATTCATAAAAGCAGAAGAAATGTAATCTGGTCTACAAAAAAACTCTGCTGTCTGTGAGTGTGTGAATGCGTGAATGCGTGTGTGTGTGCATGCATGTGTGTGTGTGTTGAATTAGTTATAAGTAGCGGACATAAACCGTTGACCAAATTGTTGACCTTAAAAGCAATGTTGAAAGCATCGGGGCATGTGGTGAGTGTGTCTTCAGGAATGTTCTTACATGCTTGAATGTGTTATATGAACCAATAATGTTACAGTAGATTTCTTGTTGCACGTGCCAGTGGAACTGGAAAGAGTTTTGAAAGGGATACATCAGTACAGCAGTGCCATTTAGGAAAGGGTGTTTCTCGGAAAGCGAGCATGGGAGTGAAGAAGATGAAGCACTAAAAAGATGGATTTGGGAAGGTTCTCCTCATAAGGTATTATAGATTGAAACATTTTGCGTGGAGAGGATGAAAAGTAGTCCCTTCTTGGACAATCAAGTGAGGTCAAAAGTGGCATTTAGAGATGTGGAAGACCAAGAAGAGGGTAAAGAATGACTTTAAGTGGCATGATTGGAACAAGTGTTGAAAAAGTGACAAGGGTATATGTGGCATATATTGAATGAGATGACATATTATATTCCATACATAGTACATCCTGACCTGTAATCGGGAAAATTAGCTTTCAAGTTTATAAGCCTTATTTAGCTTGGTGCAGAGGAAGGTAAATGTCTCTTAGTGTTGACTAACTAATGTAGTAAAGGTTCAGAGGTAGAAAAAGGGGCACAAATTATTACAAAAACGTTTTTACAGTTCTTGAAAATCATTTTTAGTAAAAAGTGGGTGCCAAAATGCCTAGTAGCAACTGCACTCTACTAACATCAGAAAAACTAAGGATGCTTTGCTAAGTTACATACATTTATATTATTATAGCATCCAATGGATAATGGTCTCCAAGAGACATTTAGTATAGTTCTGAAGAGAATGATTCAGTTGGCTTGCAAGGGAGTGAGAGTCAGAAACATTAAGTCAATGAGATGGTGTGGGCATATTGCATAATGAAGAATACCAACCTTACAAAACCCCAACCTTACAAAAAAAGCAGCTAAAGCCTTTAAACACAATTTTTAAAATCTCACCCGGAAACCCCAATCTCTGATCCTTACTTCTCAACTAACAAAGGACACATAACTAATAACATTATCTTCTATACAGAAAGAAGAGCACAATGGAGGAAAGCCTTTCTCACCCTATTCTCGATCACCTCCACGAGGAAAACAGCATATGGACTCACGCTATCTATCACCCCCTCCCCAATCTATAAAGCCGCAGCAACAATCACCATCTATAATAACGGGATCATCCTAATGCAATCATCGGACCGTAACCTAAACCTACTAGATAACATCTTTCCCCTCATCAAGGAAAAAGTGACAAGATCCCTTCCCACCTCCCCAGCCAATCACAATTACAGCTTACTTACCATCTCCCGGCCTGACCCCCTGTTTATTCATTCTCCCCCGATCTCCCCCCTACATACTCACTTACCCCAGACCTAACCGTCACCCCTAGCGAGAACACACGGCTCCCTGAATCATACCCGGTCCCCAACACCATCGATGACACCACGGTTCCACTCACACCCCTCACCCCTATATCCCCCATACCGACTTACCACCCCCTCTCGCCCCTCACCAACTCTCCCACTGTCCCTCACACACCCCACTTCCATACCACCTCACATCCTCATGATGACACACATCTCCCCAACTCCTTCCCCTCCTCCAACAACAGCAATACTTACACTGTCCCAATTTCGCCCTACACCCCTAACTCTTCACATCCTTTTGTCCCTCCCGTCCCTTCTCCCCTCACCACAACTCCAACCGTCCCATGCATAACCCACACCCCTTCACCCCCCGCCTTCTCACACCCACCTTCTATAGACAACCACACAGGGAGACTGCAACACATTTTACCAGATTACGATTCCCCCTCAAACCACATACATGGGTCAACCTCTCCTCCCTCACCCACAGTCCACACTCTAAACATGGCACTGCTCACTCCAGATCACAGACTAGATGAGATATTACTATCTCTGCAACAAGTCATAAATGATATCCAAAAGCTACATGACCTGATTCTACAACAACCCAAGCTCACGCGTCCTGAACTAGAGGCTAGAACATACCTACACATCAAAAACTCGAAATGCACCCAACAACTACACACAAGCTCCCATAATCTGGAACCCCCAAGATGGAGAACAATACCCTACCCCAATGCCTCATCCCGTCCGGTCCGGAGAAAAAACCCTCTATCTACTAAAGACTTAAGCTCCCTACTCCGTTCTTATGAGCCACCATATCTCCCACCCAATTCGGGACTCCCAGATAACGTACATAAACATTCCTTAATCCAATCCATCCCTACCAATACCCACAGAGTTATAAGACACAATGCTAGAGGCATAGTTGAAAACAACCTCACGCGAATCCCCCTCATACCTGAACCAAACTCAACACCCACCATAAGTCGGCTAAAATGTATACTCCTAAACTGTAGCTCGGCATCACGACACGCAACCGATATAGCTGACTCATACTCACTAATGAACCTGACCTATTAATCCTGACTGAAACATGGCTAAACGAATCATCTTCACCCATCTTGGACATACTGGTTCCCCCAAACTATGACATCACAAGACTAGATAGAATTGATAGGCCAGGTGGTGGTATCGCTTGCATTCATCGGAGCAATCTATCAGTGAACAAATCCAGCTCGCCTGTATTATCCTCCTGTGAATACCTCTGTTTAAAAACTGAAATATTGTGCTGTTCCTAAACAATCCAGAAAAATGGTTAAGCAGGTCACAGTAGTTTTCTACATCCAAATAGATGGGAATCCATTTATTTGGAATGTAATGCCCTCACACACCCCATAGGGTGTCATGCTTCATCATCGGGCTGCTCCTCGTCTGGCCGGCGCTGCAATGCCTGACGGGCTCCCAATAAGGGGCACTTTGGCGGAGATCTTTTTTCCAAGTAGCCGTTTAGTGCCGTGGGGGTGAGGGGTCTAGTGAGTGTAGATGTAAAAATATATGATATGAAGTGTGAATTAAAACAGGGTTGGGAGTACCAACAAGAACTACTTTAATTGTGGGGTCTCCTACCCTGATTAAAAATAATTGAAAGGCGCACTGCTAAGGTAATGTCTTAGATACGGCGCTCTTCCATGTAGTCGGTCAACATGTTTCTTCGCATTTTCTATAGTTTTAGAAGCTGATTCTTCAGGACCTATAAAAATAGAAGACTATCTACACTATGTACATTATGGTGGACCTAAACTAATAATATATTAAGTACAAATTCATGACCACCGTACCTTACTCTGTCTAGTGGCTAGTAGTGTAGGTTCCAATCAAAAATGAGTTTTTGCTTCATCAATCCCCGGCAGATCAGAATATGAGGAACTTCCTCACATCGGTTGCGAAGTCCGCAACAGATCCTTAGACCTACCCTCAGTTGCCCGAACCCGGCAACTGAGGGTAGGTCTAAGGATCTGTTGCGGACTTCGCAACCGATGTGAGGAAGTTCCTCATATTCTGATCTGCCGGGATTGATGAAGCAAAAACTCATTTTTGATTGGAACCTACACTACTAGCCACTAGACAGAGTAAGGTACGGTGGTCATGAATTTGTACTTAATATATTATTAGTTTAGGTCCACCATAATGTACATAGTGTAGATAGTCTTCTATTTTTATAGGTCCTGAAGAATCGCTTCTAAAACTATAGAAAAATGCGAAGAAACATGTTGACCGACCACATGGAAGAGCGCCGTATCTAAGACATTACCTTAGCAGTGCGCCTTTCAATTATTTTTAATCAGGTAGGAGACCCCACAATTAAAGTAGTTCTTGTTGGTACTCCCAACCCTGTTTTAATTCACACTTCATATCATATATTTTTACATCTACACTCACTAGACCCTCACCCCCACGGCACTAAACGGCTACTTGGAAAAAGATCTCCGCCAAAGTGCCCCTTATTGGGAGCCCGTCAGGCATTGCAGCGCCGGCCAGACGAGGAGCAGCCCGATGATGAAGCATGACACCCTATGGGGTGTGTGAGGGCATTACATTCCAAATAAATGGATTCCCATCTATTTGGATGTAGAAAACTACTGTGACCTGCTTAACCATTTTTCTGGATTGTTTAGGAACAGCACAATATTTCAGTTTTTGAATAGCATTTGGGCATTTGTGCTGGACCTTAGAAAAAGCCCTCCTGTCCCCCCTTTTTGTATACAATACCTCTGTTTAGACATCTCTAGCAATAACAAATCAATATGCTCACTACACACATTCTACCACCCCCCAGGGGATAACCTCTCCTTCATCGAACACCTAATGGAAATTCTAGCTACTAATGATGGACTACAAAATATTCAAATATTCCTTGGTGACTTCAACCTCCACTGGGAGGACCTGAACGACCCAGGGGTCAACAGCCTCAAAGCTTTCCTATCAGACCTTAACCTTACCCAAATCTGTAATCGCCCCACACACGACAAAGGGTCAACCCTCGATCTAGTAATGTCATAAGCTAACTCCACTCAACTTGAATCGATCCTTCCCTGTGACTGGTCTGACCACCACATCATTACATTTCACATCAATGAATCAGTTAAACTACTCTCTGCACAACCCATGAGAACGAAAACTTGGAAGAGGAATCTAAAAAACGTAGGTTCAGACCTACTCTCAACATCTAATCCTAACTTCTTCCTTCCCCCTGAAGGCCTAGCCGATGTACAAGGCCTGACTAACCATTACTTCCAATCCATGAACATGGTACTAGACAAAATAGCTCCACTACAGCTGAAAAGAGTCACCACTAAGGACTCAAAACCCTGGTATGATGGTAGTTTAAATGAAGACAGACGAGTCCTAAGATTAATTGAACGACAATGGAGATCTACACCCTCCTCTGACCACCTCAAGCTACTAAGAACTACAAGAAACAGCTACTACAGAAAGATCAGATGATCTAAAGCTAACTTCTTCAGTAATCAACTAGACCAAGCCAAGAACCGTCCCAAAAAGCTATTCGAACTAATCAAAACCCAAACTAAGGGTGTACCCCCCCATCAACATGCTAATCCCGACACACTACCCAATTGTGAGGAATTTGCCTCCTTCTTCACTATGAAGACTGAAACCATAAAGACTGACCTGCTCAACGACCTAATATCCCTTTCTAACACTCAGATGGACACTTCATTACCTCCACCAAGAGCCCCACTCATTTGCCCCTCAAAGTTCGTCCTCAAAAACAACGCATCATGGTCCTCCTTCAACACTTACAGTGAAGAAACTATACTAAAAACGCTAACAACCTTGAATCCCTCCAGCCACTTCACAGACCCTCTTCCTGCAAACTACCTAAAAGACTTCATACCACTGTTACTGCCCCTATGGACCAGGATTATAAACATCTCCCTCCTTCAAGGAACCATCCCAGAAATCCTTAAAACAGGACAGTTATCCCCTATCTTAAAGAAACCAACGGCGGACCCAGCGGACTTAAATAACTATCGCCCGATATCCAACATCCCCACTCTTGCCAAACTCTTGGAAAAATGTGTTAACATGCAGCTTAGCAATCACATTGATCAATTCTAACTGCTCAACCAATATCAATCAGGCTTCCGTGCAGGTCACAGTACGGAATCTGCCATGACCCACATAATTGACGACACACTAAAAATCCTTGACCAAAACGAAGCCTGTTTACTAATCTTACTTGACCTATCATCGGCATTCGACACCCTCAAACACGACAACCTGCTCGAGCTCCTGAAACACAGAATGGGATTATCCGGACCTGTGCTTACCTGGTTCACCTCCTTCCTCCAAAACAGATCACAAAGATTCAAGGTTAATCAATCCCTATCCAAACCCGTCCCAGTCACTTTAGGAGTACCTCAGGGATCATCCCTCTCACCCACACTTTTCAACCTTTTCATGGAACCTCTCACCGAACTGCTCAGCTTCTCCAATGTTCACTATCACATGTACGCAGATGATACTCAACTCTACATAAGGATCCACTCACTTGAGGACATTAAATCTCTCAACTCAACGCTTCAAAAAACACAGACCTGGATGGCCGAAAACCACTTGAAACTAAACACCCTCAAAACTGAATTCCTCTTAATCGCCCCCCCAACAAATCGACCACCATCCTCGATTGGATGAATCACCTAACAGCACTCAAAGGTCAACCTCTCTTTATCGACTCAGCGAAATCGCTGGGAGTGACTCTGGACAGAAATCTAAACATGCAGAAGCATATCAGCGCCTCTACAAAAGAAGCACATTTCCAGATGAACACTTTGAGAAAACTGAAACCTTTCCTGCCCGCGAATGACTTCAAACAGGCAGTTCAAGCTCTAGTAATCCCAAGAGTGGAATACAGGAGTGTCGCCCTTTGCGGCCTGCCCAGATCTCATACGACTGCTCCTCTTAGAGCCTCAATCAACACTGCTGCTAGACTCATCACAGGCTCCAAAAGAAACTGTCACATCTCACCTGACCTTAGAGTCCTCAACTGGCTACCTTTCGAGGCTAGAATTCATCTGAAAATCGCTTGCATGACGCACAAGGCCATACATCACAATACTCCGAGTTATCTAGCCCAGAAACTGGTACTCTCTTGTGGCAATAGATCATCCAGGAGCTCCAGGAATCTTCTTCTGAAACCGCAACGATTTGCCAAGAAGAAAACTTACAACCGGACCTTCTCAGGAATGGCCCCTAGAATCTGGAATGCTTTGCCCCCAGAAATAAGACTGAACCCTTCCACTGCTTCCTTCAAAAGAGAAGTGAAATCGATTCTCATGGCCAAATTTACCTGATCTACCCACATCTCAGTATATTTTATTCGCTAGTTGTATTATCTATCACTATGTATTAGTATCACTTATATTTTTCGATGTTTGGTATTTGTTTCTTACATCTGCCCTGTAAAGCGCTCTGATACCCGCAAGGGCCTTGTCCGCGCTACATAAAATCCTTCAAAATAAAATAAAAATAAAATAGCATAACTGGGTTTTCAACATTTGAGTTCCTGAGAGGACGAACAGTTAGATGCACGTGTATGCCTGGTGGGGAAAGGGCATCTGACAAGGTGTCTTGGACGAGAAGAGGGTAAGAGAAGAGTGACAGTGGAATAGAGAAGGTAAACTGGTACAGGACTGGAAAAATTAATACGTTGTAAAACAAGTAATGGATTGGTAATTATGTTCTCTCTCCGGAGATCTCCATTGCTAATCATAAGCACTTAGTAATCCCACCCAGGTGTGGGGATCCCAGAGAACTTCTTTAAAATATATCTTCTTAACAGACATTCGCCTTTCTTCAGGAAGGCCAAGCCTAGGACTTAATTTTGTTAAAAACATTTTGCAGCATATAAAGGAGGCTATACAGGTCATTTACTTTAATTTCTATATAAAAAAGGTAAAAATATAATTAGTAAAATAAGAAAAACTTTCATTAATTCAGTAATTTTTCTTATAAATATCCTTCATAAACCTTTTAAAAAAGAAATGGAGAAGGAATGGGACAATGCAGACATATAGGCTGCAGTACTGTAGTCATCAAAACTAACACTGCATCTTTAAGGTCTTACAGCCCTACAGTGTCCCATCATGCCCTGCAGGTGGCAATGACCTCAGTTCTTTTTTCTGGCTCCTGGTGACAGGACCTTGGAGCACTGATCTTTTTTCTCCACAAAATCTTTCTCAGACTATTTGTCAGCAGCTTTAACCGACGCCTTTCAACATTTAGAATGTTTTTCTATAATTTTCTGTCAGGAAAATAATTTTTCCAGGCAAATAAAATGGCATCTTTATTTGTCAAATATCCTACTTGTGGCAGAAAGAAGGACAAATCAGATCCTCATAATCTCTGTATTCTCTGCCTTCCTGACAATCACATTCCTGACAGATATCCACACTGCAAGACCTTCTCCAGATGCACCCTGAGGGATAGGGAGAAGATTAACCCTCAAGGAATTCAAAAGTGGGGCATGCAGCAAGAGGCGCAATCTGAAGGTGGGACTTCATGTGAGCAAGGAGAGGATCAGTCCTCTACCAGGGCTCCTCCACTTCCCTCTGAGGACTCCAGGAAAGGGAGACCTGAAATGAGGAGAATCCACAAAAACAACGTCATTCCTGGTCAACGTTGAGGACATCGATGTCGAGACGAGGTACAGTGGCAACTTGCTCGCTGTCTAGAAGGAGGCGACACTCAACGTTGAGATACAGAAGGTCGACATCGAAGGATTCCATGATGTCAAGACACAGGAGACATTCGACGTTGAGAGTGTCTATGACTTCGAGACATAAAGGACACTCAACGTCGAGAAGCCTTTCGATGTCGAGACCTACAAAATCTGCGGAAAGGGTCAGAAAAACAAGAGCAAGAAGTTTGCCATCAACTTCTGATTCAGAATACTTCAGTGCGTACTCTCCATTTTGCCAGTCCTTGTCCCAGATTTCCCACAATCTCCTCCATCGCATCCTCTAGCTCCTTCAGTGCCCACACCGCATGCTGCAACCCTGCCTCTCCCTCAGACAGAGGTACCTTTGAACGCTCCGGTGAGACCCCCAGCCACTCCACGGAGATCTAAGTCTCCCCTATCAAAATCTAGATTTCGCCACAGATCTCTATTAAGAGCCACTTCCAGACGTCACCGTCACAATTCTCAACATTCCTCGTCACAACTTTGACCGACTCTCCTCAGCCAAGAGTCTCACCAATTGCTGACATAAATACTTTTCAAGTAGTACTCATGCGAGGAGCTACAAAAGCCATATATCCAATCGCCTGCTCCATCAACGGCTACATCGGTGATATTTGAAACTCTCCACTAACGTTCTGCTTCTCAGCCTCTTCTGCCTCTGGTTCCAGGTTTGTCAGAACCAGATAAGGAACTTTTGCTCACACCAGCTTTAGCCAATGTAGGCCATGTAGGTCTCAGAAAACATGTATAATCCTCCGGGGCAGGACCCATTATTCCTGCAATCAGATCCTCCTATTGATTCTGTTGTTATCATGGCTGCGAAGAAAACTCATTCATGGTTCCACCAGACAAAGAAAGCAGGAAACCAGATTCGGTGGGACGCAAGGTAAGCAGCAATGCAGTTACCAACATGAAAGCTGCGAGCACATCCGCCCTCCTCGGCAGATATGTTAGATCCCTATGGGACAGACTCCTTTCAACAATTTGCAGATGATCACCCAAGAGACCGTAGGTAGGACTTCATAGAAATTTTAAATGAAGGTGGATGGTCTCTAACAAGGTGATCAGCACCGCTGCCAATTCATCTTTGCTAGCAGCCCATGGATTCTACCATGGATTAGCTCTCAGGCGACATTCTTGGCTTAATCTCAGTGCTCTGAAACAAGAATCTCAACAGAGGATTCTCAACCTTCCTTTCTCAAGTAACACTCTATTTGGAAGCCATATGGATGAGGAGATTGCTCGCATGAAAACTGAAATGGAGAGCAGTTGGTCTAGAAAAACGTAAAGAACACAGAAAGCACCCTTACAAGCCTTATGAGAGACATTTCTATCCACAGTGGGTTCAAACCGCTCAGTGGTCTCAAGGACACCCCCTACAGCATCAATAATGATCTTTTCAGCAGCATCAAAGGCATCAACCAAAGGGAAGAGGTGGCCACCAATCTGCTCAGCAAAAGACACACAATTGATGGACGGAATGCAGAACAAATCAAAACATTCACCCCCAGTCATGAGATCTGGGATAAATCCATCATTCTTTTGCTCACCATGCCACCCCAGTTTAGACCTGGGCATATGCAAATCAGCCTTGACCCTGTGCCTCATGGGAACAGTCCAGCCCGAACTGCCAAGCCAGGTCCTCCCTGGACCGGAAACAAGCGAGAAAGCAAAAGACACACAATTGATGGACGGAATAGCAAAAGACACACAATTGATGGACGGAATAGCAAAAGACACACAATTGATGGATGGAATAGCAAAAGACACACAATTGATGGACGGAAAGCCTCCAGCAGGTTCCAAACAATGAGCCTCTGCATCCTCTTCCTCTGTTACCCATTCTGGTAGGGGGAAGTATTTCCAAATATCCAGCAGAGTGGAATTCTATCACAAATGACGCCTGGTTAGTGAATATTGTACAGAATGGTTATTGTCTCAGATTCACAAGTCCTCCACCAAATATTCCACTATAACCATCCAATCTACATCTACAGATGCTGAGATCAGAAGTGAACATTCGTCTGCAGAAGCATGAGGTGGAGCCCATACTGCTCAACCAATGAGGAACAGGGATTTATTCCCAGTATTTCCTGGTGAAAAAGAAAGGTCCAAAAAATGAATTCAGACCCATACTAAATCTGAAAGTTGCAAACAAATGGATATGGAGAGAAAAATTCAGAATGGTAGCTGTCTATCAGATTTAACCTCAAATCCGTCAAGGAGACTTTCTCTATTCCATAGATCTTCAGGATGTGTGTTTTCACATCTTGATAACCAGAAAACACCACAAATTCCTCAGATTTGTAGTAGATCATGATCACTACCAGTACAAAGTACTTCCTTTTGGCCTCAAATCAGCCCCCAGAACATTTTCGAAGTGCCTGGCACTGGTTGTCACACATCCCAGGAAATTCAAAATATTAGTCTATCCGTATCTAGACGACTGGATTATCAAGGCGTCAACGTGACAACAAGCACAACATCAGCATCAAATCACTGTCTCTACTCTCAATTGGCTAGGTCTTCCTGTCACTCACCAGAAATTGACCTCATCACCAGTTCAGTCTCTTCATTACTTAGGAGCAACTATCAACACCATAAAAGCAAAAGGGTTTCCTTTGGAGGAGAGATTTTTATCCATACCTCTGAAATGTGAATCTTATGAAAGTCTTTCAGCAAACGGTACGGAAAGTGTCACCCCTTCTAGGCTCAATGGCATCATGTATATTTCTGACGCTAAATGCCCTTCTTCACATGAGACCAATATAAGAGTGTCTGGATGACCAGTGAAGTCATTACTCAGGCAATTGGAAAGACAAGATCACACTTTCCCTCAAAGCGACGCAATCCCTCAAATGGTGGTGCAAGCAGAAAAATCTCCTACAAGGGATGCCTTTTCATCAGGATGTTCCCTCTCAAACAATAGTGACTAATGCCTCTCTTGTAGGTTGGGGAAACCACATGGATCACCTTCAACCTCAGGGAACATGGTCAGAGAAGGAAATTACTTATTATATCAACCTTCTGGAACTAAGAGCTGTTTATTTGGCCCTGAAGTTTTTCCTGCCACCCTTCAAGACGGAATCTCTCTTTGTTCAGATAGACAACCCAACAATGATGTAGTGTCTGAACAAGCAAGGGGGGGCAAGGTCCAGAGCCTTATCAATGGAAGCCCAACCAATATAGAACTGGTTGCTGGCCAGGAACCTGAGGATTACTGCAACCCATCTACCGGGCAACCAGAATATACAGCGGACTCCCTAAGCAGGATTCTTCATGAAAATCATGGGTGGGAGCTAAACAACGCAGTCGTTCAAGACATCTTTTGCACCTGGGGTTTTCCTCACATAAATCTATTTGCAACTGCAGAAAATAAAAAATGCCCAAACTTCGCCTCAAGTTTTTACCAACCAGGGACATTAGGGAATGCCCTATGGATTAACTGGTCCAGTAAATTTCTCTACGCTACCCTGATTCCATCAGTAATCATCAAACTGTCTTGAACGAATGCCAGAATATTATTGATAGCTCTGGAGTTGTCCCAACAATGGTGGTTCACAGACCTATTCCACATGTCGGAACGTTCACCATGATGAAGACCAAATCTTCTCATGAAGTTTGGAGGCCAGATGATCCATCCCAGATCCATCCCAATCTCTCTTCTTTGAGTTTGGCAGCATGGATACTAAACCCTTACAACATGGACATTTGAATTTACCTTAAGGATGCATGAACATTCTAAAAGAAGCTAAATGTCCATCTACGCGTACATTGTACTCTTTTAAATGCAAGACATTCCGCACTTGGTGTTCTGACAAAAACATTAATCCTACTGAGTGCCAAGAAGAAGCTTTACTTCCATACTTACTTTATTTAGCCAAATCTGGGTTACAGTTCTCTTCTACTAAAGTCCACTTAGCAGCTATTACTGCCTATCGAAAATGTCCTTCACAAAACTCTTTTTTTTTAAAGTCCCAGCTATTAAAGACTTCTTAGAGGGTATCAAGAAGGTTTTTCCGCCACCTTTCCTTTCCTTTGGAATTGAATGTAGTACTTTCACATGTCATGACACCCACTTTGGAACCTATTCAAAAAGCCCCATTACAACACCTTTCTTAGAAAACGGCTTTCTTCGTGGCCATTACATCAGCACGTAGAGTTAGTGAGATTCAAGCTTTATGTTCTCATGAACCATTTATAATATTTCATAGCAATAAGGTGGTTATGAGAACTCATCCGAAATTTTTGCCCAAAGTTGTTTCGGATTTTCACATTAATCAAACCATTACTTTGCCGAATTTCTTTCAGTACCTGTCTTCTCCAGCCGAAACATCTCTTCACACTTTGGATGTGAGAAGGGTCTTAAAATTGTATATAGATAAAACAAATATATACGTAAGACTGATCAATTGTTTGAAAATTATGGTCCTGTACGTACATGGTTGGCCACATATAAACAGTCTATATCCAGGTGGATAGCTTCTTGCATCCTGTTATGCTACTAAAAAGCAAATAAAACTCTGTCAGGTAGACCAAAGGCCCATTCTACCTGAGGTAAGGCAGCAACAGCTGCTTTAATGAGAAATATTTCTGTTGCAGAAATCTGCAAAGATGCTACATGGAAATCTGTTCATACTTTCACGAGCACTATTGTTTGAACTCCGATGCTAGAACAGATGCTTAAGTAGGGACATGCTTCCTCTGGAATCTCTTTGCTTAGTTGTTTCTATGGTCCATCTTCTCTTCCACTGCTGTTTGTATGGATGGGCTTGCTACTCTATTCAGAGCTTAGGATTATCATTGGAGATCCCCTGAGAGAGAAGGAATGGTTTCTTATATGTAATCCTATTTCTCTCTCAGGGAAATCTCCACTGAAATCATAAGCAACCCGCCCTCCTACCCAGTGGAAGAGCCAAAGATTATTAATACACATTCCATTTTATTACTGGTACTCTCCTTTGCTCCGTAAAAAATAACTGAGGTAACTGCCATCTGCTGGGCATGATGAGACACTCGAGGGCTGTGAGCCCTTAAAGGTGCAGTGTCAGTTATTATGACTACAGTGCTGAAGCCTATATGTCTACATTGTCCAATTACTTAGTCTCCATTTCTTTTTAAAAAGGTTTATGAGGGATATGTAGAAGAAAAAATTACGCCGTTCCTGAAAATATATATTTTTTTATTAATGACATTTTGACCATTGTAAATAAAAATGTAAGTAATTGGCCAATATAGCCTCCTTTATAGGCTGCAAAATGTTTTTAACAAAATTATGTCCTAGGCTTGGCCTTCCTGAAATAAGGAGAATGCCTACTCTTAAGAAGAAATATTTTAAAGAAGTGCTCTGGGAGAATTCAGTGCTTATGATTTCCATGGAGATTCCCCTGAGAGAGAACTAGGATTACAGGTAAGAAACCATTCCGTAGTATTAATAAAAGTAACTTATTGCAAAAAGGGGCAGTAAGTTTTACCAATCTCCAAAGTATGATTTAAGGAGGCTGCAATTGCGTGAATTTGGAGGATGATAGACTTTGGCATCTTACTAGGGTTTCTCAAGAATCACGGTGGTGTATTCATCTAACAAACTTGATGCTACAAACCGGGAGAGGGAAGTTTAAAGGGTATTGGAAGAGTAGACGGTGGGGGAATGTCAGGGGTGTCAATGGGAGGACAAACATTATTTGAAAAAGTAAACAGTCTTGAAGCCCTTCATGTATAACTAAATATTGAATATCTATGTCTTGTAAACAAAGTGCTATCAAAAGAAAATCTGTCACTAAAATCTAGGCCTCTATTTTAATCGTGGCAGAAGACTCCCACTAACAAAGTACTGCCTTACAGACGCAAATTATAAGGTGCTGGTGACATTGGGGATAGTGCTAATAAGGCAGTATTCCTACGGCTGCCACTGCCAGCGGTGGTATAGCCAGACCTTTATTTGGTTTTCTGAAGCTGACATCTTACTTTATTTGCTAAACCAAATGCCCTTCCCGACCTATACTTGCTTAATTTAGATTAGGGGTTTCCTTCATGGAACACTCTTTTTAAGGACTTTGTATTCTTTGCGTAGTTCTTGTCAATGTTCTATTTTTCCTTTTTCTGAAATATTGACTCTTGGGCTATTTAAACTTGAAATAATAATGCTTAAGTCTCAATACTTAATGAATGGATGCCCTTAATTTAGCTAAATTTGTTAATAAATCTTTTAAACCAACTACAATTCTCTTTGTTATTTCCTATCGAGCCCCATTGTTCTTCACTGCTATTGAAATGTATGTAAATTATTGCTCCTAGGTCACTCTCCACATCGACAAAAAAAGGTCCATACGACCAGTGGAGGGGTTTGTATGATGGTTACATGTGACGTTTGAGACTTAAATATCCCCGCTACATCACAGTGTAGAGGTGAGAATCCAAGGATTCCACAGGGAGCAGGTGTCTTAGCCAGGTACTGTTTCCACTGGGGGCCTTACATCAGCCAGGCACCTTAAGATGGTCACCAGGTGGAACAGGAACATCAAAATAGTCTCCATATTACATATTCTAGTGGAAGTAAGACAGTTTGGCAGGTTAATGCACGATATTGCACAACTTTTGTATGTGTATGTGTGTGAACTCAAGATTATTTTAATTCTATTTTAGGTATTTGACATAGTGTGAGCCTGTCAAAGGAGCCTTTCATAGAAAACATTTCTCTGTCATTAGGGGTATCTTACATGTAAGGTGCTCCACATAAAGGAGTATTGTGTGCCAGTGGCGGCTCCTCTGCTAAGGCGGAGGAGTGTCGCCCCACTGCTCAAGAGGAAAAATAAAATGATAATATCGTATCTTTATTATCATTTTAGTTTTCCTATTGTAGTCAGTTGCTATCGGGGCGGGACCGGGCTGGCCAGAGCAGGGGAAGGAGTGGTTTGCTCTCCCTAAGTGAGCAAGACTGTTTGGCCGGCCCTCTTGGGCCAGCCAAACAGTCCTGCACACTTTGCATCTTCCCCACCAGGCTGTAATAAACAGCCTGGTGAGGAACATGCCCAGCCTCCCATTCCCCGTCTGAGCGCCGAAACATGGCGCTCAGAACAATCACAATGCTGCATTGCAGCGTCGTAATTGACTCAGGGGAGCCTGGGTGCCCGGGTGCTTCCTGTTGCTGGAACCGGAGACAGGAAGAAGAGGAGAGGTGCCGGCCGGCCGGCCGTAGAGAGGTAAGTGTTTTTTTTTTTCTTTTTTCGTCCCACCACCCGGGTCCGGTAGCAGCCGCTACTGTTGTGTGCGTGATTTCGGTTGAAACCAGATTACAAAAATAAAAAACACGATGAGGAAGTGGAGATAACATTATGTTGGGACATTACTAAGCCATGACTTCTCATTGAACATTAATTACTTTGTTGTTTTTTTTGCCCTGTAGTGTGTTTGTGTGGGATGGAGGATGGAGGATGAGTTGGTCTAAATGATGAATCTGCAAATTCAGTCACTTATGTCAGTCTCCACAGAGCTGCTAATCCCTAGTGAAATCCAACACAGACACACTCACAATCGATTGAGTCCTCTCAAACCTGACTACTAGTTACAGAATGCATTCACTGTTAAGGAAAGAAGGCGTAACACCCCAGCCCCCATGAAGATACATCCCTGCATAAACATACCACCATGGTTCATCATTTTCACCTGTGATTTTCAACCTGTATGTTCACACTTTCTCCAACCTTATTGGTTCCTTTGCTTGTACTTCTTTTTCATATGCAGAAGAGGCACCTTTCATTATCCACCTACACCATCATACTCCTGTATCACTGTCCCTCTAACACGACTGCCTGCAGGCAATGGATGTTTCTCAAACTGAATGCCAATAAAACAGAAATCTTAATTGCTAGTAGAAATAAAGAATGCTAGCCCAGGTCACTTTGATCTAGAAGTCATGGAATGTTACTCCCCCAACATTCAGGTTACTATAGCAAAATCCTTAGGTATCTCTTTTAGACAATGGTGTTACGGAATATCAAGCATAGGAATATTGTGGTATCAGAATAATTTGGACAGAATAATGAGGGACAAAATCAGTGCTTAATTTGAACCGGTGGTTTCCGGTACTCTGCACCGGCATCTAATTGCCAACACCAGCACTTATGACAGTCTACAACATGGTGGCATTGTTTGTCTAATTAGAGATGAGCACACCATTTATTTACTAATCTAATATATATTTTAAAAATGACTAATACCTGCCGCCCAGGCCATTCTTTAGAGCTTTGGGGGTTTGGAATCGTCTGAATTCTCACAACTGTAGAGGTGAGATGGTTAGTAGTTGTATTGGTGCTGTAATTGGCAGCACTGGTAGGGGCAATGGGTGGTGCGAGCTCCAATGCCCTCCTAATGAGGGCCCTGGCACTTGTATTTTTACAAACGAAGCACGGGACAAAATATCAGAAGGTAAGTACATACAGAGGAAGCATACATGTATTATGCTGAACTCCACATCAATGCATATATGTATATATGTACATGTATATATGTACATATATATATATATATATATATATATATATATATATATATATATATATATATATATATATATATATATATTATATATGAGTCATGGTACATAGATGTGGAGTTAGGTATAGAAAATACATACTTATTTACCTCTCAGTATTTCTGCTTCGATATTCTGGTCACGATATTTTGTGTAATCAAGATTCCCATCTCGATATTCTGGAGGCAGACCTCTTTGGACCACAAGATTTCTATGGGTTCCCAAAAAATGCAGACAGCAGTGCAAGTTTCCATACCTTGTCTCTGTTTAAACAAGCTCACGCTTTTATTCCTGGAGATTTACATGCATCTGTTGTTACCGCATGTGTGATGTCTAAATTAGATAACTGCAACAGCTTATGATTGGGACTGCCAGTTTCTGCTATGCCAAAGCTTCAAAGAGTACAGAATGTCATCTAAAAAATATGAGAATTTCTCTGAGGCTCACACAAAGCTAAACAGGTTGGCAGTGAAGCAAAGAGTGCATTTCAATGGTCTATGCTTAATGTACAAAGCTGACTACAACACAGGGGAGTCCTGCTTAGCCCATCTGATGAGCCCTTGCTCTCCCCCAAGATCTTGTTATAGGTAAGTTCCCAGTCTGTGAGAGTTTAGGGATCTGCATGAACTCAATCAATCTTTAGAGGTGACTCGTCACTTTGGATGTCTCTCCTGGTCACCTGAGACATTCAAAGGCTTTGCTTCAAATCCTCAAAAAGTTAAAAATTCAGCTACTTAAACTTTTCCTGAACTTGTTCGGTAGTAATAGTATTAATCAAATTCAATTATTGTGTTATTCATTTTCTTCCATCCACCACTGCATGGGGAAATAGGTCAGTCAACTTCAGTCATTGGCTAACTTTACTGTGAGTGACAGGATTCTGCTCTTTTACAAGGAGCACATCCAGTGGTGGCTCGCATAGGGCGTGCTGTGGGGCGGTGGGGTGGGGTGGGGGTACGGGCATGGTGGGGGGGTAGTAACTCGGACATACGACAGAACGGAGGAACGTAATAATTACTTTCCTCCGTTCCGTCGTATGTCCGAGTTTACTAGCCCCCATCCTGCCCCGCCCCACCGCCCCGCAGCACGCCCTATGCGAGCCGCCACTGAGCACACCTACACACTCAGTAATTCCCCTCAGTGCCAGGAACTACTGAGCCAGTGTGTGCTTTTCAAGACCCCAAGAAATAGTTCTGCTTTTAACAATGTTCTTTTTAGGTTGAACTTACTAGATAGCGCATGTACTGTCTATTGTGAGGCATCTTGTGACTTCTGAAGACTAGAGACCGGCTTGGAGCCCACCCATTGATTACCATTGTTTAGCTTTCCTTGTCATGCTCATTTGAATGATTTTTATTGGTATCCCAGTTTGTCAATCTTGTGTTTGTACCTCCCTTCCTCCCGTGGAGCATTGCCTTTTTACAATCTCTTTGATTGGCTGGCATCGCTGCTTCCACTGCTTGGTTTTCAAGTACTACTTTTTTCTTTTGTGTGAAGCACTCAGTTAGAGTTTGCAGGGGCGGCTCCTCCATGTGGGCGGAGGAGCGTCGCCCCACTGCTTTCTCGCAGTGCGAAAAGCAGAAACATAAAATGGTATCATAAATACCATTTTATGTTTCTGCTTCTCCCACTGCGAGAAAGTAGAAGGGTTTGGTTGGGGATGGGCAGGTCTGCTGGAGGGCAGAGGAGGAGTGGCTAGCCCAATGCTGTGGGCCCTGACTGTTTGGTCAGCCCTCTGGAGCAGACCAAACCAGTCATGCGCACTCTCCCTTTTCTCTATGTAGGCTGCATGCAGCTGGGCGCTGTCCCCACCAATCACAAGGCTGCCATTGCAGCATTGTGATTGGCTTAGGGGAGGGGAGGGAGGCTGCCTGCTTCCTGTTCCTGCGAGGCAGGAAAGCAGGAGCAGATCCAGCAGTGAAGACGCGGTACCCGGGAAAGGTAAGTTTTATATATATATTTTTTTATTATTTAAACCCTCTCCCCGGGTGACCCCCTTCCCTCGCGACCCCCCGCCTGCCCCCACACCCGTACAACATGCCGGCTGCGACTGAGAGTTTGTGTGTTTTCCAGCTGTCTCCCTCATGTATATCTCCCCTGCACTCTGTTGCTCTATTTTGCCAGACTGCTTTTCCCCACCCTTCCTCTTGTGCTCACTTGTGTGCTTCTCCCCATTGCTTCCCCCACCCAAGCCATCTGTGTGGCTTTCCCCCAACCCCCATGCTGGTTTCGCTCCCACCCTTAACCCTGTTGCTTTTGTGTACCCCTTTTTTGTTTTCCAGGAACCGCAATAATTCCGTCCACATTGCTTTCGTTTCCCCTCCAGTGTTGCTTTAGCGTTCCCCCCAAACTTACCCTTGTTGCTTCCGTATGCCCCCATCCACTGTTAAAAAACATACAATTTTGCGCATGTTGTAAATTATGAAATGGGGGTGCGCCAGGTCATGAAGTCCAATAGTCAGGTAGTAGTAGTATAAAAATAGTTCTTTATTTCAAATTTTAAGATTCAGCAAAACGAAACACTCAGCCAATGCGTTTCATTCCCACACAGGGAACTTCATCAGGGCAACAAAATGAACGCTGGATTGTACTGGCTCAGATGGCCAATGAATAAGTTCTGATATGACATAAACTGTAGGTACTCCCCGTTATAATTCCAGATTCAGTAGGCGTGCATATATAGACCTGTTATGTCTACACACGAAGACTCAGATCGGACGATTCCTCGTTACGGTCTTCATATGCAGGATTTATCATACCTGCAATTTCTTCGGTCTGTTCCAGCATATCACACTGGACCATAATACATACTGTTTCTCCTGACGCTTGAATTATGTCACTTTTTACATAACAGGTCTATATATGCACGCCTACTGAATCTGGAATTATAACGGGGAGTACCTACAGTTTATGTCATATCAGAACTTATTCATTGGCCATCCGAGCCAGTACAATCCAGCGTTTATTTTGTTGCCCTGATGAAGTTCCCTGTGTGGGAATGAAACGCGTTGGCTGAGTGTTTCGTTTTGCTGAATCTTAAAATTTGAAATAAAGAACTATTTTTATACTACTACCTGACTATTGGACTTCATGACCTGGCGCACCCCCATTTCATAATTTACAACTTTGGATCTGGAGCACAGAAGCGTCAAGCAACAGCTGGCGTTGGGGTTGGTTGCGCAGGAGTACTACGAATTGGAACTGGCGTGAGGTGCGGAACAAGAGGTCCGCCGTGGTTTCTCTGGACAATTTTGCGCATGCTATTTGGTTTTTAGTTACAGATCCAACTCGGATCAGTAAGTAAAATGAAAACATAAGTGTTTGTGTCATTCTCTTGGCTCGTGCACAAGTGGTGCGCTTGCCTATAAAATGGCACGGACCGCCATGTCAAAGGTTTTTGCTTTTTTTTTTTAAACTTTAGTAATGCAGCACAGCATCGTGGATGCTGCGGAGCGTGGCTTAAACCATAGGCAAAGGCAATAGATCATAAAGGTGAGAGCCATTGGCTTTGCCAATGTTTGTTTGTATTGGCGACTGTTAGGCATCACCCGGACCAATAACGTTTTACAAAAATAATGACAAAACAAAACCAGCACCCGGACCAAAAACGTTTTAAGAAAACAAAACCAGCATTGGCAAAGCCAAAAGGCTGGCCAGCCAAAGCCAGACCTATTTGCTTTGCCAATGCGTTTTCCTTTGTTCCAGTGTGTCTGGGGCGCAATAGCTCTTGGCTTTAAGAATAGCCTCATACATGGCTGCGCAGTAATGGACGTTAGCGCCTCTTGAAGGAGAAAATGTGGTAAACAAGAGTACCCTTTATACTATAGCCAGGGGTTTAAGTGGGATGAAAAAACTTGGGTGTCTCTCACAGGGGCGTGGCCAATGTAATTAAGAGCGTGGCTTAAAAACACGTAAGCGAAAAATCTGCTTAGCATAGTGTGCCGCCCGACTTGTATTTTGCTGTTTCTGTCATTGCATCCAGATATATGATGCAAGTAACATCATACCTACAACAATTCAGGACTATTGGCTTTGTCAATGGTTGTTAGTTGGATAAGATAAGTAACTATGGCTTGTATATAATATTGAAAACGCTTCCACTTACAGCCCTGGTGACACCACGACAATGTTGCTGCTCCTGAGTTTCAAAAAGAGAAGGGAAATCCAGAGAGAAAATGACTCTCTTTAAAGGATTTCCCTTCCCCTACAACGCTCACCTGGCATGACGTCATGCCGTAACTTCTCCACTAGTGAGAAATAAGCAGTGTGAGCACGCGCACATCCAGCGGCGTCACTAGGGTTGGTGTCACCCAGTGCGGTAACTCATGGTATCACCCCCTCACGACTTACCCCATGATGGACCTCCTCCGAGTCCGCCAGTGCCAAATAACGGGATGCATGCCTATAGTTCTCAACCGGCTCTATTTATATAAATAATAATGATAATACCGGCCTACTTACTTTTACACCCTTTTTGTAATGGGGGAATGAGCTACAGGTATAACTGTAGGGAATCTTAAATCAGTTGCAAGTTGCCCTGGATTGGTCGCTACCTGTATCAATTAGAAAGTAGCACATATAAGGCAATGTACTCAATCGTGGCTTATTAATTCTAATAGTTGTAGCCTCAATTTTATATTCACTTGCACCCACCTTCAGTCAACTAATTAGGTTTGCCACCTGACTGGTTTCCCTTCGTGCACCGAGGCGGAATGGCCGTAGTAAAATCTAAACCAATTGGATAAAACATAATGGTGTAATCTGACAAACTTTCGTTTCTATTAGCACGAACGCGTAATAAAATGAAGGGTGACTTACTTATTTTTGTAAGACAACAAGGAGGGACTAAGGGCCAATAGAAAAGGTCCAGCATACAGGCCCACGTAAGCACAACAAAAAAGGATATGCTGTTCCTAAAAGATCCTACAGATCACGGTTATACAAAAGGCAAGTGGGTGCTAGTAGAAATCGGAGAAATGATTATCTCCTTTCAGAAAAAGACCCTCACACACCCAGCCAGCTAGGTGTCTTGCTTCATCACTGGGTCTGCTCCTTATCGGGTCGGCGCTGCAATACCCGATCGGCACCCGTGGTGGGGCCTTCTTGGCGGAGATCTTTTTCTTAGCCGTAGGGTGTAGTGCGTGTAAGGGCCCTAGTGAGTGTAGATGTGAATTGTGTGAAATCTAAAACAGGGATAGTGAACCACCCAAAACTATTTTAATGACTGTGGTCACTAACCTGATTAAAAATAGAAAAGGCGCACACGCCTGACCAAGGATTGCAGGGTTGTGTGCTAAAGCTCAGGCCAACATGTTTCATGCCTAATGTTAATTTAACGGCAATTCTTCAGGACCTACTATCGACATTCTACACTTTATGGTTGGTGGTCTAAAGATACAGTTCAGTGACCACTCATACCGCACCCTATAAAGTGGTACCTGTCGATCAATAACACTGCCTGTAGGAAAAAAGAATCAGTGATTAATACAAAGTTCTACTGTAGTCTGCAATTCAACCTTATTGCGACAGCATAATTATTGACCATGCTATTGTGACATTGCAAACCACACGTGAGATGTGAGCATGCTTCATCTCAAAATGTATGTGCTGGTGTACATTGTGAATTTGATAAAAACAGAAGTAGCCAGGAAGATGTAGATAAATACAGTATACTTGAACACTCACCCAAACTAGGGTCAGCTCAAAACCCCCAAGATGTCACGGCAGGTAGAAACACTGCAAGATTCAGTGTCCTATGGATATTAACAATAAATATGGGAGGGCGAGGATCAAGTTAAGGCATCGTAAATGAGTAGACGCTCACATAATGTTGACCCCAACATACATGTGAACACACAAGACCTACACCTAAGCTGGATGTTGCCAAAAACTGGCCCATGAGCGGACTAGCCCAGTAAGATGGCCTATGCTTAGAAAAACACGGTGTCAACTGCCCTTTGGTAGTCGGCGGTACAACAGGGATGTCTCATACCGCAGGTTCCAGCTAATCACCTCGGCCATCTGGTCGAGGGTGGTATACTCCAACGTGCCACTGACACCCCCTGATACTTATTTTTGTGCCTGTTTTTCAATGGGTCCTTCTTGTATTAAGGCCCTTTCATTCAGCTACAAGGTAAAAGCCAGAATATTACCTTTACAAGTAAAAGTCGAGACAGACATCCTCACTGCCTATGTTATCTTTCGTTCAGAATTACAAAGGCTTGGTTTACTAACTTTCTCTATTTTAGCCCCGTTGTCCGACTGGCCATATTAGATATCATTGTGGAAAAGCCAAAACATCCTTCCTTGCTTCCTCTATTGTATTTGCTTCACAATTGAAGAGGCTCGATTACTACCTTCCTCTATTCTAGCCCCGTACTCAGACTAACCACCCACACTACTTCACTTTCCCCTTTTAGGATCTATAAAAAAGTCTTCCCCCATGACCGCGTTCCTCATCCAGAACCTACCTCATGCAGGGAACCAGCGGTGTCTCAAAACTTCAGTTTCTGCCTTTCGTGCAATTAAACGCCATCTCGCTATGTTGGCGCCTTAAATGCCTCCTCAAATTTTCTCCTATGTCAATACGTGAACGACAGGGTCATATGACCTGCATCTCTACTGTGAGAAGTTGGCCTGGCATATGCTGTCCACTAATTATAGTGGGCACCTTGCACAAGTCCAAACAACCCCTTATTGGAGATAGGTTAAAGACAACCTTTATTGAAAGCTATCCTAGTGGTAGCTATGGAGAGCAGCCTTCAGGCTAAGTCTTGAAGGAATGTAAAGCAGCTTGTTTTACCAGTCTATAATCTCTTGAGTGACCAAATGAAAGAGCACCACACCAGGTATATATTCAAAATATATGTATTTATTACTAAACACACCCCTCTAGTCTCTTTATGAGGCTAGAGTTCGAAGTACATAAGTTATAAGTTATTTAAACACAGTAATAGCACAAATACACGTTTGGGCCCTAGCGGCGTAGCAAACCATATACCAATAAAGTGGTATAAGAACCACGACTGAGCTAGACACTAGGCCTAGAGCCTCTAGAAGTGCTTGGACCACAAGGAACCACCCAAGGTAGTGACACAGGGGACCCACGGGGGACGCGTGCAGTGTAGTAACACAGCCGCGAATCGCCGTTAACTTCTATGGAGAAAGTCGCGGTTGGGAATTTAAAGAAAAGGGACACTTAAAGAAGGACTTGGAGCAAACCCTTTGAGAACTAGGTCGTTCTAGAGTCTCTACCCACGGGAGCACCGGAGTACTCTTGTTACCTCACCCAGGGAAGCCGGGTGCATAGGTGCCTTTCGGGGTCGGGTTTCGTCGTCGATTTGAATGGCGATCTGCTGCAAAGTGCTGCTGGCGACCAAGTGAAAAGTGTCCGGGTGGATCCAAGGGTGGATCGGAGATCTGAAGAACCTGAAAGCAGAGGGGACAGAGTCTGGGTCACTAGCCAGTGACCAGGAAGGCGATGAGCAGATGCCCACCGATGTCGAGTGCTTCAGGTAGGTTGACGGTCGTCTTGACTCTTCAGCCACGAGGTCCAGGAGGCGTTGTCGGCGACCAGGAGCGGGATTCGGGCTGGTACACGATGTCTGTCGAGTGCTGAGGTGTCGGCGACCGGATTGGACCCAACAAGCCTTGGCAACGGCAAGTCTCGATGAAGATGAAGATTGACGATTGGGCAGACCAGCAAGGTCTGAGGAACTCACCCAGCAAGGGTAAGTGAGGGCAAGCCTGGAGCAACCAGGGAGCCCAAGTAGAAAAAGATTGGCCTTCGTGAAGGGCTACTAGCCAACGGGCTAGCGACCGCGAAGGAGCCTCGAGACAGTGCACGTGGAGCTGGCTCACAGGACACTCGTGGAGTGGAGGCCAGTGATCTTCGGTGCAGTTGGTGCTGGAGGCTAGGGCTACTCGGAGCCCAAAGCACGACTTCGTGGGAGACCCAGAAGAGGATGCACTTGCAAATGCGTGCGGTGTCCAGGGGTCACGGTTCCACGTTACCCACGACAGCTACGGGCCTCAGCTTTGCTGGGGACTCAGGGCAGCCTCGGGGAAGTCTGGAAATCCACCTCTGGTGATGCAAAGACTTCGGCGTCCGACGGGAGCTTAGGCGATGCAGACCGGACAATTGCTTCTTTGGTGCCTGCCAAGTAGGGGAGTCACTCCTTGACCCCAAGGGAGATTCTTCTGTCCTCTAATCTTTAAGTAGAGCGTTGAAGGTCCAGGATTCTGTGTCAGAGTTTTGTCCAAGGATAATCTAAAGTCCTAAGGACTGGGTTCCTATACTTATACTAAGTTTAGGGGTTGGACTTACTCTGTGGTCCCACCTATGGGTGGGTCAGGGCAGAGGGGTGGCTACACCCCTTTCCCTTTGTCCAGTTCGCGCCAAAGCAGGGGCTGGAAGCCCCTGATCCGGTTTGAACTGGGGTATGCACAGGGACACCAAATGTGCCCCCAGTGCAGGACTTCAAAGCACCCGAAAGTGCTCCCGCCCAGCCCCAATACACACTATCCTGTCTGGGGAGGTGGTCACACCTCCCTGGGACAGGAAACCTATTGTCCATGCCTCCCCTGCCGGAGTTTCGGTCAGCAGCAGGAGGCCAGAATTGTGTCTGTGGCAGCAGCATCCATTTTGTGATGCCAGGGCTTTGGAAAGAAGTTACCGGGCAAGCCAGTGTGTACATGTCTCTCCCTCTAGAAGGGTGGAATGCTACCCCCGCCGCCAGAATTGGCGGGGGGGGTAGTATTCCAAGATGTTTGACACCAAACACGACATGTTTCCGTGCAGCCATCCCAAAGTTAGCATTTAACGCGAGGTTATAATGCGCTTAAGAGTATATGGTCAGGCTGCACTACAAACAGCATCAGAGAAGGGTCTCCGAACGCTGCAGAGGGGCCCTGCTCATGCAGGGGCACCCTCTCACATAGGAACCACGCACTCTGCTTTCAGGATTGATAAGGCCTGCCATAGGAGTGACTTATAGGTTTATATGTGTGTATGTATATAGTGATATAGGTAGCCTATATCACAGTAAGGGGTGCATGCACCACCTTACCAAGGCTGCAGTAGCAGACCTGTGGTGTCAGTTTGGATGGCCTTCCAGGGGTGGCATAATACATGCTGCAGCCCCTGGTAGGCCTCTGAGGTACCTATGCCCTGGGTACATAGTATACCATATACTAGGGACTTATAAGGGCACTCCAGATTCCAATCAGAGATGTGCCTAAGGCACATGGAAACCATTTTAGAGAGGAAGCAGCTAGGCTGGGGTTCTGATTAGCAGGGCCCCAGCCAGACTAAGGTCGAAAAACAGTGAAGCATCAGCAAAAAGTGGGGGTACCCATGTGAAGCAGATCCTACTCTCCTACACAACCCCCCCAAACGTAGGGACATTAAACTAACCTTGCCCAGTTAAGTCTTCATGTTCTAAGTGGAAGTACCTAGAGAGTCCATCTGCATTGGCATGGTTACTCCCAGGTCTATGTTCCACTGTGAAGTCCATCCCCTGTAGGGAAATGGACCACCTAAGCAGTTTGGGGTTTTCACCCTTCATTTGTTTTAGCCATAAGAGGGGCTTATGGTCTGTTTGAACAAGGAAGTGAGTACCAAACAAGTATGGCCTCAACTTCTTCAGAGCCCAGACCACAGCAAAGGCCTCCCTCTCAATGGCTGACCAACGTTTCTCTCTAAGGGTCAGCCTTCTGCTAATGAAAGCTACTGGCTGATCCTGACCTTCTTCATTCAATTGTGACAGTACAGCCCCTACCCCCAATTCAGATGCTTCAGTTTGAACAATGAACTTCTTGGAGTAATCAGGACTCTGTAGAATGGGAGCAGTGCACATGGCCTGCTTCAGGTCATCAAATGCCTTTTGACAGCTAACTGTCCACTGAACCTTTTTGGGCATTTTCTTGGAAGTTAAGTCATTCAGGGGTGTCACTATTGATCCATACCCCTTGACAAATCTCCTATAGTACCCAGACAGGCCTAAGAAGGCTCTCACCTGAGTCTGGGTAGTTGGAGCAGTCCAGTCCATGATGGTCTGGATCTTGCTCTGCAGTGGTTGAACCTGGCCTCCACCCACAAGGTGGCCCAGGTACACAACCTGACTCTGCCCTATCTGGCACTTGGTGGCCTTGATAGTCAGGCCTGCCTTTGCAGGGCCTGTAAAACATTTCTGAGGTGGACCAGGTGATCCTCCCAGGTGGAGCTAAAGACAGCAATATCATCTAGATATGCTGCACTATAGGCTTCCAGACCTGTAAGGACTGTATTCACCAACCTATGAAAAGTGGCAGGTGCATTCTTTAGACCAAAGGGCATCACCTCAAATTGATAATGCCCACTAGGGGTTGAGAATGTTGTTTTTGGCTTTGCATCATCAGCTAGTCTGATCTGCCAGTAGCCAGCTGTCAAGTCAAATGTGCTTAGATACTTGGCTGAGGCCAAAGTGTCTATTAGCTCATCTGCCCTTGGTATTGGATGGGCATCAGTCCTAGTGACTGCATTGAGACCCCTGTAGTCCACACAAAACCTCATCTCTCTTTTTCCACCACTGGTGTGAGGTTTTGGCACAAGGTCCACTGGAATAGCCCAAGGGCTATCTGAGGGTTCAATAACTCCCAAATCCAACATTTTCTGGACTTCTGTCCGGATACAGTCCCTGACATGGTCAGGTTGCCTATAAATCTTATTTTTAATAGGCAGACTGTCCCCAGTGTCCACTTCATGAGTGCACCAGGTGGTCTGACTTGGAGTCAGTGAGAACATGTGTCTGAACTGATTGAGCACCTGTCTACAATCAGTTTGCTGCTGGGTAGTGAGGCTGCCTGCCAAGGCTACACCATCCACTGACCCATCATCAGGGTTCTGTGAGAGCAGGTCAGGGAGTGGGTCACTCTCTTCCTCCTGTCCCTCATCAGTAGCCATGAGCAAGCCCATGTCTGCCCTGTCCACATATGGTTTTAACCTGTTGACATGGAGAACCCTGTGGGGACTCCTGGGTGTTCCTAGGTCTACTAAGTAGGTAACCTCACCCTTCTGCTCAACAATGGTGTGGGGTCCACTCCATTTGTCTTGGAGAGCTGCTGGGCCACTGGCTCCAACACCCACACCTTCTGTCCTGGCTGATAAACAGTCAGTACAGCCTTTTGGTCATGCCAGGCCTTTTGAAGTTCCTGGCTAGCCTCAAGGTTTTTAGTTGCCTTTTTCATATACTCAGCCATCCGGGAGCGGAGACCAAGTACGTAGTCCACTATGTCTTGCTTTGGGGGCTTGAGAGGTAACTCCCATCCTTCCTTCACTAAGCACAATGGACCCCTGACAGGGTGGCCAAACACAAGTTCAAAAGGGCTGTAGCCAACCCCCTTTTGAGGCACCTCCCTGTATGCAAATAAAAGGCAGGGCAAGAGTATGTCCCATCTTCGCCTAAGCTTTTCTGGGAGCCCTTTAATCATGCCCTTCAAGGTTTTGTTGAATCTTTCAACTAAACCATTGCATTGTGGGTGATAGGGTGTGGTGAACTTGTAAGTCACTCCACACTCCTTCCACATTGCTTTTAAGTATCCAGACATAAAGTTAGCACCCCTGTCTGATACAACCTCCTTAGGAAGCCCACTCTTGAGAAAATTCCCAGGAGGGCCCTTGCCACCACAGATGCTGTAGTGGTCCTAAGGGAATAGCCTTCTGGGTACCTGGTGGCCTGATCCACTACCACCAGGATAAACCTGTGCCCAGATGCTGTTTGGGGATCCATGGGACCAACAATGTCAATCCCCACCCTTTCAAAGGGAACCCCCACCACAGGTAGTGGTATCAGGGGGCCTTTGTAGTGCCACCTGCCTTGCCACTGGCCTGGCAGGTTACACAGGAGCGACAAAACTCCTTGGTGTCTTCAGACATGTGGGGCCAGTGAAAGTGAGGGACAATTCTGTCCCAAGTCTTGTTCTGGCCCAGGTGACCTGCTAAGGGAATATCATGGGCTAGGGTCAATAGGAAGCCCCTGAACTTCAGAGGTATAACCAACCTCCTGGTAGCACCAGGCTTGGGGTCTCTACACTCTGAGTACAAGAGTCCATCATCCCAATACACAGTATGGGAACCACTAGCTTTCCCAGCAGCTTCAGCAGCAGCTTGCTGTCTGAGGGGTTCAAGAGAGGGGCAGCTCTGCTGCTCCTGGCTCAGATCTGCCCTGGAAGGTCCCCCTGTCCCCAAGAACTCAACCTGGTCAGGTTCAAGCTCCTCTGGGACAGTTCCTTCCTCAGGACTGAGATCATCCCCCTCAAGGGACTGATCTTCCTTCTGAGCCAAGGGGAAGGCACTGCCTTTACCCTACTACTCCTCCTCTTGGAAGGCACTTGGTCCATTATTCCAGAATCCAAGGCCTGTTCAGTGCTAGACATTTTGGCTTGTGACCTGGTCACAGCAAACACATCTGCAGGGATCCCCAGCATTTCTGCATGGGTCCTGAGCTCCACTTCTGCCCAAGCTGAAGTTTCTAAGTCATTGCCAAGCAAGCATTCAACTGGTAGGTCTGCACTTACCACAACCTTCTTAAGGCCAGTTACCCCTCCCCAGGAGAAGTTAACAACTGCCAGAGTATGGTCTGTTCTGACATTGCTAGCATTGGTCACTTGGTACATCTCACCAAGTATAACTTGCCCAGGATTCACAAGGTCTTGTGTCACCATGGTGACACTTGCACCTGTGTCCCTAAATGCCAAAGCCTCTCGTCCATTGATTAAAGGCTGTTGTCTGTACTTGCCCAGATTAGTGGGACTCATAGAGGAGGTCATATCCATGCCTCCATCACAGACTAGGACAGCCTGAGTGAGTTCTCTGACTAGGTCAGAGCCCATCTCAGTACCCGGGGTCAACCCTACTAAACCCTTGGCTGTAGTACTCCCACCACCAACTGTAACTGCACTAGGGGGAGCAGGTGCCTTAGGGGCATTGGTGGGGGCTCGAGTCGAGTCTTTGGACTTGGTGCAATCACTGGTCCAGTGGGTCTTTTGCTTACAGACCTTGCACCATGGTTTTCTTTGGCCTTTCCCTTTGGTAGACTGTGAATCCCCACCTGAAGAAGATTTTTGGGGGCCTTGTGAAGACTTTTGATCTTTACCCTTCTCCCCACCCTTATCAGAGTTCTTAGAATCTTGCTTCTTAGGGTCACCACCTTGGTTCTGTACCTTCTGCCTCACCCTGGTTCTGACCCATTTGTCTGCCTTCTTTCCCAATTCTTGGGGAGAGGTCAGATCAGAGTCCACCAGGTACTGATGCAACAGCTGATTTTGACAGTTATTAAGAATCTGCTCCCTCATTATCAGATTGTACAATCCTGTGAAGTCACACACCTTACTGCCCATCAACCAGCCTTCCAGAGCCTTAGCAGAACAATCCACATAGTCTACCCAGTCTTGAGTCTGTGCTTTTGGGCATCTCTGAACTTTAACCTGTATTGTTCAGTTGTTAGGCCAAACCCATCAATAAGAGCACTGTTCAAGACCTTGTAATTATCAGCATCCTCTTCTCTTACAGTGAGGAGCTTGTCTCTACCTTTGTCTGCAAAGGAGAGCCACAAGATTGCTGCCCACTGCTCCTGAGGGACCTTCTGTACTTTACAGGCCCTCTCTAGAGCAGTTATCCATTTGTGGATGTCATCCCCACTCTGGTAGGGAGGGACAATCTTGCTCAGGTTTCTATGGTCATAAGACCTTTCCCTATCTCTAGGGATATTGCTGCCACCATGGGACTCTAGTCCCAACTTTTTTCTCTCTCTGTAGAGATCTAGGGACTCCTGTCTAGAGCCAATTGCTGCTTTCTGAGTTCAAGCTGGGCTTGCTCATACTGAATCAGCCTCTTTCTCCTCTCATGAGAGGATTCCCTCCTATGAGAGGAGACAGAGGTCCCTATTGAGGTGTCAGAGTGGTTAGACTCCTGAGAAGGAGATCTAGACCTTCTAGGCACACTCTTAATCCTTCCTGGGGGACAAAGTGGAGGTCATTCTGATCCTCCTCTTCCTCTTCCACAGGAGGGATTGGGTTTTCCAGGTCAGGGTCATTGTCACCCTCCTGGTCAGTTCCAGAGGGGGTTGGGGGTGTTGCTACCCCTGGCCCCATCCTCATCTTCTGCCCCACCCTCTGCACCTACCCCTTCAGTCCCTAAGGGCCTGTTGAGATCATCAGCCATTAACATCTCTCTCAGATGTTGGGTGGTGGGACTTTGGCCTGTCTTCAGTTTCCTCACATTGCATATTGCTCTCAATTCCAAGAATGGGAGTGTATCATACTTGGAGGGAAGAAGCCCAGGGGCTTCTGGCAAGGACTCACTGGGTCCTGGCTTTGAAGACATCACTAGTGAGGTGTGGTGTATGCACTACCTACTCTAGTGTGGCCTACTAAACTCTCTTGAGTTGTAGAAAGGGTGTGCTATCCCTTAACACACAACTCTAAGTTCAGTAGAACTTACTGTATACTAAGCTTAATTTATATGTACCTTAGGTACCTTTAGTGGTTTTCAGTTGATCAATTCAATTGAGGTTATCTGGTAAAACAATAGCAAGCTGGAATCCTACACGCTGCACACCAATGTGAGAAGTTGGCCTGGCATATGCTGTCCACTAATTATAGTGGGCACCTTGCACCAGTCCAAACAACCCCTTATTGGAGATAGGTTAAAGACAACCTTTATTGAAAGCTATCCTAGTGGTAGCTATGGAGAGCAGCCTTCAGGCTAAGTCTTGAAGGAATGTAAAGCAGCTTGTTTTACCAGTCTATAATCTCTTGAGTGACCAAATGAAAGAGCACCACACCAGGTATATATTCAAAATATATGTATTTATTACTAAACACACCCCTCTAGTCTCTTTATGAGGCTAGAGTTCGAAGTACATAAGTTATAAGTTATTTAAACACAGTAATAGCACAAATACACGTTTGGGCCCTAGGGGCGTACTCAAACCATATACCAATAAAGTGGTATAAGAACCACGACTGAGCTAGACACTAGGCTTAGAGCCTCTAGAAGTGCTTGGACCACAAGGAACCACCCAAGGTAGTGACACAGGGGACCCACGGGGACGCGTGCAGTGTAGTAACACAGCCGCGAATCGCCGTTAACTTCTATGGAGAAAGTCGCGGTTGGGAATTTAAAGAAAAGGGACACTTAAAGAAGGACTTGGAGCAAACCCTTTGAGAACTAGGTCGTTCTAGAGTCTCTACCCACGGGAGCACCGGAGTACTCTTGTTACCTCACCCAGGGAAGCCGGGTGCATAGGTGCCTTTCAGGGTCGGGTTTCGTCGTCGATTTGAATGGCGATCTGCTGCAAAGTGCTGCTGGCGACCAAGTGAAAAGTGTCCGGGTGGATCCAAGGGTGGATCGGAGATCTGAAGAACCTGAAAGCAGAGGGGACAGAGTCTGGGTCACTAGCCAGTGACCAGGAAGGCGATGAGCAGATGCCCACCGATGTCGAGTGCTTCAGGTAGGTTGACGGTCGTCTTGACTCTTCAGCCACGAGGTCCAGGAGGCGTTGTCGGCGACCAGGAGCGGGATTCGGGCTGGTACACGATGTCTGTCGAGTGCTGAGGTGTCGGCGACCGGATTGGACCCAACAAGCCTTGGCAACGGCAAGTCTCGATGAAGATGAAGATTGACGATTGGGCAGACCAGCAAGGTCTGAGGAACTCACCCAGCAAGGGTAAGTGAGGGCAAGCCTGGAGCAACCAGGGAGCCCAAGTAGAAAAAGATTGGCCTTCGTGAAGGGCTACTAGCCAACGGGCTAGCGACCGCGAAGGAGCCTCGAGACGGTGAACGTGGAGCTGGCTCACAGGACACTCGTGGAGTGGAGGCCAGTGATCTTCGGTGCAGTTGGTGCTGGAGGCTAGGGCTACTCGGAGCCCAAAGCACGACTTCGTGGGAGACCCAGAAGAGGATGAACTTGCAAATGCGTGCGGTGTCCAGGGGTCACGGTTCCACGTTACCCACGACAGCTACGGGCCTCAGCTTTGCTGGGGACTCAGGGCAGCCTCGGGGAAGTCTGGAAATCCACCTCTGGTGATGCAAAGACTTCGGCGTCCGACAGGAGCTTAGGCGATGCAGACCGGACAATTGCTTCTTTGGTGCCTGCCAAGCAGGGGAGTCACTCCTTGACCCCAAGGGAGATTCTTCTGTCCTCTAATCTTTAAGTAGAGCGTTGAAGGTCCAGGATTCTGTGTCAGAGTTTCGTCCAAGGATAATCTAAAGTCCTAAGGACTGGGTTCCTATACTTATACTAAGTTTAGGGGTTGGACTTACTCTGTGGTCCCACCTATGGGTGGGTCAGGGCAGAGGGGTGGCTACACCCCTTTCCCTTTGTCCAGTTCGCGCCAAAGCAGGGGCTGGAAGCCCCTGATCCGGTTTGAACTGGGGTATGCACAGGGACACCAAATGTGCCCCCAGTGCAGGACTTCAAAGCACCCGAAAGTGCTCCCGCCCAGCCCCAATACACACTATCCTGTCTGGGGAGGTGGTCACACCTCCCTGGGACAGGAAACCTATTGTCCAGGCCTCCCCTGCCGGAGTTTCGGTCAGCAGCAGGAGGCCAGACTTGTGTCTGTGGCAGCAGCATCCATTTTGTGATGCCAGGGCTTTGGAAAGAAGTTACTGGGCAAGCCAGTGTGTACATGTCTCTCCCTCTAGAAGGGTGGAATGCTACCCCCGCCGCCAGAATTGGCGGGGGGGTAGTATTCCAAGATGTTTGACACCAAACACGACATGTTTCCGTGCAGCCATCCCAAAGTTAGCATTTAACGCGAGGTTATAATGCGCTTAAGAGTATATGGTCAGGCTGCACTACAAACAGCATCAGAGAAGGGTCTCCGAACGCTGCAGAGGGGCCCTGCTCATGCAGGGGCACCCTCTCACATAGGAACCACGCACTCTGCCTTCAGGATTGATAAGGCCTGCCATAGGAGTGACTTATAGGTTTATATGTGTGTATGTATATAGTGATATAGGTAGCCTATATCACAGTAAGGGGTGCATGCACCACCTTACCCAGGCTGCAGTAGCAGACCTGTGGTGTCAGTTTGGATGGCCTTCCAGGGGTGGCATAATACATGCTGCAGCCCCTGGTAGGCCTCTGAGGTACCTATGCCCTGGGTACATAGTATACCATATACTAGGGACTTATAAGGGCACTCCAGATTCCAATCAGAGATGTGCCTAAGGCACATGGAAACCATTTTAGAGAGGAAGCAGCTAGGCTGGGGTTCTGATTAGCAGGGCCCCAGCCAGACTAAAGTCGAAAAACAGTGAAGCATCAGCAAAAAGTGGGGGTACCCATGTGAAGCAGATCCTACTCTCCTACACATACATCTTAGCGGACTGTTAACTATTGGCACTCCGGTTTCGCAACAAAAACTTTATTAGGAGTTACATAAAACACCCGTATTGCGCCTTCCATCATCTAATTATACGTTCAACATTGTAAATAGTCTCATTTGGGAAAGGTGTCACCCCATGTGATGGTGTCACCCGGTGCGGTCCGCACCCCCCGCACCCCCCTAGTGACGCCACTGCGCACATCATGTGCCTACTGTCACTGCAGTCGAGAAAAAAACTGACCGCCTGTGCCAGGGCACAAAACAGAGCCCGATAGAGACCCGTTTCAAGGCCCCCTTTAAAAAACTGCCGGTGCTCAGTACCGGTTAGACCCGGCCCACTTAAAGCCCTGACTATAGCGTCTGTGGGCCAAGAGGGTACAGAGAGAGGTCACCTGAATTTTTCAGCGGTCGTCAATATGTGTGGAATAATATAGCGCTTCGAGGGGAGGCTTGAATAGGAGCCTTGCTTCTGGGTATGACAATGTCAGTGAGCGCACCTCACCTGGGTTAGGGTTCGGACATGGCCTGCATTTGCAAGAAATGTACCACTGCGCCGGAGCCTCGCAAAGCATAGCGCTACGAGGTCATTAATAGACCGCTACACAAATTTTTGTTACCATAACTCAATATTGCTAACTCAATTTATACTTGTTGTGCTAACCTAAAATAAAATGAAATGTCAGGAAGACAGATAATCTGAAACATGTATTTAGGGTCTGAATAAATATCACGGGAGGAGTGAAGTACTTAACACCTCGGCAAGAGATATTAATAAATACACTATGATAACGTTCTTTGAGGTTACTGAGCGGCTTTTAAGGTACAGTATAAGCCAATACGCTGCAAGCATCACTTTCTGTAGAAGAATGATGTTCATTTACATTTTCCAGCTGACTTTGTGTTCACATTCACATGCCGTCAATTGAAGTTTTCGTTCTGAAACCCTTTAATACTGTCCACAGCGCCTTCCTTTGTGTCGGCGCGTGTCCCAAATCACGCTTTTTGAACAGAAGAATCAGTACTACTCATTTGATCGTTCAAAGGAAGCTTCTAAATACAACGAAAATCGCGATGGAAAAGATGTACTCACCCTGCTCCTCCGAAACAGTAGGACTTTGTAAGCAAAATGTCAGGACACGAAACCGAAAGTGCTTTGCATGTTCTACGTCATTCTGTGACTCCCCACCCACTGTACATTGAACAAGTGTAGCTTTAAAGAGCCAGTGCTGTTTTTGCCAAGGCTCACAGCTGGCGGAGATAGCATAGGAACTGTACACGTGTTCAGGAAGTGGACCAATCCGGCCGAGGGTGGACCTGCCAAGTTACTCTGCGTCTGGGCGCCTCCCAAACCACCACACAAGTCTGAGTGTGATAAAGGCCGCTTCAATTTATTTATTTATTTATTTATGCGTTTTTATATAGCGCGGACTTTACCCGAGGGTGTCAGAGCGCTTCACAACAGGAACAGCAGCATTACATAAGGAGGAGGATACAAATGAGCATAATACAAAGGCAAGCGTTACATTGCATGAGGAAAAAGTGACAATTGTGCAAAAACAACCAAACCAAATACAAAAAGAGGAATAAGTTCCAAAAGGAAAAAGGGACAGGTGTGCATGAAACATGGGGTACAAAATACAAATAGAGGTATAATACTGCAGTTAGTGGCAGTCACTAATGACACACTGGGAAGGCACTTCTATAGGCTTGGAGTACAGAATTTCCTATAGTGGAAGAACTTCCTTGAGGTAGTAGAGAGGGCGTGAATTCAGCAGGGGGTACATGGGGTACAGAATATATGATACATGGGGTGCAAAATACCACTAAAGGCATAATACTGTAATAAGTGGCAGTAACTCAAAACACACTGGGAAGCACTTCTATAGGCTTGGAATACAGAATTTCCTATAGTGGAAGAGCTTCCTTGAGGTAGTAGAGAGGGCGTGACTTCACAGGGGACTTGTAATGAGGGGAACACGCACATAAAAACCAACACAACACACAAAATAAGGAATGAACAGACAAAAATACAACTTTACACTGACGAGCGAACTTCCTAGAGGGGCCTGAGAACGAACGTATTAGTTCTGGAAGTGTCTGTGGAAGAGAAGAGACTTGAGGTCAGCTTTGAAGATCCGGGTAGAGGAGGTGGCACGGAGCAGTGGGGAAGCGAGTTCCAGATTCTCACCGCATTGCCCGAGAAGGATTGAGCCATCGATCTTTCCCTTTGAAGACGGGGGCTCAAGCAGAAGCTTTTCCGCATTGCGAGAAGGGCGAGAGCCACCGGACAATTTCAATTTATTCGCCAGGTAACGAGGGGAGGACGTGTGTAAGGCTTTGTGTGTGATGCAGGCAGTTTTGTAAATAGATCTTGCCTCAATCGGAAGCCAACGAAGAGAGGACAGGATAGGAGTGATGTGGTCGCTTCTGCTTAGACCCTGAAATGAAGCGAGCTGCTGAATGGAGGATGGATTTGAGGGGGAGAGGTGGGATTTGGGTAGGCCAGTCAGAAGAGAATTGCAGTAATCCAGTCTTGAGAGAACCAGAGATTGTACCAAGGTTTTTAAGTCTTTCTCCGGGAAGAACCGACGGATCCCCAAAGAAGGCGCAGCTGGTACCGTGCGTTCTTAGCAATAGAGTTGATGTGGGAGATTAGGTTGAGTCTTTTGTCAAGAATGACACCTAGGGATTTAGCGCTGTCGACAATGATGGGTTTGTTGTTGAGTAGGTTCAGCTGATCCATCCAAGATTGAACAGGAGGAGGTGAGAGAGAGGTAGAGAGGAGGAGGAATTCAGTTGTGGCGGGATTCAGAATGAGTTGGTGAGCTGACATCCAGTTGTGAATAGAGTTGAGGGTAGAATTGAGTAGGGAGAGATCGTGTGCGGAGGACACCTTAAGGTAGATTTGCGTGTCGTCCGCATACAGATGGTAAAGGATCCCAGATTTGCTTAGGAGGTTCCCTAAAGGTTCCAGGTAGAGATTAAACAAGGTGGGTGCCAGGATAGAACCTTGAGGGACGCCTTGACCTATGGCCACAGGAGATGAAAGACTGTTCCCTATCTTGATCATTTGGGATCTGTCCGAGAGGAAAAGACGCAAACCATTTGAGCACTGTGCCATCCAGTCCCATTCTCTGTTGAAGAGTGTTGAGGAGGGTGCTATGATTAACCGTGTCAAAGGCTGCAGAGAGGTCTAGAAGAATCAGAAGACATGATTCCCCAGAGTCGAGTATATGCAGCGCATCGTCAATCACTTGCAGCAGGGCTGTTTCAGTGCTGCAATTTTGGATGAAGCCCGACTGGAAGACGTCGAGGAGGTTATTGTCCATAATATGTGCGGAAAGTTGTTTCGCCACTTTTCGGTGATTTTCGAAAGAAAAGGGAGGTTGGTGATAGGGCGGAAGTTGTTGAGGTCGTTCGCATCGGCGGCGGGTTTTTTAGAAGAGGGTGACCTGACCTGATTTGAGGGCAACCGGGAGGGAGCCTTGACTGAGGAAGAGATTGACTAGCCTGGTCCAGTAAGAGAGAGTGTAGGTGTAGAAATCGATGGCGATGTCGCTAGGGATGGGGTCGGAGGAATGGTTGGAGGGTTTAGTTTCGCGGATGCATTTGAGGAGGTCATCTTCCGAGATGATGTCAAAGTTCTGCCAGGTGACTAAGGATTTCTGCTCCTCCATGGGGGGGGCGACCTGATCCACCAGTGCTTTGACCTTTTCATCGAAGAATATAGCGAAATCTGCTGCTTTCTTTGAGGAATCCTCAGGCTTAATGGTTGGGGAGAACAGTTTGGGTTTTTGAAGAGGTCAAAAAGTTTTTGGGTCTGTTTTTAGCTGAGTCAAGGAGGATCTGAAATGTGATGCTTTTTCAAGGAAGATGTGGTTGTGATATTTGGATCTTGCTGAGCGTAAAGAGAGAGATTGGAGGTGGAAGGAGATTTTCTCCAATGCTTCTCCAGGAATCTAAGGTTTTTCCTTTCATCGTAGAGCGCTTTATTGAACCAAGGTGCTGAGGGGTGGGTCTTTTCCTTTGCTTTGGAGAGGAGCAACAATGTTGATTTCGACTGCTAATACTGAGAGGCACTGAGAAGTGAGAACGTTGACATCCACGCTAGTGTCTAGTCTAGGAAGTGCCCGCATAGCGGAATCACAAAAAGTGTCCAGATCAATGTTCTTAGTGTTACGGAACCAGGTAGTAGCTCTTTTAGGTTGGCCGAGAGTTATAACGTGCGATAGGTGAAAGCGGAAGGGAATGAGGAGGTGGTCAGACCAGTCTACATGGATGGGGGAGCAGTGGTCAGCAGGTCTGCTTTGGATATGACAAGGTCCAGAATAGAGCCCTTAGAATGTGTGGTTTCCGAGCAATGTTGGAGGAGATCATTGGCTGAGAGAAAGGAGGCAAGCTTGTTGGCAGCCGAGTCTTCCAAGGAGCCCCAGTGGAGATTAAAGTCACCCAGGAAGATCTGTCTGTCACTTTGAGAGAATTGGTCACTGATGAAGTCAGTCAGTTCCTCCACAAAGGAAGAGCAGTAACCAGGCGGGTGGTAGATGGCATGGAATCTAAAGGGTGAGCCGTGATGTATTTGAAGTTCTAGGGAAGGCATTCGAATGTACGGAAGAGGGTGGTTGGGACCGCTTTAATTTGAAGGGAGTTTCTGAAGATGATAGCGACACCTCCTCCAATTTTGTCTGCCCTGTCATTTCTGAGGATAGAATAGTCAGTGGGTACCAACAGGTCAAACAAAGTATGAGAAGAGTCATTAAACCAGTCATTAAACCATGAGGCAGGAGCACAATAACAATAATAACAAGCATTGGCATAGCCAATAGGTCTCACCTTTGGGACCTTATAAGTGTTTAGTTATCCAGCACAATATCCTTGGTGCAACAACATCAACTGTTGCATGGCTGAACACTTATAAGGTCCTAAAGGCGAGACCTATTGGCTATGCCAATGCTTGCAGAAGGGGGGCGGGGGGTAGTTGCCAAATGACGACGAGGGAAAATACAATTTAAAAAAAAGAAAACCACTTACCTTGCACTCGCCCAAATTGCTCACCTCACAGGAAGTGCTGCTGCCCCCAAAAAAGTGCCGTCCGTGGCGGACCCGCCCCCAGCTACGCTACTGGTAGCACAAAAAGAAGAGGCATTTTCACATAATCCTGCACAGCTAGGAATGCAGTTTGCACCTTGAATAACACAGGCGTTTTTCAGTTAAATTTGGTGTTTTACTAGGGCCAAATGTCATAGGATCTGAATGGAGAGTGGTAATTACATTCATTTCGCCAGATTGTCGGGCATCTAATACTCTTGAGAAACTGGTGTCTAAGTTTTCTTAGAACCTCTTAGAATTCCAATTCTCTGGGACCTCTCTCGGTGTTTGACATAGTGGAGGAGATGTCAGTGGCAGCTTGGGATAAAACGTGCTTGAGTTTGTGGGGGTGGAGGAAGTTGAGCAAAGCTGGCAAGGGGACAGGAAGTTGGGGAACAGCCAACTATCAGGGGGACATGAAGGAAGGGGAAAATTGGAGATCACCTCAGGAATGCAGATTTCATTCTTTCACAGGGTAAAAAATGTTTAGGAGGATCTGTTTGTGTAAATTTCCATCAGTGGAACAGTTTAGACAAAATGTCCTCAACAAAATGCACGAGCAAGAAAAAAGGCGATCAAATGCCAAGGAACTTTTGGATAAGCCCAGAGCCATTGTAATGTGCATTATTGCAAGCGCAGCGCAATTTTAGCTGCGATAGCTGTTGCAAATCTGAAATACTTATCGATATCGATGACATTGTTCTCATGCCTGATTATACTCAAAAGAGAAAATAGCATCCCCGCAGACTCAAGACCCAAGCTCCCGAGTCAGGCTTTGCTCTGGTTTCATCTCTACTCGTTCTTTTTGTATTAGTTCGCGTTTCCCAGACTTACACTTAGGAGTGGATGTTCTCATTAGATGCGGTACAAGTATGTTTACTGGTTAGCTTATAGGCTCCATAGGTTTGCTTGCAGGGCTAATCTCCGTCATGCCGCCGAGGGCTAATGGATTCGTATAAACACCCATCAACCACGTGGGTACAGAAGAAACGAAACCAAGAATTGTTTAAACAAGGATTACAAGGTACATGGCTCCCAGAAGGAAGAAATGCAAACATGCTATTTTGGAATCGAGCCCTCAAACCACAAAGGAGGTGAGCTGCAGACACACAGACACGCCCACACACACAGACACACACACACACACGCACACACACACACGTGAGCACGAGGGGGATAAACAGCTCCGACCCTGAAGAGCAGCTGTAGATAATTAGCCGCCTGGAGTAGCCTGATCCCTGTGCTCTCCTGCGGGATGAGATTACCGAGACAGCTGCCTTCCGGAAGCACTGAACCTGGCTGGAGCAGCAAGACACACACACACTGAGTGAGTCCATCCGCCGCGCTGCTCCACCGCGAATCCTGGCGTCAGCTGCATCATTGTCAGATCAGGGAGGACCGTGGTTTGCAGGGAGGTGTAGATCCATGCTGCCACAACGCACTGGGCACCAAATTCTCAAAAACATGTGCAACTACATAACAAGCGCGGCCGCGAAAAGCACGAAAGTGAAAGATAATAAGAAAAGCATGATAGCAACTGCTCGTAAACAAAGGGATCGGCTGAGGGGAAAGAGGAATGGAGGAGGGGAGCTATGTCTGGCTTCTATCACAGTGGCGGCGAAAGTAACCTGATACTGGAATGCAGCCTGCCGTGCAGCTGGCACACTGCGCGCCGCTAATTACTGCGCTCGCTCCTGAGACACATAGGCTATGGGAGGGGACATTTAAAGATAAGGCGGGACATACCCGAGCCTTTGGCCATTTGCGTGCTTTTTTTTGTGGAAGCCTTACGCAAAGGCCAATCAAATGCGTGCCAGTAAAAAAAAAAACACGAGGAAAAGCTCTGGGAGTTGGAAGTGAGTTGGAAGTCCTTACAATAAGCCTCGCAAAGCAGCGCATGCGCGCTGGCTCAGGCGAGACCTAATAAACCTGGCCAATGCATTGCAGACTAACAGGATATGTATGTGTTGTGTGGATATACACAGAGACGTTTTAAGGCATGGGCAGAGTGGTCTCTGGCCCCAGCCTTTCAGGGGGGCCCTGATAGATTCGGCTCTATTCTCCACACAGTTCTGCCCTCATGACCTTGAATGATTTTTGAAACAGAGATTATTTTAAATACCATTTCCTTTATTTTTAATACAGGTAATGTGTGGGAGTCTATTACAGGCATTATGCAGAGAAATGTTGCGTTTATGTTTTTCAACATCATGCAACACCCATAAAAAAGTTTTCTTTAGATCAAAGCAGGACCTTACATATGAGAAATGGCAGTGGATCTGCTGCTAACTAAAAAATTGAAAACACACATCACTGTTTCAAAATATTAAATGGAAACACATTTTGAATTTGGACCAGTGTGCCAGTGCAGCGTCAGTGACCTGGCTACAAGAGGGCACGAAAAAGCTGAAATTGGATCATAAATACAAAGCTGTTCCGAACAGGGCCCCCCAAATTATGTCTGGCCCAGGGCCCTCAAAATCCTTAAGATGCCCCTAGATATACATTTGGTATGTCTCGATCCTGGAGAAGTTTTTAAATATATTAAATATCTGCATTAAAACCAGGCCCGGACTGCCTACCGGGTGTTTTGGTGGGCCGTCAGGGTGGAGGCCGGTTTCACTGCCGGGCTGGCAGGGTGGAGACCGGTTTCACTTCCGTGGGGACTGGTTTTGTTGCAGGGGACTCGCTGGCGACGATCCTACTTGCAGCTTTCTAAATAAACAATACCAAAAGAAATAGTTTTAACCCCTTCGGCGCTGTGCGGGAGAATTAATGAGCGGGCGGGGTTTGGACGGCCCCTGGCCGTCCTCGGCACCCACCCACCGTGACGTCGGACGGCCAGGGGCCGTCCTGAGCACCGAAGGGGTTAAAGCATGCTTAAAGTGTAATTTAAAACCATTTGTTTTTGCATTGTTTATTTAGAAGCGCTGCAAGTAGGAACATAGAACCACAATAAGCCCTGTGATCACATTCTCCTCAGTGGAGATCAGTACATTTATTAGATATAAAACAATTAAAGGAACAGAAGGAAAAAATTATATACAAAATTAAGTGGGTAAAAAGGTTGGAAGTCAGCCGATTTCCAGACTTCAGGCATTTAAGTAGATGGTGACTTTATGAGGGAATACAAATGCAAGCAGTCACTATTAAACAAGCATCATATGCTCCACCCGAAAATCAAAATGAAACAATTTTGGAGTCAAAATGTAAAGGTCGACATGTTTCAATCCCCACTAGAATTGGGGGATCATCATCAGGACACAAATTATTATGCGCGAGTGATAGCCTGTACATGGAAAGGCAGGAAGAGGGAGAAGACAAGGAGGGAGAGAGAGAAAAAGAGAAAATTAATGAGAATATGGTGGTTCTGAGTACGTCCGCTTGGACAGAACGCCAGTGCGTAGTGCTGAGCCGTTGCCAGAGAGAAGTGATCAGAACAAAAGTGCCAATGGACCCTACCAGTGAAATTCAGAGCTCATCCTGAGTATTACCGAGGCAGGCAAAACTGACGGCTTCCTCAGCAAAAATGAATTTCTTTATCTGAACACCAGATCACCAAGAACACCAGTAATTTACACTGTCCCCAAGATACACAAAAACACAGACGCCCCGCCAGGACGACCCATAGATTCTGGATGCGGCTCTATCTTGGAGCCACTCGGACGCTTTGTGGATTGCTTTATCAAAGATTTTGTACCCAAAACACAATGTTATATTAAGGACACGATGGACATGATCAACTAAGTTGAAGAACTACATTTTGACTCTGACAATTAATCTGCACTTTGGACATCGAATCCCTTTATACCAATATCCCGCAGGAGGAGGGGATCGAGGTTATTCAAAATACCCTTGACTCCAGCATTCGTCCATATTCGATACCTACCTCCTTTATCCTTGACTTACTTAGTCAATGGCATATTTTTCCAACAAGTCAAAGGTACATCCATCGGAGCAGTTTTTGCTCCCAATTTTGCGATACTATACATGGATTGGCTTGAAACCAATAAGATCCTATCCGAACTCAACCCTTTTGTGACTAACATACTGATGTGGAAGAGATACATTGACGATATTTTTATGATTTGGCAAGGCTCAGAAGCTAGCCTGATCTTGCTCCATGACTGGCTGAACACAAATTGTAACAGGCTCAAATTTACCATAACACACAGTAAATCACAAATAGCTTTCCTGGATCTACTTATCAAACCACATAATGGCGAACTGTATACCACCCTATTTCGCAAACCCACTGGGAGAAACACCTTACTCTCTTACAACAGCCACCACCCACGAGCACTAAGAGACTCCCTTCGTTTCTCACAGTTCTAACGCATTAGAAGGAACTGCTCCTTCAGACAGACCTATTTTCTTGAAGCCAACAATTTGGCCAAAAAACTTGTGAACAGGGGCTATCCACGTAAGCTTGTTAGAAGGACTCTTAAACGAGCTTGGTATTGTCCACGTGAAGCACTCCTGACACCTAAATCCAAAACAGAAAATGATCGATTAGTATGTGTCACTACCTTCTCTCCTGTCTCCAATCAGGTCAAAAAAGGCATTTTGAAACATTGGCCGGTACTAAATGCGGGTAATCTGGCATTAGAATGACCATTGTTCGCGTTCCGCCAAAATAAGAACATCAAAGATCATTTGGTCAGAGCGTCCCTCCTCCCCAACAAATCGACCCAAACACTGACAGATTTGTGGGGCCTAACACCGGTACTTGGCCACTTCAAATGTGGGGGCTGTAGTGTTTGCCAACTGACCATAGAATGCAAAAAGTTTGTTTTCAAAAGCATTGAAGTAACACTTAACAACTTCTCAAACTGTAACACTGCCAATGTTATATATGCAATCTTTTGTCCTTGTAACTCAATTTATATAGGCCAAACAACTCAAAAGATTAGAATTCGGATCTGCCAACATTGGAGCCGCATCAGATGTAAAACCCCCAACGCTCCTCTTGTGGATCATTTCAGAGATCACGGACACACGGAAGATGACCTAAAATGGCAAGTCATCAGCGTAATTAACCCACCACCACGAAGCACAGACATCAGCACCATCCTCAACAAAGAGGACCTGAAATGGATTTTGAGGACCAACAGTCTGCATACTGGACTCAACAGAACTGAGGATTGGACCAATTTGATTTAAACTGTGAATCATTTCCTGATACATTCCAGCATTTACCACATCACTACTTACCATGTATGTCTATTGCACTACTTTCACAGGAGACCTGTACTCAATTTTGTTATTTAGGACACCCCACTGTAATTATCGCCTTTGCAACAACTATTTTATCTTGCATTATGTTTGTTGTGAAACTGGTATCATCTATCAGGGTCGAGAGTATGCATATTCTACAGGCTATTCACACTATGTACCCTGAAATGAAGAATTGACATGGACCTTTCTCGCATTGTCTAAATTTACTTGTCATTTTCCCCACGCATTTCCAACACGTGCAGCATTTCTCTCCTGCTGCTTCATATTCTGCTGCTTCGTATTCGGTCTTGCAGTAGTAACAATACTCTATTCACAGTATACTGTATGTTTATTGCATATAATTATGATTAAGTCAACTTTAATGCTGTCTACTGCTGACGCTCACAATTTTGTCTTTTCACAATTTGCGGACCTATGTACAACCGACCGCCTTCACAACCTTTGACATGGATTTCCTATGGCATACTCTAATTCTTACTCTATTCTTCCATCATGGCGCTCATCTTTATCTGTTACTATGCCTGCAAAACGCGCACTAGTGTTCATTCATGACTTCCAGTATGCGCACTGTGAGCGGATCTCTCCGGCTTAAATAGCCCAGTTCCCCACATATACAGGTTCGCCTATTTTCTGGCGCTGACCATGACATTGTAGGACTGCACGCATCGACTTCATCACGCAACTGCGCGACTAACGGTAAGCCTCTGCGCTGCTTGTCTGACCCGTAAGGACGGCTGGCACCCTTCTCTTTACTTACGGAACTTGTCTCCCCCCCCTTTTTCCCCGTAGGACTTACTAATTAACACTCTTCCTCACCGGGGCTCCGCTGTAGGAAAGAGTCATGCAAACGAAAGGGACTTCCCCTCGCTTCTATTACCCCTGTTGACACGATTACAGTAAGTTGAACACTGTTTATTCCATGCGGTCCTTCTAGTAATATTTCGGATGTGACTTACTCCTTGTTCTCAGTCCCCCTCAGACCGGCGCCTGCTCTTCAGCCGCCCTATAACCCTGGGCCACGGCCGCACGACGCCCGTTGTCCCCTGCGTGTGCTATTCCTGGATCTCCCGTGACCCTGCATTGTGGTTCTTCCCAGGTTTGCTGCCTCTATTCTTGGCATGACCTTGCTCTCACGCGCCCCCATTAATGATGTAGTTATTACGGGCTTAGTCACAACCACAAGAACCCTATGATCTTCACAGTTAGTTTATTCACTTGCATCATTTATGATTGTTTTCCAACTCGCGGGCGCATTGGCACTTTTGTCCTGATCACTTCTTTCTGGCAATGGCTCAGCACTATGCACTGGCGTTCTGTCCAAGCGGACGTACTCAGAACCACCATATTCTCATTAATTTTCTCTTTTTCTCTCTCTCCCTCCTTGTCTTCTCCCTCTTCCTTCCTTTCCATGTACAGGCTATCACTCGGGCATAATAATTTGTGCCCTGATGATGATCCCCCAATTCTAGTGGGGATCGAAACATCGTCGACCTTTACATCTTGACTCCAAAATTGTTTCATTTTGATTTTCGGGTGGAGCATAAGATGTTTATTTAATAGTGACTGCTTGAATTTGTATTCCCTCATTAAGTCACCATGTACTTGAATGCCTGAGGTCTGGAAATCGGCTGACTTCCAACCATTTTACCCACTTAATTTTGTATATACTTTTTCCTTCTGTTCCTTTAATTGTTTTATATCTAATAAATGTACTGATCTCCACTGAGGAGAATATCATCACAGGGCTTATTGTGGTTCTGTGTACTTTTGTTCTTATACCCTTCCTGGAGGGACCAATGTTCCTTAAAATTGCTATGCATACCCTAGGTCCCTTTTGACTAACAGGGTTCCCTTGTCTCTTTACAAGCAAGTAGGAACATGGCTGGCAGTCTCCAGCAATAAAAACGCCCCCCACCGGCAGTGAAACCGGCCCCCAACATGCTAGCCCACCAAAATGCTTGGTGCCAGGTAGGTCAGTCCGGCCCTGATTGAAACGACAATAATGCATAGACACACTGACAGTGGGGTAGCTAAAGAAGGTGGGGGGCGGTCTGCCCCGTGTGGCACTTTTTTGGGGGCGGCGACACTTCACATGAGGTGAATAATTTTCCATGGCGGGGGAGCGGATCCAGTGGCCGAGGAGGAGTCGGGCCTTTTGGTGTTTACGAGGGGCGGCAACAGTGACAGCTGGTGCAGGTAAGAGCGGTGGGGGTGAAGGGGGGAAGATCGACAGACGACGACGAGGGAAAAAAAAAAGAAAACCACTGACCTTCCCAATTCGGCAATGCGGCGAGTGCAAGGTAAGTGGTTTTCTTTTTTTTAAATTTCATTTTCCCTCGTAATCGTCTTACGACCTCACTACCCTGCCCCCGCCCCACCTCTCTTACCTGCACCGGCTGTCACTGGGCGACAAACTCAGGGATCGCCCGAGGCGGCAAAAGCTCCACTGCACACTAATGCTATTTGTAGAGAGAAATATTGCTTATACATGTTTAGATTTACTATAGCTAATGTAGGCCTGAATATTAAAATGTCTAACGTGTAATGTCTGCATTGACGTTGTTGTTTGTATTTGCCAATGCTATTTGTGTATTATGTAATTCTATGTTCTATTGCTAGAATGGTCATAAAGTTCTAGAGTGTTTCTTCTTTAGAGGCAGTTACTGAGGGATTCCAGAGTTGTTCAGATGTCTGCGGTTGTGGGTCCTGGCTGTTGACTGGGAGAGTTTATACTTTGAACTTTTTTGCCATCCACCTCCTAAAACGCACTCTGAATACAGATTAAAACTAGATTAGATTTAAGGCCTGATAACAGTTGTTCCCTGGCGGTGGCGCAGGAGCGTCACAACACAATATGCTGAGCGGGGACTGGCGCAGACCCGCTCACCATATTACGAGTTCCTGGACTGCCAGCCCCCGCCATGAAAAGGCTGGGGGTGCAGGAACCATGTCATCTGCCATGGGGATACATTCAGGGGGGCACAACATGTGCCCCCCTGTCTGTATTTCCACAAAGTTCCAGCACGGCATGGACATCACCGTCCATGCCTTGCTGGAACTTTTTTGCCGTTCCCATTGCGGTGCCTGTTTTCCAGGCACCGCCATGGGAAAGGCAAAGGACCGCCGACCGTATCACGTGTTGAACTCGTGTAACACGAGTCCAACTTGTGATATGGTCGGCGGTCCTTACGCAGGTGGCGCAGCTGTACCGGTGGAGAGCCGGCGCAACTGCGCCAAACTCGCAATCAGGCCCTTAGTTTGCTTAGAGTTAACACCTTCGAGCAGGGCGGGGACATATAAAAGGATGCAAGCGATGATATTTCATGAATACGATCATGACGGACATTAAAAGCCAAGTTAAAAAACAGTTAAAACCTGGTTTGCATAGAATCATCACCTGTAGGAAATGAACAAGAGCCACCAGAAATGCTAGGGGAAAATAAAAAAATAAAGTGCTGAGTGCTGGCAAATAACATTTCATGAAAAGAGTCATATCACACACTAACGCCAAGTTAGAGCTAAATAGTAATTCGTTTGAGTGCTGTTAGCACCTGCAAGGATGCGCAGAGCGTCCCAATCTGTTAAAAGCAAAGCTTAAAAATACAGAGGGCAGTCTCATCAGGAGCTACTGACCACCAATAGCAGCTTCAGTAAATAGAAGTCTTATAGATTTCGTAAACTTTCCCAGTCTAAATTCTAATTCAGACTTTGAATTAGAATTTAGCAGAGCAGAATACTGTAGAGTGCTCTCCCAAGGCAGAGGACTGACTTCCCTTTGTCCTTTCCTTCGAGGTGACCCCAGGCTGGATCGCCTTCTAATTGATACGACTTTTATATAATTTGATTTGCATATTATCTGAAATATACACATTCTGATTATAGTTTGCTACTAACCTGTTTATGTCTTCTGTAAACTATTAACTTTTAATAAAGCTTCATGTTTGAAACTGAATCATTCTCTGTTCTTTTTGTGGAGTCTAATGTGCTTCACATATAATTGAATGTATTGATTTGTAGACAAGGCTCAGGTGTGGAACCCGATCCATTTGATAGCGCTTTATGGCCCCCAAAAGCAGCACATGGGAAAGTGCTAACACTTCTGGGTTAGGGACTCACTCATGAGTGGAACACTCTGAGGTGAGAGGATTCGAGAACGGGGAGGCGGTGTGAACGATGGTGTTGGGTGTCCTTGTTGTTGCTATGGCTCCTCAATTTGCCAACAAATCCTTAAAGCATCATGTTACTTTGGAGTACTTCATTTAATAAAAGTGACAATGAGCTTATGACCTGAGGAGTTGGGACCTACGTGTGCATGAGATTAGGTGTCAAGTTGTAATTTTGGGGAAGCAGTGATTTGCTGTAAGACACCGTTTGGACTTTGCGCCATGGAAAAAAAAGTTGTGGCCCTTAGCCACCGGAAGGCCAGATTTCAAATTTTTGGGACTGGCCAGTACAACAAGGGAACCTTTCTAATTGTTGGAAGAGAGCGTGAGCACCCCCGATTGCTTCTTCGCTAGTGTGTCTCTCATACGTCAGAACTTGAACTCCGACCGACGCAGAGTGGAGGATGGACTTCCTTTTGGGTGACAGGTGAGTTTAAGTGACGCTGTACTAGTGAGCAGTGTCATCAGTGGAGAACGCCACATGCAGGGTCATGGTGCACAACCTTATGTGTTGGCTATTTTGAAGGAGGCTGATACAACATACTCAGTACTGGAGCTCTTGTGTTATATCCGATAATTAGTTGTGAAGCTAGTCCTCAAACTGTGTTGGAGAGTCTGCAGTGGTTTATCTGGAAATTGAGGTGTGTTTCAACTTTAATAGTCATTAAAGCACAGTTTGTATGATTCAAGTGGACTTTGGTACTATCAACCAACCACAGTCGACAGTGACTCTACAAGTGAAGTTGTTGTTACATTTTACCGCTTTGTACCTGAATTTCATTTCCCCTCTGGATTGTCTATGCTTCTGGATTATTAAGCACAGTTGTTTCCTGTTGTTATAGTGGGGCTATTGCGGTGCAATGGAGGAGAAAGGACAGTGGACTAGTTCAGGTTACTGGCGAAGTCAGGACACTGGACAAATCCATTGTTTTAGTATAATGGCAACCAAAAATATTATGATCAGCCCACTAGAAGTTGGCCCTGTGAGGCGGAACCTTCCTTGTGGTGGGAAGAATGGAAGGAGTACTTTATTAAACATTTGGCTGCTGTGGATGACCAGGGTAATTTGACCCCTGAACAGAAGAAAAATATTCTATTGCATTTCTTGGGTCCTTAGGGAATAAAAGTGTACAATCAAATGTCTAAACTGCCAGTGGTGGGGGATACAAATGTTTACAGTGCTGTCTTCACTGACATGGATAATAACTTTGCCCCTAAAGTGTGCTTTGGTATTACTAAAAACATTTTTCCAGAGGAAGCAAGGACAATTAGAATTGATTGATGAGCATGGTATTACTAAGTTGAAGGAGTTAGCTCTTGACTGTAAATTAAAAATCCATCGGATAATGTAACCAAAGCGAAAGCACCACAAGTAAGGACGACTTAGATGTTATGAGTGCGAATGCAAGGAGCATCTAGCTTCAGAAAATCGTGTCCTGCGATTAAGTAGACTTTTGCGGAGTGCAGTGTGGTAGTCCCTTTTGCTAAGGCTTTTAGAAAGAAGAAAGAAAGCAATAAATGTGTGGGTGTGGAAGATGAGGAGAAGTGCTCTTCTGATGAGGAAACTAGCATTAGTGTGGGAGTTATGTGTGCTAGAGGAAATCTAGTTTTAAATGTAACAGATGGGGTGAAAGGTTAATCGAAACCTGAGTGTTGTCTCATCATAGATGGAGTTTCCCTCAAAATGTTTGCAGTTTTAGGATCGCCTTAAACAATCTTTAATGAGGATGTATGTAAAGATAAATTTGTTGGCAAGCTAGGGGGTGAATTGATGGAAATGTATGTGCCCCTGAAGGCTACAGTGGTGAAAAAATTGAGATGTTAGAGTACAGATAGTTGGACTTTGTGTTCAAGTATAGCAACACTTTAGGAAAGCTTTATGTGGCTAAATGAGCTCCTTCTGTGCTAGAATGGCATGACCAAAGGAATTTACACATTGTGTTGGGCTTCGATAGTGAAGACCAGATATGGGTGGTTGATGATGAAGAAACAGTGGGAAGTGCCATGGTCCGGAAATTTCTTAAGCTTTTCAACATGACTATAGGTAAGCTGTGTGGATTTGAATACAGAATTTTGCTGAAGGGCGATGCCTATCTTAAGGTCCACAGAGTAAGAAATATTCCCATGAATATATGGGAGAGGTTGAAGAGGGAACTGGAGAAATTGGTGCAAGCTGGCATTATTGAACCTGATATTTGGTGGTGGCTCAAAACATGAGTGTCAAGATAAGACTTTGTGTGGACCTGCACCACCCTAATAATAGCATTATTATTGACAGGTTTCCATTACCTAAGATAAACAAGCATTTGCAATGCAAATTGGTCTCGCATTTGTGAGAGTTAGAGGTATTGGCGTTGTAAATGACAATGTCTTTTATCTACCAAAGGAATGAAAGAGGAAAGAATATGTAAACAGAAAGGATGCTAGAGAAAGGAGGAAAATGAAACAGAAATGGAATGAAACTTAGGAAATGGGATAACGAGTGAAAAGAAAATAGGGGGGAAAATGGAAACGGCACAATAAAGATAGAATGATGAAAAAGAGAAGTAAAGAAAGCAAAAATGTCCAAAGATTAACAAAGTAAAGAAAGGAGGAAATAGAGAAGAATAAATAGAAACAGGAGAAGAAAATAACAAATCAAAGCAGAGCAAAACAGAAAAAAGCAAGGTGATGAAATGGAGCAGAAAGGCGTGGATTGCCAATCCAGGTTTCTAATTTCCATGAAATCCCCCCCTCACAGATCAACGAAACATTCCATTTCTTAAGATTGTGCAAGCTGTAGGGAAAACAGCCAATGCATAAAATCAGCATAATAGAAAATCGTTTGAAACTTAAATGTATCCAGTTCCTCCTCTCTTTGGTTATTCATTGCAATAACGGAGTCAGGTGTGCATCTACCATACGGTAGCACCAAAAAACAAACTGCAAAGCGCTTGAGATGCCATCTGTTGAGTTCCATCATGCACATTAAACCATGCATGCAGGTGAGTCAAGTCTTGGGCGATAGCATTTTAAAGTCGTACAAATCACGATTTGGCAATGTTTCTGTGGCACCCGTTCAAAACTGGAGCATTGATAAAACTGCTAGGGTTGTTAGTCACTAGGGAGCCTTTCCCTTATTATGCTAGCTCAGTAGAGGGAGAGGGCAGAGAACGTGAGAGTGAGAGATAGGTAGAGAGAGAGGTGCAGTGAGACTAAAACATACAGAGAGAGTAGGAGAGACACAGCGAAAAGACTGGCAAAGACAGGAAAGGACAACAGCACAGAACGGGAGAAACCGGAGGAATAAAGATGAACAGATATGAAAAAAGAATGGAAGCGAAGGAGAGAAAGAGAGACTTGCACTGAGATTAAGAGAGACAGTTGCAAGGACAGACTGAGATATGCATAGTATAAAAAGAAGTGAAAGGAGAGACAAGGGCAGAGACTTTTACAGACAGGTACAAAGAGAAATGGAGAAATATTGGGAAAGCTGAAGTATACAAAGAAGTCCATGTGTGTGTGACGTGGGTTTACAGTTAAGGCAACCTCTTAAACGCACTCTGCTCTGGCCCTGTTGGTAGGCGGCGGTGCTGACAAATGCTTTTAAACAGGATGGTGGCAAATCAAAATGTTATAAATAAAGTGTTGAAATAAAAATATCTGATCATTATTTTTTAATGCACATGCAATGATACTCTCCACTGTTTTAAATGGATAGATCTATGCTACATAAATACTGCAAATAAAATACGAGTGCGACTGTGCACTGTCAGTGTCCTGGCCAAAGAGGGCATAAAAGAGCTGAAACTGGATCATAAATTCAAAGCAGTTCCGAACAGGGGCCCTGGGCCCCCAAAATCCTTAAAAAGTCCCTGCTAAAGAGGGATATTTTAATTGGAGCAAAAAATCTCCACCACACGTGTTGCGAAGAGCTGCCATGTGCTAGCAGCAAATCTGCAGTACTTCTGTTCATTGCCATCAACGTGAAGATGCTGTGTACTCTTGAGTTTTTATTTATGGACGTTGTTCGTTCTTTAGTAGTTCTCCATTTGCATTATATTTGTAATTCACAAAATGTCCATGAAATTTGTCATTGCTTGCTACCCGATTGCTTTGTTTTCATGGCTGATGCCTTTAATCTAATTACACACCCTGCAGAGGGGGCAGAGAACGTGTGTAAACAACAGGAGACAAAATATGGCCCTTCAGAGCTGCCAACTGTGAAGCCAAGTTGGAGTCTCAGCGTCGGCCCAACACCTAGTGATTCTTGGCAAATAAATGAATCTCCCCGTGCCTAAAAAAAACAAGCATTTGCAATGCAATCGGTCTCGCCTTTGGGACCTTATATGTACTTAGCTATGCAGCACATTAGCCTGGGTGCTGAAACATCTACTGTTCTTTAACATGGAGGGAAAGTAAGCACCAAACTGCGTGACACGCCAGGTATGGGAACACATGGAGAGAAATATTGCCTTTCAGCGGGAAATGGTATAGTCCAAAGCTCTGTTTTTAATATAAAATCAGGGCCTTCGTTGGTCATATCACTGAAAATACAAGATTTGAAAAAAATATTATTGTCTACGGGTGCTCGTGGAAGACAATTTCTATGGACTGGAATCTAGAGAATGCTAAAGTGATTCTGGTATTTTACTGACCTCTGCTGGTCGTTTTCAATCAAGAAAGTTAAATAGAGGCAGTTGCCAGAAATTTTTTAAAAAGAAAGTCCCTCAGCAGAAAGCAATTCTGGTATTTTACTGACCTCTTCTGGTCGTTTTCTATCAAGACAGTTAAATAGAGGCAGTTGACCAGAAAAACAAGTCCCTATGTGGAAGCAGACAAGTCCTAGGGCTGATCTCCAGAGCCCACATAGTACATACACATATAAGTATATACTATAGCCTTATAGCCCGCTGTAGCGGGCTATACCGGCTATTAAAGGCCCGCTCCCGCGTTAAAGGCCCGAGCCAAAGGCGAGGGACTTTAACAAGGGAACAGGACTTTAATAGCCGGTATAGCCCTGCTACGAAGGACTATAAGGCTATTAGAACATTCTGCCACTAGAGGGCAGAATGTTCTAACAAATTAAACAAAGGCCTCTCGAAGCTCGAGGGGATTTAAATCCCCTCGAGCTCCGAGAGGCCTTTGTAAAACATTGGAATGTTGCTCTGCGGGCCTTTACCGACCCGTAGAAGCAGGGAACACTCCATTGTCTTCAATGGAGCTCCCAACATTCCAATGTTCTAATAAAGTATATACAAGAGGTCTCGAATGCTCGACCTAAAAAGGAGCTGTCTTGCAAATATCTTTTATGGAAGCTCACTTTACCATAGCCCAAGAACCCTCCATGCCTCTTGAAAACCTTTCTTGATCTGGGCCTGGCAATGCCATGTCAGAGATTTTAAATGCAAGGATAATCATTTGTTTCAACCATCTACCAAGCATAGCTAAAGAAGCTTGCAACCCGTGGCAAGACAAACCAAATGTGCCAAAATGAGACTGCGCTTTTTTAAAAGATGCTGTCCTTGTAACATAAACTGATAATGCTCTCTGCAAATCAAGAGTATTTAAGTTCACTTTTTCAGGTGTGGATGGGTTAGGAGAATAAACTGGAAGAACCAGGTCTTGAGATACATAAAAGTCCATTGAAACCTTAGGCACAAAGGAACGCTTCGGTTTCAAGATAACCTTGTCTGTAAGGAGACGAAGAAAAGAGTCAAAACAAAACAATGCTTCTAACTCGCCACCTCTTCACCCTGAACAAATAGCCACCAGGAAAGAACCTTAAAAGAGAGAAACTGGAGTTCCACTGACTTTAATCACTCAAAAGGAGCCATTTGAAAGCTCTTAAAACCTTTGGAAGTTTCAAAGTAGGAAGAGGACAATCAATCACTGGGCGCTTAAGAAAATACCCTCTGAATAGCCTGGAAATCTAATGATCTAATTTCTCAGCTTTTGGTTTACTAAAGGGTCTCATGGCTGCCCATTGGCTACGCAGTTTTGAAACTGCAAGCCCATCTATTATGAATTTAAGAATCTTTATCTGGTCATAATTCCTAGGTGATAAGAAATATCATATAGAGAATGATCTCCAATGCCTAGCATAAACCTTTAAGGTTGCCAGGTGCCTAGAATCTTAAATCGCTACAGCCACATTCTCCGAACAACTTAAAGCATGAAGCTGCAACCTCTTAAGCTTCAAATCGCCAGATGAAGTCTCTTCAGAGACGGTCTGTCGGGGTTCGGTGCTAACAGAGGTAACTGTTCCAGAGGATGGCGTGCGTGCTACTGACAATTGAAACAGAAAAGGGCACCAATTTTTCCTGCCCGAAAAGGGAAACACTAACAGAATCTAAACCTAATCTGCCATTACTTTCTGGATCACCTTGGGAAGCAGGTTGCATCATTAACTGTACACACTCAATTTTAATCCTCTCTGACAGGGCAGGCAGAATCTCCTAAACATGAGAGTCAGCTTGTCTCTGCTTTTCCTTTGCTTTACTGGATTTCATTGAACTGCTCAGCAAACAGGATGTCAGTAAAGCAGAGTTTCAGCTGAGATAGACGTGGTAGTGTGAGTTTCTCGCACTGCCTATAAGGGGCTCATAAAAGTGTTTCAACTCCATGCACATCCAGTGCTAGGCCTCTCTGCATAGCGCACAAAGCCATGGTCCAACAAGTGCTAGTTGTAATGCTGGGAAAGTGTGAGATATGCAGATGAAGGATTTGAGAAAAATGTGGGGAGAAAAAGGGCCTAAGCGTAGCAGAGTGAAAGACTGTTGAACAAAGCGGTGACAACTTGAGAGTTTGAAACACTCTGTAGGTCACACCGGTTTCCATACAGCTTAGTACATTTTTAAGTCTGGGGCTTGTATTTTCAGAATTGAAACAATTCCAATTCTAATCCTTCACAACAAAATCATTGTTTATGTATCTAATACAGCTAACAAGCATTGGCAAAGCCAACTGCTGTAGCTGTGTGAAGCACAGGATTTTAGTTTACTTATTTAAAGCTCCGCCCTTAATTGAATTGTCCATGCCCATTGGTAGATTTTCTGGGCACGCTTCTTTGGCCATGCTCCTTCTAGAGCAGGGGTCTTCAAACTAGGGGGCGGGCCCGCTAAGGGGGCCTCAAGTGTTCTGGAGGGGGGGGGGGCGCAAGGCTCTGGCTAAAAGAAGCATTATGCTGATAACAGTGCTTTGTTTTAAGCAGAAAAAAATGAGGGGCAGAAAGTTGCTCTGTAATGGGCCATCAGTAACATCTTTTGTCATTTATATCCTGGCTGGGAGAAGGTGTCAAAAGGGAAGGGACTCCAAATATTCTTCAAAACCCCCACCCCCATTTCTATTAATCACACCGTGGATACTTTTAAAAATTAGTAAGGCCTGCCATCCCCGCTCCTGCGCTGGTAACGACAAGGAAATACCTGCGTCTTCTTCATCAAGCCGGATCTTGGTGAACACCACGGTGAAGAGCAGAGGCTCCGGAGACTCCGTAGAACGACTCCGACTCCCACCGAGGTCAATGCCAGTATCAGAAGCAAGCTGGGTTGAGCACCACTGGTTCTTATGCGGTCTCACCTTGAAGAGCCCTCGTGGTGACCTCCAGGTCTACTTCCTGTTGAGGGGAAGCTGGACCGTTAACTCCACAGATTTTCCTCCCGCTAGTCCCGCAAGGAAGCGGACCGTACATACACAGTCACACGGACCGGATCCATGACAGACAGGTGGTGTGCATGGTGAACAAGGCAAATAAAGATTCCAAGTTAGAGTTTTTAAATCACGAGGGGGGGTATTCCATCTACTATTTTGAGTGATAATGTGGTACAACTTTCTTCCTTGTAAGCTGAGGAGCATTTTAGGAGAGTGGGAATGAAACATTATTGTATTTCTTTGTATAAAATGGTAATGGAATGATTGAGAGGTTTAATTGTGTTAATAAAGACATGATACAGTTTGCTATGAAGGGAAATGTGTGTTGAGAGAAGTCTAGCCAAATCTGTTTTGATGATCACAGTGACCTCTAACAAAGCTACTGTGTTATCCCCTTTTGTCATGATGAGGGGTCTTAAACCAAGACCTAAATATAACCCAGGGCGGTTGTTCAAATCAGAAGTGAAGCATTTGGTCTCTGGAGACTGTCAGGAAAAAGGTTTCTGAAACACAAGGAAATAGTAGATCGTATTATTTTGCCAAAGTTAAGGCCAAAGCGGTTACTGTTCAAGTGGGGCAACGGGTTAGGGTAATAAAACCTGGAAACTCGAAAAGTCTTAAAGAGTGAGAGTCCATTTTATGACCTCATGGAAGATGTGGAAGGTCTGCGGAATTCCACTCAATTAAGCGAAGGGTTTGGAATTAGAATCGAGGAGCAGTGGGTAATGAAGAGGGATGGAGGGGTGCTGTCCAGAATTGTGCGGACACAAATGTATTGTGTGATTGAGGTAAGTGTAGGATGTACAAGATACCAGTTTAAAGGGTGGAAGTGGAACATTCACCACTTAGAGTTGATTTGGAGGATAGAGAGGAGATTTCTTCAGGCAAATATGGGAAGATGGCGCTGATGGTGAAGAAGACAAGTGGGATGAGATGAGGAGAAGAAAGCCACCTGGATGGTTCAAGGACCATATTTGTGAAGGATTGCAGTCTTCATTGGTATCTGCAGATCTTTTTGGTGAAGCTCTTAAGTTCCTGCGATGCTTATATGACTATTTTGGTTCCTGCAATGTTATGTGACATTTGTGGCTTATTGATCTGTATTTTATTTGGATTTGTTTTTATTTTTTTATTTCACTTTTGTTTTTGGGGCTGCAATTGTTATGCAAATATTGAGGGGAGGATGTGTTGTGTGAATATACATTTGTAGCTCTTTGGTATGTCTTACTTCCAGGTTAGGGACTTGCTTGTGAGTGGAACACTGTGAGAGGGAGGATTCGAGAACCAGGAGGTGGGGTGAACGGTGATTACAGACAGTGCTGGGTGACATTGTCGTTGCTGCGTCTCTTCTGGTTTTCCAATAAATACTTAAAGAACCATGCTAATTGGAGTACGTCATTTAACAGTACCTCTGTAAACAATCACATAATTTCCATCGACCACAATCCCTAGGGTTCTGCAGATTCTTGGTCTTTATTTTGGATGCTTCAGGGCTTACTAACTGGCCCAATCGGTTTTGGTCTCCCTAGTGGGGCCACAGATCGAGATAGAATTGCCTGTGAAGCCTGCGGTGCACAGACTGAGCTTCCGGTACTTGGGCATTTACGTGGCTTTAGAGCCCAGTCTCACCTGGAGCTTGAATGTCCGTCCCTTGCTCTCCTGCTTAACATAGGACCTTAATAGGTGGGAAAAGCTGCCTCTCAATATCTTGGACCGCACCGCATTGTTTAAAATGATCTCCCTCCCCCGCCTGCTTTTCGTTTGACAAAATTATCCCCTACAATTGCCACAGTTGCGCCAATTGCAGGCCAAACACTGGGCCTTCTTGTGGCATGATCAGCCCCCTCATATAGCATACAGGAAGTTTACTCAATGTACATAGGATGGGGGCTACGTATGGTGGATGTGGGCCTTTACTACTTGGCAGCCCAGCTGTTGGGGGTCAACGAATGGCTGAGTGGGGGATTGGGGGACCCGGCCTTTCGGCTGGAGATAGCCGGGCTAGGCCTGGATAGGATCGAGGAGTTATTATATGGAGCGCCCATTTCATCTTCCCTCCCCGAGCCCACCAGGGTGGCATTGCGGTAGATGGGATAGGACTGAAAGATTACACAGGCCTATGGGTAAGGAGGTGGCTGCACCAGACGTCCTCCTTAGAAGGATTAGGTGGGTGGGACAAGTTGGGGATCTCCAGATTGGGTGAGGTCTGGCAAGGGGGACACCTCAAATCATATCAGGTGCTGCAGAAAGAATATGCAAAAACAACAAGGTGTTGGATTGAATTCTTGAATTAATCTCAGCCACTGGCAACCACTCGGGCCGCATCCCATTCCATCGTTTTTTAGCCCACCATACCACCCCAGTTTGGACCCAACGATATGCAAATCAGTCTAGAACCTGCTACCCATGGGAACAGTCCAGCCCAAACTGCCAGGCCAAGTCCTCCCTGGACCAGAAACAAGCATACTGGGACTGGTTTGGGTTAGGGTGGGTCTGGTGTCCAGCCTGGGAGAACGAGTGGTGTGTGCACAATAAGTGCGCATGACAGTTCGACCAGCCGCCTTGGGCCGGCTAAACAGTCATGTGCACTAAGGATGTTCTCCACCGGGCTGTAATACACAGCCTGGGTGCAAAACATGCACAGCCTCCCAGTCCCCGTCTGAGTGCCAAACTACGGCGCTCAGACCAATCACAATGCTGTTAAGAGCAGCGTTGTGATTGGCTTTGGGGAGCCTGTCTGCTTCCTGCTTCCGGGACTCACCAGGAAGAGAAGCAACGACGGAGGAGAGACGGCGGCTGTGAAGAGGTAAGTTTAAAAAAAAAAATAGTTTGTTTGTTTCACCCCCCCATTCCCTGCTACCCCCATTCCCTGCCAGCCTCCACTGCCTTTCACACCTCTTTGAGAGCAGATGTGAATAATACAGTGAGTGAAGCGATAACAATGGTCAGTTTTGTATTTAGGAATACCAATGAGGCTGTTAAGTAGGCTACAAGGAGTGCAAAATGCAGCAGCAAGACGGTTTTAAATATTCCTAAAAGGCAGTCTGCACAAAAGGGTCTTAATCAACTTAATTGGCTCAGTTAAATGAAGAATAACATTTAAAGCCTTAATGATTACTCACAGAGCTATTCACAAAAAGGGCCCCATTTATATTCCGGAAAGGGTTAATAGATATACACAACAGAAGACATTAGGCTTAGCTGGTCAAAATGTACTTAGTATTCCCAGGGTACACAAGAGCAGAGCAGGAGGAAGGTCATTGCTTTCCACACAGGTAAGTTATGGAATGCCTTGCCGGATCAGCTTAGAAGGATTGAACCAGTGTTCAAGGCCAATCTGAAAAGTTTTTTGTTTAAAGAACTGTAGCTTTTCTGGGCATTAGTGTGCATTATGTGCTGTTAATGGATATCTGCTCAGCGCCAGGATGCTTCCTCTCTAAGCACCTGTTTTATGCTTTATAAATACTTTTTCATTCATTTATTCATTAATTCATTTTCTTTGTGGAATAAAGAGAATGCAGTCAGCGCGGGCGGGTGTGTGGACTAGGCATTAAAAAGCACCCCATCAGTGGCGTAGCTAGGGGTGTGTGGGCCCGCCCGGGGTGGCTCTCTTTTTTTGGGCGGCGGAGTTGAGCAAGTCGTGTCTGTCGACTACCACCATCCCCCAGCCCCGAGAACAAGTCGTCCATCGGCCGACAGTTCCCGACTCCCCCCCCAAACACGTTGTCCGTGGCCACCACCTCCCTCCGCTCTTACCTACACCGGGAAGCAAACTTAGGGGATGCCCCAGATGACAGTAGGTCTAGCTACGCCACTGTACCCCATGAAGGTGCCATTATTGTAAACGTGATCGCTCAGACTAACAGCCCTGGTAATGGAGCCACCGCTTCTCTCATGAAACAGAATGTTCTATGACGGAATAACGCATGCCATTACAACGCATGCTGTTATTACGCCGTCATTACTACACATGTGGCTTTAGCATGCATGCCTTTACTACGAAAACTTTTACCACGCATATGCCTTTACTATGCATGCCTTTACAACAAAATTTCCGTTGTAAAAGCATGCTTGGTAAAGACATATGCGTGCTTAGTTTATTGCTATATAGCCAAACAGATCTCGAATTTTGCATGGCTTACCGTGCAGTGGTCTGGGCTGATTTGTGAAGCAGGCATCTACGTATTCAATTAGTGAAAGTTAAACAGTGAAGACCGACTGATAGTTTGATTTCCCCCGTCTGTTCTTGTGCAGCTAACAATAGCATTGCTAATTGCAGGGCCTTGTCCCTCTATGCTTGCCAATGTGGTAAATATTGTGCTAGTACTGTTTTATCAGTAACATGCGGTACGGGTTGGGGGGGCTGGCAAAGAAATTCTTCGCGCATATTTATTTGTGTTATAAGTGGAAGGGGCTTTTCTTCAGTTTATCCGTTTGCTTTGGTGTAGGTTTTTCTTGATTTCCAGCGCATAGATGGGAGTGGCTGGACAGTAGGTATAGTTCAGTGCAGCTGTGCTTAATTTGTAAAATATTAAGTGCCAGGGCTCTGACCAGGAGGCCACTGCAGCTTGCACCACCCATCGCCCTTGTCATCGCTGCCAAAACAACTACTAACCATCTCTCTCGCATGTAAATGTGACAGTTCAGATTATTCCAGGTCCCCAAAGCTAAAGGAATGGCTGGGGAGGCAGGTATGAGCAATTTTAATGTATATTGTAGTCCTAAACTACCGTTGTTCTGCTCATCTCTAAATTAGATGAGCAGCGCCACCATGTGGTGGACTGTTCTAAGTATGGTATTGACAATTAGGTGCCGAGCACCAGAAACCAATTAAGTGCTGGTGCTGAGCACCGGAAAGCACTGGCTCAAATTAAGTACTGCCGTGCAGCATTGTGATGTATTTTACTGCCTAATTTAAATTGCTGTGTGTCTGTTCTCTTTCTGCTGTGCACAAAGTGGTTAACATTATTTAAACCACCAAAGCAGGCTAAAGCTTTGCGTTCAACTGAGCCTGCAAAAACGCATATGCCTTTACCACTCATGCCTTCACAACTGATTTCGTTGTAAAGGCATGCGTGGTAAAGGCATATTCGTTGATAAATCCTGCGTGGTAAAGGATTGCTTCATAAAGACGCATTCGTTGTAAAGCCTTCATTGTAAATGCATTCGTGATTCAGCCTTCGTTGTAAAGGCTCTTTCCTGAAACAGATCATCCATCAGAGAACAGGCAAGGCAGTGAAGAGACTAGATAGGCAACGCAAGTCCTGGGTTTGTAGTGACAAGTGTTCAGCTCCTGGCCGATGTCCAGGGTGATCCTGAGTAGCAAACCAGTTGATCTAGTTATGTTAAATCAGACATATAATAGGATGAGTGTAAACATTCCATTCTCTGAAGCCCGAGCCTGTAAAAAATGCTCCTTTACTCAGGCCTGAGCTTGGAACTTTTGCAATTGTATGAGGGATAATCTTGCTATCTAAGCCCTATAGTGGTTCTATCCATGAAGACTGACAGACAGCTCCATGACTTGGATTGAGGGATGAGCATTTATATTTTGTATGAACTGTGAGATTGCTCTGCTGTCTGAGGAAAGAAGCAATAAGTTCTAGGTACCTGAGGGATAGCTCATCTGTGTAAAGCAACTATCTCTGAGATCCGCCGATCCAGACAGATAGCACAACTGTTTATTGTCAAATCATGCACACTCTGTATTACTTGAAGGATAGGTTTGCATTGTGAGGCCTGAGCCTGAAAAGTTTTGAAAAAATGTCTGCTTTCTACAAATGAACACCCGGGGTGTGGCCAGTCAGGGCCCAAGATGGTCACCAAGTCTTGGCGCTTCCTCCTCGGCTCCCACTATTCCACTACATTTACAGCCTTCAGGTGCGAAAGATCCACAGCCATTGAAGTCGGGTAGCAGAAAGAGTTTGAAGACTTCGATTCAATGCGTAATCAGGTATGGCGCTCATCCAAGGGTCCAGCCTTCATGATGAATTCTACTCAGCCCAGCACACTACAGTCCTAGTAGGGCCAGGTTGTAAGAAACACGGGAGACATAAAATGCATTGGCCAGTGGATGCCAATGAGCAACGCACTGCCAATGTGTGCCATATTAATGTTGCGTCAAATCATCGGGCTGCACTCCTCTTAGAAAGGTTAACAGCTCTGAATGCCCCTCAAGGGGTTGATAACCCGACTCACCAATCAGGACACACGATTGATCTGATTTTCTTTAATAGCGCATGATTTATTGAGGAACCCATCGCTGTAGTGTGGTCAGATCATTACCTGATACCTTTCTTTTGGTGTGACTTAGGTAAGATGGACAAAGAGTTTTTTCATTAGCCGCTTCCACCTAAGGCTTAAGATCCAATTAAATTGCTGGTTCTATAAAGGTTGCTTTGTCATTTGGTACCTGAGCTCTGTGGGGACATTGAGAAAGATGTGGAGGTGAAGACGCTTGACTGTGGGCTGCTCTGGACCTGGTGGCTCCTGTAGGAAAAAAATGTAAAGAATAGACACAGAAGCTCAGCACCATGGTTTTCTAGTGCTTTAGGAGGTGAAAAAAGTATGTAAGAAACTTGAGAGAGCTTGTAGGAAACATTATTCACCTACGGATAAGGTGGTATATAATAAGGCTGCACGGAAATATCATATAGCTAATAAAGCTGCCCAATCCTCATATTTTGAAGGCAAGATTGTGGGGCTAGGAACAGCCCTTGCAAAATATTTAAAATATGCAAAATGTTTTTATAACCGAAGGCGCTGACTCAGTCGATGCTTGATTCTTCTGAATTGTGTGACAAGTTGTCGGACTTCTTTTTGAAAAAAAATCACAAAATTCAATCTAATGTGCAGGTGTCTATAGATAGGTCATTGTTTGAGCCGACACCCATAATTCGGAGAACACTACCAATTTGAGCTTATTTCATTGAAGGAATCAGAAAAAGCCTTTCTGAGCTGCAAATCAATTTCCCCGGTGGGCCCATTTTGACCTTCACTCTTAGCCTCTGCAAGCAAAGTGATTAACCCAATTTTTAATCAGCTTTTTAATACTTTTCTTTTGAAGAGATGGAAGGAAGACAAAGTGATCCTGCTGCTAAAAGCCCACATCTGATCTGACACAACTTACTAACTTTCATCCTATCTCACTTGTGCCAGCAGCGTCTAAAATGTCATAAAAAATGTATTAACTCCCAACTCTCAGAATATATTGAAACACATAAATTGTTACAACCCTCTCAAACGGAGTTTATGCTACTCCACAGCACAAAATCAGCTTTCCTTGAAGTAGTTGTTTCAATCAAGTGGTCATTAGATTAAAGAAAAAATGCAGTCTTGATATTATTAGATCTATCAGCAACATTTGACACAGTATCCCACCCCATCCTGCTGCAAAGACTGGCAAATATTCAAGTGGGAGGTGGGGCTTGAGTGGATTTGTTCCTTTTTTAGAAAACAGAGGGTAAGCTGTCTAGTTGGCTTCTTTTTCATCAGACACCAAGTCAATTAATCTTGGAGTGTGCTGGAGCGGGAATCAATTTAGGATTAAATCGGTTTTTATTAGCAGATTATGCAACAGAATAACACAATGGACCGTCGCCTACAACCCAACGGGCCGGCTGCATATATATCATGAGGCAGAGGAGAGCTACTGAAAAACAGGCTACCTGCATAGCTAGCATATACAGCATGTCGCCTACAACCCAACATGGGCCGGCCGCGTGCAACAGATAGAAACATTAATTGATCCAGGGGCCCTGGAATTGAAGAGTAAAGATGATCCGCAACATGCTGGTCCTAGAAGTGCCCGGCAAACCTAATATGCGCTGACCACAGGCCCGGGGCATTGAAGTCTGCCTTTTAGGTAGAACTCTGCTAATTCAGGCCATCTTAACCATACTACATGTCTAATAGTCCCCTCACAAAACGCTTCGTGACCCACCCCCCAACATATATGCCACTGCAACTGAGAATCCTTGTGCAGATGCAATCTGACATCATCCCTCTAAACTTTGTGAGGCGCATCCAAGAATGCTTAAGTACCACTTTATAACCAGAAAGGCCATATTATTCAATTTTGACAACAAATATTCAAACAGAACCGCCCCCCTTGCCCTCCCCCGAACTGGTGCCCCATGCCCATTCCGATTTGAAATTGGTGATCAGTGCTAATTCCTCTTTCCGTCTCCAGGACCATTGGTCGACTCCTCGGGTGCCGTGAGTCTAAGGAGGCAGAGGTACTTCGGGTATGTGATCTTGTTAAATTCCTTGGCCAGAAGGGACACTATCGGTCTCCAAATCTCCCCAAATCCCGATGCAGAGTTTGTGAGGGAGGCCTGCCTCCTCTCCAACCCCAGGATATGCCATAGTCTATGTAGCCACCCCTTGTGTGTCGGAATTGTCTGCGTCCCCCAATGCGATAAGATATTCTGAAGTGCTGCCCCCAGCGCGAGTCCCATCTGCTTCCCTTTATGGGACTTCAGAGGAAACGTCAAGGGGTTGGGTAGTCTCAGCACTACATATGCCGGAAATCTCGGAATCTGCGTCTCGAACTGCTGGTCTATGTCATCTAGTATTCTGGGCCAGTATGCTGTCAATTCCTTACACTCCCATAACAAATGGACCAGCGTGCCCTCCTTCCCACACCCTCTCCAGCATGTAGGGCTTCGGTCAGGGTTCCCCTTATTAAGGCGCACCGGCGTCAGGTACCAATACGTGGCGAACTTAAGGGCCGTTTCCCTGCTAGCAACGTTACGTGCAGTATGCTTGGCCCTGTAGTATATATCCCTCCACTCTTTCCCCGTGAGTTCCCTTCCCAGTTCTTTCACCCAACGTTTCTGACTGGTGGTGGGCTGTGTGGGGGTTGAAGGACGTAGCATGTCATATAATTCGAAAATCAGTTTCTTATCTGTACGTTTCGTCACCAACCACTTCTTGTAGACTGTCAGTTTCCTATTAACGTTCATATGTACCTCTGGTTGAAGGAGCCAATGTCGCACCTGGAGGTAGTGAAACCATACTGTCTCTGGGAGGGAATAATCTTGTCTGAGCTGGGAGAACAAAATGATCCTTTGTATCCCAAACAGGTGGCCTGCCGCTTTACACTCCTGCGTTCGCCACTCTGCGAACGCCTTCTCATCCAGCCCTGGTGTGAATTCCTTGTTGTCGAATAAGGGGGTCAATGGTGAGGGAAAAGTTGTCAATCCCCTTCTACTGGATACCCCATCCCACACCTGCAGTACAGTGTTTGTTATCGGTGAGCCTGGAAGATTCTGAGGACGGTCAGCTCGTTTCAGAAAGGGCACCTTCCAAAGGGAGAGTTTCGCGAGCGCCCTATCCTGGAATAACCATCTCTTTTCAGATTCCGGCCTACTCCATTCCACCAAGTATCTTAGCTGTGCAGCCCTAAAATATTCCATCAAATTCGGGATCCCTAGGCCACCCTCTTCCGTTTGCAGATACCCCAGCTCCCTCCGCATACGTGGGCGCGCCCCTGCCCAAACAAACTGGAGTATTGCCTTTTGTAGCGTTTGAAGTGTCCCTTTTGGGGGCCAAACTGGTAGAGTTTGGAACAAATATGAGGCCTTGGGGAGGACAGACATTTTAATCGCTGCGACGCGCCCCAGCAGTGACAGCTGATGCTGCTTCCAATTCCGTAGCTCCCCCGTAACCTGACGGACCAGTCTGGAATAGTTCAGTGTGATCGTCTTTTGAATAGACGGAGCCAACTCAATTCCCAAATATGGGATGGACTCCATGATTTTAATCCCAAAGGGGGTAACGTCTCCTGTCCCCGAGGTCGCCCTTCGCTGATCAAGTCTGAGGATCATGGATTTCCCCACATTCACTCGGAATCCGGAGACCTGACCAAATAATTCCAGTTCGTGCAGGAATGCCGGGACCGAGCGGTCCGGAGACTCCAGCGACGCGATAATATCATCCGCATACAGGCTTATTACATGTCTCTCCCCGCCAAAGGGAATGCCCATAACATTCGGATTGTCCCTGATCTTCTGGGCCAGCGGCTCGATATATAAGGCAAAGAGAAGGGGCGACAACGGGCACCCCTGTCTCGTCCCTCTTTGTATGGCAAAAGGTCTAGACGATAGCCCATTCACCCTAATAGTCGCGGTGGGTGAGCTATAGCAACTCATCACCCAGGCCCTGAACCGGTCCCGCAACCCAAAGTGGATCAAGGTCTGATCCAGGAAGTCCCAGTCAACCCGATCAAACACCTTCTCGGCGTCTACCGATAGCAGGAGGGCGTCCATATTTGTGCGGTGGGCCTTGTCGACTAAGTGGAGGATTCGTTTGGTGTTGTCACTACTCTGACGATTTTGGATAAATCCCGATTGATCTGGCTCTATGATACCCGGCATCAGGGGGCCCAACCTGGCGGCTAAAATGCTGGTAAACAACTTCAGGTCTACATTAAGAAGGGACACCGGGCTATAAGAACCACAGAGAGTTTTATCTTTCCCTGGTTTAGGGAGGACTACTATAGATGCCAACAGCATGTCGGGGGAATCGACCCCGGCCCTGCAAAGGAGTTAAAAAGTCTTGTCAGAAGCAGAGCTAAGATATGACAAAATGATTTGTAGAAGCCCGCCGAGAATCCGTCTGGACCCGACGATTTCATAAGCTTGAGGCGGGATATTGCCCCTATGACTTCTTCAATCCGGATCGGGACGTCTAACAGCTCCGCTTGACCTTGATCTAGCACCAACGTACTCGCTCCCTGCAGGTAAGCTGTCGAATGCGGTCCTGGATGAGCCTCACGTTAGTATAGGTCTGCGTAAAAATCTCTAAATACGTTTGCTTCCTTATTATGAACATTTCTGCAGAACAATTTTCTGCTCATTAAATTTCTCCCATTTAAAAAAAAAAATGGTTTGTATGTTTGTGTTGTACATGTAACGGTGCCACATATCGCAAAAGGTATGTCCTGTGCCACACGTACATACGACACAGGCTGTCAGTCACCCATACACATTTATCCCATTCATTCATCCATCCCCACGGACCAAGCACTCACTGACGCACATGACAGACCTATCATAGTACCCGTAGTCACAGTATTTTGTTCAAACCATAGTATTGGGCTCCATAGATATTAGGTTTAAAGTCAGTGAAGCTGGGCGAGGGGGTGTCTGGTAACTATGCACGAGTTACATGGCCTTCAGTCGCTCACGATGATTTTCACTGATCAGAAGTACCTCTCATCACAGAAAAGGTTGGAGACTCCTGGCCTAATCTTTATATGGCTTTGGCCCCCGATGGAAAAATGTGGTGTAAAGATCATCCCATGTACAGATAATATGCAGCTGTTCCTCTCCTTTGAAAAGGAGACTTTGGACTCCTTGAAGTCCTTCAAACTTTGCCTGAGTTTGGTACTTGAGTGGATGTGGGCCAATGTAACCCGGACAAGACTGAAATACTGTGTTTTGGGGCCTCTAAGTCTCTAACCTGGGAAACCCACTGGCCCCCATTTTTGCGCCTCGCTCTGCCTCCAGCAGAGGTGGTTAGGCATTTGGGACTCAAATTTGATTGTCAGCTGTCCATCAAAGTACAAGTCTCAGTAGTGGTGGGATCTTGTTTTGTGATACTTACCTCCCTAAAGAAATTTTTGTTTCTTCTTCCCTTTCATGTTAGGAAAATGGTGGTCCATGCATTAATTGTGTCAAGATTAGATTATGCAAATGCGTTGTATGCAGGCCTCTCTACGTCTTTGATTAACCGTCTTCAGATGGTACAAAATGAAGCCGCTCAGCTGTTGTTAAGAATTCTGTTCAGTAACCACATTTCTCCCCATGTTACAGCCCTTCATTGGCTGCCACTAAACAAAAGGATTCTTTTTAAGAGCCTGGTGTTTGCCTACCGTGCCCTTTACGGGCGGGTCTCTAATATCTTACAGCAAGGTTTATTCACGATCATCATCGGAGGGATTTACGCTTATCTGACAGTCTATTAGTGGTAATTTCTAAGTTCAGACGAACCCGGAAAGGTGGCGTCTCCTTTTGTTTTTTAGCTGGGCATATTTGGAACTGCCTGCCTGTTAAGTTGCACAGTATTAAAGATGAATCCACTTTCCGCAAATTCCTAAAAACCTGGCTATTTAGGATCTAATCTTGTTGTGTTCCACCAAGGGGCTGGTGTCTGTATCTTTGCGCTGGGACACACCTTCAGTAGCTGTGCGTGTTACAAAACCTATCATTCATTCATGCAGGGACAGATTTGCAGCAATAAGACATGGCTTGAAAGGAAGGACTGTGGAAGAATGGTGTGCCATAAAGGACACTGCAGCCCCAGGGTGGAGGCCTGGGCCACTTGATAATATGGGCAGTGGACACCATGACTGAACTATTTCGGTACCCTTTGCCCTAAAGTTGGTCCCCCTCAAGAGTAGTGGTGTCTCTAGAAGTGAATCACACACACACACACGTACACACAGACACACACAGACACACACACACGCACATATTTCTGCTTTGGTACTACCCAGTTTTAGAGCTTTACTGTGAATGAGTCTCACCACCTGATTGTCTCTAACTGTTAATTATATGGAAATGGACTGAGTGTGCTAACTGCTGGTGTCTGCCTTTTTAGTTAACGCTGCTGCTGCGCAGGTAGTGTAAGAGCTCTGGGTTGGGTACAAGTGAACACATGAGCACAAAGGTATGCGCATGTGTTTGGACTGCATGTGAGAGACTACCATCTTGCGTAGCCCAGTCTCTGCGCACGGTTAGCCTGTTTAAAAAGCTGACCCTTCAGGGATTGGTGCTGACCTGGATTAGGCCTTATAATGTGAGCGTGCATTCATAGAGTAGGTTTGTGGTGCTTACTGAAAGTCTTTGGTGCTTTACTGAATTACACATTGTAGCAGAAATCTGCATCAAAGTACGTTTTCGCCCCACTTAGGCCGACAGGGCCCAGTAAGGTATCAATCTTATAGTAAAAGATACATCCTGAGTGTAGATCCACAGTCACTTTAGTCATATATGCACTCCTTATGGCATTTAATGAAATGTCATATTTTCCTGGCTCAGCTGTAATCAGATTTCAGGCCTTTGTCCTCCCTCCTGACAGACACAAAGTGGCGGGACTTACGTGGATCCCACAAAGCTTTTTTTACTCAGAAGGTATTGCAAATCTCAAACTTTGCCAAAAGACATGCATTTTCTTTACATGTCTATGAGGGAAAGCTCCGAAATCTGCGCTGGTCCTCAAAATTCCTATCACCTGGGTTCCCACACATCTCCAGATAAAAATGCTACCCTGCTTTTGTGGCTCGGCCTAACACCTGCGACACAATAGGTCCCAAAACACAACATAGCGACATCAACATTTCCTGTCAAAATTATTTTTACCTGATCTGGTAATGGGAGTAGCATGGTTCGATCTATTCCTGTCGCATGCGTGGCTGATACTGTGTGGTGCTAGGCGCAGCTACACAAGTAGGATACCGTTTTCATAGGGACAAGTGTGGGAACGCTGGGTGGTAGGAATTCCTTTGGGTCCCTGCAGTTTCCAGAAGTTTCCCTCAGAGATGTGAGGAAAATGCATATTTTTAGCCACAGTTTGAGATTTACAAGGCATTCTGGGTAAAACACTTTGTGGGGTCTACATAAGGCACATAATTCTGAACTCCCCTGGGTGACCAGTTTTCAGAAGTGTCTAGATTTGGTAGGCTTCCCTAGGTTGCAGCTGAGCTATTGCCATATTTTGCAGTTACCCACATTTTAAAAAGAAGTGTTGATTTTGGTGGGTGAAATGTGAAGTCTTCAGGTTATGTTTTGGGACGGTTTGTGTTACACTTGCTAAGCCCAGCGACAAATGTGGGGTTCTGCTTTTATTGAGAGACGTGTGGGGACACAGAATAGTAGAACATTTGTTATAACCCAATGAATTTCTCTGCCTTTTTTGGCTTCCAAATATAAGCCAGCATGCAAGAAAGAATACATTTTGCAAAAGGGCCTCTGAATCACATGATACTTTGGGTAACCTCAAATTCAGATATGCACAAGTAATCACTTTTCCTAAACACAGTATCTTGTGCACATTTCAGAAATACATAGGTTTCCTTCATGGCCATTTTTCATGCATTATATTTTACCATATGAATTGCTGTATTTTCGGTATACAATGAAAAATGATTATAAGCTGCAGCTCAGATGTAGGCTCTGGGTGCTGCATGTTATTAGATTACCTACAAACTCTATATATCACAGCCACCTGTAGGGTCTATCGGACATCATGGGATATTGCTTTTGTAAATCAGCCATTATGAAAAAAGGACAGTAGAAAACTTTGGGCCTGACTACAAGTTTGGAGTATGGAATACACCGTCATACACATGACGGATATCCCTTCCGCCGTATTACAAGTTCCATAGGATATAATGGAATTGCAATTTAGCGGACGAGATATCCGTCACACACAAGTAACCCTGTCCGCCAAACTCGTAATCAGGCCCTTTGTCATCAATGGCTATTTTTCCTACTTATTTTCATTATTTTATACATATTAATTATTAGTTTCTTTGGGAAACCGTCAGGGGTCGACACAATTGACCCCATGCTTAATTCAGTATTTTGTCTACTTGTCAGAAATTTATAATTTCTGGGATCACCAATGGGTTTCATACCTGTTTCCACTGTAAACTGCAAATAGGTTGAAACCACAAAAATCATGAAAAATGGCCTACCTTTAGAAAAATGCACAAACTGCAGTAAAAATGTTTTCTGATACTGCTCTGCTTGTTCCTGAAAGCTGGGATGATGGTGATCCTAGCACAGCAAACCTTTCGTTTATGCCATTTTAGAGAAAGAAACACATGCCGTCTTGCACTGCACTTTTGCAACTTTTTCCAAACAAAATAAAGCTATATTTTGGCTATTTTCTTGGCTCCCCCCAGGGGAATCTACAAACCCTGGTATCATTATTATCCCCTGGATGTAGGAAAAAATGGATGCAAATTTGGCACGGTTACCTTAGTCAGAAAAAAGTCATGAAGGTGTAAGCGCAAAGTACCCCAAATATGAAAAAGAGCTCAGTACTGGGGGTTGAAAAGCCTCAGCTGCTAACATTGACAAAAAGGTATCATTTCTATCATTAACAAAACTTTAGACCCAAGTGCATCTCATAATAAAGTGTCACTCATAGTGTCACACATATGATATGGACATGTCACACATAAAAAAACTGCGCACATAAACAAAATGAAAACTTAGCAGCTTAGTATATGTTAAATGCATGGAATGCTCACCATTTTTTAGAATGTTGAAGGTTTATAAGTTCTGAATATATATCCATGAAATAAGCAAGAATACATATATGTATTTAATTTAATACCACTGTGTAGGAAAGTGGATCATTATTTTGGGTGCACAAAAATCCATCTCAAAGGATAAGGCCACTGCCTTCAGGATGTCACACAAATTGAATTAAATAAACCTATGTAAGTATTAAAGCAGTGCATACAGAGTAGCGAAAGCCACACAAATACAATAAACTCCACAACAAATTTTAAAATAAAGAAAAATATTTTATGTGTAAAATAAAACCAAAACTACAAAATCCAATAAGGGGTACAAAAGATATGAATTTTTAAAGATTTTACTTAAAAATAGCACCAATGATACTCTATGGAGGCTATAGACTGGTACCTGGGCACAATTTGAGACTGATCGTGATGGAGCCCTTGTTGGATACAACAATTAGATTGCTCTTAGTGAAAGCATGGAAGGTAAAAATGTTCAAAAAAGTTTTTAAGACCCAACACAGAAAGGAACTTTGCCACCTTTTGAGAAGAAAAATTGTACTTGAGCAGACAGCCACTGAAAATGTAGCTGCTACAGTGGAAACGAAGGCTGGATTCTTGAAGCAGGTTGGTCTCGCTAGAGTTATAGAACTTTGGACATTTATTGCTGAAAGTTTTCTAATCTTGAAGGACTGGACCTGCTCACTCTTGAATCCAGGATAAAGAAGTGGACTCTAATGGTCAGTTGGCTGACCTCCTGTGCGGCTACAGGGACATAGCAAGCTGCAATATGCCTTTTCCTATTTGTTCTTTCAGAGGTGCTAGGAGCCTTGACCAAGATGTAGCTGAAATTCAGTCCGATGCTGTGGAATTACTGATCAGATCCCCCAAGTCCCTCTAAAGCTCGGGAAGAAAAGGGTTTCAAAGTTTCCAACTTTATTCTGGTGCCTAAACAACCACAGGAGTATACTTCTAAGGCCCTCAGGAACTCAGAGGAGGGCCCTTAGAGACTCTCAGGGTGTCAGGCAGAGGCAGAAGCCAAAAGCAAAGTCCAGTCCAGGTGCAGTTGCGACTGGTCAACTGAGCATTTCCAGGAAAAGGCCAATTCCAGCTTGCTGTGTCCCTGTAGCCACACAGGTGATCAGCCAACTGGCCCTTAGAGTCCACTTCTTTGTCCTGTGTACAAGAGTGAGTAGGTCCAGTCCTTCAGGGCTCATCTTAGCTCACAGACAGCAGATCCTGTCCTCCTCTGTTTTTCCCCAGGTCCAGCAAGTGTTCTGAGGAGGTGCCTTGGAGTACCACATTTATGCCTAGTACAAGCTAATGGGTGGGAGTAACGTCTGAGTACTCCCTAACCAATGTGGTAAAAGTTCCCAGGGGCAGCTTTCCCCATTTTTTTCAGCAGTTCCTGTTTGACCTACTGCAAACAATCCACCAATGCCACTCACTCTCTCAATCCAAGAAGGGGAACATTTCACCCCTTATGAAGAGCATGTGTGCCCACCCAAAGGTGTGGCCAAGGTAATTGGCAGTACCTTCCTCTGTGATTACTCAAAAGTGATTCTAGGGGAAGCTTCCCCCCGCTGGGTTTGGTGCCAACCTGACTAGGGGGACCAAAGACTGCTTCTTACAGGTCTCCACTTACATTTACTTGTGTAAGGACAGATCTCCTTTCAAGTTATTGAAATGCCTGTGTCCACCGTAACTGATCTTCCTGCAAGGAGAAGAAACACACTACTCCACACAAAGACCATTGCCTTTGCTGTGGGAACACTTTTCATACCTCTTTCACACCTAATTCAGGCCAGGTATAGGCTCAGCAAAGGCCGGAGAGCAAAAGCAAATTAGCATCCAGCAGCTTTGGGCATGGCAAAGGTCACTTTCCAAGAGTTAAATTCCCCATATAAAAATAAGTCTTTAAAGGGAGTCTGTAGCTGATACAGGCCAAACGTTATAGATGAAAGTGTACAATCTATACTTTGAATTTTGCTATGTGCAAGTTACAATCCAGCCAGTGACAATGTCATTTTGGACCTAGTCACCCCACAGATATCCCATGCTTAAATATTATGTGCCCTACATTGTGGGCATCAAAGCGCGCTGAGGGGTGACATATTTATTATTGAAAATCATGTTTTCCTGCCTGTCAAACGAGTGATTTTGACAGGTCTGTGCAGCTGCTGTGGTCAGGCTACACTGGTAGGCCCGAAGACATATTTTCCTTGTCACAATAGTGGATGGCACAATGAGTGCTTCAGTCCACAGGCGATATTTAAATTCCTATGCCATAAGTGTGTTTTCTACACAAAATACTATGGCTTTATAAGAAAGTTAAATAAGCCAGTCAGGAGGTAGCCAATTTATACATGTTTTAAGGCCAGAAAACATGCACTGGACAACAGTGCACCAGTGTGCAGAGTCTAAAAACTAACAAGTGAGGCACACAAAAATTGAAAACTGTGGGTGACCACCCAAAAAGGGGGTCACTTTGCAACGCAGTGGCTTTAGATATATAAGGGAGGGAAAAAACAGGGTTTGGAAGCCCTTCTCTGCGTACATTGCAGGGGGGCCCCCTCAGATTTTGTTATGTCACTTGTGGAGTTTTGCTTGTCCACAGTTTATGACAATTTGATTGGTGCTTCAGACAAATGAGTCTGACGAAGCAGTGCTTCCAATGCAAAGCATGGACCGTGAAGTGTCCACTGAGTCTTCTAGTAACTATCTACATGCCACCTCTCTCTGTTAAACCGATTATTCAACAGTCTTTAGTGGCAGAAAATGAGCACCAGACCATCACATTTTGCTATTTACTTATTTACTGAAGCCTTCACAGACCTTTACTAAGTCTTTGACTATTAATCTCCCATTTCATAGTGCCTGTTACAGGTTTTTTTGAATGTATGGGTCAGCCCACATCAGCCATTATCTGGCCACTATGAGTTACAACTTGCTGCCCTTTTACGAGGATCACATGAACACACAATGTAGTTCCCTTCAGTGCCAAAGTGTTCTATGGCAATGTGTGCTTTTTTGTGACCAAAACAACATATTTTCCTTTAGCCAATGTTTTGTTTTGATTGGCAGCTACTCAAACGATAAACTTTTGCAAAAAACATGACGAAACAAAACAAGAATTGCCAAAAGGCTGGCGGCCAACGCCAGACCTATTGCCTTCACCAATGCTTGTTTACTGTTGATTTCCCTGATGTTACCACAAATATTGCCCACAGCAAGCCCAAATAAATGCCGTCTCACATACTTTGCGAAACATTTATGCAGCCTGTCTTTACACGTTCAAAGCTTCTCTCATTTGGAAACGTGGCCCACTTTTTTAGGCATCTGATTCGCTAATGGGAGCCACTTTTTTTTTTTTTACGAAGTTTTATATAGCGCGAACTTGACCCGAAGGTATCGGGTATCAGAGCGCTTTACATAGCACCAGTTGCGTTACATGAGGACACATTCATTTTATTTTCTGCCCCAGTCCGACTCCTACCCTGTTGCCCGCAGGGCAGAGATTGTGGTAGGTCTCTGACCAGAGCAAGGTGGTTTTGCCTGCCACACACACACCACCCACCCTGCCTTCTGCAATTTACCAGATGAAAATGGAACACGTCTGTGGGCACTTAAATTAATGTTAGTAATTGCTCCTGCGGTGGCTTTGAAGGGCTTGTTATTTTTAACTCCACCTCGTCCTTGGGTTTAATACATTTATTCTACTTTAAAAGTAAACATCGGTTACTGATTTCATGCCCGAACCATTTTTAACCGGTTCCCTTCCCCGCTCGATTCAGAAATGCTGGCATGTATCGTTGTCACTAGTGCGTCTTCAGACTTAAAGCGTGGGAGTGGGCCCAAAATAGAACGTGTATAACAGGAAGGAGAAGGAAATAGGAACATGAGTGGGAGGGACTGCATAATGTGGGAAGCAAATGTGTAATCAGAGGAGCGGCTCTGGATTTAAAGGGCAGTAGCAATGCAGAAGGACAGGAGTAAAACACCAGAGAACAGGGGCCGAACCAAAAAACATTTTAATTGGCGCTATTTCATGTCCTTGCTGGTATGTTAAGGCAGCGCTTGTGCAACATCTTTTACCAACGCATTATGAAGACAGGATTCTGGAGGTGGTACTGTGTGCCAAGAATTATTTGTCACATTTCTTGTGTGGCATGCTGTTGTGCTAGTGATGTGATCTGTTGTTTTTTGTGCTGCTGTGTATTTGTGCTGAATTACTGTAATGTGGGTTAGTTGTGTTGAAAAGCAGTTGTTGCGTTGCGTTCTGTTTCGTTGTGATGTGGCCTATTATGTTTTAACATGTGTTGTTATGTTGCTTTTGTGCGGTGTTCGGTTGTGTACTTTAAATCCAACACTTAGTCAATTCTGCTTCACAATGATAGGAAGAGCTTTCTACTGATACTCAGCTTGAAATATCATTTAAATGAAATAATTTGCATTTTTATCCTTGGTTTACTCATTTGTTCCTTTAATATTCATATATTGTTTACAGTAGACCCAGTGGCATAACAAAACCTGAGGGGGCCCCCCTGCAAAGTACATGGAGGGCACCCCCCCCCCCATGCTCCGGACCCACTCAGGAGCTCTCAGGCCCGTCCGTGCACAGTGCAGGAGGGGGGCCCTTGGAGCTTGGGCTCCCCAAACCGCAGGGGCAATGGGGGCTATTGTTACGCCACTGAGTAGACCACATTCCGTGGATGCTGCTTGTATATGTCTATCATTGTGGACAGTTAAGTGTAAACCATGCTGAACATATAAACAAGAAAACATAAAAAGAACCACAAAAAACATCTGATTAAAAAAAAAATGAACAGAAATGTAAGTGCACAGATTTACAGTTAGAATTTGTCTTAGATTTCCAATTGTTTTGGAATTTGTAAAAAAAAGGTTACACCTTGCGGTGGCCTCTGTATCCCTGCGGCTGCCGGATTGTTCACCAGTGGAGGATGTGCCCTGGTTAGAGTTAAGTGGAATACCATATTTGGATTGTAGTTTTTTCTGTTTTTATCTCTGCAGGAGAAACAGCGTACCCAGTGGAGAAACCGCTTCCCTTAAACTACCACTAAATTTGGGGGGTGAAACCCTCTCCCACCTTGCAACACACTAACGTAAACTGTTTATCGGGTGATGTGGCATAACCATGACAGACGCCAACATAGTCATTGCTTAACTTGTAAAAATATAACTGCTAGATCCCAAAGATTTTCATAGGATCTCGCTGCTGATGATGCCAAATGCCGGGGTTGACGACGACCAGGGCTCCTTGTCTAGATTCCTCCTGATGCCTCTTTCTTTCACCACCCTACACTTCCTTTCTTTGCTTTCTATTGCAGGTTCTTTTTTCTACTGTGCAACTTGGCCCATATTTACTAAGGTTTTGCATTGAGGTTGCGTCACTATTTTGATGCAGCCCTGACGCAAAATCTAATTTGGTATTTACTAAGCCAAGCAAGGCCTGATTTGCGTAATTTTGTAAAAACAAAAGTAATGCAGGGTAGTGTATAGTGCTGCCTTGCGTTACCTTTTGTCGGAAAGGTGTTACATGGGTGGAGCATGGGCGGTTTCCGTGAATCCACTGCACTCTCACAATTGCTAACACTTCACTTACACTCCCTGGCTTTCTTTGCTCCCCACTAACTGCTCACACAGTGCAATACTAAATTATCAATCACAGAACCTTCCCCAACCTGTATGTCTCACAGTGCAATCACATTGCCTGTTCACCGGCACTCAAACTGACCACTCACGCTGAACGCACAATACCCTAATCACACTGAACTAACACTGCTGAATGGACTCTGAGCCCAAACTGCAGAGCTCACAATGCCTTGCTCACATTGGCATGCCCTGCACACACTAACTCCGACCGATCACATACCGCTCATCAGAACGATCAAAATTTCTAGTGCCATCATTTAGATGCCTGAACATAAGATCCTGTTTTGTGGCTCTAAAACATGGGTACTCGCAAACATTTTCCAGGGGGCCGAAAAATTTGGCCTGTGGTGTGACCGAGGGCCGCATTGATGCCAGCAGGATGGCAAGTTGGGGAGGGCGGAAGGGGTGTAAGATGGGCAAAGGGGAAGCGAAGCATGTACATCTAAAGGGTGAATCACACAATGTGAAATCAGAAAACCTGCGATCAGTCCTGGCTTCCGAAATTGTGTGATCCTAGGCAATTGTTTTATTTTACCTTACCACCTTTTTCTTCATCATCACATACAAGAGGACCTCGAAATATATGACTTGAAGATGTGCACTATACAAAACCTTCTCTTGTGTTTTATTTAATAAACTATATCGTTGTCCTTGCATAAAAGCAACTCAGGCCACTCAGAATGTGCACATAACAACTAACTTGCCCTATTTGCATAGTTCAGTGTAGGGGGAACCGTGACTGTTTCTAAATTCATGTTTGTAAACTATCACTTTAAAAAAAAATACTTCTCAATGCACTGATAATCTGATATACTAAGGTGAAAAGCTTCTGCATGTTAAAGAAATGCACGTTCTGAATTTTGAAGAGACTTTATCAAATTTTTACGCCTTTGTTGCAAGATGTCTTTATAAATGGAGGTGTTTTTAAAGTGAAGTTGTGCAGGACACCTTAGTTACTTGCCTTCTTTAACTTAAGTTAACCTTTAAATAAATGCTTGCCCCTTTATTTAACATCTTTCTCAGTGTTGGTGCTGAGTCGAGAAAACAGCAGCCTAGTACTGCTGTTGACCAGAGGGCCGCATGTAAAGGTCAGGAGGGCCGCATGAGGCCCCGCCCGTACTTTGGGTATCACGGCCCTAAAAGAATGTTTTAACAAAAAGGGTACGCAGCTAGCAAGAGGATTTATAATATGTTTTAATGTGGATTAGGTTTAAGTGACACTATCAGTTTGGATCCGCACTTTTCCACGCTATTTGAACAATGTATAGGCCATGAGCTGTGTTTGAAAGCGCCCACATTTAAAAAAAATCTCTTTAAGGAAAAAAAATAACGTGTAACTGTGTGTAGATTGTGCTGAGTTTTTCTATATTTATCTTTTGTAGTGGTTTTTGTTAACCGCATTAGAAAGTAGTTACCTGCTTACTTACCCTGCTCATACTACACAACTCATCCTGCACTAAAAATCATGGCTCCTCGTGTCCTGCCTTGACCACACTGCCCTGCGCACACACCCTGACTATACACACTACACTTTTTGATGATGTTTATAAGGAGTGCAGAATAAAGCGTATTAGATCCATTTTAATTCTTTTTTTGGCTTCATTGTTTTTTAAGGTAAGTGCAACATTCAGCGGCAAATACAGTCACCTAGAACATGTCACATGGTTTAACACATTAGGTTGCAGTTAAGTTGCCAAATCATACAGCCTGCAAGCAGTAACAAACAATATCCTAATCTAACATAAACAAAGAAAACCTAGATCTGATCCAGATTCAATTGAATTTACTGAGGTTACTGAAGACTAACACTAGTTTGCGTTGAGGAACCACTGAGGTTGTAAGATTCAGTCGAGTAATTGTAATGTACTTTGTACTGTTAAATCTGAAGAACTCTAATCTATCACTGTACTCAGTTCACACTTACCGTTCACACTGAACTCATATGGATTGTTGACACTCCTAATACTATATGTTCCTAGAAATGTTCACACACACTGACTTAATCATACAGCACTAATACTGGCTGGAGCAGGCAGCCCTGCTCACATTACCCTTTCAACCCCACAAGAGAGGGTGTGAGGGCTTACACAACCCCACACCTCACAATGTATTCATACTGAGTACTCATACATGAGACTAACTCCATGAGTCACAAAGCACACCCAATGACAGCACAACCCTAATCACTCTACTCATTCTATGTAGTAAAGACATAATCCCTCTGCTACCTCCTCCACTGGATACTTAGGGGCCGATTACGATGGCGGGCGGACTTGAGTCCGCCCGCCACCGTAGCGGGATCGGGACCGCCCGCCTGTAAGGTGGTGGTTCCGCACCCCTAATCACGAAGCGACTGCCACTGTGGCGGTCGCATTCAGCAATTTCACATTGCGGACGGTGCTGCTGGCTACAGCACCGTTCGCAATGCGAAAATGCCACATAGTGCATTTCCCTGCACTACGTGGCAGGCACCACGCGGTGCCTGCCACTTTGTGCAGGGAAATGCAGGGGGGTGCCATAGGTACCCCCCCAGTGCACAACCACCCTCCCCCCACACAGAGGGAGCCCGCAACGGGCCCCCGAATCCAGCCTCTGCCAGCCTTTCCATGGCGGTTCCACCACCATGGAAAGACTGGCTGACGCCAGCATTGTAATCTGGCTGGCGGTGCCTGCTAGGCACCACCACCATTTTACCCATGCTGACCGCTCCGCCAGGCAATCGTGACGGTTGCCTGTGGCGGAAGCGTGGAGGGCGGTCTTAGCGACCGCCGCGGTCGCACAGCGATTCCCCCCGCCATCCTAATGTGGCGGGAGGAAATCGGACTTAGATGGCGGAGGGACCGCCTCCGCACGGCTGGCGGTGGCGGTCCCCCCGCCATCGCAATCGGCCCCTTAGTCTCTTGTTCTTCTGTTCTCTCCTCCACTGGACAGCAGAGACCAGTGTTTGTGTCCTAATAAGGTTCTGTAACCTGAGCAGTAGTCCTGCTGTATGAGCCTGTAAGATTTTATCTCTGAAATCTATTCACAAAAAATTCTGCAGAATTTGGATTCCTGGATTCTGGACCATCATCTATTACTAAAAGAACAAGGTGGTTTCCATGAGGGACACTTTAGCATTGACCATTGCTTTGCTCTGCAGACAATAGTACGGAAGTTGATTGACCTAAGCAGGAACTTATGTTGCTGTTTTGTCGACTTCAGAAGGTCTTTTGATCTACTGGATAAGGTCTGAAAAGTTTCAGCACTCCGTCCATCATCTTATTGTGTTTGCTATGTTTGCCCTAAGTGGCTAGGGTATGCGCAGATGTGGGTCCCTTGCTGACTTTGCCACTGGATTCAAGGTAGCCTGGCTGATGAGGGGTGATACCCTGAAACCGGTCCCAGTATGCTTGTTTCCGGTCCAGGGGGGACCGACCTGGCAGTACGGGCCGGACTGTTCCTATGAGGCGCAGGGTCAAGACTGATTTGCATATGGCTGAGTCCAAACTGGGGTGGCTTAGTGAGCAGAAGAACGATGATAGATTCAACCTAGATCTGTGACTGGGGGGTTGTGTCTGAAAAGTTTCAGCACTTTGTCCATCATCATATTGTGTTGTCTAAAAGTCATCTGCATATGATTGCAAAAAATAAGTAAAAAATAATCCATCACAAAATAAATTAAAAACAATAAAAATAAAAATGAAAGTAGGAATGAAAGAAGAAATTAGCCTACCAGCCTTGGCACTGAAGTGGACTCTGTGGATGTGCACAAGCAAAATGCTGTCACTCCCAGTGAAGAGAGACAGTGGCTGAAGTGGAGTGACCCAATGCCCCATGATGGTGAGTGAAAGCAAAATGTGAATGACACCTGAACAAAGCAATGGATGAAGAAGGCTGACTGAAATGTGTTTGTGGTGTGTGTATCTCTGTGTAATTGCCTGTCTATCTATATGTTATGAGTTTTTAGGAAAAAAAATAGTCTGACGAGAATGCAAAACTGTCTCTACACCAGACCTAAAGATGATAGCCAATGTAAATTTGCAGACCCGTATTTTTTGGGAACTGATTGTAATATCTACAGGCGTTTTGCCACTCTTTTCCCAATGTTTTTTCGAGGAGAATGAATCCAACTGGCCTTCGAGAGTCAGGCTTGTTTTGCACATCATGAAATTATTGCAAGATTTTGTGAGTGCTACTTTCGAACCTATTGCCTTTTAGCAAATATATCTGAAGATTGTGGTGCAGAATCCACTACTCAACTACATTTCTTCAAATTGTACTTAATTGACAAATCCCCTAAAGAAAGTTGGGTTTGATTGTTGTGCTTGCTTGGTGCTGTCCAGGGTCCACCATTTCAGCCGCGGCCGGTGTAGGTAAGAGCGGTGGGGCAGTGGGGCCGGGTTGGGGGGGTTTCGACAGATGACCACGAGGTAAAATTAAATAAATAATTTTTCCTCTTCGTTGTCTGTCAAAATCCCCCCCACCCGGCCCCAACCCTCTTACCTGCACGGGCCACTGCTGCACCATTTTCAAAGTTTACCAGTCACACTAGTGCATCGTGAGAACTCTGTGGATATCACAATTGAGATGAATCTATGCCTTTGGTGAGTCAGAATAGGTATGTCTCATTAAATCTCCCCAAATGTCTCACTTCTTGGGTATTGATGTGAGATGCAGACAAAAGAGAAGAAATGTGATAACTTTGTGGCTATTGCTTTGGGGAAGTAGTGATGCATGGTGCAGGTCCGCACAGAGGTGCATTGCCGTAGCCTTGTAAATATATCAGTACTGGTGGTATATCAAAGTGGGAATATTTTGAGAGCCCTGTTTCTATTGTGGGAGAGTGTCAGATAAGCACTGTGGCACGAATGCATTTGTCGGCTGTGGGTCCAATGTTTTCTGTCAGGTGAATAATTTTCTCATAGGCACTCATGTTCTTGAGAAATGCTCCCGGGTATAGTGGGCAAATAAAGTATTTGAATAGCTCAGTAGGTTCTCTTCAGAACTTCCTCTAAATCCAATTAATTTTAGCCAATGAATTTGAAAATTTGTGCTGAACAATATTCAGCTCCTTCTCCAAACGTTCATGGGGGGAGAACCCCAGGGCCATCAGGCTGAAGTGTTACCTCCATTCAGTGTGTTCTGGGGCTGTTATGAATCCTTTTGCCAGGACTGCTTTTGATTTACAGTATCATCTCCGTTGGTTTAAAACTGGCTTTTCACAATGGCAAAATGATTGAAATTGGTGTACTTTCAACAATTAATCAAGAACCTTGTAAAACCTACTAGGAGGCTTGGAGAAGAAAAACAGATTGGAGGCATTTTGTGATAAACTATAGTGACAACAAGCAAGCCCTATTATTAGCTAGTGTTCGAACACAAGCCACCACATTTTTCACAGCACGAATGACTCAACCGAAGACTCACAAAGGCACATTAACACCTAAGCCCTGGTTCTGAGTGGACTAGATAGCGGTGCGGTATGTACTGCACCATGTTTTTAATTTATTTATTTATTTATTGTTTTTTGCACAAGTAGAATATACACAAGCCAAAGTGGCGACAGTTCCACTGTGCCACTCGCACATGGTAGCACATCAGAAACGAGTAGCAAACATAAACACCGCACTCCCATCCCAGGGTATGACAAAGTGCCATAAAGAAGAAGGTTCCTGCACCGGTGTGGGTCGTGCATGGTGGGGCATGGCAATAGTCCATGGGGGGGAGGGAGAATCTAATCGAGAGGGCAACCCATAGACCCCCCCATCTGCCAGCGCCGGTTAAATAATGCCATGTGAGAATATCTGAAGTTCCTGTAGGCCAACGTGAGTGATCACCCCGGGCAGGGGCACCAATCCTAGGAAGCCCTGCAAAGCCCCCGACATATCCCTCCCGCCACAGACTCAAGGGGCACCATCAATGGAGCTGTGTTATCTAAACTTGCTGTGAACCCCGCAAAGGGGCATGGACCCACCATCCCATGTGCTGGGATAGCTCATCGTATATGCTGCAGGATGGGACATAAGGACCTAGGGCAGCGTTCAGGGTGGACGTGTGTCATTCTTCACCTCTATATTCCTGATGTAGGTGTCTCAGCACCATCCTTCGGCAGTCCCCCCTCCACGTGTGCGCACCATTGCGAGGACATCTAGCTCAGCCTTTGCACATTTTATCCATGTGGAGACTTAGCAAAGTATGTCGGGCCTGTGTGAGCCTTCCAGGACATCGTGATCTGTCGCTTGAAAAGTAAAGAGCCTAGATTAGTAAACCTGTGTAAGTACTTATCCCCCTTAGCCTTGGGTCTAAGCCCAAGTAGGCATGACTCAGGCGAGGGCAGGAGCAGTGCTCTACCATTGCGGGAGTGATTCTCGTGACTTTCCCCCAGCCCCGTTGCACAACCAGACACTCCCAGACCAGGTAGTTCTATATCTGGGACATTCAGGGGATGCCGAGGGGAACATGCGCTTGATACGTTGCAGTGTGAGGTATGCCTGATGCAGATAGTTAAATTGTGTGTAGCGGAAGCGTGGACTACGTTAAACCTCCTTGACATGCTGGAATGCCCGGGACCAGAGACTATCCGTGAGCGGCGTCGGAAAGACTGCCATCCATTGGTCTCTAGCCTTGCCATTTGTCCTGCAATGAGACAAGCACAATGCGACATAGAGGGCCGTAATAATTTTCTGCGTTTTGCTATGTGACAGGATTGCATGCAGTGCCACTGATTGGAGTGGCTCGACTCTCCCAAGACCACATAGTGTAGTGATTGCATGTTGTAATGCATGATACGTCTGAAAATGCCCCTCTGCAATGCCATAAGTGTCCACAGTTTCGTGAAAGGACATGAGTGCACCCTCCAGGAAAAGGTCCCCCAGTTGGTCAATCTCCTCCTCCCTCCAAGGCAACAGGTCATAAATCTGGCATAAAAAACAAAGTGATGAATGAAATGCTTTAATTAATCCCAGCCGCCACTGGCGATTGCTCAGGCGCATCCCAATCCATCGTTTTTCACCCACCATGCCACCTCGGCTTTGACCCAGCCATGTGCAAATGAGCCCTGACCCTGCTCTTCATGGGAACAGTCCGGCCCAAACTGCCAGGCCAGATCCTTCTTGGACCAGAATACAAGCAACCTAGTACCGGTTTTGCCCTTTTTATGGGCTCATCAGCGAGGTATAGGTTGATTTCAGTGGCACAGTGAACACAGGACCCATGTCTGGGCATACCAGTCACACTTAGGGCATCAAAAATCAAAGTGATGAATAAAATGCTTGAATTAATCTCAGCCACTGACGAACGCTCGAGTCGCATCCCAATCCATTGTTTTTCCCCCACCAAGCCATGCAAATCATCCTTGACCCTGCTCCTCATGGGAACAGTCCAGCCTGAACTGCCAGTCTAGGTCCTCCCTGAACCAGAATACAAGCAACCCAGAACCAGTTTCGCTCTTATGGGCTTCTCAGCCAGGTATGCCCAGACATGGGTCTCGTGCACACTGTGTCACTGGAACCAAGCTCTACTGGACTAATGAGCCCATAACTAGGGCAAAACAGGTCCTGGGTTTCTTGTGTTCAGGTTCAGGGAGGACCTGGCTTGGCAGTTCGGGCTTGACTGTTCCAACTGGAGCAGGGTCAAGACTGATTTGCTTGTGGCTGAGATCAAACTGAGGTGGCATGGTGTGCAAAATAATGTTGGAGTGAGATGCGGCCGGAGTAATTACCAGTGGCTGAGATTAATTAAAATATGCCATCGATCACTTTTTTGTATAGTTCAGTTTGTCGCCCTAAGTGGGACAGGTATGCCCAGATGTGGGTCCTGTGCACACTGTGTCACTGGAATCAAGATGTACCCGGCTGACAACCCCATAACTAGGGCAAAATAAGTCCTAGGTTGCTTGTGTTCTGGTTCAGGGAGGACCTGGCTTGGCAGTTCGGGCAGGACTGTTTCAACTGGAGAAGGGTCTAGACTGATTTGCATAAGGCTGGGTCCAAACTGAAGTGGCATGGTGTACAAAATAATGATAGACTCGTATGTGGCCTTGAGTAATTACCAGTGGCTGAGATTAAATGAAGAATTCCATCCATCACTTTTTTGTATACTTCAGTAGATCATAACTTCGGGCCATCTCCTGGAGTGCCGGCAACCACCACATGGGGATCAGTGGGGAGTATGGAGGATGTGGGCCCTTGCCATGCATGTATGTTTGCCAGCAATGGTGTGCTACCTTCATCTGATACATCTCATACGGCGGGCAGGCCTTGGGGTTCGACAGCTACATGTATATGTGCATCCCCCGAAGGATCCTGCGGATTGTTGGCCTCTCAGGACAAGATCCCGTGCCCAGCAGCACACTGGCCACTGCAGTTGTGCCGATGCGAAGTACTACTCATAATTGGGGGCACCAAGACCGCCCTCAGGCAGCAGACCCTGGCGTATAGATAGTGCCAATCGCCTCCTGCCCGAGTCTCATATCAGCTCCAGCAGAAGACCATGGAGGTCCCGAAAAAAGCACCTAGGGAGTGAAAGCACTGGCGGAGCAAAGAAGTACAGGAGCCTAGCAGGTTAAGCATCTTGGATATCATCACCTGTCCCGGTGGGGACAGCAGCAAGGCCAACCAAAAAGGGAGGGTCCTATGAATCGAGCTCAGGGCCTTACCCACATTACCCTCCACAAGATCCCTGTCTGAATGGTAGATTTGCACCCCAAAGTATTTGAACAAATCATAGCACCATTCAAACCGAAACCTCAGCAGGGCGCCCCGGCCATACATTTGTCCGAAACAGGTGCAACATCAAGTTTCTGTCCTCATAGTTAGAGAATCTTGCAATCTCAGGCGTTGGCTGGGCCCCCGTGGCAGCTGCCTCCACGGCATATGACACACCCATTCCACAGAGAAGAATTTGGGCACCTTGCCCACCAGCACAGAAGAAATCAACCGGTGTTCAAGGAAAAGTTCCATTCTCGGGCCGTCCAATCGCTCACAAAAGCTCAAGAAACAACCGTTGCTATGCCTCAAGCGACCCTCTGCATCTTCCGCCGTCCGGTGTAAAGAGGCCACCTCAGCCCTCATGTCCTCTCAGCTCTCATGTCCTCCAGTTGGGCTTGGAGCTCCTGCAATGTGGGCCATATCGTGGTTAAGGAGGGTTCAGCTTCATCCACATGGTCCGCCAGCTTTCTATGATCCACACGGAGCAGGTTCACATCCAGGGAGACAGCTTTGAATTTGAACTCCAGCATGGTTTTAGTGTCCAGAATTGCATGCAATATCCTTTCAGACTGGGCAGAGGGACTGTGTAGAGTGGCCTCGAGATGGCCCTATGTACCAAAGCTATGAGCAGGAGGAAAGGCCAGGCCCGATGCATCCCCAGCACCCGTGGTGGGATTCCTAGTGGATTTGGGCTTCACCATCATGTCCACTATGGCACCCACCCCAAGTGATTACTCTGGTAATTCCTATCCAGTATACCAATGCCCCCCGTCGCTCGACAGTTCGTTGTCACGAGGAGCTCAGTATAACACTGGAAGTGACCCATGGGTGGTGCTAAAGGACCCGCCTTAGCTCCGGAGTTCAGTGCACGGGCTTCATCTGCAATGCAGGGTGGGGCCAGCAGGCAGTAACTGCCTCCAAGTAACTTCGTAGGACGTGTCCAGAAGGCCTGCAATGCACTTAGGGCCGCACCCCGTGTCATCCAGTCTAAAATTCACCCCAGCCAGATGCTCACCACCGGGGTTGGCCATGCACCAGCACGCACAACATCAGCAAATCATAGGCCCCAAGTACAAGGGCCCCAGTGAGCCCGTTCTGTGTACCGCAGCGCAGTCTGCCATCAGCGTGGTCCCTCCGTAGCTCCTCTGCAAGCACCTCCTCACCTAGCGGGGCTCCGTTGTAATCTGTTTGCCCGCTTTAGGCCCAGTGCATGCCACTCCAGGCACAGGCCATGATGCACGTGCTGGCCGATGGAGCCGCGGGCCCCCGTCACACTCCTCACAGCTCTCCGCGGGTCTTTTCACCACCGGGCACCAGACCGCCCGATACGGCAGGTGGAGCCCCACTCATGTCATTCTGCAGCACAGCCCGGCCTGCAGGAACCACGTGGCAGGAGGCCTCGTCGTGGCCCCGGCCCCCTCGGGCATAATCGTCTCTGGCAGCGGCGGAGAGACTGATATTTTGTGCACCCGCCCACTGGAATCTCCTCAGGGATGGGTCACCAGCACAGCAATATTTGGCCCCAGGCCAGACCCCACAGGATGGGGAAGGATGATGTTTGGGTCCAGGTCAGAGCTCAGTTAGATAGGTCTGCTGCAGCCGCCATCTTGGCCATTCCCCCTCTACTGCGTCCTATTAATATGAACAATGTGGGGCGATGTAGTTACCTGCTTTGGTAAATATCTCCTTTTCTGAGTTCGCCCTCTGAAAATTGGGTACAACATGAAGAATTTTGTGCTTACTATACTGAATTCTGCATGTATAGATATTTATGGAGCATTTTCCACAAGTACATTTTGGCAGGTTTGACCTGCGGATCTCAGGACAGGTAACTCAGGGCAATAAACAAGTGGCTGAGGTATTCGCAGACTACTACCATCAGGTATACACGTTCGTTAATGGAAACGCATCAGGGGAGGTATTAGACTTCCTTCAAGACATTAGGTTTCAGAAACACTCACCCGATCACAGAGGAATTAGAAATCCCAGTTGAGGTTGATAGAATAGCAGCTGCAATTAAGGAAATACAATTAGGCAAAGCAGCACGTCTGAAAGGCATACCAATAGAGGTATACAAATGCACGGCTAGTAAGGTAGCACCTCATGTTATACATGTTTGCTAAAGCCAGAGACAAGTCCCAGCTCTCATATAACCAACACCTAGCCAATATAGAGGTAATACCGAAGGAAGGCAAGCCCGCCTGATAAATGTGCCTCCAACAGTCTTTTAGTATTGCTCATGCGAAGGCAAAGAACCCACGAGAAAGTTCTAGTGACCAGACTAAAGCTTGTCACATCAACCTAGTTCACCCGAATCAATCCGTCTTCATGCAAAATAGGGGAACAAGGCTCAACCTCCAGTGGTTACATTTGGCCATGGGATATATGTGGAAAATCGATGAGCCAACATTGATGATGTTGTTGGACACCACAATGGCGTTTGACACCCTAGAATGGACATATTTGTTCACAGTTTTGAAGAATGGATTTTGGACCCCAGCATAGACGATGGGTCGAACTCCTATTTAAGCAACCATTGGCCAGAGTGCAAGTGTAGGGTTTTCAGCTCGGCAAAGGTATCAGGCAGGGATGCTTACTGTTGCCTATGATGTTTACATTTGCACGGAAACCCCTGGCTGCTTGGGTTAGAGAGGATTCCCTTATTAGAGGTCTATGCTGGGATGGCACGTGCGATAACAGAATTGTGTTATATGTAGACAATGTGATATTATGTGTTACATGACCTGAGTTGACTGTCAGCAGGTTATAGCAGGTTTATGGAATTTTCTGGAAGTATTCTGGCTATACAATAAACTGGGGGAAGTCACACCTGTACCCACAAAATGGAGAGATTTGGCAATTATCAAGGGATGGCCTGCTACAGGTATCAACGCATGGTTTCAATTATTTAGGCGTCTTTGTGTTGAGGGATCGGGATGCCTTTTGGGACCACAATTTATACACTCTAATGCAGCAACGGCTGGCAAGTAGGTAGAGTGGGGGGCAGGCAAATGTGTGGTCGGTGCGTGCATGCATGCAAGGGGAGTGTAAATAAAAAGAAATAACCACTGACCTTGCTTGCTGTACGATGTCCGATGTCCTCGTTCTGGTCCTATTCTGCTCTGTCTCCTCCAGGCTCTGCAGGTTCCAGCAAATTCCCCTAACCAATCCTGGTGTTGCTCTCATGCTGGAAACCAGCATGAGAGACAGTGGCAGCTCCTCCGCTATGGTAGAGGAGCATCACCCCCCCACCACCCTCAAAACGTGAAAAATAAAATGATAATAAAACAGTTTATTATAATTTTATTTTCAAGGTTCTGAGGGCTGGGTGAGACTTGGGGATGTGGCCATCACGAGGGCAGTGGCAGAGGAAGTGGTCGCACTGTGATCAGTGCGCCTTTTGATTTGGCCGGCTGTTGATTTGGCCGGCTGTCTCAGGATGGCAAAACCGACATGCACACTGAACTGTCTCCATCCCAGCTGTGTTGCTGGGTTGGAGACAGCAAAGCACAGGCTCCCAGTCTCGCTGGGAGCGCAAATAACCAGCACTCAGGCCAATCCTGAAGCTGCTTTCAAACATGAAAGCAGCGTCAGGTTGGGCCGCAGGGGAGGCTGGGAGCCTGTGCTGCAGCGAGGACACAGAAAAGGCCTTGGGGCGGCAGGCGGAAGGTAAGTTCTTTTTTTTTTTAATGTTTATTTGTTATCCATTTTCCCTCCCCCTACCTCCCCGTCGTCCATCGTCTCCCAAGCCCCCATCCCGCCCTGCCACTCTGTCCGCACACCAGCCGCTACTGATGAGAGAAGCGCCAGGATTGGAGGGAGCGGCCTATCTCAGTGCTCTCAAGAGCACTGGAGGTATGTGCTTTCTCTAACCCAGCTGTCTAAGACAACTGGGTTCGAGAGGTTTAAAATGTGCATATCTGGCTGGCCATCGCAAGACGGCTGACCAAAGAGACATGCGCACTTTAAACCTAAGTTCACAGCCAGCCTACTACTCCTCCCTGCTGCAGCAATGGCCCCCCCATCCTGACACTCGGTTCAGGACGGGTGGATGAAAAATAAAATGGTAATAAATTAACTTTATTACCATTTTATTTTTCATCTCTGGGGCTTTCCTGGGCAGGGCGGCCAATTTTAAAAGTGTTTCCTTGCCTAGTTTTCAGGATGTATTCCAAAATCTCCTATACAGAATCCAGAGTGATTTTTTTCAAGAGACTTGAAGCTGAAATTTGACTCTGAGAAGGCACAACGCATGGCTCTCAATAAACAGATGAGGGAAGTCTATGACGGAGGCATTGTACTACCAGATTTAAAAAAATATTACTGAGCCACCCACTTGGCATCAATGAATGACTGGGTGTTTGCACCACAAGAAGAGCCCGCAATCAGGTTGTGCAGGCACGCAATGGGAGACAGGGGATACCCCACAGCACTATATAGACCCAGACCACCTACTAATCTGCTGATGCACACACAGACACTGGGGTATACTTGGAAAGAAGCCACTACGTTTCTAGGATGGGAGAAGGTCCTTACCGGTGACATGCCCCTGTGGGACAGTGACCTATTAGCTGAGGTGGGAAGTCTCAAAGGTTTCCACGGCTGGGAGTGTATAGGAATTAGCAAGTTAGGAGATGTATGGGAAGGTGATTAGATGTTCTTATCCGGAAGGAATATCATATGTCAGATCCGAAACCTTTTGATACGTTCAGCTAAGACATGCACTAATAAGCCATATCAAGGAAGGTACAACATTAACCGAATCATCTCCGTTGGATTACAGGGTATTGAATGATCCCCTCTGTAAAAATGCTCCGTCCTTGATGTATAAAGGAATAGCTAATAACTCTCCATATATCCTGCAGACCTTGAAAGAAAACTGAGTACCAAGTGTGGGGAGCCTTGAGGAGGAAGAGAGGGAGAAGGTGCTGAGGACCCATCGTGAGGCGACGACCAGCGGGGTCGGGGTTTAGACTTATGGGACTACAGTTCTGCACAAGTCATATTATTCTAGTACGGGCAAAAACAAATGGATAGGGTTGACTCAGATCGCTGTTTCAGGGGATGTACTCAGGTGGGATCCTTTTTCCATGTTTTGTGGTCCTGCCCAGACATACAACATCTTTAAGGGGAGATAAGAGAATGCATGAGGGAGATAAGTGGAATTCCAATAGAAGGATCTGCAAAGGTATATATACTAAATAAATGGGGAGAGAAGAGAAGAGAAGAGAAGTCCTAAAAACACAAAATTATGGTTGAGCCTTCAATGGGCGGTCACTAAAATAAATGTTGCCAAATCCTGAGATGTGAGGGAACCGCCTGTACTGCATGCTTGGAAGGAGGACATGGATTGGAGCATGCTGGCAGAAAAACAAATGTATGAGGGTAGAGGCTGTTCTAAGAATGAACTAAAATTTGGGAGGCATGGTAATCTCATAGACACATACACGCGTAAAGGACATGCGTATAGTACTGGCTATGAAACTGTCATTATGGAGGGAAGCGATGTGTGGAGCAGGCTATATTGGGAAGGAGGTGGATATTTATATGTCACAGTGATGTTAATTAGTGAAAAAACTATCCTGTGAACATTTAGGGCCCGATTCTGATGCGGGTTGGAAAAGCTTCCCGACCAAGGGCCTGATTCTGATGCGGGTAGGAAGGCCTCCTAACGGCATTTGCTCCTTACAAATCGGATCGGGAACGTGTCTTCCCGACCGAGGGCCCAATTCTGATGCGGTTAGGAACAAATGTTCCCATTGAAGTCAATGGGAGTTCAACCAAATCGTATCTGGAAGTATCTGGATGCATCCTACTCCGCCGGTCGGACTTTCCCGATCCGAGTGGGTCGGAAACCATTTCCCAACCGATTCGGTCGGGAAGCTTTTCCAACCCGCATCAGAATCGACCCCTTAATGTTTTCTAGAGCATGGGGAAGCTGTGCAGGGGGCAGGGCCTTTCTTCAAATAGTAAGGACTGGGACGAGGAGGAGGGGCGAAGGGGTAGTGACCACAGGGGCGTAACACAGCCCCCTGCGGCCCCAGCGGTGCAGGGGGGGCCCAACTTTCATGGGGCCCCCAAACCATCAGGGGGGCCCTATTCAGCCCAAGGCAAATGTATAGTGAGAAGTTCAGGAATCAGACCAAAGTAATCCAGGAGGCCAGGATATGATGAACTCCAAGTTTATTCTCCAAGGAAAGAAACTCCATCCACTCAGCACCCCAGCCTGCCAGTAACTAACACTAGCAGTTCCTACAAGGCATTCTACACTCCACCCAAGCAGGCAGGCAGGCTGGAGAGGCAATCCAAATAACAACAAATAGAAATGATAACACAAGCACAATGTGAAATACATTGTGCACATATATCACATCTAGCTGTCAGATATTTGAGGATCAGGGCCCCCCCCTTGTCACATTCTGCTGGGGTCTCATCATTTTGAGTTACACCACTGAGTGACCATATATATCGGAATTGCAATTCCTATACAAACCATCCGAATTGTACCGCCCTCTTGGAAAGTGGCCTTAGCACACTCTGCCTCCGCACCCCCATCTGCAGATCCAACAAAAAGAAAGGGTGTTGCATCATCTGTCTTGAATAATTTCCAGCTTTTTTTCAATGCCACTCTAATTGTAGCATTGGCATCTCAGATAGAAGCCCTTTAGTTTAGTTTATTTTCACAGTGTGTCTGTGAACTAAATGAACACAATAATATTTAAAAGATATGCAGCAATAGTCAAATGCTATCCAGTCTCTGGAGAAATAAACCTATTTCATGTATTATGCGCGCCTATTTCCTGCACCTATTTGTTCTGAATGTCTGCATTTCAAGTGGGCGCATTACCTACCCCACTTTGCATGCCTGATGCCTCATCAGACAGCCGGGCTTCGGTCTAATTAGCCAAATGTAATGATAGAGTACGAGGTTCCGCCTCTTAATGGTCTTTGAAAAGGAACATTTTTTGTTCTTAGCAATAAATACTTTTTAGAATCTTTTCACTAGACTGCACACACAGCGCCTTGCAAATTGTGGTGTGTTACAGTGCACTGTGAAGGCTCGCCTTTCTGAGTGGCTTGCCAGACGAAGGAGAAACACCTCGCGCCCGATAATCACAGTTATCATCACTTGGCTAACAGGAACACATCACACATTTATTCTGCGTTTTCGCCTCAGTGTTGCTTGATGGTGTCTTTTCTTCCCAGAGCTGGGCTGAGCTCTGAAAAAAAAGGCGCTCTTTGACTGCCCCAACCGTGCAATGGAGATTGGCACAAGATGGAGCTAGCCGCAGTGGCAGTGACGCACAATACAGAATGTGATGAAGGGCCCCTGAGTCTCCCATATCTCACAGATATTCATTGACCTTGGGCAGAATTGGGCCCCATTGAAGGGTTGGTAGGCAGGGCTGGACTGGCCGTACCAGGCATCGGGTGTTTCCCCGGGAGGCTGGAAGGGTGGCGGCCGGTTTTGTAACTGGGGGCCGGTTTTGAAGCAGTGTTGCAATTTCAGCCCCCAGTAACAAAATCAGCAAGCGTTTGCAGCCTCCTGGTCCCAGGCAGTGCTTCCCCAGAGGCTGGTCTGAGAAAATTGCAAGGCCTGCTTTGGGTTCCCAGTCCGGCCCTGTTGGTAAGTCCACTGGAGGGTTTGGGGCCCGGCACACAAGGGCTGCAAGGGCTTGCCTTACGCCTCTGGGCAGGCAGTTTGTATAGAAATAAAACCAGGGTCCAAATTTGTTATATCTTATCACTGGTGCTCGCGGAAAGCTGAGCTATATACAGTGTGTGAAGAAAAGTGATACAAACCACAGCGGTGATTAACTTTCTTGTGCAAAAGCTACTTTATGCTGAAAGTTGATGTAGGTGACAGTGCTTAATTTGTGAAAAAATAAGTTCTGGGGCCCTTGTCAGGAGGCCACTGCAGCTTGCAGCACCCATTGCCCCTGCCAGCGCTGCCAATGCCAGTACAAACACAACTACTATTACACTCCTTCAACTGTGGCAATTCAGACTATTCCAGCCTCCCAAAGTTATAAGACTGGCTTGGGGGCAGGTTATCAGTCAATTTTAAGGTATATTGAATTGACAAACAGCTGCTGTTGTGATCGTCTCTAAATTAAATACACAGCGCCACCATGTGGCAGGCCATCATAAGCACTGGTGTTGACAATTAAGTGCTGGTCCTGGGCACCAGAAACCACCCGCTCAAATTAAGCACTAGATGCAGTGCCAACACTACACTATGGCCCTCATTACAAGTTTGTTGGAATAGAGTGGGGTATTCGCACACGCTAAATATCATTACCCCAGGGCGGGGTATTTACCACATGTGGAAAATACCTGCCTTTCAGAATTGTCAACAGGAAAACGAGGCAAAACACGCAGATTCATTTTTTAGCACACCATTTTCTGCATGTTTTTTTTTTCCAACTGATACATTTCGGCAGGTTTGATATGCCAGAACATATCAGGGGAAAACTAACAGTCCTAATTCCGATCTCTGTGTTTGTGTGTGTCTGTATCGGGATTGAAATTTTGCCCTGAACTCGTAATGAGGGTCTTTATATTGCACTGGACTTACCTACCAACTAATGATATGCAAAAGGGGGATAATGGAGAAAAGCCAGCACAAATAGCCCTGGTTTTGTGTGGAATCATAACACCAAATGAAACCTGGCGCTAACAATGGCAAACAGAATATTTCTTATTATCCTCACGCGTAAAAAGTGTCATTTACATGGCTCCGCCTTTGCCAGTTGTCATTGTGTAGGAATTTGTAGTTAAGGATGTACCCCGAGTTCAAGTCCCATGCAAGACACCACTGACTTGCTTTTGTGCCTTGGATCAACTCTTAGCATTTGTCTAAACTGTCATTTTTTGCGCGAGCATTGCCGATAACACCATTAGGGTACAATTCTTTGGTGCTACGCAATCTTTCACCGTTCTCGCAATGCAGCATTGCAGATTTTCATACAGCGTCAAACAGAGCTTATTAACTTTGGTTTCAGTTGCATGGCATACATTCTCTCCAAATGCACACAGCACAGGAATATAGGATACACAGAACGAGCAGAGCCTTTTAAGATGGCGGATATGTATTTCATTGAAACCATGTATCTCAACAGCAGTCCTTCTGCCCAGTATGCATATACTGACATTTGTCTAGCACAAAGCTAGCTGGGAAGCTGCAAAGCACTGTTCATCCAAGGGATTCGTAAACAAATCAAGACCATGTACATGGGGGGCGGGCGGGTTGGCACAAAATATATATATACATAATAGAGCAAAACACTGTGTCAGGGGTTGCTTTTACTCATTTCAGGTTGGCTTGGTTGGTATTTTACCAATTCAAAGCTGTAATACTGTGCCTGGAGTGGTAAATGGCTTTTGTCATTTTACAGCTCAGCATGGACAGCACTGTGCTAGTCCTATTGTGGAAATAAAATCTATAATTATGCCCCTTCGCTGCCCTCTGCGCGATCTAATTATGCCCCTTTGCGCGATCCCCTTTGCGCGATTAATAATTGCCCACATTAAAAGCCGACACCATTTTGTTTTTAATTCACCCTTTGGTGTCCCAAGACCCCGAGCACGAGCACGACACCCCTGCACCTGGTTTTCCTCATTTTCACCATCTGTCTCTGTGGTTTCTGCCAAGTCCGGGAAACCAGTACATGAGTTCCTGCTCCCCGCAGAGATGGTTCATGTTTCTGACATGAAGCACGAGCACAAACCCCCAAATGAGGAAGCCTTCCCCTTCCAACTGTCAGACTATTTCACATCGCAAGTCGCCTCACGAAGCCTAAGACACGCCCCCATTTCTTCACACTCTGCTCCTCTTGCTGAATCTTTGTTCCTCTATCTGCCACGACCTGTTTGTTCCTCTATTTTGCCTCGTGACCAAGACTGTATAAATATTCTGCTGTTGAAAATAAAGGCCCACTTAAAGAGAGGGACTTGAGAGATTGCTCCTGTGCCCGCTTGGTGCTGGAAGCGCTCCCTTTAACTCGAGTTATTGGTCTTCTCCTCCTTCATTTGAGCACCACGGACTCCTCGCTTTGCATTGACAAGAAATTATGATTTATTAAGCATAGAAATTCAGAAATGAGGTAATAAGTAAATTTAATTTACCACAGTAATTGGCGCCCGAATAGGGACCTTCCCTTTCCCCACGCGCCGGCGATATTGGACCCGGTACTGTCCCCTCCTGACCGTTGACGGACTTCAAAAGTGCACAACGCGGGGAATTCCCGCTAACTCCCTCGAGGCGAAGAGGGGGACCGACTGCGGCCCAGCATCCACACGAGGCGGTGAGGAAATAGCGGAACGTCCTGAACCAAAGCCCAACCTGCGAAGCAGACGAGTCCGAGGTTCTACAAATCCCACCTTGAAACTGCGCGCCGCGTTTTCCCAAAATCTTCAAGAGGCCTTCCAGTTACTTTTCGGTGAGTACTGCTGAAAAGTATAAAAACGAACCCACAGCTTTTGTGGGGGCGGTAAAGATACGCGTTTTTTTGGTTTCTCACCTATCTTTGGTGAGGACTACTAAAACTAGTATAAAGACGGACTCACTACCTTGTGGGCACGGTAAAGATACATGTTTTTTTGGGTTTCTCACTTATTTTGTGAGGACTACTAAACTAGTATAAAAGACGGACTCACCTCTTTCGTGGGTACGGTAAAGATATTTGTTCTGTTTATGTTTTTCTCACTTCTAAAATCTTTGAAAGTCTTGCCATCATGCCTATTTTCTCGAAAATACGTAAGATGGCAACCAAAAGGAGTATTCTTGAGAAGGAAATTCCCCTTCCTCCTCGGGATACTCCAGGACACTTCATGTATGCCAAACATGGTGTCGGTGCACTTATTTATTGTGATCTATGGGTAGAATATACTAAAGACCTAGAACTCAGATATAGATGGGCTGAAAATGGTAGTTTTGATACGGAGTGTATTATGAAATTAGAGGAACAGTTATGGAAGAAAAAGAGAGTCCGCCAGTCACAGAGTGACTCAGTAGAATTATGGAGAAAAGAAGCCCATAGGAGGCAACAGAAGGAATTGCATAAAGTTGAAAAGGGTAAGAGAATGTCAGAGCAGGCCAAGAAAGAACAGTTACAAGAAATAGGGAAAGAAGTAGTTAGTGAAAGGAATAAAAGGGAACAATCAGCCATTTCTACTGGTTTTTATCCTGTATTGCCATCTGCACCTGAAAACCTTAACATTGCATCAGCACAGCCTACAGCCCCACCACCAGAGGATACTTTTACTAATTTTCTCTTAGATACTCCACCACCCTATGAAGTTCCAGTCATTCAACACCCTCTGCCTCCGCCACCCCTTTCACAACATAACGCACCACCTCTCACTCCAGAAGGGGGTGCCGTAGGTCCAGACCCAGGTAAAACAATTCCCGACTGCCCCTATGACCCGACTCCGAGCAACACAGGGGAGGCGGGCCGAATAAGTAAAATACTTCATGACTCCTGGGAAGAAATAAGACATCTACCAGCAATTGACACGTTTCTTCAAGCGGCCTCTGAGTTTCTTCGTACTGGAGAGAACTCACGAGCCATTAACGCTATGACTACAAGAAGATCACACCCTGTAAAAATGCACATGTATAGGTTCCTCCTTTGCTGTTTCATAAAACACATACAAGCAGAGGAAAGAAATGTACCAGTTTCACTTTTTGACTTATTAAATTCCGCATCCGACCACACTAGTCTAGAACTTATAAATGATGCACTAGACAGGTTCACCCGTAATGTGACCCGTATTCTGCAAAACTTGCAAACAAATGAAGAGAATAAGAAACTTGAGGAGGAAATTACTGAACCTACTGAAAAAGTCCTACCCGTTCGTTCTTCCGCCCCTAATTCACGAACACCCCCGCCTACATTCCTCGAAGGTCACTCTGAACGGTCATCTCCAGATGAGTTATTTGAAAATACATCCAATGCATTAGACTACTGGTTAGACCAGGAACCTCCGCTTACACCGGAGGAGGAGGAAATAGCCAGAACTGCGACCCTATGGGTCTCTCAATATAAGATATATGACAATGATCTCATAGCCCAGCTTTTTCTAGCATTACCACGCTCACATCAAAGATTAGCAAGTCTCTACATGGTACAACATCTCATCACACTCAATGACACTCATTTTAAACATGATCCAAGACTCGAAGATTTTCTGTCTGACTGCGCTGATAACATGTTCCTCCACAATAGTTCAGTTTTTCTTAACACATTTATAGATTTTAGACAGAAATACCAGAAAGTGACTGGATATAGATCTCCCCATAATATGTGTGGATCAACTAATAGACTTCCTCAAACACGCCAGTTCCCCATGAGAGAGGTCCACCCCAGAGCTGACACGAATGGCGCGCTACAACGCGTCTTCATTTATGTACCCTTGACAAAACTTGAGTTACTAAGGATGAAAGAGATGGTTCCCTCCCACTCAAAGGATCCTGCTGGATTCTTTAAGGAATTAGGAGATGTATTAATGATGGGAACATATACTCTTTCTGATATCACAGCAATTCTGAAATTATTGTTGCCATCAGGTATATATGACAAACTAAGAGAAAAAGATTGGGAAGTAGCAGGTGAACACATTAAATGGACTGAACTTCAGAATGACGAAAATACTAGAGTAGCAGGTCAAGGTATAGGAGACAAACTAAAAGCACTTCCTGGCACTATTTTAAAGGTGCTACCACAGTTACTAACAGTGAAAAAGGAGGACTGGGATGCCATTTCCTCCTGCAAACAGAAACATGGTGAAGACATAGGAGATTATTACACTAGACTTGAAAAGTGTTTTGCGGTAAATAGCGGCCTTACGCCAACAAGTGAAGCTTACCCGCATCTGTTTGTTTCCAAATTAGTAGATAACGCCTTGCCAGCCATTAAGGACAGAGTACTAAAAGTAGAAAGTACCTGGCAAGCACATACACCTCCACAGGTGTTACAAATGCTACAATATCACCAGAATCGCATTAGGGATGAAGAAGAAAATGATAAGAAACGCATGAAAGACACAAAGATGAAAGCATTAGTAGCCCAAACTGCACCCCAGCGTCAACAGACACCAAGTAGCCAGACAAATATAAAAAGCACTTGTAATTATTGCAAAAGATGGGACACTTCGTTAAAGATTGCCCTGTCTTAAAGCACAATTTGGCTACTGGTAAGACCCAGCCACGCCCATATCAGCCAAAACAGAATGATTCCCTAGACAGTTCAACACCTTCAGTTCCACTGACAACACAAATGGCCCAAATGAATATTATAGACAGCGCCTACACTGAATATTACCCAGATTTCTCATGATGTTGCCCAGAGAGAGAAGATGACAAACTGCCCCTAATCCCCATTCCAGTAGATCAGACAGGTCCATTTATAGAGGTCCGACTTCTTGGGGAGGATAGGAAGTTTCTACTAGACACTGGGGCCAGTAAAACAACAATAAGCCATCAAGAGGTCCCAGAGGCTCCTCTCTCGGGTTCAAAAAGTATTTCTCTGGGTTTCTCGGGACAACCTGTGACAAACGTCACGTCAAAGCCACTGCCCTTGCAGGTTGGTCCCCTCATGACAACTACAGATCTTATATTGACAAAATCATGTCCAGAAAACTTGCTTGGTATAAAAACATTGAAAGAATTAGGAGCTGTCATTGTTTGCTCACCTACAGATGTCAGACTATTTCTGCGAGATTTCAAGGGCCACTACACAAGTAGAGAATTAGATGAGCGTTTGAAAGATTTGCCACACACCCTGTGGGCCACTGATTCCACCACAGTAGGATGTATGGAAATAACACCTCACAAGGTTACACTGAAAGAGGGAGCCCAACTACCACGCATAAGGCAATACAAAATTCCACCTCAGGCTGAACAAGCATTAATGTTAATTATTCAGGACCTAATACAGTCAGGTGTGATTAAGGAAACAACTTCTAACATTTGCAATTCCCCTGTTTTACCAGTTCATAAAAAGTGGAACCAGGAACACCACCTGTCTACAGACTAGTGGTGGATTTGAGAGAGCTCAATAAATGTGTCGTTCCACAACACCCTGTGGTTCCAGACATCTCCACCCTACTCACAGCCATAGATGCGGAAGCAACGCATTTTTCAGTCATTGACTTGAAAAACGCATTCTTTAGCATACCTATTCACCCAGACAGTCAATACCTTTTTGGCTTCTCCTTACAAGGACGAAGTTTCCAATTCACAAGAGCTCCTCAAGGTTTCACAGAGAGTCCAAGCGTATATAGCCAAGCATTAAAAAGACAACTAGATACTGTTCAAATGCCCACGGATACAGCCATACTACAATATGTTGATGATATCCTCATTACGGCCAGATCTGACGCAGCATGTGCTGAAGCATCACTACTAGTACTAGAATTCCTAGCTGCAAATGGCCATAAAGTTTCCCCTGGTAAGCTCCAATTTTGTTTACAGCAAGTGGCATACTTAGGGCACTTGCTGTCAAAGGAGGGTAGGCAGCTTACACAGGAACGCATCCAACTCATACAACAAATACCACAACCAACAACACAGAAACAAGTTCGAGCCTTTGTTGGTCTCACCTCATATTGTAGACAGTGGATCCCACAATTTGCACTCATTTCCAAACCGTTAGTGCAGCTGACAACACTCGAAGCTGGCGCTACTCCACAATTACCCTGGACAGATGAACACACGCAAGCCTTTCAGTCTCTTAAAAAAGCTATGTGTCAAGCCCCAGTGCTGGCAACACCTAATTACACCAAAGATTTTACATTATTTGTAACAGAAAACTCAGGTACAGCACTATCAGTTCTGACCCAACTTCAAGCAGACAAACATAAACCATGTGGTTATTTTTCAAGCACATTAGATCCAGTAGCACAAGCATTGCCTGCATGTCTAAAATCAGTAGCAGCTACTGCACAAGCTATTAGACAAAGCGATTCTATTGTATTGGGACATCATCTGATAGTTCAGGTCCCACACGCTGTAGAACTTCTGTTAAACAGAACACAAACACAGCATCTGACAATAGCCAGACTCACCGGATATGAGATGACACTTTTTCAGGCACACATTGAGATTAGACGCTGCAACATTTTAAACCCAGCAACACTGTTGCCACTGACTTCTCCTACTGAAGAAATTCACGATTGTATTGACATAATTGATTTAGTGACCAAACCAAGACCAGATTTACAAGATACTCCCCTTGCTAAGGCAGAAATGACACTCTTTGTTGATGGTTCATGTATGAGACTCCCCACAGGAGAATTAGCAGCAGCCTATGCCGTCACAAATGGTACAGACACTTTAGAAGCACACAAGATAGAGATACTGTCGGCACAGGCAGCAGAACTCATAGCCCTAACACGAGCATGTCACTTAGCAAAAGGAAAGTCAGTTAACATCTACACTGATTCACAATATGCCTTTGGAGTTGTACACAACTTCGGTACATTATGGAAAGAGAGAGGATTTCTCACATCACATGGGTTCAGAATACAGCATGCTACACTCATCACTGCCCTCTTAGAGGCCAGTCAGTTACCAGAGAAAATCGCAGTGCTAAAATGTAAAGCGCACACAAAAGGAACAGATGAAATATCAAAAGGAAATGATTCTGCAGACAGTGCAGCCAAGTTAGCAGCAAACACAGAATTAAGTATACCACACCGCCAATATACAATACGAGACCCCTTTTCTGACATCCAGGATGTCCAAAGTCACGCCACACCACAGGAACTGCTAGAATGGAAGGAAAAAGGAGGGGTCCTTACAGATCAAGGCTGGATGACACCTGAAAGAGCAGTATGGTTTCTACCGGATGCCATGGTACAAGTTATGGTAAACACCATACATGGACCAGCACATCTGGGAGAAAAAGCAATGTTAGACAGCATACAGAATATATGGCACAACAAACATTTGAGAGCTGCAGCCAAACAAAAAGTTAAAACGTGCATGATTTGTAATCAGTTCAACCCAGGAAAAGGCACAAAGGTGGAACAGGGAGGATTCCAACCCCTGACCATCCATTTGAAGTTCTCCAGATGGACTATATCCAGATGGAGAGATGTAGAGGTCACAAGTATGTGCTAGTTGTAGTGTGTGCTCTGACCAGATGGACAGAAGCCTATCCCGTCCCAGATTACACTGCAACGACAACTGCTAAACAATTAGTTAGAGAGTTTTTCCGAGGTATGGGTTGCCCCGTGTCATCTACTCAGATAACGGCCAACCTTTTTCCTCTGAACTCATGAAGCAAGTGTCTCTTCTGTTAGGGTACACTTGGAAGTTTCACTGTGTAAGACATCCTCATGCAGCAGGTCTAGTAGAAAGGCACAACCAAACTTTGAAGACAAAATTGGCCAAGATATGCACTGACAAAGGCGTGGACTGGATGGTAGCCTTACCGGTTGCCCTCTTCTACATGCGTATGGTAGCCCATTCCAGAACTGGCTTATCTCCATATGAAGTGGTCTTTAGCAGACCACCAAATATGTGGGGTACGCCAAGGCCTAAAAGAATAACTGATGTTGACAGTACTATGCTGACTGACTACCTGGCTTCCTTGATGTCTGCACTCCAATCTTGTCGTTCTCAGGTTGCTGCCACCTTCCCTGACAAAACCAACCCGGAAGAACACGCCATCCGACCCGGGGACTGGGTCCTCGTGAGGAACTTCGACCGGACCAGTCCCCTCCAGCCCAGGTGGAAGAAGCCAAGACTCGTACTACTAACAACACGGACAGCAGTGAAGGTCGAGGGCAGGAAGGGCTGGCTCCACGCAAGCCACTGCCGGTAACATTTTGGACAAAAAGACACTGTTGCTGATGGCCCTGCCAATCCCACTGACATTGTGACTGAACAATCTTTATTGCCTTTGGAACTAACCCCACAACAGGATTACAAATCAAAGTTAAGGTCTGCCATTCGGACTCTGGCTAATTAAGTCCATTGGGCGTCGGTCCAGTGGTGAAGCGGTTGGAGCATGGGAATGGATTTTAACACCTTGACTATGTGGGAGAAAAAAAAAAAATGAACTCTAGAAAAAGACATAATGGTCCTATTATATGTTTGACAGTATTATTTTTCCTCATGGCAGTTATGACGTGTCTTGGTTGGATTCTCCACACTGTTTTTCCCCCAACACAACACACCTCTCATACACCCAACAGCACTCAGGAACACACCTATCACGACCTACCCCCTCATGAACAAGCCCATAGACTAGCCTTGCGAAACAATACCTTCATACAGATGCTACACCACACTCAGCAAGCCAGTAATAGCACCAATTGTTGGATATGTGGCCGCATCCCACCTCATCAGAAAAAGGGAGGGATGCCTCTTTTTCTTTCCCATTCTCTTATAATGGAACTTGTGAAGCCTGGTTCGCCCTAATAACAGCTGACGCTACTACCCCCACCTCCTGCCCTGACGGAAATAATTCATGCAAGAATGGGTGGCCTTGGGGGGATTTAAACAAGGTACTCAATACTGCCTGTTACCCTAATAAGGAGGGAGATCCTCAGGCGACCGGTACAGTCCTAGAAAGTGAAGAATACAAGCAAGGGAACATGACCATGTCCTACAAGATGTTAAATACCAAACCTAAAAAGAATGCTGGTTCCCCTTCCATCTCGGTCTCACCAGTAAAAGGACACCTGTGCATCCAGAAAAATGGCTCTGTTCCATTAGGACACAGTGACTGTCATACCACTATAAGTTTTGAAGACAGAGGAAAGTCCTCATTTCTAGCATCTCGCCATACTTATTTCATCTGTGGCCAAACGGCCTATGTGCAGCTGCCCTTGAACTGGGGGGGAACTTGCTATATAGCATTCCTGTTACCCCCTGTCTTTGTGGCCCCATCCACTTACCACAGAGACCTCCTAGTGCCCCATGTCAGACATAAAAGAACGATCGATACCTCCTTGGTTGACCAAACGGAAACCTCATGGGAACAGTATACAGATTTTAACAAAGGGTTCTTCTTCTTTGTTGGCCCTGTACAGAACAGCAAGCTTATACGCAGGTTGACAAGGACCTTAGAGGCTGTAGTAAACCAGACGGCGTCTGCCCTGGGGAGCTTAACCCAGGAGCAGTCTGCCATACGATTGGTTACTCTCCAAAATCGCCTTGTCCTTGACATCATCTTGGCTGACAGAGGCGGAGCCTGTAAAATTATAGGCTCTAGCTGCTGTATATTTATTCCTGATAATTCCCCATCTGTATACACGGCCATAACAAAATTACACAAGATAGCCGTAAGTTTACATCAAGAACCTGGCACTTAGACGTGTCTGCCTGGTTCTGGAAGATAATATCGTCCTGGGGATGGCAACTGCTGTCAGCAGCAGGCATAATATTCCTGATAATAACTGGATGCTGCCTTTGCATCCAATGTGGTCCTGCCCTATGCGGTCTATGCGCTGCAAAATGCATTCCTAAACCACTTGTCCAGCAGAGAGAAAGGGAAAGAATCATGTTACAAGAATGTATAAATGATCTCATGCAAATTGAGATATAATGTAGGTACACTCTGGGGCAAGGAGGGAATGTGGAAATAAAATCTATAATTATGCCCCTTCGCTGCCCTCTGCGCGATCTAATTATGCCCCTTTGCGCGATCCCCTTTGCGCGATTAATAATTGCCCACATTAAAAGCCGACACCATTTTGTTTTTAATTCACCCTTTGGTGTCCCAAGACCCCGAGCACGAGCACGACACCCCTGCACCTGGTTTTCCTCATTTTCACCATCTGTCTCTGTGGTTTCTGCCAAGTCCGGGAAACCAGTACATGAGTTCCTGCTCCCCCGCAGAGATGGTTCATGTTTCTGACATGAAGCACGAGCACAAACCCCCAAATGAGGAAGCCTTCCCCTTCCAACTGTCAGACTATTTCACATCGCAAGTCCCCTCACGAAGCCTAAGACACGCCCCCATTTCTTCACACTCTGCTCCTCTTGCTGAATCTTTGTTCCTCTATCTGCCACGACCTGTTTGTTCCTCTATTTTGCCTCGTGACCAAGACTGTATAAATATTCTGCTGTTGAAAATAAAGGCCCACTTAAAGAGAGGGACTTGAGAGATTGCTCCTGTGCCCGCTTGGTGCTGGAAGCGCTCCCTTTAACTCGAGTTATTGGTCTTCTCCTCCTTCATTTGAGCACCACGGACTCCTCGCTTTGCATTGACAAGAAATTATGATTTATTAAGCATAGAAATTCAGAAATGAGGTAATAAGTAAATTTAATTTACCACACTATGCTTAAAAACTATGCTGTAGAAATGGTAAAATACTTTGTACCTCGGCGTGGATGGCACTGTGCTAATCCTATGCTTAAAGACTTTGATAGAATAGCAGACATTTTGAGGTGAACACATCTAGAGTATCACTGATGTTGAGGGTGCTCTATACAGGAGCTGCTTTCCACCTAAACTTGAGAAGTACCCAGAGTTCTTTGCTTCTTTTTTTCATAATGTATGCATCACTCTATGCCTGAAAGGGTATTGTTTTGACTTATACTGGGTGCTCCCTTGTGTCTGGACAAAGCTATACCTCTCTGAAGAGCTCTAATGAGAGCTAAACACTGTGTCAGGGGTTGCTTTTACTCATTTCAGGTTGGCTTGGTTGGTATTTTACGAATTCAAAGCTGCAATACTGTGCCTGGAGTGGTAAATGGCTTTTGTCATTTTACAGCTTGGCATGGACAGCACTGTGCTAGTCCTATGCTTAAAGACTATGCTGTAGCAATGGCAAAAGACTTTGTCCCTTTCTATCTTGGCGTGGATGGCACTGTGCTAAACCTTTGCTTAAAGACTTTGATAGAAAAGCAGACATTTGAGGTGAGCAGATCTAGAGTGTCGCTGGTGTTGAGGGTGCTCTATACAGGAGCTGCTTTCCACCTAAACTTGAGAACTACCCAGAGTTCTCTGCTTCTTTTTGCATAATTTATGCGTCACTCTATGCCTCAAAGGGTATTGTTATGTTATATATATATCTATATATATATCTATATATATAATGTGATCAAGGCTGCATGTCTGGCAGCCGAAACGCGTCAAGTTGGACCTTCTTTTGATGTGTGAATAAACTACCATCCTGTTTTCACACCAGCTTTTGGAGTCTGTGCCCGTGTGTTGCGCCGGAGTGTCTGTCGTGACATTGGGATTTCTTTGTGATATATATATATATATATATATATATATATATATATATATATTTTAGTTTTGTATAGCGCAAATTCGACCTGAAGGTATCAGAGCGCTTTACATGTGCACCAGTTGCGTTACATATGGATACATTAATTTTGTTAGGCACGAGAAGATTAAGTGATTTGCCCACAATCACAGGTTGTTGATTGTCCCTGCCGAGACCCAAACTCGGTTCCCCAGCATTTCATTAGATTTCACATTTTTACAGTTCTAGGCATAGGGATTCTATCAGCCTCGTTCCGAGTGCTACAGGGAATCTAAAATCGGGCCCACACCGTGTTGGCACCCATGTTCAGACTGAAGTTGGCGCATAGCTCACACTGTCCTGGGGTATTTTCCCATCCAAATCCCTCCAGGTGTGAGTGGATGGGTAAGTTGTAGGCAGGTGTGTGTGCCTAGGTCAGTGTGCTGTAAGCAGCCATAAGCAGGTACCCTCATCTGTAGGCAGTAATATACAGACAGACATGAGTACACAGGCTTGGTGATTTTGCCACGCAATGGCCCGACGTAAGTATGCTGTCCAAATATGCAGCTGGGCATAATTTAAAAGAAAGTGGCACCTAGAGGATGGGAGGGGGTCTTTTCTTGCATGAAGTTGTCTCCCTGCAGGTCACCCACTGTCCAGTGTCACTCATTGACCTCCATGTCTAGATGACAGGGTGGGCAACCCTAACTAGACTCCCCTAGAGGCGCTGTTATTTCTATTGTCCCATTCAGGAACCATGCTCAGGACACCATCCCTCACTAGACACTACTTTTCCCACCTCAGGAAGGTGGGGTAGAGACTTCTGTTTACCAGAAGTAGAGGTGGGTGAGCCACTGAAAGTTCGAGCAAGGCTCGAGCCAGAAACCTGGCTGTGGCTCAGCTCGAGGTCCTGTTGGAACCACGAGCCCATAACGAGCGGACATTTCATGTGGATTTTCTGGTTGCTGTCCCTTTGCTCTACTCAGGATATGCTGTTAGGCCAGAGCTGATGACTCCAGAACTGGAGAACCAGGTTCGAGTCTATGTGCCAGGCTCAACATCCTGTGGTTCTGGGCAAATCACTTAATCTTCCTGTGCCAAAAAGAAATTAAGATGACCGTTTATACCTGTAAAGCTCTCCAAAACCTTCTGATCCTGTTCGCTCCAGATAAAAACTTTAAAAAAATGTACAGAGGTAAAAACAAAGCATTATCATTAAAAGGAGAGGCAAATAGATACCCATTTAGTGGCTGAATTTTACAAAGTGAAGCCAGAAAACCTGGATAAATCGTGGCTTCACCGCTTAAATTGTGTTATCTTAGACACATATTTTATTTCACCAAAACTCCTTTTTATTCATAACCACATAGAAAGCACTTTCTTTTTTTTTTTAAATTATACTTTATTGAGTTTCAAGTTAGTTTCAACGCAAACCCCAACAATTTTCGAATACTCCCACACTCCTCCCACTTACCACCCCCCAATTAGGCATCACATGGCAACTAAAGAGACACTTACCCCCAGATGTTACACAGGTCTCTGAGTCATAGTCGTTGGCTTTGCCCCCTTGAGTCAATAGCCGGTGGTCCGGTGCCCCAAATCCGTTGCTCTCCTGGGGTGAATACCACCTCGAGTAGTCCCATACAACAGGTAGTCGCTGCTCCCTCAGGGTCTCACTTCATGTCCTTGCTTCGGGCCTTCCACACTCACCAGAGTTTTTCAAACTTGTTTGGACAGGCCTATGCTTTGTAAATTTGCTCTTCCGCTCTCATACACAAGTCCATGTTATGTTCCCAGCCCTCTACCCTCGGAGCCCCGGCACTATTCCATTTTTGAATCACAAAGCCCCTAGTCAAGTCAAGTCAAAGAGATTTATTGAGCGCACATGTCACCCGAGGGTCTCAGAGCGATAGCGAAACTCCAGTGAAGGCTGGAGGCCGACTGACAAATAGGGAAAATAGTCACAGTAATAGCCAGGTTGCAGAATAGATGGGTATACTTATCCAATGATTGTTCACCCCAGATGCCTAACATGATTAGTTTAGGCATGAGGTCGAGTGTGTTGTCTATTACCCCAGACAGCCTATGCCCTGCACCCACCCAGAAGGGATGCAGCTCAGGACACTCCCATATCATGTGAATCAATGTGCCGTACATCAAGCAGCCCCTCAATCACCTGTTGGACGGGCACCTACTCATAGCAAAGACTTGTGACCTCGTATAGTATTCCCTGTGAAGTATTTTGAGTTAGACGAGCCTAGAATTCGCCCGGATTGCCACCTCATTGGGTTATCGACAGGCTTCTCGCCATTCAACGTCCTCAAGCCTACCTAGGTGTCCCTCCCATCTCTCTCTTAGGACTTGGAGCGAAAGGGCACTGTTGGCCAACAGAGTGTTGTACACTGCCAATAAGGCGTGTCTGTGTAGAGGGATGCAAAGCACCCAAAACTCAAGAGGGCTCTCATCCGGGATTTCTTATACCTGGCCTATACATCCTCTGATGATGTGCTGAATTTGAATATAGTGCAGGTATTGACTCCCTGCCAATTTATATTCCACCTATAATGTTTCAAAGGGGATTAGGCCCATTGTATTCCATATGTCCCCAAGCTTCGAGATCCCCAACAGATCCCATTTAGTCCCCCCCTCAACTCTCTGTAGTGGCGCCAGTGGGGAGTTTCCAGTGTGAGAACTCACTGCCATCCAACACTCTTTGTGGCCCTTCTCGAAGTATGACCACCATGGCCGTGGGGGTTGCGTCAAACTCCCTTTACCATATAGTTGCTAGATATATCTCCCCGGTGCCATTGCTCTCCGATCTGCCATTAAAGAGGGTTCCCCCTGCTCCGCAAATGATTAATCATTGACAACCACTAGTTGTGCTGTCCAATAATATAAGTGAAGGTCTGGAAGAGCGATACCCTGATCAAACAGCTTTCTGGTCAAGGCTGATATCAATATACTCGGGGCCCCGCCATCCCACATCAGTAATCTCATTGTGGCCGCCACTTGCTTAAAGAAATCATCTGGGACCTCAAACACGAAATTTTGAAGGGCATATAGGAATTTGGGTAAGTAGATCATTTTAGAAAGTGCTGCATGCCCTGGCAGAGACAATGGCAGTTTACGCCATCGATCCACGCCTCTCCCTTATTCTCCCAACAACCTGCCCAGGTTATTGCCATAAAATGACCTTATTCTCCCAACAACCTGCCCAGGTTATTGCCATAAAATAACTGACGATCTAGGGTGCTATAGATGCCCAGGTATCTAAATTTATATGAAAGCACTTTCAAATGCATGAGTTCACAGTAGCAGCTGTACGAAAATGTATAGTGTTTGATTTAATAGACTATAATGTTGCTCGATAAGGATCTGGGTTCACATGACAACAGTCTGTTCACTAATGACACGGGGACAGGGGGCAGGAATGGATTTAAGTTCATGTTTAAAAACTACTATTTTTAATAAGTACTTTGCAGTCCAGTTCTATAATGTGACATATTACTGTCAAAGCTTCAACATGTTAAAGAAATACACCTTTTTTAGTTATTTTTTAGGCGGATCTCCTCACGTCCGAGGGTCAATTGCTGGGGCAGGTCGTTATGAAGGTCCATGAGACTTTCCTCCAATCAGAGGGCACGGGCCTCTAACTGAGTGATGTGAAGGGAGCAAGCTTGTTCTTTTGCTCGAATGCGCCCCTTGGCCTATCTCCTAATGGTCACCTTACTGGTGCCCCAGTGGGTGGCAACTGAGCTGACAGAGCCCTGATTACACTGGAAATAGGCTTGCAATTTGTCTCAAAGGGCCTGGGTATAAGATTCATATTGAAGATAGCATGCATTAAGATGTCACATGGGGCGTGGGCCTTTCCTGGGGAAGCTGAGGTGGAGGAAGAGAGGAGCATGGTCTGATATACCACAGGGAAGGATCTGGGGTGTTTGATACTGCTCAGCACTCGGGCCGGCATGAAGATAAGAACAATGCGGCAGTGGGTATAGTGCGCTGCTGAAGTATAAGTGAATTGAATTTGCTGAGGGTTCCATACCCTCTAAACGTCACAGAGACCAAGAGCGGTGGCACAATCGCAGTGACGATGAGCCCCGACTCAGCGGGATGCGAAGGGGGGACCAGTGGTGTCCACGTCCGGGGCTGGAACTGCATTGAAGTCGCCACCTACCTGCGCCAGCCCTTGTGGAAGATCCAGGAGAATCTTAGATAGGTCATGGAGGAAGGCATCTAGAGCTGAGGGGTTGCACAAACGTAATAGTTTGACCCATGATTGTGTTGGTGATCAAAATGTAGCGACCCTGAGGGTCTTTGATTTCACAGGTGACAGCCATAGGGAAGGAGCGACTTAATAAAATCGCCACCCCGAGGGAAACCCGAACAAAGCCAGAGTGGAAGACTCTGTCATAGCCTTTAAATGCCAGAAAGGGACAGCGGTTCCCCATGAGATGGGTCTCCTGAAGCATCAGGACCTCAGGGAGTTCTAGGTCTGCAAACCCTAGGACTGTGGTGCATTTCACATGATCTAGGAGCCTATTAACATTCCAGGACAAGACTCATAAGGATGCCATGCCTGGGGAAAGAGATTTTGTGTGGACGGGATGAGCAAAAGGTGTCTCAATTCACTGAATAAATCAGGTGTAGTGTGTGCTCGTAGTGCATGCTGAAGGGCGGAATATCCGAGTCATGCTGCTTGAAATGTGACGTAGCTGTGTGTCTGAGTACAGTGGAGATCAAGCAAATATACAAACATATTAAAACTCTCCTTAGGAACAAAACATTACAGAGTCCAAACCCCTCAACAAGCCCCCACCCCATACTTTTACCCCAGAAGCACCTGTTGCCCTTGAATCAAGAACTAAGACACAAAACAGCTTGAAAACGGGAATGGAGTAGTGGACCCCTCTTTGGTACAGGATCAGTTGCAGCCATCAGGAAGAATACAGTTAGTGTTAGGACGTAATGCCTTAGTGCTCCGTAACAAGTAGAAACTGGAGAGTCATATTGCAGGGCTTTGGATAAGTCAATATCTGCCAGCAGCTCAGCAGGAGGTGGAGAAGTCATGGCAGGAAGGCCCTCATGACTCATCTGGGGCTCCACAGCAGTGGAGGTCCGGAGGGAGTGCACCGAGGATGGAGACTGGTCTCGTGTCTTGGGGGACAATGCGGATGATTTAGATCTTTTGGTGATGCGTCCCCTTCGTGAGCAGGTACAATTCTGTTTGGGGCTTCGATGTGGTCGTTGTCAAAGCTGGCCCAGAGGGCCCGGGCTTCTGCAGGGAAGATCCACCCAGTCCATGGAATAGGCGTCGCTCGTGCGCCACGTCCAGGCAGACTCCGGAGTATCAAAGAAGTGGGGCTTATTTGCATCTACAACTCGGAATCTGGCTGGCCGGGAATAGAAGTCGGCAGTGGCGGCTCCTCGAGGGAGTGCTGCGGGGCGGTGGAGGGGCAGGGTGGGGAGTAGTAAGCTCCGGCATACGGCCAAACAGAGTTAAGTAAATAAATAAATCGAATTACATTGCGCGCGCTGCATCGCCAAAGGGCGATGCAGCGCGCGCAATGCAATTCGTTTTATTCATTTATTTATTTACTTAACTCCGTTCGGCCGTATGCCGGAGTTTACTACCCCCCACCCTGCCCCTCCCCCGCCCTGCCCCACCACCCCGCAGCACTCCCTCGAGGAGCCGCCACTAGAAGTCGGTATTGAAGGCCAAGCACCTGGAGCTTCTGCTTGACCACCAGGTAAGAGCGGCGCTGCTGTGAACCACCCAGGTGTAGTTGGGAAAGAGGAGAACCTTGGCATGCCCACATCGGAGATCAGGGCGAGAGCGGGCATCTCTCAGGATTGCATACCTGTCGATGAAATTAAGGATTCGGGTAATCATGGGCCTGTGTGATGCCCCCGGAGGCGGCTTAGGAGTCCAGGCCCTGTGTGCCCTCTCTATCATGAACCAGGGGGGCAGTTGGCCTGATGGCATCCAGGGCCTGATCCAGGTTTCAAGGAATTTGGCAACTTGCTGTGGCTCACTGCCCCCCGGGATACCAACCACGCACACGTTATTGCGCCTAGATCGGTTTTATGCATCTTCTGCACTTTGATTGAGCCCCGCCGTTTGCGTGCAGAGGCTGGAGACCTGAGATTTCAAAGTCAGTGACAGCATCTTGCACCTTGGACAGGAGGGTTTCGGCCTCCGTGATCCTGGCTGTAGCATTGTGCAGATCCTGGCGCAGAAGGGCAAAATCTACATGCACCTCACCGATCTTGGCTTCCTCGGCGGCTTGAGAGGTCTGAATGGCTTGAAGGATTGTGGCTAGATCTCCCTCCGATGAGGATGGTTTCTCGCCGCCACCGCCCCCAGCTTGTCCAGTACCTGGCCCAGTGGTACATTGGTACATGCAAGTTTGGGAGGCTGCTGGGCAGGCGGATCTGTCCTTGCCCATGTTAATGAGAGGAGTTGGCAGCACAGCACTCCCTCGGAGGGTGCCCCGGCTCGCTACCCGCAAAACTTCGGCAGCACGAGCAGCAGAGCCTCATGAGAAAGCGTATCCCAACGATTCCAATGGAGTCAGTGTGTCTGACAAGCAGGGAGGTCAGCAGGTTTGGCGGTGAGGTGTAGTGAGTAAGTTTTGTGAGGTCCTTGCTGGGATGAGGCAGGACTGGAGGGACAACACAAGTCGGTCCAGTCAGCAAGAACCAGGCCCAACCCTCACCCCTGAGGGTCTCGCCAATCCCACGCTGGAAGGTCGTAAGACCCAGCTCTAGTGGGCAGGACTGAGGTGAGGTTAGTAGTCAGCAGGCAGGAAAGGGGTATCTTGGCTGGCTGGTAGGAAGAGGCAAGGCTCGCAGAATCATTGGCGATGAAGGTACTGGTAGATGGGCCACAAACTTCCCAAGGTCCAAAGGCGCCTGGCCTGTCTCATTGGCACATAAGGGCAATTCACAGGCCATCAATCCGCCTTCCTCGGGTACCCAGTGGCAAACCCGGATGATCCCCCATCGCCGCTGTAATGGGGGGCCAGCGAGGAGCAGCCCCAGAATCTGACAACCACGGGCCCCCCACTAGTTAACCCCCTCCAAAGCCAATAGTTGGTGCACTTGGGGGAGGGCCACCACCCAGCTGGGCAGGGATGCAGTCAAGGGAAGCGCCCCTGGTCTCCAGGCAATGGCCAGACAGCAAAACACTCACTGGTCTGTCTGGGGGCCGCCGGCTGCCAGGAGCAGGTGTTGCAAGCAGTCAGGCCCTCAGCCAGAGGGCCAGGCGGAGGCTGCTGAAGGTCCAGACCCTGGTGGTGCACTCTGTAAAGGGCCCGGCGTGCCCAGACACCAAACGCTGGGCTCCCTCTGCTCCCCCTGGGATCTCTTATTGGCGCATGGAGGGGGCCCATCAAGGAGTCCAGGCCCCGCCACCAGCTCCCCAATCTCTGTGCCCAGCCTTGAGAAACCGTCAGCTCATCTGCCCGCATGCACTAGCCCAGCGGGAATGCAACAGGTCCAGTCGGCATCATCAGGGCCACGAATGTGCGCCATGGTGAGAGTCCGGACACAGCGTCGCCAGATACCAGTCTTTAAAAGCACCCCAGGTGTATCCACACCTACGCAGGTCCTGCCTTAGTAGCATTACATCAGAGCCAAATGCTGTGATAGCACAATTTATTTGGAAAGAAATGAACAGTCAATACACAGTTATGGGGATAATAAAGAGCAAAGTTTATTGCCCAAGCTGCAGTGGACACACACATGCAGTGACCTACGGCCAATTGTTCTGCCTTACTAGGGTTACATCGAGTCTTAGATAGGTGAGAGAACTCAGAAATACATGTAAAGGGCTAAATCATCTACTATCTTGTAACTGCAAGGCCACTCTTATCAAGAACTTAAAAGCATCAGTTTCAAAGCTGAGTGTTTCAGCAGTAAATTTATGGCCAGTAACTAATCATTTTCTTAGTTTCGAGACCCATCGCCCCTAATCATGCATAGCTAAGATAAGTCAGCTTTTACATGCCTGTCCTTGAATTCTTTCACTTCGTAAAAGGGAGTGGAAACTTCTTTCAGATGAGTAGGCATACCCTACATCTTGCACCTGCACTCTGATAATTGTGAGCATAAAATTGAACCTCACAGGTTTCTGCCTAAACAAGCAGATTGGGAAAACAACCCCCAAGCAGATAATGAATAAACGGTAAATCACAAAGAGTTCAAACAAATGATTCCCCCATACTTTCAACCCTCTAATCTTAGTCTCCAAGGTCCTAGTTAAAGCAAAATCACTATTTCTATGAAAAACTGCGTATCTGAGCTGAGCCCACACTGGACACACGTACAAGGCTCTACCAGGCGAGCATTTCTCAAAATACGGGCATCTTGCAAAAACACTCTTCAAGCAGACATAAAATGGAGGACTAACGACAAAATGGTTGAACGATGGTTCATATATATTTGATGCTTTGACAAACTGCCCTTTAAACCTTCGTTCAAACATCAGTCCTACTCCTACTTAGTTTAGTTCTGTTTTACACAGTTCTTCAATGATAGCATCTTGCATTATCATTGCATTGGTCATGGCAATGCTAACTGGTTTGGGACGCAGGGAGGCAAAAAGAGATGAGAAACAAGAGCTCATCAAGGCAGGAAGTCACTGTACACAGCAGCAGACTACTAATAGCGTCGCTATCACTATTATTATCCATTTACGAATTGCCCATCCCAATGACCCAAACAGCGAGGAAATGTCTTCCCACATTGTTCATTCAGTGAAATCATGCACTTGAATCCTGAGTACATGTAAGTTTTCTTTGGCCTTATAAACATTCAGGGCATTATCGGGTATAAAAGTACAGCAGTCTGTTGAATCATTTGGCAGCCTCCTCCTTTCTCAGAAAGTAGCATGTCTAAACTCATTTTGGAGTACAACTTGTCTCATCACTACCATCTCTATTGTGATGTTCTTCAGTGCACTAGTTGTCTCATTTATTGTTGCTTCCAACAGGCGACCTGACTGCCGCAACCTTCTAGAATTAATGGCTACCCTGCTGAGGTAAATAAGCCCAGCCCTACATCCCCTGCCTCCTGAGCCGAGGTATCTGTCTGGCTTCCTTCCCTTCTTACTCTTGCCAGACTATTGTGTAGTCTATGTTAGTGGACATGTTCTTTGGGATTTTTCTTGCAGGGAAACACTATTCCAGGGTAACAAGTACCTGCCCAATTCTAGGGTAACCAGGAATAGGCTCTCAACACATATATACAATAGATTGAATCCCCTGCATACAAGGGTATGCTAAGCCAAGAAGCACTGGAGAGTGAAAACATAGTATTCCATACACTATCTCTCACCATTGTTCTTGATCTATTGGTATGTATGCAAAGAGTGCCTGTAATGTTAGCTGACAACCTAAGATATGGAGTATGTGTCTTACCTCTGAGTTATTCTGCCGCAAAAGGAAATCCCTAGATTTCCTGAACATGATAGTAAAATTTAACAAAGATGTGTAGGCTGAGTCCTCCTCCACATCTTCAAGTGGCCTCTGTAAGTGATTTTTACACCCTGACGTAATTATCCGTGCTCTATTGCTCTTCTGTAGGTCAACCTGCTTTCTCCTCTGGGCCCAAGTAATAACCATTGCATATATAATAACACATGAATCATTGTATGGCAAAGGTAGATGCTAGAAAGGCATTCCCTTTTCTACTATCTCTGGCATTTCTAAACATCTCCAACAGTTTGAGACATTCATTTCCCTATGATAGGCATTCATAGTCTTTATGGCAACATTCTCATGATATTCTTTTGGGTGATGGGCATGTAAGTCTGAACTCCTTTTACCATTCTCGGGGCTCTGTGCAGGTGAATAATACATTACATGCACATAAATGGCAATGATGGCTAATACTGTTACCGAAGCAAAAGCAAGTGGGATGCAGAACACTTTCTTCAACATTCTCCTAGTTAATTCTCTCTTTGCAGCCAGAACATCCTTTATCCCTGGCCCCTGGATTACAGATGTAGACGGATCAGTGATCATGTATTTCCTTTTTCCATGTCCCATTTTGATATACCACAACTTGCCCTAAGGGGAGCAACGCAAGTGTCCCTGGCTGGTAGCTGCAGCGGCTCAGGTGCTTGCAGTGAGGTAGTTCTTGGATAAATGTATTTTGCTGGGGCTGTAGTGGCTTGGGCACTCACAGAAGTGAGGAGTCACTCTCACACTCAGTTCAGATACGGTGTCCAGTGACAGTTTATCTAGGTACACAACAATTATCCCCCTAGGGTAATCAGCATTCAGACCCAGTACCTGTTGTAGGTCCCCCACAGTCGCGTCTGGGGACGTAGTTGGTACCAGTGGCTGCTAGGGGTGCAATCCATTGGAGAGTACAAAAAACCTGATCTGTCAATAACTGTATTGGAGAGGTCGACAGAGAGTTAATTTTCTTCACCATCACGATGGTTGGAAGAGGCTCAAGCACTTACCAACTAGTAGTTAGAGGACTCTGCTGTCAGATACCACACCTTTGATTGAACTAGCAAGATGGACTTTTAGCAGCTTTTACTCTCTGTCTGTTATTTCATCAATATTCAAACGTGTAACATTTAGGCCAGTACCGAGATCTGTGTTTGTCTCCAACGTGTCTAGTATCTCTCCCAGTGTCCGTTTGTCGCTTTCCTCAATATTTACTATCTTTATTCTGTCTGCAGTAAGTGTAGAACAGGAACACACCTGCCCATTGTAAGAGTAAATAGTTATTTCCGGTTTTGGCTGGGTTGGGACTGTCCCTTCTCCTGTTGATTGCTCTTCCCTTTCTGTCAGCCCAAAGATTTCATCCAAGTCTCTTAGTCGTTCTTTTTCCTCTGTGATCTCAGGTTGTATGGTGCTGTCGTGTCGATGAGGGATTGTGGGTGTTGCTGAAATTCTTCTGCTGTGGTCATGGCTGATAGTGGCAGTGTTGCTTGTAGTGGCACCCTCTTCAGGTGACATTCATGAATCTAATTCCTGTTGTTGATGCATTTGGCAGCAGTCTGCAGATCCAGCAGGACTTACAGTGGTCTCTTCCAACGGGGATGAACACACTTGGATCTCTGGAAGCGGTACTCACTACCTTGCAAAAGCTCTGGCATGGCCACCTTTAACTGCAGGTTAATAGAAACAAGACATTATGGCCCATATGTACGAAGCCATTTAGCATTTCCTAACGGATCAAATCACTATTTTGGACTGTTAAGAAATGCTAAATAGGCTTTCCATATGTACAAAAGCATAATCCCGGTCGCAAATTGCGATTTCTACCCTGTAGAAATCTCATTTTGCTATTACCAAAATAGGAAATCGCAAATAGGGGTTTCCTATTTGCCATTTCCTAAGCACATGTGTAGGAAAGTGGCTGTGTATATACTGTACCCAAGTAAGGTTCAGGGTGTACAGAGTCCACAGTCCCCCAGAGGGTTGACAGAGGCTAAAGTTAGATATAACCTTACTCTCCAAAGTGGTAGCTTGGTCGAGCAGTAAGGCAGTATCAGAGGACAGTGTAAAGCATTTGTTGTACACACTCAGTCAGCAAATGAAGCCACACACTCAAGAACTGAACTCTAGGCCAATGGTTTGTATATAAAAAAAATATATGCTTGTTTTATTTTAGAACCGACAATAGGGTCAAAATATACTTTCTCAGTATGAGATGCTTTGGTTATTCACCTTACAGATAGGCAATAGACTTTTTAGATAGTGGTAATCACAGTTGGTGCAAGAGGCAACACAGGGTCAAATTCAATGCAACATTGAGCTCAATGGAAAATTATGCTTAATTACAATTGATTACTTTGCAGAGCACTTTTCTAACCACAGGACTGGATCCTGGATTCAGTCCTGGGACACTTCCTGTAAACAGGTAAGAAAAAGCGTTTTGGTTATTGTAGTGATTTTTGAAGAATATTACTATATTTCAAAAGCTGACACTTAGAAACTTTTCTGGATAAAATTACCAATGTTATCCTATGAAAGGAAATACAGTGTGCAAGCAAAGTATGTTTACGTTACTTTTGTAATCCAGTGCTGGACTCCTAGGTTCAGCACTGGGACATTTACTTAAAACAGGTAAGTAATTACGTTTTTGTAGTTTGTTCGATTTTTAAAGAATATTTGTAAAATACAGAAATCGACACTTAGAAGAAATTTCACAGAAAACCAGTCAATGGATCCCTATGAAGGAAAAGTGAGTTAACGGTAAGTAACGTTGCGATTACTTTTTAGGGCCAGTGTTGGGCACTCGGGTCCAGCACTGAGGCCCCTCCTAATACTAGGTGAGTATTTTCGTTTTCGTGACTCGGTTGATTTTTGGTGAATATTCTAAAGTTTCAGAACTCCACACTTAGAAGAAATTTCGCAGAAAACCAGTCAATGGAACCCTATGGAAGAAAAGTGAGTTATCGGATTTCGGGTAAGTACTTGACTGGCAGGGTTAAGGTTCTGGGTAAGACTCAGGGGTCCCCCAGGATCAGGTAAGTACAGTTTTTACACCCTCAGCGGCACAGGGGCGGCCGGGTGCAGAGTGAGAAGGCCCAATGTTATCCTATGGCAGGCGGGGGCCCCGGGTTGGTGGCTGCTGGCAAGCAGGCCACGCGACTGTGGGAGCTGGGCTCCTGGTCACTTGCTCAGGGCAAGTAGGGAAGTAGGTTAGGATAGAGGTTGCACTTCCAGGGGCACTCGGGCGGCTGGGTGCAGGGTGCTTTGAGCCCTCGGGCGCTCAATGTTAAACAATAGAGGTCGTGAAAGGTGAAGAAAGGCTGCAGGCTCGGGGACGGTGATTCTTCAGGGACGACCAACACTTCAGGAGGTAAGTTGGGGTCTTGGAGGATAGGTAGACACCCAGGAGTTGGGCACAGGGGGCCGTGGGGCGCCGGGTGCAGGGGTGTCTTTGAGGTCGGGAAATCTTACCCCCTGCTGGTCGCGGTTGGAGGGGTCCCTTGTCCTGAGGCTGCAGGCGTCGTCTGGGTCGTCGAGGAGGGTCCTTGGCCACTGGATTCCAGGTCAGAATCGCCGGGGGGTCGTCCTCGAGGTCTTTGGTCACTCAGGCACAGGCTGGACTCGGCGGGTGCAGAGTGTGCAGGTTTCGCGGCTCCGTGCCAGGGCCGGGTCTTTGGTAGGTTTTCTTTTGAGCAGTACCACTGCTCGTGGGAGTCCCTGGGTCGAAGGCTGTAGCACAGAAGTCAGGTCCTCCGGGGTTTGTGAGGTTGCTGAGGCCGGGATTCCGCAGGAGCAGGTTCAGAGGTCGACAGGCCGGTAGGGCTGGGGCCAAGTCAGTTGTTGTCGCCTCCTTTTTAGCAGCTGCACGGCTGGTCTTCTTGCTTCGTCTTCTCTTCTTGTTTTCGGATTTGGGAACTGCGGAAGGAAGGTTCAGGGAGCCCCTAAATACTAAATTTAGGGGTGGTTACAGGTAGGTAAGGGCAGGGACCAATGGGTCCCTTCCCTGGGGTGGGTACACCCCTATTCTGTTCCTCTCCAGTGGGAGGGGGCAGGAGCCTGTCCCTGGTTGGCCAGGTCCCCCATCCTCAAGATGGCGGGGACTCGAGTTTGTGCTTCACCTCGCCTCCCCCACCTTAGGGGTGGAGTTGGCAGAGGTGGGCACAGCCCATTTCCTGCTTCTGGTTTTCCCGCCGGTTCTCCCGCCAGGAGTGGGGGTAGAACCAGTGGGGACCAGTTTGCTGGAAGCAGCAAATGGTCTGGGGAAACTCCAAAGGCGGCAGGCCTTTGAAGCTCCCCCTGCCCATCCTGGGGGAGGAGGCTTTGGCACCTCGTCCCGGGATGTGCATTGTTTCAGGCCCCTGAGAGCAGAGGCTCTCGACCCAGGGGTCCAGAAACATGTCTGGTGGTGGCAGCCTGGGCAGCCACTCAGTCCGGACACTGGAGGTCGGGTTGGTTTCAGGGGGCATCTCTAAGATGCCCTCTGGAGTGCGTTTTACATTAAATCCCACACTGGCATCAGTGGGGGTTTAATGTGCTGAGAAGTTTGATACCAAACTTCTTAGTCTTCAGTGGGGCCATTATGGTGCTGTGGAGTTCGTAATGACAGACTCCCAGCACCATATACTCTTAATGGCAGCACTGCACTTACAATGCCCAAGAATGGACTTGGGCACTGTAGGGGCACAGGGCTCATGCCTCTATGCCCTCACCACTGGCATAGTGCACCCAGCTAGAGGGTGGCTGACCTAGGCCAGGGCAGTGGCTTGTAGGCATGGCACACAGGGATGTGAGCCATGTCGACTCTTCACTTTTGTTCTGCACCAAGACACGCAGCCTGCAAAGGCAGTGTGTGTGTGTAAAGGTGCAGGGTCCCTAAGGGTGGCACAACAAGTGCTGCAGCCCTTAGGGGCCTTCCCTGGTCACAGTGCCCTGGGTACCCATGGTACCATTTACCAGGGGCTGACCTGTGGCCAGGGATGTCAATTGGGTGTAGGTATCAATGCAATTTTAGGGAAGGAACACAGGCCCTGGGTACCTGGTTGGCAGGAGCCCAGGGCACACTCAGTCAAAGTACATCAGCCATTCAGCAAAAGTGGGGGCATACCATGTAAGAAAGATGGCACTTTCTCACACAACTCCCCCAAACGAAAGATGATGAGACTAACCTTGCCCTATGGAGTCTTCATTGTCTAAGTGGAAGAACCTGGAAAGGCCATCTGCATTGGCATGGGCAGTGCCAGGTCTGTGTTCCACTTCAAAGTCCATTCCCTGTAGGGAGATGGACCACCTCAACAGTTTTGGGTTTTCTCCTTTCATTTGCATTAGCCACCTGAGAGGTCTGTGGTCAGTTTGAACTAGGAAGTGAGTTCCAAACAGGTAGGGCCTCAGCTTCTTCAGGGACCAGACCACAGCAAAGGCCTCCCTCTCAATGGCACTCCAACGCTGCTCCCTGGGGAGAAGCCTTCTGCTTATAAAAGCAACAGGTTGGTCTTGGCCTTCATCATTGGTCTGGGATAGGACCGCTCCTATCCCTAGCTCAGAGGCATCAGTCTGCACAATGAACTGCTTGGCATAATCTGGTGCTTTTAGAATTGGTGCTGAGCACATTGCTTCTTTCAGAGTGTCAAAAGCCTTTTGGCAACAGACTGTCCAGTTTACTTTCTTTGGCATCTTCTTGGAGGTGAGTTCTGTGAGGGGAGTCACAATGGACCCATATCCCTTCACAAACCTCCTGTAGTACCCAGTCAAGCCAAGGAATGCCCTGACTTGGGTCTGAGTTGTTGGAGCTACCCAGTCCAGGATAGCCTGGATCTTGGGCTGTAAGGGTTGTACCTGGCCTCCACCAACCAGGTGGCCCAAGTACACCACAGTGCCCTGCCCTATCTGGCATTTGGATGCCTTGATAGTTAGGCCTGCAGTTTGCAGGGCCTTTAAAACCTTCCCAAGGTGGACCAGGTGATCCTGCCAGGTGGAACTGAAGACAGCAATATCATCAAGATAAGCTGCACTAAAGGACTCCAACCCAGCAAGGACTTGATTCACCAACCTCTGGAAGGTGGCAGGGGCATTCTTTAAACCAAAGGGCATAACAGTGAACTGAAAATGCCCATCAGGTGTGGAGAATGCTGTTTTCTGTTTGGCTCCTGGGGCCATGCCAATCTGCCAGTACCCTGCAGTTAAGTCAAAGGTACTCAGGTATTTGGCTGCACCCAATCTGTCTATCAGTTCATCAGCTCTTGGGATAGGGTGTGCATCTGTCTTGGTGACAGAGTTGAGACCCCTATAGTCCACACAAAACCTCATCTCTCTCTTTTCACCCTTTTGATGAGGTTTGGGGACCAGAACCACTGGGCTAGCCCAGGGGCTCTCAGAGGGCTCAATAACCCCTAGCTCCAGCATCTTGCTGACTTCAGCTCTGATGCTTTCCTTAACTTGGTCTGACTGACGATAGATCTTGTTTTTGACAGGTGCACTGTCACCAGTGTCCACATCATGGGTACACCAGTTTGTCAGACCAGGGGTCAAGGAAAAGAGCCCAGCATACTGCTGCAAGACTTGCTTGCAGTCAGTCTGCTGTTGGGCAGTGAGGGTGTCTGAAAAGACAACTCCATCTACTGACCCATCTTTTGGGCTGTGGGAGAGGAGATCAGGGAGAGGTTCACTCTCAGCTTCCTGTTCCTCATCTGTCACCATCAGCATGGTGATGTCAGCCCTGTCATTGTAGAGTTTTAGGCGGTTCACATGGATAACCCTTTTGGGTGTCCTGCTGGTGCCCAGGTCAACCAGGTAGGTGACCTCACTCTTTTCTCTAGGATAGGGTAAGGGCCACTCCATCTGTCCTGGAGGGCCCTTGGTGCCACTGGCTCCAAAACCCATACCTGTTGCCCAGGTTGGAATTCAACCAGTGCAGCTTTTTGGTCATACCAGTGCTTCTGAAGCTCCTGGCTGGCCTCAAGGTTCTTGGATGCCTTTTCCATGTACTCAGCCATTCTGGACCTTAGGCCAAGCACATAGTCCACTATATCTTGTTTGGGTTCTTGGAGAGGTCTCTCCCAGCCCTCCTTTACAAGACAGAGTGGTCCCCTCACAGGATGGCCAAACAGAAGTTCAAAGGGTGAGAAACCTACCCCCTTCTGTGGCACTTCTCTGTAAGCGAAAAGCAGGCATGGTAGTAGGACATCCCATCTCCTTTTGAGTTTTTCAGGGAGCCCCATGATCATGCCTTTCAATGTCTTGTTGAACCTCTCAACAAGGCCATTGGTTTGTGGGTGGTAGGGTGTAGTAAACTTGTACTGCACCCCACACTCCTTCCACATGTGGGTCAGGTAAGCAGACATGAAGTTGGAACCTCTGTCTGAAACCACCTCCTTAGGAAACCCTACCCTGGTGAAGACACCAATGAGGGCTTTGGCTACTGCAGGAGCTGTAGTAGTCCTAAGGGGAATAGCCTCAGGATACCTAGTGGCATGATCCACTACCACCAGTATGAATTTGTTCCCTGAGGCTGTGGGAGGTTCCAGTGGACCCACTATGTCCACACCTACCCTTTCAAAGGGAACCCCCACCACAGGTAGTGGTATCAGGGGGCCTTTGGATGGCCACCTGTCTTGCCACTGGCTTGACAGGTAACACAGGAGCTGACAAACTCCTTCACCTTTTGGTGCATCTGGGGCCAGTAAAAGTGGCTAACTAGCCTTTCCCAAGTTTTGGTTTGGCCCAGATGTCCAGCTAGGGGATGTCATGAGCCAAAGTTAGGAGGAACTCCCTGTACTTCTGGGGCACTACCACTCTCCTGGTGGTTCCAGGGTTGGGGTCTTTTGCCTCAGTGTACAGTAATCCCTCTTCCCAATAGACTCTGTGGGTACCACTGACATCTCCCTTGGCTTCTGAAACAGCTTGCTGCCTCAGGCTTTCAAGAGTGGGACAGTCTTGCTGTCCCTGGCACAGCTCTTCCCTAGAGGGTCCCCCTGGGCCCAAGAGTTCAACCTGGTAAGGGTCAAGCTCTAGGGGCTCAGTTCCCTCTGGGGCTTCCAGGTTCTCTCCCTGAGGAGAGGGGTCCTGCTCTTGTGACTGTGTAGAAGCTGGTCCGCCAGTCTTCTTTCCTTTTCTCTTGGTAGGCTGGGCCATCATTTCAGGCTCCAACACTATTTCTTCACCCTGCCTTTTGCTCTGTGCTCTTGTTTTTACACACACCAATTCAGGGATGCCCAGCATGGCTGCATGGGCCTTTAGCTCCACCTCTGCCCAGGCTGAGGTTTCCAGATCATTTCCTAGCAGACATGCAGCTGGTAACTTCGGAGAGACCACTACCTGCTTCAGGCCAGTAACCCCCCCAGCCTAATGTCACCATGGCCATGGGATGACTAGTGGTGACACTGTCAGCATTGGTGACTGGGTAAGTTTTCCCAATCAAGTATTGCTCAGGGGAAACCAGTGTGTCCCTCACCATAGTGACACTGGCACCTGTATCCCTCAGAGCCTCTACTCTAGTTCCATTCACCCAGGGGTATTGCAAATACTTCTTTAAGTTGGGTGGCCACACAGCTACAGTGGCAAATTCCACTTCCCCTAGGGAGACCAGACTTGCCTCAGTGGGTTCCCAGATTTGCTCAGGGTACACTTCTGATCCCATCTGTAAACTTGCTGCCCCAGGAGTAGCTGTACTGGGTGCCTTAGGGGCTTTGTTGTGGGGGCAAGTTTTGTCTACAGTGAGGTGTCCTGACTTCTTACAGTTATTACACCAGGCCTTCAAGGGATCAAAGTTCTTCCCCCTATAGGGTTGAGGCACATAGGGAGTAGTTTGGGACCCACCCCCTGAACAGGTTTTGGGGCCCTTTGGAAGACTCAGACTTTTTATCTTGGGGATTCTCACCACCTTTCCCCTGGGGAGGTTTGGTGACCACCTTCTTTTGGTCACCCCCAGTGGTTGTCCTTGTCACCCTAGTCTTGACCCAGTGGTCTGCCTTCTTTCCCAATTCTTGGGGAGAAATTAGACCTAGGTCTACCAAATGCTGATGCAACTTTTCATTTGTGCAATTACTTAGTATGTGTTCCTTCATAAACAAATTGTAAAGTCCAGAAAAATCATGCACATTATGTCCAGCTAACCAGCCATCCAGTGTCTTTACTGAGTAGTCCACGAAGTCAATCCAGGACTGGGTCTGGGTTTTGTGAGCCCCCCTGAATCTAATTCTATACTCCTCAGTAGTGAGCCCAAATCCCTCAATCAGAGTACTCTTCATGAGGTCATAGGACCCTGCATCTGGCCCAGAGAGGGTCAGAAGCCTGTCTCTGCAGTTACCAGAGAACAGTTCCCACAGGAGTGCCCCCACAGAGGTTTCTTTACTCTTCTTATTTCACAAGCCCTCTCAAAGGCTGTGAACCATTTAGTGATGTCATCACCTTCCTCAAACTTAGGGACAATCCCTTTGGGGATTTTAGGTTCAGAAGTTTCCTCCCTATCCTTATTTTTAGTATTGCTGCCACCATTGATGGGTGCTAAACCCATCTCCTGTCTTTCCTTCTCTAGAGCCAGGAGTCTGGTCTCTAGGTCCAGTCGTTTGGCCAACCTGGCTAACAAGTTGTCCTCCTCACTGAGGGTATCCTCAGTGTCCTCTCTGGGACCAGGACCACCTAGGTGGCCCCTAGGTCCCCAGAGGTCTATTCTTGGAGTTAAGGGTGCAGGGACCCTATCTTCCCTAGGAAGTGATGGAGGTGGGTTACCATCCCCATCCTCCTCATTCCTTTCCTCCTCTGTTGGGTCATCACCATGCTCAGAGGGGTGGGCTTTAGCATACTCAGCCAGGAGCTCCTGGAGCCCTTGTTTGGTTGGATGCTGGCCCATTGGTATATCTTTAAGTTTGCATAAGGACCTTATCTCTTTGAAAGACAAATGAAGATAAGGGGTGAGGTCGAGCTCCTCAACCAGTTCCTGTATGTCATTATTATCTTCACTAGTAGCTGGGTTCTTGTCTTGAGACATTTTTAAAAAAAAAAATCTAACCCCTCTAACCTTGGCTATAGTGACTTTTTATTTTCTAAGATGCTACAGGGACTTAAGCAAGGCCCTAACAAGACTTTAGTAATTTGGTTAAAAAAAAATGCCAATTAAAAAAATCAGAATTCTAAAGGCAATTTAAGAGTTCTGTCGTGTGATCAGATGGTAACCAAGTAGTCCAACAAATGCAAGTTTGTATCCCACCGCTGATCCACCAATGTAGGAAAGTGGCTGTGTATATACTGTACCCAAGTAAGGTTCAGGGTGTACAGAGTCCACAGTCCCCCAGAGGGTTGACAGAGGCTAAAGTTAGATATAACCTTACTCTCCAAAGTGGTAGCTTGGTCGAGCAGTAAGGCAGTATCAGAGGACAGTGTAAAGCATTTGTTGTACACACTCAGTCAGCAAATGAAGCCACACACTCAAGAACTGAACTCTAGGCCAATGGTTTGTATATAAAAAAAATATATGCTTGTTTTATTTTAGAACCGACAATAGGGTCAAAATATACTTTCTCAGTATGAGATGCTTTGGTTATTCACCTTACAGATAGGCAATAGACTTTTTAGATAGTGGTAATCACAGTTGGTGCAAGAGGCAACACAGGGTCAAATTCAATGCAACATTGAGCTCAATGGAAAATTATGCTTAATTACAATTGATTACTTTGCAGAGCACTTTTCTAACCACAGGACTGGATCCTGGATTCAGTCCTGGGACACTTCCTGTAAACAGGTAAGAAAAAGCGTTTTGGTTATTGTAGTGATTTTTGAAGAATATTACTATATTTCAAAAGCTGACACTTAGAAACTTTTCTGGATAAAATTACCAATGTTATCCTATGAAAGGAAATACAGTGTGCAAGCAAAGTATGTTTACGTTACTTTTGTAATCCAGTGCTGGACTCCTAGGTTCAGCACTGGGACATTACTTAAAACAGGTAAGTAATTACGTTTTTGTAGTTTGTTCGATTTTTAAAGAATATTTGTAAAATACAGAAATCGACACTTAGAAGAAATTTCACAGAAAACCAGTCAATGGATCCCTATGAAGGAAAAGTGAGTTAACGGTAAGTAACGTTGCGATTACTTTTTAGGGCCAGTGTTGGGCACTCGGGTCCAACACTGAGGCCCCTCCTAATACTAGGTGAGTATTTTCGTTTTCGTGACTCGGTTGATTTTTGGTGAATATTCTAAAGTTTCAGAACTCCACACTTAGAAGAAATTTCGCAGAAAACCAGTCAATGGAACCCTATGGAAGAAAAGTGAGTTATCGGATTTCGGGTAAGTACTTGACTGGCAGGGTTAAGGTTCTGGGTAAGACTCAGGGGTCCCCCAGGATCAGGTAAGTACAGTTTTTACACCCTCAGCGGCACAGGGGCGGCCGGGTGCAGAGTGAGAAGGCCCAATGTTATCCTATGGCAGGCGGGGGCCCCGGGTTGGTGGCTGCTGGCAAGCAGGCCACGCGACTGTGGGAGCTGGGCTCCTGGTCACTTGCTCAGGGCAAGTAGGGAAGTAGGTTAGGATAGAGGTTGCACTTCCAGGGGCACTCGGGCGGCTGGGTGCAGGGTGCTTTGAGCCCTCGGGCGCTCAATGTTAAACAATAGAGGTCGTGAAAGGTGAAGAAAGGCTGCAGGCTCGGGGACGGTGATTCTTCAGGGACGACCAACACTTCAGGAGGTAAGTTGGGGTCTTGGAGGATAGGTAGACACCCAGGAGTTGGGCACAGGGGGCCGTGGGGCGCCGGGTGCAGGGGTGTCTTTGAGGTCGGGAAATCTTACCCCCTGCTGGTCGCGGTTGGAGGGGTCCCTTGTCCTGAGGCTGCAGGCGTCGTCTGGGTCGTCGAGGAGGGTCCTTGGCCACTGGATTCCAGGTCAGAATCGCCGGGGGGTCGTCCTCGAGGTCTTTGGTCACTCAGGCACAGGCTGGACTCGGCGGGTGCAGAGTGTGCAGGTTTCGCGGCTCCGTGCCAGGGCCGGGTCTTTGGTAGGTTTTCTTTTGAGCAGTACCACTGCTCGTGGGAGTCCCTGGGTCGAAGGCTGTAGCACAGAAGTCAGGTCCTCCGGGGTTTGTGAGGTTGCTGAGGCCGGGATTCCGCAGGAGCAGGTTCAGAGGTCGACAGGCCGGTAGGGCTGGGGCCAAGTCAGTTGTTGTCGCCTCCTTTTTAGCAGCTGCACGGCTGGTCTTCTTGCTTCGTCTTCTCTTCTTGTTTTCGGATTTGGGAACTGCGGAAGGAAGGTTCAGGGAGCCCCTAAATACTAAATTTAGGGGTGGTTACAGGTAGGTAAGGGCAGGGACCAATGGGTCCCTTCCCTGGGGTGGAGTACACCCCTATTCTGTTCCTCTCCAGTGGGAGGGGGCAGGAGCCTGTCCCTGGTTGGCCAGGTCCCCCATCCTCAAGATGGCGGGGACTCGAGTTTGTGCTTCACCTCGCCTCCCCCACCTTAGGGGTGGAGTTGGCAGAGGTGGGCACAGCCATTTCCTGCTTCTGGTTTTCCCGCCGGTTCTCCCGCCAGGAGTGGGGGTAGAACCAGTGGGGACCAGTTTGCTGGAAGCAGCAAATGGTCTGGGGAAACTCCAAAGGCGGCAGGCCTTTGAAGCTCCCCCTGCCCATCCTGGGGGAGGAGGCTTTGGCACCTCGTCCCGGGATGTGCATTGTTTCAGGCCCCTGAGAGCAGAGGCTCTCGACCCAGGGGTCCAGAAACATGTCTGGTGGTGGCAGCCTGGGCAGCCACTCAGTCCGGACACTGGAGGTCGGGTTGGTTTCAGGGGGCATCTCTAAGATGCCCTCTGGAGTGCGTTTTACATTAAATCCCACACTGGCATCAGTGGGGGTTTAATGTGCTGAGAAGTTTGATACCAAACTTCTTAGTCTTCAGTGGGGCCATTATGGTGCTGTGGAGTTCGTAATGACAGACTCCCAGCACCATATACTCTTAATGGCAGCACTGCACTTACAATGCCCAAGAATGGACTTGGGCACTGTAGAGGCACAGGGCTCATGCCTCTATGCCCTCACCACTGGCATAGTGCACCCAGCTAGAGGGGTGGCTGACCTAGGCCAGGGCAGTGGCTTGTAGGCATGGCACACAGGGATGTGAGCCATGTCGACTCTTCACTTTTGTTCTGCACCAAGACACGCAGCCTGCAAAGGCAGTGTGTGTGTGTAAAGGTGCAGGGTCCCTAAGGGTGGCACAACAAGTGCTGCAGCCCTTAGGGGCCTTCCCTGGTCACAGTGCCCTGGGTACCCATGGTACCATTTACCAGGGAGCTGACCTGTGGCCAGGGATGTCAATTGGGTGTAGGTATCAATGCAATTTTAGGGAAGGAACACAGGCCCTGGGTACCTGGTTGGCAGGAGCCCAGGGCACACTCAGTCAAAGTACATCAGCCATTCAGCAAAAAGTGGGGGCATACCATGTAAGAAAGATGGCACTTTCTCACAACATGTACAAAGCATTTCCTAAATGCAAAATGGCCATTCAGGAAATGCTGTTACCATCGATTTCAATTCAATGGTAACCATTTGCAAAATGGAAAAAGGCACCCAAAATGCACTTTTCACAGTGCCATGTGCACACACTTGCCCCGAAGGCATTGGAGCGCTTTACACGCATAACACTTTCTTTTTTTTAGATGTAAGGTGAGGCCTAGGCCCATAGGTACGATGCTTTTACATTTCCAAATTTGCGATTTCCTATTAGGAAATTGCAAATTTGGAAATGCAAAACCATTCGTACCTTTGGGCCTTAGGCATTTCCTAAATGGCGATTTCCTAATGGCGATTGTGACTCTGTAGGAATCGCTATTAGGAAATCACAATTTTAGTACATTCCATTTTGCATTTCCTAAATAGCGATTTCATAGGATTTGCTAGTTAGGAAATGCGAAATGGAAGTTTTGTACATATGGGCCTTAGTCACTGCAAAACAATAGTCTCTCATCAGTTCGTGTGACATGTAAGCTGTCATTTCTCTTTCTGGAACCCCAAGCTGTCACTGGTTTGGCAGCAACTATTCCTTGGAGCTTAATTTTTATCTTGCTTCAGGGGTGGTTCTAATGCTCACAAGTGCAATCACCAAAATCCATGTTAATTATGTTTCTGCAGATATTTTGCAATCCTAACTTTTGAGCACACCTTTCTCCTTCCCACCTCACCCGCTGCTTCTGGTTGATAGGCACAGTGGAACCTTTGGCTCACTCCTTGAGCTTTACACACTATACAACTCTGACATACCTCTGTTGATTATTTTTCTAATGTTCTTGTTAATTCAAAACATGGTCACATAGTTCACTATGTCATCTCTACTGATGTGTTCTGGGCTGTGAAATGTTACTGTCATTGGATAAAGACACTTGTCCAGCAGCATGTACCGTGTTCCTGTTCGTCCATCCAGCGGCCATTCAAATGAGTGCCAGTCACAGACCATTATCTTTGTTCTTCCTTAGTAGCATCTTTATGTATTTCTCGTATACCTTCCAATGTCATATCAAGTCATTTATTCCATAGGTACCCGTGTTACAACATAAGGTTGAAAGTGTCCCTTACTAGAACAATTCTTACGAATCTGAGTACTACTTTTTGTAATTCATACACTCTCCCAGTAGTACACCAATTTGCACTGTGGAAAGGTAGTCCTGAATTAAAATTGCACATTCTTTTCCATATATTTTTCTCTTCTTCTCTGGAGAACAATTTTCCCAGTGGAGAAAACCATTCATGATAGATACTGTTGTTAACTTGTAAGTCATGTTATTTATGTCCTTGTCCTAATGCTACTGGCGAAATTGTACTGTTGACTCTTGTGACTGAGGTATTATGTCTATTTAAATCATATATAAAAGTTCAGAAAATTTGCACCTTACAATTCAGTCACCTCCTTTTATCTTCTAATGGATCTTTCCTTCCATGTTCTTGGCAAATAGTGTACCATTATAAATGCATCTGGTTGAACTTTGTCACCTTGAATGCAAATTTAGATCACATCACAATTGCACATTTATTTATTTTCTAAACAAAAGTTTAGTGGTAACCAAGTATAAATGATGAAAGTATTACCTTTCATTTTGTGAGACTGAAGCAGTAAACATTTTACATATATACAGAGTTGGGAAGTATATGTTTGGCATTTTCAGGGAATTGTTATCTGACATAGATAAAAACGCTACCAAAATGGCAGTTATACATTTCTATCTCATACTGTTGAGAAAATTAAATCTGCATGGCCTACCAATTCATATAAGTAAACGAAGTAAAGAACTATAAAAGTCATACATTATGTAGTTGTCAGGTAGTCTTACATATTTCTCAATCACAACTCAGTTACATCAGCCCTGTGACACAGACATGTCAGTTGCACTTCCTTTCCAAGCTGTAATGTGCTGTGGTGGGAACAACATGATGTTTAGCAGTATTCTAGACCTGCACATTGTATGCCAGTCCCTAGAGCTTTTACCCTGTTGATTAGTCGAGATAAACAATCTCTCTGTGCACACTATTAAAACCATTCCAGTGATTTACATGCACCAGCATTAATACATTCATTCATAATATAACTCTCCTTTAACACCATCAAATACCATATCCCCCATATCTATTCTGCCCTTTATCTGCATCTCCAGTCTATGAATGCAGTCATGATTATCAAAGTGTTACTGTGCACTTTCAACATGAGGTAGTAGTGTGATTGTATTCAAAATATTGCATCTACATCAAATGTGGCAGAGAAATATGGTGCTGGGTGAATACCTTAAGAGCACACCCGCTGGACCCATGAACAAAAGGATGAAAATGTTTAGAGTAGTCATGCAGATAAATACTATTTTTAAACCCCAAAGCAAGAGATTCACAGAGAGATTGCCAAATGGCAAGGAAGCTACGCTCATGGTTCCCTGTCCAAGGCAGTGGCTCGGGTTTGTCCTTGTGGGTAAGGGCCAATAATGGCCTTGCCAATAGCGAACATTTTAAATCCAATGGTGGCAGTAGCCAGCCATTCCTTAAAATGTGTACATCTGCTTTCGTGTGGTTGAAAGTGACACAGCCAAAATTTATTTTATGTGCTTTGTGCCCATTTATATACACCCTTTCGACAAAAGGTGTGCCAAGTCAAAACCCTCTTGTTGAATCTTATCAGAAGACACCTTATGTCATTTGGCAGGTAGGAAATTCAGTTAATTTACAGTATCTCTTGTGCACTGTTCTTCACTAGTGCTTACCAACACCAAATCATTTATGTACTGCATCAATACCATACCCTTGCCGACACGTAAGAGTATCAAATTCTCTTTTCAATACCAAACTGTCATTATATCCCTAAGGAGCCTGCATAAAAATAATAATTGCGTAGCTGATCTCAACATTATTTCTAATTCAGACCTTTTGTCTAGTGCATTGGAATAATATGTCTGTATGTCTACACCTTCTGCATTCTGATTAGTATTTAATTCTCCTAGTCCTCCTATTACCTGTTCATGTTGTTGCTGCAAATGTCCTACTTTAAATCCTAAAGGAGGTGGTGTCGTTGGACAATGTAATAATGCCTGTTCCTTAAATTTGCCATTATCTGTGTCTACTATAGGGGGTACTGTTACCTTTGTATCTTGTCCTTTATGTACAAAATATCTTTCTACTGCTAATACCTGTTCTCAATAGGCTGCATCATGTACCTCTTCGATCATCTCCCTTTCACATTTCATTACTTTCCAGAGTATCTCTTGACTCCACCCCATGTCTCCCTCTTGCATAATCTTTCCATGCATGAAATGCCTCTCACTGTAATTACCTTACCTTCTTCCCTTTCTTGTCACATTCTCTCAAACAATCTTCTAAATAGTCTATTTTACTTTCCTCAAATGACCCTCATTTTGGCCATTGTCTGTGTGGATCTTTGCGTGTAATGTAACCTCAATTGTCTCAAAACATAGTCATGTGGTAACCCTTCTTTTTGACCACATACCATGCTGGCGTGTAAGGCTCTGGTGGTAGTAGAGTCTCATCAAATGTCTTACCTTTGTTACAACACTAAAACATATAACAAAACATTTGACAAAGACAACCCGTTGCAATGTAACAACAATTGTTTTATTATGCAGTTTGCAAGTTTGGCTAGATCTAGTTTGAAACTTGTATCCATTGGTAAAATTATTATTAGGCACTCCAAAAGCTGTAATAAATCCTGGGAACTTTACGTATCCTACCGTGGAGGACCCAACCTCCTGCACTGGGGAAGAACCAACCGCCCTGGGAAAATCAATCCCCTTTGATGCTTTTAGCAGTGCTTGACTTGTTTCCAGGGTGTTGGAGCTTCTTTCACCCTTTTATACCTCAGGACTTCAACCCCTCCTGGGATAAGAATAGGGACTCTAACCCTATTCGAGGTGGGGACTCAAACCCCACCTCAGACGGGGGGAATCTAACCCTCCGTCCACTCCACAAAGTCAGTTTGATCCAAAAAACCAACAACATTCAAAGTGGAACACCGTTCCCCTTTTCATGCACCAAGGAACCAGTCCTGGTGTCTTACCTGGTCCACAATGACTGCAAATGACTGTTAGGCAATTCAACTCCAATTGTCCGGATAGAGCTGATGAGGTCACGTGTCTCGGGTGGTTCCAGGGAATTCTTTTGTCTAGGTCTGCTGGGATCCAAGTCTGATCTAGAAGGCGTGCTCCGAGATAGTGGGAGCTCCCCGGCCCTTGATTGTGGCACCTCTATCAGTCTATCTGACTCATGGCACCATTTGTGAAAGCACAATTTATCTGGAAAGAAATAAACAGTCAATACATAGTCATGGAGATAATAAAGAGCAAAGCTTATTGCCCAAGCTGCAGTGGAAACACGCATGCAGTGACCAACTACCAACTGTTTCGCTTTACTAGGGTTACATGGAGTCTTATATAGGTGAGGTCACTCATGGAAATACATGTAAAGAGCTAAATCATCTACTTTCTTGCAACTGCAAGGCCACTCTTATAAAGAACTTAAAAGCATCAGTTTCAAAGTTGAGCGTTTTGGCAGTCAATCTGTGGCCAGTAACTAATTATTCTCTTCGTTTCAAGAGCCATGGCCCTTAATCATGCATAGCTAAGATAAGGCAGCTTTTACATGCCTGTCCCTGCATTTCTTTAAGTTTGTAAAAGGGAGTGGAAACTTCTTTCAGTTGAGTAGGTATACCCTACATCTTGCACCTACACTCTGATAATTGCGAGCACAAAATGTAAACTCACATATTTCACCCTAACGAGCAGATTGGGAAAACAACCGCCAAGCAGATAACGAATGAAGGGTCAGTCACAAAGAGTTCAAAAAAATGATTTACCCATACTTTCAACACTCTTATCTTAGTCTTCAAGGTCCTAGTTAAAGCAAAATCACTATTTCTATGAAAAGCTGCATATCTGAGCTGAGCTCACACCTGGAACACGTACAAGGCTCTACCAAGCGAGCATTTCTCAAAAGTCAGGTATATTGCAAAAACACCTTTCAAGCAGACATGAAATGGAGGACTAACTACAAAATGGTTAAACAATGGTTCATATATATTTTATGGTTTGACATCACCCGATTTTTGCTTCCAGCACGTCACAGGATTGAGCGATGGGTGCGAGAATTTTGAGAGTCTCAGGGTCCGCGTGGTCCGGATTATTCTCGTCACTTAGTGAGGCGTCCGTTATCGCCTTAGAAGCCTTGGCAAATTTATCTATTGTATCCTGCTAGGTAGGAGGAAGCATTTTGTCTTTGGCCATGGTGAGAAGTAAAGGGTTGGTAGTGTCCCCTGTGCCCACAGGGGCTCTGACCCGACTGCCCCCCAGTAGGCCTCTAAGGCTGCATGAGCAGTCCTTCCAGTCTAAGTGAGAAGCACTAGACTCGCGGTCCGGTAAATCAGGGAGTAGGATCTCCGCAGCATGCAAATCAACCTACGCCCACAACGAGGCATCTGTCTCCTAGGGGTCTGATGATCGCAGTCCCCATGGCCGCCCCCATGTCATCAGAGGTCAGTTTCAGGGACTGTCATCTGTGGGCCAACTCAGTCGATGATTTGGTGCTCTGTGTGACAGCGTGTCACAGCCTCCGCAGCACTCCCCGCATCGGCTGCCTACGGGCCCCAGGCAGGCTCAGAAAGCAAGTCCACCAAACTCCACTGAGTTGAAGCGCCCGGGGGTCGCTGCTCAAGGATAGGCCTCTTTGCGTCTAAGGTCGTCCACAAGCCTCGGGCGCGCCATCCAGCGCAGGTGCACCACCTCCCCGGGTACAGGCTGGTGGTCAGTTTGGCCCAGTCCACCACCTACAGGAGCACTGCAGCCACCTTCCAATGTCCCGGAAAATCTGCCAAGCCTTCAACCTCAGGGCCCCAATCCAGATCGCAGCCACAGCCTGAGCTTTGTGTCTTACTATGCAGGCTGGTCAGAGTGTCCACGGAGGCCGCAAGCATGTCCAGGGCAGCTCCCTCACACCCACAGGTCCCGGGCAACCCTCTGGCCCTCCTGCACTCAGTCCATACTCAGAGGGCCGCGCACACCCAAGTCTGGTCCCCCTCAGGATAGGTGGCCCCCTTTTCTTTAAGGGTACTGCATGGCAGGGTGATGCACATTATTACCATAAAGGATGAAGTAGGATTTGAGGTCGATGGCTCGGAGCTCGCTTAACTTGCGACTGCCATCATAGATGGTAAGGCCACGCCCCCCCATTTTCCATTGTTTTACCACATATTTATTCATGAAAGATAAACCTACATAGTCTAATTACAACCAGTGCCCATATTTAGGTGCAATTTGAAGAAAAGAGCTTTTTCAAGGTAACTACCAATAAAATAAACATGTAATTTAAAAAATACAGGAAGGGTAATCTGTGGAATATGGTCCTAAATTGGCATAATTACAACCACTCAGCCTTAGGGCTTGTGGTTTAGGTCACCAGAACCCCTTGGTGGCGACAATGGCTCATAATATATGGTTTCCTGTTATTTATAATCTATAAATTTATATCCTCATGATGTATAGATGTGGAATTGGGGCAAATGAATCTATACTTACCTTAATGCAGCGTCACAATATTTTGGTAGTTGATATTCTGTCTATGATATTTTGGTAGCGCAATATTATATTGCTCGATATTCTGACATACAAGCGAACCTTCAGCATTTTCTCTTCTGGCGTTCTTAGTGGTTCCTGAACCTTCCATACTCTGGACAATGAACCTGACAGTTAATAACAGTTCTAACAAATGGCTTTGCTTCATTAAGGTCCCAGGACCTTCTAGGCCTTGCGTGAAACAATGCATGTAAGGAGAAGGAGGCTGCTTGCTCTGGATTGGGGCCAGGTGTTCTGGTGACCTTAGAGAATTGTTCCATAATAGAGGAGAATCATCCGACTCAGGATTAGGTGGTCTGCTGACCTCACTGTAATCTTCTGAAAAGGAGGACGGAGCTCAGGAATCATTCTCAAATACCCATTGAAGGTGATCCAGCGCGAACCCAATAAATTGATCTGGGATAAATATTCCATTTCATCATACTTTGGCCCATACACATTCACCCAAATCCCTGATGCGCTGGTGTCAAGTTTGTTATCTTTTCTTCAATTTGTTCCTGTTACTCATGCACAAAATTTAAACATCCTGTACTTTGCGTATTTTAAATTATTATAATCGACTTTTCATCTACTTGGTCGATGGACCAATTAGTTGAAGAGTTGATGGCAATGGTATTTTCTCCAAATATAAAGATTAACCCTTTGAAACTGGCTAAAAATGACCACAAACTCTCGGTGAGATTAAATAATTTTATCTAGTAATAATAAATGCTCATAGCGATTACATTCATAAATTCAAACACTGGAAACCTCATGAGAGAGAACAACAATCTAATCACAGTAACAACGGAACTATCATTTCAAAATATACATTGCAAGAGTGGATAGATAAAGAGACATTAGCTACAAGTAAAATCTATCAATTTAAACTAACGATTCGGAGGGGATAGATGAAGAGACAAAAGATTCATAGACAAGAATATGACTGCAAAAATAATTTCTGCAGTACTAAGTTAGATCAGATACAAACCCAAGGGATCTGTAAGGGAAAACCACCACCCAGGCCTAGGGAGCACTGGGGGACCCCTGAACCAAGAGTCAGGGATCAAAGACTCAAGAACCAGGACAGGGACAGGACAGGAACAGCTAGGCCTCCCAGCAAACCGACGAACAGCGACGCATCCCTCTCTCAGACACCTTCAGCCTAAGCGACCTAAACCACACCCCTAAAGTACCTATTCTTATACCCTAAAAGTACATGTCCGTCCCACAATAGTTGCTAAATTCACATTTTCTAGCTAAGGGATTGGTTAAGTTCTAGGCGTGGGATGTCACCCCACTATGAAATCATCTACTTTTGACTACACCATTGTTCTAAACAATTTTTTATACAGTCATCAATACCTCTTCTCTCTCATGAGTATACATGCAACAATTTATTGTACATTTTAATAAATTTAAGAACAACAGGTTCCGTTCCCACGATGACACTGGCTTTGGCTGCCTTTCAATGTTCTGTCCTTCACCAGGTCAGGCTTTTTCAGCTTTGCGCAGCAGTTCAGTCACGTGGTCACATGGTTCATGCTCGCTCCTAATTCCACCCGCCTTCGGCTAGGCTAATTTAAAAACATGGAGGACTCGTCCATTACTAAAAGAACGGAAAAAGGGACATTTATTAATTATGTGACAATGCAATTTTCACTGTTCACCGCCCACTTTAGCTTTACTTCATATTAACGGTTAGCCTAGCATAGCATCAGCAGGAAAGCTGCATTATTTTATTAGTTTAAAGCAACACTCGGGGGGCGTGGCCAAGATGGCGGCGGAGTAACACCGACTTCTCGGGGCTCCGCTCGCCGAGGCCGGTTACTGGCATTAATCGGCGAAATTCTGGACCCGTGACCGAGACCTGGGGGTCCCGCAGCCACCGCGGATCGGCGAAAGTGGCAGAGGCAGCTTGCGATCCCCGTATCAGCGCGGCAGGCGGCCGCGCCGTTTGCGGCAGTCAGAGACGGCGGTGTTGGAGGCCGCAGCGGGTCGTCCGGGGGTGAATCCGGCCTGCCTATCAATCACTGCGGCAGCGGCCGGCTGTTGGTGGCCGCGTAGAGGGACCGCCTTGCTACCGGAGCAGCCTGAGGAGCTTCGGGGGCCCGCTGCCCCGTGGAGGGCCGCCGATGGTGACACGGCCCGGTGGGGCCTAGCTGGAAGGAGGAGCGGCCCGGCGGTCGGGAGCGGACGCAGGGTAAGCGGCGCTTCTGCGTCGGCTCCCGCCTGGGAGCTGATCTCCCTGCAACTGCCCGTGGTGCTGTACGGGGCGTTCTAGGCCCCCGACTGACTGTGGTGGACGCCGGTGGAGGCCCTAGGAGCGGTGAGAGCGCGGAGGCCCCTTCACCACGCGGAGGCCGAGTGAGGTCAGTCGGCGAGGGAGGTGACTGGAGCGAGAGGGCCTCGTGGGGGCCCGAGCGTGGAGGAGACCGAGAGCTGGCAGACAGGACCGAGTGCAGACGGATCACGTGGGGCTCCGGTGAGAGGAGCGGAGAGGCGGTGCCGGGGGCTGCGTCGGTACGTGATTGTCCCAAGACGGGGAGCAGATTGGTGCAGGGACTGGTTCCTCCTGGGATGAATCGACGGAGGGCCGGGAGTGAGGGACTCGTCTGAGGCTTGGCTGACAACTTGTCGGGTGACACACATTGGACTGCTCAGCTGCCGATTGTTGGGGTGGTCTTCTTGGGGTGCTCTGCTGGGGTGGGCCCCCGCTTCTCTGGACGAAGCAGGGCACCGGCCTGAGGCCCGTAACGGCGACGTCCCCGAAGGCGCCAAGTGGCACTAGCGGTGGGGGGCGGAGGGGTGCCGACCCCAGCGCGGCCTGCACCCGCGGAGCCATCGAGATGGCCGCCCAGAAGTCCAGGAAGGATACCGCGCACAAGGACCCATCTATCAAAGACCTACTCCAGAAACCAGGGGGGAGAAAGGTAGGCGAGACGGGAGCCGACCCGGACGGCGGACGTCCTGCAGATCCGATCACCAAGGACTTCCTTGAGCATCTCTTCGGCACACTTAGGGAGGACTTCGCGAGCTTGAGACAGGAGCTGGCCTCAGACATCAAACAGCTCCGGTCAGATCTCACCGAGGTGGGGGACAGAGTAGACACTCTGGAACGCAATGGTGATCGCCGCGAAGAGGAACTGACCATACAGGCTCGGGAGCTCATTGACTTGAGAGAACGTAATGAGGAGATATGCCTAAAACTGGAGGATCTTGAGAACCGCTCGAGGCGCTCTAATGTCCGGCTCAAGGGCGTACCACTTCAGGCAGATGGAGGCAAGTTGGAGGAGTGGGTCACCCGTTTCTTTCGACACCTGGTTCCGGCCTTCCGAGACAACGAAATAGAGCTGGATCGCACTCACCGCGCTGGGCGCCCAGCCGCGGGCCCAGGTCAGCCACAGGATATCCTGACCTGCCTCCACTCCTACCGCCAGAAGGAGCTTATCATGGCGGCCACGCGAGACCGCACCACGGTGGAGTTTGAGGGTCTCCAGGTGGGGGTCTTTCAGGATCTTTCCCCTCTTACCCTGCAACGGCGTAGGGACATGAGACCAGTAACTTCCTTCCTCCGTGAACAGGGCATCCGCTATCGGTGGGGCCACCCGTTCCGCCTCTCCTTTGTCTGGCACAACGAAACCAGAGAGGTCCGCAACCTACAGGAAGCGAAGGAGGTGCTGGGTGCCGCTCTGGCCGGCACGGAAGACCCCGAGGGGGCAGAGGGGGTCGCCCGACGGGGAGGCCCCGGCGCCCCAGCAGGAGACGAGGCCCCGCGCGGGGAGGACAGCTGAAACCGACGGAGGAAGAGCGACAACAGGAGAGGGAGGCCGTGTTGCGGCAGCTGCAGAGCCGGGACGAATCAGAAGTGGGCGGAGAGTGAGGGATCCCCGGGGTCACAAACCCTAGACATACTGGCAGGCGATCTGGTCCAAATTCAAGAGACAGAGGGCCGGCCCTGGTGGGGGGAGCCCCACCCCTGGAGAGTCGATGCCAGACCGTCGGGTTCATGGACCCTTGCACTTTTGTGCTTACAAGTTTCATCGGAAATTGTTCTTTGAATTTCTCTCATGTTGGTCTCTTCATATATTCGATCTTTCTTCCTTTTTTTCGTTTTTCTTCTTTCCTCCACCCCAGGGGCATTTATCACTGGGCTGCAGACAGGTAGGGAGTGACAACGTCTTGGTGAGCGGGGGTTGGGCGAGGGGGGGTTGGCTCTTGGAGGGGACACTCTTGGACGGCGGGCAGGGTCACCAGGTTCGAGGGGGTAGAGCGATATGAGGGCACTGCGGGCAATTCTCGGCGGAGGCTGGGAGGAGCACTGGGTTGGAGCTTGGAACCTACTCTCACACACAGCTGCGGGGTTGGCGGACCTAACTTACCCGGACCCTACAAGCTGCGTACTTGGGGAGTGGGGGTGTTGGGGGGGAGGGGGCCTGCGGGCGGGCTGGGGGTGGAAGTGGGAGCTGCCCCACGTTTGCTGGTTACCCGAAGGGCTTTAGATCTGCATCTGTCGGCGATACTCTCAATATACAATGCCCAGACTTAAAGTGAAGATTATGAGCTTCAATGTGTGAGGCCTCAATTCGCCTGTTAAACGACGCGCCCTTCTTGCCCTGTTGAAGGAGGCTGGTTGTGATATTTGCCTATTACAAGAGACTCACCTGGTGCGGGCGGATTGGAGACGACTCAGATCCCCATGGTTTGACAGGCAATATTTTTCCTCGGGGTCCGGGAAAACAGCCGGCGTGGCAATACTTCTGGCCACTCACTTTCAGGGGAAGGTGGTGGGTACACACGCGGAGGTGGCGGGCCGCTTCCTGGCCTTACGGGTACTGATGGGGGAGCGTACGCATACGATAGTCTCAGTCTACAGTCCTAATGCACGCCAGGAAATCTTCTTGCGGGACGCGATTACCTCCATTTTGACATCCCCAGACGAGGATCTTATCATAGGGGGCGACTTTAACCTAGTTCCCACAGCGGACCTTGACAGGTCAACACTTCGGGTTGGACACTCTGGATCGATTTCTGAAGCTATGCTCAAGAGGCTAGGGGAGGCGGGACTGGTAGATGCGTGGCGTCATCGCTTTCCGACAGCCCGGGAGTATACCTTTTTTCGGCAGCCCACCAGACGTATGCCCGCATCGACCTATTTTGGACCTCTCCCAGGGTCACAGCCTCTACTGTGGAGGTGACTATAGGGGCGGCGGCATTCTCGGATCACTCGCCGGTGATCCTGAAGCTGCAACTTCCGGGGGCCCTCCGGGGCAGGGCTCCTGGAGGCTGAACCGTAGATTGCTCACCTATGACGCTAATGTCACCGCGCTCAGAGAGGCTATTAACGCCTACTTGGAGCTTAATGATAACGGATCAGTGGGGATCGACACTCTATGGGACGCTTTGAAGGCAGTCCTCCGCGGCAAAAGTATAGCGATAGCAGCGGGCCTGAATAAAGATCGCAAAGCAAAGAGGGCAGAATTGGAGGACCAAATCAAAGAACTGGAAGGGGTTCACCGGCGCACGGGGGCGGTCCAAACGCGGCGGCTCCTCACACAGGCTAGGAAGCAATTACGAGCACTGGACCTCGACCGGGCCGAATACGCCTTACTTCGCACCAAACAACGCTACTATGAGGGGGGTAATAAAGCGGGGAGGCTTCTGGCCCATGCTTTGCGGGTGGAGACGGCTGCGCGCCGTGTGGCGGAACTGCGAAACGCACGGGGGGAAAACTTAAGGCAGGATGAGGACATAACGCGTGAGTTCGAGTCTTTTTATCACGACCTGTACTCAGCGGAGTACCGGGACCCCGTGGGGGTGGGAGACTACGTGCGGGCGCCGCCGGTGACTCCAATCGGGGCTCATGCTGCGACGGCATTGGAGGCGGACATCGGCCCAGATGAAGTCCAGAGAGCCATTCAGAGGCTTGCGGTGGGTAAGGCCCCGGGAGATGATGGCTTCCCGGTGGAGTTTTATAAGGTTTTTGCGTCAGAGCTGGCTCCCCTTTTGGCGCGACTTTTTAACTCCTTCAGCGCTACTGGGAAGCTGACCCCCACCATGGACATGGCGGAAGTGGTGGTTATTCCCAAACCAGGGAAGGACCCCAGGGACTGTGCCTCGTACCGCCCTATATCTTTACTTAATGTTGACCTGAAAATTTTCACGAGTGTTCTGGCATCGCGTCTTGCTCCCCACATGCCGGGCATGGTGGACCCGGATCAATCGGGTTTTATCCCGGAACGCAACTGCGGAGACGGGACGCGGCGATTGTGCCACTTGCTGGACAAGACGCAAAGGACACAGATCCCGACAATGCTCCTCTCGGTAGACGCCGAGAAGGCGTTTGATCGGGTCCACTGGCCCTATCTGCGCCAGGTTCTTTGCCACTTTGGGCTGGGCGAGCGGTTCCGGCAATGGATAGATTGCATCTACCACTGCCCGCAGGCCCGTATCCGAGTCAACGGAGTGGCTTCCCGGCCGTTTCGGGTAGAGCGCGGCACGAGGCAGGGGTGCCCTCTCTCTCCCCTCCTCTTCGCGCTCTATATGGAGCCGTTTGCGGAGAGGGTGCGTCAATTGACTACGGTGACTGGGATCCGTATGGGGGCAGGGAACATAAGATCTCCCTATACGCAGACGATGTACTTCTCTTTTTAACCCACCCGGAGGGGTCCCTTCCACCTCTGCTGGCGGAGGTGGAGGCTTTAGTGAGGCGTCGGGGTTTAAGATCAATCTGAATAAAACCCAGGCCCTGAGTCTTACAATACCAGCAGCGGTGCGTCGGCAGCTTTCGACTCAGTTTCCGTTCTCCTGGGCAGACTCAGATATCACCTACTTGGGGATCAGGGTTTTCTCCACCACCATGAAAACAGCACAGGTAAACTATGTAGAGGCGCTTGATATGGTCCGCAGAGACCTGAATACCTGGAAGAAATATGCCTTCTCATGGTTGGGTAAAATAGCAGCCGTCAAAATGACGATTTTGCCTCGCCTGCTCTATATTATGCAGACGCTCCCTCTCTGCCCGCCCCCTGGTGTGATGGTTCAATTGCAGCAGCTGGTCAATGGTTTTATTTGGGGGGGGAAGCGGCCAAGGATGGCTTGCCATCTCACTTATTTGCCACAGGAGGAGGGGGGACTTGGAGTGCCCCATCTTGGGCGCTATTACGAGGCGGCGCAATTGCGTTGGATGGTGGAGTGGTACCAACTGGAAACTGAAAAACATTGGTGCTTTATAGATAGGGGAGTGGCGGGGATGCATATTTGGAAAGTCCCCTGGCTACCTCGCCGCCACCGTCCGCTGGGGGCATATCTTTCCCCGGTTCTCCGTGCCACCATGAAGGTATGGGACAAAGTGCAGGAGAGGTGCCAGTTGTCCTCTGTCGTCTCTCCCCTGACCCCTTTTATCGGGAATCCGGATTTCCCCCCCGCTTTGAGGGGCGACGCCTATCTGCCGTGGCAGGAGGCCCAATGCAAACGTATTGGGGATCTCTTCGATGCGCAAGGGATTTTGGACTTCCCCTGGCTGGTGGAACACTACGGCATCCCTAAGACTGCATATTGGCAATATCTGGCGTTGCGCCATTGGGTTACACAACCACAGATACGCCCGCACGCAGGTCGATTCCTCACCAAATTTGAGGTCTGGTATATTACCCGCACCTCCAACAAGTGCCTTTTGTCAGATATATACGGGTTTCTCAACTGGGCAAGCAGCCAAACAAAGACAACAGCGCAGCGTCGATGGGAGGCAGAACTGGGCCGAGAGTTCTCACCTAAGGAATGGGCGGATATTGTACATAGGGCCCGGGCATCCTCTTGCAGCACTTCGGGGAAGGAGATGCTCCTAAAGATTGCACACTATTGGTATTACACCCCGGAGAGGGTTGCGAAATGGAAACCCCGAGGTAGCAGTCTCTGTTGGCGTAAGTGCGGACAGGAAGGTACCCTTTCCCATATTCTCTGGCAGTGCCCCAAGATCCAGGCATTCTGGGAGACCATCTTACCTATTATTGATCAAATATATAGCACAGAACTCCCCAGGTTCCCCAGTTATATTCTGCTGGGTTTGCCCAACCCACTCACATACCCCTTCGGTCCTGTAGGGGAAGGGCGATTACGTTAGCACTGGGGGCGGCTAAACAGGTTCTCCTGGCCAGATGGGGCACAGTGGATGTTCCCACTCAATTAGATTGGCTACATAAAATGTGGGACATAGTGGGTATGGAACGAATCACAGCGGGGATCCACCACACATTGCCTAAGTTTGACAAAACCTGGGGGTCCACAGTGGCATACCTCTCTTCCGAGTTTGTGGAGCTCACCTGCCCCCGATATCTTAGAATTTTGCGCTTCCCTGCTACCTCAGGGCTGGACCCAAAGGCCCCTGTGCCGGCCCCTTCACCCTAGATCCCTACCAATCCTGTCACACTCTCTGGGTGGAACTTCTTTCTCTTTTCTTCTCTTTTTTTCTCCCTGCTCTCTATGGGAGTGCTCTTGTCCTCCCCCTTTTTTTTTTTTTTCTCTCTTTTTCTCTTCTTCTTTCTATCCATAAAGTTTGAATTTGCCTGAAGGTTCCCCACCGGCCGGTGGTTGTAGGTGGGTGTACTGTTATACATTTAAGGCAAACTCAATAAAAATTACTTAAACCATAAAGCAACACTCACTATGCTTTTTACCAAATACACGTGCGGCTTTGCCATGCAAACTTTCTAGATTTGTTCAAACACAAAATTATTACATTTCCGGTTATTTACGCATTAATTCTGGTTAGTTCATGCATTTTGTAAAGCATAGCTTCCCTCGTGTAGTGTAAATGTGCACATTAGTTGTTTTAACACTACTTACTGTTAGTTCGTATTATAGGGGTGTTTGGTTGAGCAGGTTTCTTTCGCGAAATCCTGCTCCATCAAAGGTTATCATTAGTCCCCTATTTCTGGCAACAGTCCCAGCTTTCGCAGCATGCTCCCAGACAATGGTGCCCCTAGGTGTATTTCCAGTTCTACATTCATACATTCTGTTGCACTAACCCTCATCTGACACACCACCTTGCAGAACTCTTCTGAGGGAACCATGCAGGCTGTTGGCTGAAATGAGGAGCAGGTTAGCAAAGGTCGCTGGAATGTGTAAAACTGTCATCACTGTCTGTAGATTGTCACAGACGCTAATTATTGTGATGCTTATAAAAACCGAATGCAGCCTGTATTACATTTTGAAACTCCAAGTTTTCATTTTATCTAATGGCAATGAAAGTGGCAGCTTGTCATCCTGTCAGAGTCATAAACATGAAATGCTTCCTGGCAAAAAGCGTGCTTGGAAAATAAATCTGAAAACCTATAATAAAATGATTTCTCTCATTTTATTTTAGCATTTAAGTCACGAGAGATAATAAAACATGCGTCTCCTAGTTACTCCCATATGATTTGAAAAGAGAAGAATTCCAATACTTTCACCTGTCAAAACTAGATCATTAATGCAGAAAGCCAATTGGCAGCCAATCATAATGTGTCCTACGGGCTTCCCGTCTTGCACACGATCTTGTGTCTTGTGCCAGCTGCTTCACTGACAGACTGTTACCTCATAATGAATTTTCTTACATAGCACAAATTGCTCATAAGCGCTCCCAAAAAATAGATAAATGGCCTGATGTATCAAAGGATTTTTCCCATCCTGGCCCTCATTATGAGTTAGTTTATCATAAAAAGAGAGAGAGAGAGGTTATTAATAGCCTTCGCATATCCTCCCTGTTATATTCCGTGGGATTGGGTCTACTTAGTTCTATGGTATTGTTGGTGTAGTCTAGAACTCTGGGGACTGGTCAGTTGGCCGGTGTCTGCCAGGGTTCTTACACTGTACATATTTAGCTCAGATTAAAACCAATTTTTAATCAACACACGATATTTTGGAAAATTGTCGACGATGATGCCTTAAGAAATGAAGACCTAGCTCTTTGAGCCAAGCCTTGAGTGGACCCCTAAGAGTTGCCCTGGGTGTGGGTGGTGGTCGCGATATCTTGTAACAACGGACAGCTGAGTGAAACTGGTAACAAGACAAGCTTTGAAGGCAGTGGATTACCGATGACGGTGAAAGATTAAAACTGTAAGTCATATTGGGAGGGAAATAACGCTTGTGCTAGCACTCGACTGAGTCTGCGTATCTCCTAGCTTGCACTGGTGTTGCGTGCCTTTTGTTCAAAAGCTCGCATCTGGCGGTTGCGTGGCAACTACCTGAGCACATCGAGAACTAGGAAGTGGGCTGATTGGAGCAGGCGGCGGCTTGCAATTCCTGCCCGTTTTATTTCTGGGCTTTGGGCGGCAGGAGACTGTGGAGAGTATGACTGGCAGTCTTTCTCCGATGTGAGATCTGAGTTAGCTGCACCAACCAGTGACTGAAAGAGGACTGGAGCGTGAGCCATATAAGAAAGGGAAAGTGGACTGCCTCTGCCCACCAATGATTGAAACAAGACTTGAGTGTAAGCTATATAAGAAAGGGAAAGTGGACTGCCTCTGTCTATATGGAGATAGTCTATTTGGTGCAGTTGCTGTCAACCAATTTAGACATTTATTGTCAGCGGTGACTACTTTTATTCTTTTAACCAGACAACGGTGACTACTTGTGTTGTTTTCTGTTGTTGTTTTGTTTTGTTTCAGACTATGTACTGGGTGTGTGGTGGTGGAGACATGGCTATGCAAAATATAGTGGCTCTTCCCATGTTTTTACAAAATTCTGGTCTTCAAGTAATGGCTTGGGAAGATTGGAAGGAGTCTTTCGAGACGTATCTTGAAGCTATAGGGCAGGATTCTTTTTTTGCCAAACAAAAATTGCAATGCTAAAGCACAGATTGGGAGTAGAAGGCAGGATGGTGCTAAATACATTACAGAGACCCCTGCATAATAGTGAGAATAGACATAGGATCTGATAGTGATGAGTTGGGTGACGAATATGTGAGTGCGATGAAAGCATTAGAGGAGAATTTAAGCAAGAAAGTGAGTATAGTAGTCAAAAGGCACACATTTTTCTCATGGGCTCAGTTACAAGGTGAAACAATAGAACACAAAAATGTAGCAGTGCTTAGAACTGTAGCGGCCTCGTGCAAGTTTAGGGATTTTTAAGAAGAGATTATTAGGTATCAGAAGATAAATAGAACCAGTCACATGAAAATATAGGAAAAGGTATTGGGGGTTGAAGGATCCTTCATTGGAAAAGACTATCGACGTAGCACAACGAATGGAGAATACTTCCCGTTTTTTGAAGGAATTAAACAATGAGCAAACCAATGGCAGGCCAAAACTCTATGCTGTAAATGAGGTCACCCTGTAAAAAAAATCGCAAAATACTAAGCATATTGAAAATAGTAATTCCAATTCAACAAGAACATGTGTTGAAGATAAAAATAGGCAGTGTTACATGTGTGGCAGCTCAAAGCATGTGGTAGAATCTAATTCTTGTCCCCCTGCCAAAGCTAGATGCTACAAGTGTATGAAAGTGGGGCATTTCTCCAGGGTTTGGAAGATGGGTGGCATGAAGAAACCTGTGAACTGGGTCAAGAATCAGGAGTAAGTGGAAGCCGTGAGTACGGATGATAATGAGGTGGAAGTGATGGTCGTCTGTGATTTTAAGTCTCATGAGGAAAGAGGTACTAGGTACTCACCGCCAAAGTGTGACGTAAAAATAAATGGAAAACAAGTACTAGTGTGGACTCATTCCTGTTCACCTTGCATATTGATAGACCAGTTGTTGTGGGAAGATTTTGGCTGTTGTGAACTGGTACAGGCTGATGTAGAACTCGAATGGTATTGTGGCGGCAAATTACCTGCCATGGGGTACTATGCGGCCAAATTGGAATTTAAGAACAGAAGTGTTGTAGGTAAAGTTTATGTAATCAAGAGAGGGAAGGTATTACAAGGTTGAATGGAGCAACATGCTTTAGGGATGGTTCTGCATCCAAATCATCCTGAGCAGGTGCTACTTACTGCGCAATGACAAATTTCCTAAACATTTTGCAGGGAAATTGGTATGTTTGGAAACATTTGAACATCGTATTGTATTGAAAAAGGGTGTAATTCAAAAGGTCCACAATGTTCACAATGTGCCGTTAGCATTGCAGGATCAATTGAAGGAGAAATTGGACAGACTGTGTGATTGAGGAGTAAGAAAACCAATTGAATCATATGAGTGATTGATTCCTGTAGTTTTAGCAAGGAAGAGTAACATTAGATTATGCATGAGTGTGAACCTCAGAGTTCTCAATGATTGTAACTGGATTGATCACCATCCTTTGCCCCACATTGGGGAGATGTTGATGAATCTGAGGGAGGTCAGATATTTCACCACCTCAGATTTCTCAAGTGCCTATCATCAGGTACGACTTCATCCTGAATTGAGACACCTGACTTCTTTTATAACACTGCATGGAGCTTATCAGTTCGTGCATATGCCATTCGGGCTAGATTTGGCATCAGCCATGTATCAGAGCATTATGTGGGGGAGTATTGAGTGGATTAAACAACGCCCTGTGCTTTCAGGATGTTATTCTGGTGTGGTGGTTCTGATGACAAGCAACATGATACTGTGTTGGAATGTGTGTTGGAAAGATGGGAAACAGGTGGGACATTCTATTGGGGTTGAGAAATGCAAATTTAGAGTTAGTGCAGTTGATTATTTGGGGCACACTTTGTCTGACATACTTTGAGTGAAACCCAAGTTCATGCTGTTGGAAGCAATCAGAAGCGCGCCTTCTCCCAGTGATAAAGAACAATGTGTTGCTTCCTGGGACTAGCGGAGTATTATTCCTATTTTGTGGTACATTTTTCAGAGAGAGTGCATGTGTTGCAGTTGCTCATGAAGAAGGGTGTTAAATTCATATGGTCAAGTGAATGTCAGCTGGCATTTGAGAATATCAAAGGGTTTATTGTTAAGGTGGTTGCATTTAAACCTTTGCTCCTCAAGACAAAAAACGTTGTTGTGATGGATGCTAGTGCTAATTGTTTGGGGGCAATGCTCATGCAAAGAAGTGAGGGGGAATGAGAGAGTGTGGCATTTGCTCCCAAACATTGAAAGGAGCAGAAAGCATATATTTGACCATTGAAAAAGAGGATATGACATGTTGGTGGGGATACAACATTTCAGGACGTATGTGTGGGGGGCCCTTTTTCGAGATATGCACTGACCATAACCCGTTGGCAACCCAAGAGTGACTAAGTGGATATATAGGTTACAGAAACACACATTTGACGTCTGGTATGTACCAGGGATTAAGAATGTTAATGCTGATTGTCTCTTGTGGTTGCAGTTGTATGACAATACCTGTGAAGAAGATGAGTGGATGGTAGCAAGTGCGCAGGAAGTGTGTATTGCAGCTAGTTGTGTGGTGGAGTGGAAAAAGACAGTAAGTTATGATCAAGTATTGAGACTATTCATTACTGTACCTGGTGGGAAGGTGTTACAAGTAGAAGATAGGAATTGGTTGAGTGAATTTCTGCTGTTTTGGGAAGAATTGTCAGTAGAGCTTAGCATTGTTTGCAGAAGTGATATATTGGTGAATTACAACGAATTTGAGGAATAGGTTATTAGAACAGCTGCATGTTGGTCATTGGGGCTTGTTGGCCATAAAGACCTGACTTTCCCGAATGGAGTCAAATGGAAGATGAACAGACATACGAATTGTAACACTCCCAACTGCATCTATATATTGAGTTGTCCGTGTGGACTCCTATATATAGGAATGACAACGAGACCGGTGAAAGTCCGGATAATGGAACACAGGAGCAACTTTAGGTGCCATAAGACCAATACCAAAATGACTACACATTTTGAACAACATTAACATCTTCCTGACTCTTTCAACTGGGGCATACTTGAAGCCCACCCAGGGATGACCAAAAATTCCTTGTTCCGCATCGAACAACGATGGGTCTTGAGGCTAGTCTCTGACAAAGAAGGATTGAATGAGGACATACCTTGGAGTTTACTGACCTAATCTACTCCTCTATGGTATTCCTCTAGCTATTACTATCTGCGCAACCATGATCATTATTATGACTGTCCAGTCCATGAATTATGGTAGATACATCACTAATAGCACATATATGCATCTAACTACCACTCCATCCCTTGTTGGTTACGAACTTAGGAGTATCCAGTAATCAATTACCTATAGTGCACACTGGTCATATAACAGTAATTGTTTCCTGTACCAGAGTGGCATTCCATACTTGTGGGACAGCTTAGACTCTGCTATAACCATACTGCATCGAGGTTATCACCACCATCATATAAATGAGGTTCTAACATGGCGCTCAAAGTTTCCTTCTTATAAACCGCACATGACCATTTCTATGCCTCCACGAGCTAGAATTGTGGTAGATAATTCTCTAACACTGACATACGTCTTATACCATCTTTCCCTTCCTTTGGTAAAACATATACAACAAGACCCATTAATAACCACCAACTATTGTATATTGGCTACATGTAAGTAAATTCTATGTTAATCACTATGTTACTCCCGATCCGTGGAATAAATTGAGCTTTGCTAGTATCTAGTTGCCACTAATTAAGCAATACCACAATTTGTGAGTATTCAAGTATGGCACCCATAGTCACGGTTGACCTGCTCATCTTAACGTACAGTATCGACAGTGGTGATCATTCCAATATGGCGCCCGATACCACGGGCAGCACTCTAGCCTTTTCCCATTGCACGGACCGGAAGTCCCGCCTCTCGTATGGCCGACCGGCGGTATAATTAACCAGGTCGGCTGGAATACGGTATCACCCGGGCCGGCAGAGTGAGGGGTAGGACGACCGTCTATCCACTGGAATTCTCGCTGTGAGTATTGCAAGGAAACGGGATATGCCAAGGGGGATCTGACTCGCACAGGGCACCTTCTATTGTTAGGTAACTTCTCACGTCCGATATAGGTAGCATTACCCTACTGCGGGTTTATGAGGAGTACACGAGACCGCCAGCCCTTGACGTGTCTTCAGCCAGGATCGCGTGGGCTAAAATAGATACAATTAAGTGACCACGAGCGGTTACTTGTGAATCATACAACCCCTGTGTGGTGGAACGGCGCCTTCACGAACGGTGACCAATATATGTGGGCACTTTTCTTCTGTTTGGGGGCGTGCCTCGGGTATTTCATCTTCGGCGCTGGCCTGTGGCAACCGGATACCAACCTCCCGTTGGCCTCCCTGGGGCCATCGGTTCGCGCTTTAGGGGGTTGCCTGGGGCATGTTTGCTCTTACAGTGGATCGGTTTACGTTAGTTCCTTTCTAGATGTAGGAGCTTTGTGTGTGATGACCTTCACCTTGGGGGCCATCATTGTTGTGATCATACCACTGACCTGATATCTGTTTACTGGAAACTGTGCCTGTATGTCCATATTTTTACTCTCCTGAATTTTGCTATTTACTAGGACACTACACCTTTAGTGTCTACACCTGCCGGTACACGATGCCGTGCTGAGTGACCCAAATAGGGTGAGTTACACTACTGTGCCCGATTTTCAAGGCACCTTTTTATCACTGCTGCTGCGTTGCAATGCTGGTTTTTAATGTAACTGTTTCATTTCTGACGCATGATCACAATCACTTGTGTGTGAAGCATGCGTTTATTGCACCTTAGGATATTTGGTGCACCTACATCATTGTATATAAAAATGTTATACTATGATCTAGTAACTTTTATGAATCTTTCTTGTTGCAGGCTATGTTGTAGATCTACAGGTACCACTTTTTAGGGTGCTGTATGGGTGGTCACGACTTCTTTGACACGTAGCTCGGACCACCACCAAAAAGTGTAGGTAGATCTCACTTAGGTCCTGAGGAATTGCCATCAAATTGATAAACAGGCAAGAAACATGTTGACTCGAACCACTAGCGCATAATCCCGCAACCTTAGAGCCGGCTTGCGCACTTCTCTCTTTTTAACCAGGTTAGTGGCCACATTGTCATTAAAATTATCTTGAGTGGACCACTATTTCCTGTTTTACTTCACATCCCTTAACACAACACCTACACTGATATAGGGCCCTCACATGCACTACACCCAACGGCGCAAAGGAATAAAGATCTCCGCCAAGAAGGCCCCATCTCGGGTGCCGATCGGGTATTGCACTGCCGACCCGATAAGGAGCAGACCCGATGATGAAGCAAGACACCTAGCTGGCTGGGTGTGTGAGGGTCTTTTTCCGAAAGGAGGAAATCATCCTCCTGCTTTTTGATTGAACACTATTTTGTGTACTTTCGAACAAACATAATGACCTGCAACTCTCAATAGGAACTGCATACCACTTTTGTTTAAACTTAGTTACGGGCCTGTATGCTGGACCTAGTTAAAGGCCCTAGGTTCCCCCTCTTTGGTAACATAAAGAGGAAGGCCCAGGTTTATTTTTGGTGGCCTGGCATGGATAGAGCAATTGAGATATTTGTTTGTAATTGTGTACCTTGCATGTGCAACGATAAAACACACACAGTAGTAGTGACCCCCCATTCTACCTGTGGAATTGCCAATGAGGGCGTCTGAAAAGTTGGCCATTGACCTCTGTAGTCTTTATGACTGTCTGGGTCCAGGAAGTAGATTTGCCATTGTAATGATGGATTACTACTCAAAATGGCCTGAAGTTGCTTTTATGAGCAAGGTTAAATCATCTACGGTTATTTCTTTCTGTGAAGAGGTGTTCAGGAGAGAGGGCTGTCCTACAGAAATGGTGTCAGATAATAGTCCATCATTTGTTTCCAATGAATCTGAGGCATTTTGTAAGAAAGAAGGGATCAAACCTCTCAAAGCAGCAGTTTATCATTCATGCAGAAATGGGTTAGTTGAACGTTTCAACAAAGTGTTGGTTAAGTTAAGAACATGTTATGGAATTACCAAATCACAGCACATACAGCTACAGGAAAAACACAATTGTTCTTGTTGAAAGGTAGAGTGGCATGTACCTCAGTGGTTCTTGCTTGAATGGAAACAGCAAATAATTCTGTTTTGGATAAAGAGACGTTGTCTGATAGGGTAGAAAAGTATCAGGATCAGTATGCCTGTAGGCATAAAAATAAGTTGAAAAAGAAGCCAAGACAGTATGAAGAAGGACATCTAGTGAGAGCATGTGCTGGAGCAATTGGTAGGAAAGGAAGTTACAAATGGTCTGATCACAGTGTCACTAGTTCCGATTATCTAGTACTAGGCGACTTTAACTTTCACCTAGAAAACGATAACGACCGGGACACTATCCATTTGTTAGAACTCATGGAGACTCTAGGCCTTGACCAAAGAATTGAAGCTCCCACCCACTTAGCCGGCCATACACTGGACGGGATTTTCTCAAATAATACTTACCTAGCAGTCACAGAGATTCTTCCCCTACTATGGTCTGATCATAAGGCTGTATTTTTTTCTATCAGCCCTCCCCAGTTACAAAAGGGACCCTTAATTTCAGATCATGGAGCAAGATAAACTCACATGAACTCGAAAGAGCCGTGGTAGATACACTTCCCTCAATAAGCACAATGGATGACGATGTGGAGATAGCTGCTCATAAATACACTATCTGGGTAAAAGAGGTCATGGACTTTCTAGCACCCGAAAAAGTGCAGAAACACCGGCGCAGCACCCCGTCTGAACCTTGGTTCTCTGAGAGCCTAAGGTCACAGAAACAAACATGTAGGAGACTAGAACGAAACTGGAGATCCAAATATGATCCTCGAGATAGAGTGACCTACAAAAAAGCCATTGCTAAATATAAAACTCTGATACATAGGGAGAAAAACAAAATACTTTACTGAAAAAATTCTGTTGGCTGAAAACTCAGCGAAGGAACTTTTTGATACAATAACTAAATTATCAAAAATGGAAACAAAAAAGATAGTACATCAAATAAAACTTTTTGTGACACCCTTGCCAGTTTCTTTCAAGGTAAAGTCACTGAGGTTTTCGATTCCTTCGTACTAAACCACAAGGAAGAATCCATTCCTCTTGAGAACAACTTTCCCACAATTCTTGATAGGTTCTCTCCCCTTGACAGAGAGCATGTTATGAAACTCATAACAGCTTGCAAATCAGGGTCCCAATTAGACCCCTGTCCCCCTAAAATCATACATACAGCCCCAAGGATGTTCGATGAACAACTCACTCAAATCCTCAACAAAGTGCTTAGCACAGGACATATTCCCACTGAATGGAAGGTGGCATCTATCCTTCCCATACTGAAAAAAAGCAACCTGGACCCCCACGAACCTAGTAGCTATAGGCCCATCTCCAGACTTCCCTTCCCAGCCCAATTACTTGAAAAAGCAATAAATAACGAATTGATGGCCTGTATTGACAGCAATAATCTGCTGCATCCCTCCCAATACGACTTCAGAAAGGCGCATAGCACAGAAACTGCCTTGCTCGCTGCCTCTGAAGAGATCAGATGGACAGTGGATAGAGGTGGTCAAGCCGTCCTGATATTACTCGATCTCTCCGCGGCGTTTGACACGGTTAACCATACCATCCTGATTAACCGACTAAGGGAGATGGGAGTAAGGGGCGTAGCCTTGACTCTACTGAAAGATTTCTTAACAAACAGAAGAAACCATGTTGCCTTGGGCAACTTTACATCTCAGCAATTCAGTTTGCCATGTGGGGTGCCGCAAGGCTCTTCACTAAGCCCAACCCTTTTCAATTTGTACATCGCCCCCCTGGTCAAACTGATAAAGTCCCTGGGGTTTTTGGTTGTGTCCTACGCCGATGACACACAAATTGTGTTGTCTATCCTCAAAGATCAGGAAGAGGTAGGCCATAGATTCAGCTCCTGTATGACTCAAATCGATCATTGGATGAAAACAAATTGCCTAAAATTAAACTCTGTCAAAACAGAGGTGCTACTTTTCGAAAATAACAGATCGGTTTGGTCACCAATTTGGTGGCCCCAGAACATGGGACCCCTACCGACACCTGCTCAAAAAGGAAAGAACTTGGGAGTTATCTTTGATGATAAGCTCCAATTTGATCATCAAGTAAAAGTACTATCTTCTTCTGTATTTTATACACTAAGACTGATGAAGAAAATTAGGCCTTTCATCCCGAATGAACTCCAAAAAACGGTTGTTACCTCCCTTATCTTGACCAAGCTGGACTATGGAAATGCTCTCTTCATTGGTATCCGGAAAAAGTCATTGCAAAAATTACAAACATTACAAAACACGGCAGCCAGACTTCTTGCCGGAATTCCTAGACATAAGTCAGCAGCCCAAGGTTTGGTCAATTTGCACTGGTTACCCATAGCAAAATGTCTAGAGTTTAAGACACTGTGCATAACCTTTAAAGCATTGCATAACTCTGGACCAAGTTATTTTCGTGAAATGTTGGCCTGGTACTACCCAAGCAGAAAACTCAGATCCTCTGATGCGATGCTACTTTCCACCCCCAGAGCAAAGCTAATGGCTTGGGGTGGTAGGTTTCTCACTGAAGGTAGCCACACTCTGGAATGCCCTACCCTTGCCTATTAAGAACTGTTCCGACTTCCTGAGTTTTCGGAAGCAAGTCAAAACCTGGCTGTTCACACGCCGATAATTAGTATCAACTATCTTCCAGGCAACACCACACCAGTCCGCTCCAGGGCCAAGACGCCTCTGGACATTCGAGCGCTATACAAATCCAAAATCAAATCAAATCAAATCCCAAGAGTGCGATTAAGGTGGGTAGTAATATGGTTCAATTGAGTGATGGAAAGTGGTGGAATGTAAGGAAAGTCACGTTGTGTACGTCAAAGGTGGGAAAGTGGTGTTGAAGGATCAGTAGTAGCTCCTGCCAAAACAAAGGGACCAAAATGGTACAGTTCTGGCCAATCTTCAGAATTGTCAGACAGAGAAGAAAGGCAGTAGAGGTGCACGCCGAAGAAGATGGATGATTATATTCGTGGTTAATATTAATAGGCTGAAGAAATTGAAGGGTTCTTTATGTGTATAATTCTTTATGTTTCTGTCCAGTTTATCATAATGTTGCTGAAAGGGGGTTGTGCTATAATCTGTGGTATTAGTTGTGCTTAGTTCTAAGATATTGTTAGTGCCAATGTAACCTAGAACTCTGGGGACTGGTCAGTTGTCCGATGTCTAACAGGGTCTTACACTGTACATTTTTAGCTCAGATTAAAATGAATTTTGGAAAACTCCCATGTGCAATACATTTTTCCACCACAAGATGGGAGGGCCCAGGGACAGTTAGTTCCTGTTTTCAGACTAATACCTATCCTACACTATTATTGAAATAGTAGGAGAAGACAGTTCATCCTTCAAATGGTGGCATGCTTCATCATTGATGTCGCCACGCCCAGGTAGGTCATGGCCTCTACCAAACGTGGGAGCTCTCATATAACAATATTCTGGGCAGATGCAGGGATCCAGCTAAAGTAAAAATAATAATGGGTATACCTTGGATATTTTTATTCAATGAGTGCTGATATCATGGTTAAAAATCTAAGTTGGGATGTGCCATGAAAACGCAATGGATTTGACATCCTGTGATGCCAACATGTTTCAGCCAAACAAAGTATTGCCCAGGGCTCCTTGACCTCCCTGCTTATCCATTCCTAATTACAGAAGAGTGTGTGAAAAAAGAAGGCAGAAGGCTGTCCTCCCTGACCGCGCTGTGATAGCAAAACCTGTAAGATAAAATGAATATGAAATAACACTGTGAGCATGTTACAATGGATATAAGAATACACGTCACAATTATCAGGGACTCAAAACATCCTCCTTAGTGATCACAGCAAACCATGCACAATCTACTCCTTATTGTGAACCGTTCACATTTAAATGCACGTATTTGTGTTGACTGCAGTCCTTCAGAAAATACTCTACCCATATATGCAGTGACATCACAGAAGTAACTTAAGACAAAATCCTAAACTTACTACCATTTTGGTATTCACAGAAGGCACTTACTCATTTTGGTATTCACAGAAGGCACTTACTCATTTTGTGTAACTTACTCATTTTGGTATTCACAGAAGGCACTTACTCATTGATGAGTAAGTGCCTTCTGTGAATTCCAAAATGAGTAACTTACTCATTTTGAGTAACTTACTCGTTTTGTGTAACTTACTCATTTTGGTATTCACAGAAGGCACTTACTCATTGATGAGTAAGTGCCTTCTGTGAATACCAAAATGAGTAAGTTACTCAAAATGAGTAAGTAAGTGCCTTCTGTGAATACCAAAATGAGTAAGTGCCTTCTGTGAATACCAAAATGGTAGTACGTTTAGGATTTTGTCTTAAGTTAGTTCTGTGAATCGGGCCCTACGTACGTATTTATCACCACTATATATGGCATACAGATGTGAGCACTCCAAAATGTAACCTAGCTCACCCTATTTGGGTTTTAATTTGGACATCATCGCCTGTGAGGGAGTAGAAACTTACCTGTAGTCAAACTCTTCAAGGTAATCGTAGTCGTCAAGTGTTAGTGGTTGTACATGTCTCTGTATGGTAATACACTCCTAACTCGCTTTGATTGTCTATCTTGATTTATCGGATGGTGTAACAAAACAGACCAAGTTCCAATAATCGAGTCTTGTTTTGATCTCTAACACCTGGTAAACCTCTTTCAAACTATTGAGTGTTCTTGCATCTGACTGGGATTGCATTATCTCTGCATATAATGATAGACATACAACATGTAACACAAACATTACAGTCCTTCCGAGTATTCATCAAAACATTTATCAATATGCCAGTGTTTCATTACGAGTTGCCTGGCGTAGCATCCCTGGGGCAGTTTTGTGGTGCCTTCTTGGTTGAAATTATTGGGTCCCAAAACTTCGTACACGATAATTCAGGGCCTGAGACACAGGAACCGGAGACCTCTGACACCCTGAGAGAACTGCTGGCAGTTGCTTCACCATCACACTTTGGCTGAAGTGAGTGAAAGGGTCTCTGTCTTCCTGTTGCTCCCACCCCCAGACCACCCCGCAGGCGAGAAATGAAGCCTCTGTCATATTTACCACCTGCTCAAAGCCGGTGGTTAAGGGTTGCAGATTTGGGTCTGTTAGTTCCCCAGAAGGGGGAAAAGACGCAGAATTGGACCTGTTATAACCAGGTCTGCATGTTATTCCCCTTTCTGGGGGGAAAAGCTTGTAATCCTTATTATCTCAGGGGATACTAGCCGGTATCAATAATTCTTGCCATGATATCTCCTTGTAGACATCTTAAGGCTTTAGGGAGTCCTGGGCCAAACGTTTTTTTGGGGCCCCTGTTCAGAACAGCTTTGAATTTATGATTCAATTTCAGTTCTTTCATGCCCTCTTTGGCCAGGCCACTGACGGCGCACAGGCACACTCGTCCATATTCTAAATATATTTACATCTAATATTCAGGAATAGTGATGTGGGTTTTCAATATTGTAACACAGCAGCAGCTCACTATACTGCAAATAATCTCTGTGACACCCTCCCATTTCTCATATGTCAGGTCCTGTTTGATCTAAAGGAAAACTTTTCTAAGGAATGTTGCTTTATAGCCAGGGCTTTAAGTGGGCCAGGTCTCTCCGGGTCTGAGCACCGGCAGTATTTTTAAAGGGGGCCTCGAAACGGGTCTCTATCGGGCTCTGTTTTGTGCCCTGGCACAGGCGGTCCATTTTATTCCGGACTGCAGTGACAGCAGGCACATCGATGTGTGCGTGCTCACACTGGTCACTTCTCACTAGTGGAGAAGTTACGGCATGACGTCATGCCAGGTGAGCGTTGTAGGGGAAGGGAAATCCTTTAAAGAGAGTCATTTTCTCTCTGGATTTCCCTCTCTTTTTGAAACTCCGGAGCAGCAACATTGTCATGTTGTCACGAGGGCTTTAAGTGGAAGCTTTTTCAATATTATATACAAGCCATAGTTGCTGCTTATATATCTCATGCAACTAACAACCACTGACAAAGCCAATAGTCCTGACTTGTTGTAGGTATGATGTTACTTGTTGTATCATATATCTGGATGCAATGACAGAAACAGCAAAATACCAGTCAGGCGGCACACTATGCTCAGCACAGATTTTGAGCTTACATGTTTTTAAGCCACGCCCTTAATTACATTGGCCACGCCCCTTTGAGAGACCCCCAGTTTTTTCATCCCACTTAAAGCCCTGATTATAGCCTTAGAGCCCGACTTAGCAGGCTCTACTGGCCATTTAAGGCCCGCTCCAGGGTTCGGCGAGGGCCTTTAACAAGGGAGCGGGCCGTTAAGGCCAATAGAGCCCGCTAGGAGGACTATAAGGCTAATAGAACATTTAGCCCCAGGGGGCAGAATGTTCTAATTGGTAAAAACAAAGGCCTCTCGGGGCCCGAGGGGCCTTTCTTTACAGCAGCAGCTGTGAATGAAAAACAACAATAGAATGCTGTTCTGCTGGCTTCTACCAGTCCGTAGAAGCCCAGAGCACTCCATTGTCTGCAATGGAGTGCTAAACATTCTAATGTTCTAATAAAACGGAATTTCAAGCAATCTATTTAAGAATTAGCCACGGTCATCAGGGCAAGACTCTCTGCAAAACAAAGCTGGCTCTATCAGGGGGGCCCCTGAAAGGCCGGGGCCCCGGGCCAGAGCCCACTTTGCCCTTGCCTTAAAACGCCTCTGGCGGGGAATTCGGAATGAGGCGCTAAGTGTCTGTTGTGAAATGTGTTAATACGTAAGGGTCAAAATGATTTAGCCTTAGGCTAGACACTTTGTGCAATGGGTGAAACCACAATTTAGATGCAGATCTCATGTAGTTGAAGCCTTCATTTTAGTCACTAGATTCTAGCTGCTGCCCTCCGCTCATTTTGTTTTCTTCAAACGTTGGGCAGTAGAGCCCTGCATAAAAATCTGAAGCACTGCAGTGCACAGATTGTAAACAAAAAAACTAAAAATTGTGTACCACCATTTTTACAATAAGTCACATGATGATGGAACAAGGGGCTGCGCTTGTGCATAAAATGTTTTTTGCACAGGCGAGTCAGCGTGGTCTTGTATGACATTTGTACTCCATAAAATTTCTACAGCTGACAACCACCCAAGAGTTAGCAGTGTAAAATGTGTCAAAAGTACACGGCCTTTGGAAACACTGCACTATATTTACCTGCTCGTTGTTTGCCCTTGGTTCCATGGCAGGCCGTGATGCTTTACTTGTTCTATCTGTGTGTGAATCCTAGAGCTGTCTGCCCTGTTCCCTTCCAATTATGCCACCCTTTGCATTCATTATCGGAAGACTGGCGCTATGCGATGCAAAACTATTTGGTGCTGTGCTCACATCAGCTTTTTGGCGCCTTGACTCTGCTGGTTGCCTTGCTCTGTATTACATACCACTGCTTTGAGTCTTTTGAGCACCCTCGTCAAAGCATACTAGTAAATCTGACCCAAAATGTCTTTTAAGATGCCCCATTTCACCCCCAAGCCTCTAACACCATTTAAATTTGGAAAGATTGCAAGGTGCGTTGGTTCACTCATTGACAAGTTCCGACTTATTTAGGGTCGGAACAAAGCATAAAAATAGGCGTAAAAAACTTGTGGCCACTTTTAGGTCTTGCCTTAGCCAAGACTTTTTGCTTCTACTCAAATTATGTGCATGATATACTTAATTAAAGGGGCTTTCAGCAGCCCTCCTTATCTAATGGTCTGTTATTGTGTCAGTCACATTTTTCTTTCGCCCACTACAGTATATAGGATGGGCAGTGGGTTAACACCCTTAAGCCATTGACTAACTTCACTGTGAGTGACGGCATTATGGCTGCAGCTCTTTCGCAGGGAGCACATCCACACATAAAATAGTTCTTTCAGTGCCAGGGACTAGTAAGGCCATATGAGCTTTTTTAAGAACAAAAAAATGTTTTAATTTTAGGCAATTTTCTTTTTAGTTTGATGAGGTCCGGCAGCTTGCCCAACAATAAACTTTTGCAAAAACCATGACGAAACAAGCATTGACAAAGGCAAAAAGCTGGGGGCCAAACAGCCAGAACAATTGGCTTTGTCAGTGCTTGTTAATCTTGCACCTTTTGGGAGATATGTACGAATTGATGGGTTTTTACACTTCAATTTACCTCAGCTGTAAGCTAGAGTTAAAACGGGGTGCTAAGTTGGTGAAAAATACAATGTTGCACCCTGTATCACCCTGGAGGACGGGCTCGCCCGAAGGGGATTAATAAACGTGCGCATGACCGCACGTGGTCTTGGCCCTTACTCAAGTAATCTGAGTGGTTGCGTGTGTCCTTACAGGAACATGGTTGTAGGCCTAACCACGTGGCGCGGTGTCACCCACCTCCCGGCCCACTACAAGTGTTACAGTGGTAACCATGAACAAAATGGCAGCCGGCTAATCACAGACAACAATGTGGCACATGCATCCTTCTGCCTAAAATAGTAGCATAAAAACAAAATATATTATGAAGCAATGCTGGTAAAACTAATAGGTCTATCTTTAAAGTGTTAACACAGGCATGCACACATACGCAGACTATTTATGCAGTGTCTCTGTGCGACCTGTCTCTTTCTCTGCCTCCTATGTATATGCCCTGCTTTTTTTCACACAAGGTTGAGATGTTGCTGTTTTTTAATCCCCAGGTTTGTGGTGCTCGTGCAATGTATCCTGCCGGTGCTTTGTGGGTGCCTCAGGCTCATTGTATCCACCCCCAATGTCTGCTGTTGCAGAAGCTTACCCAGGCTATTGCTATGCTGAGTATTTTGCAGGTGTGTATCAGCCAACTTCCAGTGCACTGCCTACCCTCACCTCATAAAGGGATCCAGGACCCTGGGAAGTGCTTTTCCAACTCTCCCGCTGCGACCTTGGGCACCAGCGGTGGTGTTAATGGCAGCAGTGTCAAATCCAGCTGCGGCCCGTGCAGGTAAGAGCGGTGGGGCCCACCGCAGGCCCCACCGCTCTTACCTGCACGGGCCGCAGCTGGATTTGACGCTGCTGCCATTATCACCACCGCTCTTACCTGCACGGGCCGCGGCTGGTCAAACCTACTAGTGACATGGACAAGTTGGCAGCCTGCTGCAGTCAGGTGGGTTCTTCTCCTCAAGGGGCAGCAGTGGGAAGACCTCTTTATGAAACACTTGGCTTTGATCGCGCCATATTCTCTTGCAAGACATGGTGTGACTGAGTCATCTTGGATAAGGGAATTACCCTCATTGACCAAACCTGGAATATATTTTGTGATATTCTCCACTCTGAGCTCTGGCCTCTTCTTGTCTAATTACCACCAGGATTCTACCACTGTGTGCAAGGTATGCCAGACAATTTCTTCCTAATGCCTGTTCCGTCCCAGGGAGCCACTTCACAGGCTTTACAAAAAATAATGAAAATGCACCCCCTCCAATGCAGTACATGGACACTTCACTGTTCATGCACTGTCATAGAAGCAGTGCTTAATTTGAGCCGGTGGTTTCCGGTGCTCGCACTAGCACCTAATTGTCAACACCATCACTTATAGCAGTCTACCACACAGTGGTGCTCCTTGTCTAATTTACAGGTGAGCACAAGAACAGTTGTTTATTAACTGACTGTACATTAAAAAATGTAATTACCTGCTGTCCAAGCAATTTTTTTGGCTTTGGGGACCTGGAATAGTCTGAATTGTTACACTTGTAGGAGGAGTGTGATGGCTAGTAGTTGCGTTGGTACTTTCATGGCCGCGCTGGCAGGGGCAGTGGGTGATGCAGGCTGCAGTGACGTCCTGAAAAGGGCCCTGGCACTTATTGTTTCACAAATTAAGCACCGAATGGAAGCTCTCCTTTGGCGAGATAACACCCTCCTCGCCACTCAAATAGTGTCCTGCTATAAAGAGGAAGATCAACAAAGGGGCAGAAACAACACCCCTTCTCTATGCTGCTTTTATACTCTTTTTTGAGATTACATGAACATTGGCCAATAGCTAAAGAGCCTGAGTTACAATAGCATTAGTGTGAAGAGTGCACATTTTTTTGGGTAGAAATTAGTCAGGGCTATATTAAATGCCTCAGTTTCCATCCAGTCAATCACTACCTTTCTCTTAGGATATTGTTGGAATAATACTTGGGAAATCTATTTTGTTGGCGAAATCGTGTTTCTCATTCAGAGCACAAGAACTCATCTGCTCTAATGTACCTAGAAGAAAATGCCCATTGAGTTCAAGCCATGACAGACAGCAAGACAGTAAAAAAACACAAGAACTCAGATACAAAGCGAATGTGCTCCAAAAACGTTGTTGCATAGCAACGGAGAACTTGTTTTTACAGTATTGTTGTCAGTCCTTGATATTAGCATTTTCTGTGAGGAGGATTGGCCTTTGCAGCACATTTTTCATCTTTCCTCAAACGCAGCAACATATTTTTATATTGCAAGAAAGCATTGAAGGAATATCTGCTCTTTGCAGAACAGGTCTATTTAAAACAGCTGTTCTGTGTGCAGTGCCTGCGTCATTTTCCCGCCCTTGACATATATGTATGCACTGAATTATAAAGCTACTCTGCCATTATCAAATAAAAATTGTTCGCAGAAGAAAAACGTTAAACGTTTCTCTGCTGCTAGATTGGGATGCTGCGCCCCCACATTTTATTGATTGCATAATTTCTTGGTGCTGTATTCCCCATTTGTTTTTCTTTGTGCTGAGTGTGAACAGGGGGCGTATCAATTGGATGTCTGTAGCCCCTGCCAATGCCTGTGATGTGCTGAATAGACAAGAACCGAGGCATGGGCGTAACGTAGGACCCTGCAGTGCCTGCTGCGCAGGGGGCCCGACTTGCAGAGGGGCCCCCTTACACTTCGGGGTGGGGGGAGAGGCGCGGCCGGACTGGGAACCGAAACTCATTGCAAAGTTCCCGCCACAAAAACGAGGACCTTGCAATGAGGTTGGGGACTCCCACCACGACTGTGGGCCTCCGCCACGTGTGCGGAGGCACTTTGTGAATTGGGCCCAAGGTGCCTGAGAAAAAGGAGAGAGCGAGTCCAGGTGATAGAAGAGGAGAAGCGAGGAGAGAGGGATGAATAAAGAAAGGAACAGGGTGAAGGAGACAGTTTTTGCAAAGGTGTAGCTTTAAAGCACCATGTAGGCCAACATTTGATGCGGATGTCAGTAATGAACCAAGTAACCTCGGAATACTCCAAATGCTTCGTTCAGGAGAAAACTTATGGGTAATTTATACTTTGGCAGGTGTTGGAAAAGTCCTCCGCATAGTAATGGACGTGCACCCCTGCCCTGAGTTGGGGCAACTGTATGATGTCTGGATCCCTAGTGCTGATTTTTGTTGTCATGGGCAAACACAGATCATGCATGTGTGCCGTTGCATAGGCCTGTCTCACAGATTGCGCTCTTGTTAAACTGGGAGAGGGCCCCCCCAAAGCCCGTCCTTATAGGGGTGGAAGGCTACTTCCGTCACTAGGAGTTAAGCAGCACAAGCGTGCTGGTGTAGCGATCCCTAGGAGTGAACAGGTCCTTTTTAACCTGTGTCACTGGAGTGAGGCCTACAGGATCACTCAGTTAAGCTTCCACTGCTGTGTGCTTAACTCATCCCTGGCCTACATCGGTTTGGTGTGTAGTGCTGCACAGTTCACAAGTGGAGTATCTGCGCTGGGTGTATGTTTGTCTGAGAAGGGTGCAATACTGGGATAATGCAGCACTGAGTAGTGTGTTCATGGTAAATATATGTGCTGGATGTATGTGTCTATGTGTACCTATGAGTAGTACAATAGATGAAGGACACAGTGCTTTGCAGTGCATGCATGTTAAATGTATGTGCTGGGTGTATGTGTGCCTATGAGTGGTACAGTACATGAAGGATACTGTGCTGTGCTGTGTGTGTAGGCTGTATAAACTCCCCAAAAAACTCCGGTCCATTTCAGAGCTCCCTGTCTTTCGGGAAAAATTAAAAACATGGCTGTTTTAGCAAAATGAATAATACGATCACTTTTCGCAGAGGGCAGGCTTCCTTCACATGATCAGCGCCGAGACACTCCTTGGAGTATTCGCATGCTATATAAATGCCTTTTCATTCTGTTAGAAATGGGATTTTTGGTAGGCTAGGGCGTGGGCCCAAGTCAGGCAAAAACCACCACTCTAGTCAGGATAAGGGAGTTACACGTCTAAAATAACCCTGCTCACCCCCTTGGTAGCTTGGCACGAGCAGCCTGGCTTATCTTAGAGGCAGTGTGTAAAGCATTTGCACATAACCAACAGTAATACAGTGTACGCACTACAAAAGGACACCACATCAGTTTAGAAAAATATCCAATATTTTTATATAATTAAAACAAGACCAAAAGCGATAAAAAGCCACAATACTATACTTAAAAGTTCACAGTTAAAAAATACGCTGATTAAAAAGAGTTCCTTGTGTGGATAGCTCCGTCCGGGCTACCACGGCGTCGTGAACACACAAATCCAAAAACAGTTCTGGCTGACCGCGGGGTCGCAGGCCAGCTACGGTGTCGGGAAGACCCGCAAACAGTACCTTTCAGAGATGCAGGGCGATGAGACCCTTGAAGTCACTCGCGTTGCAGGTCGAGCTCTTTTCTGATGGGATCAGAAGCGCTGGCGCCAACAGGCGTGGGGTGCTGCGGTGCGAAGCGCAGCGGTGCGACGTGCGGTGCCCCCAGGTCACGGTGCGAGCAGCGGCTCGGTGGCGGCATCAGATGGCGTCGTCGGTGAGACCAGGGTCGCGGTGCAAGATGGAGGCGGTGCTCGTCACGGTGCTAGCAGGTCACGGTGCAAGCAGCGGCATCGTCGTTGCTGAAGCGCTGTCGTCGGCTGAAGAACTGGAGTCGATGGCGCCGGCGTCGATAGGCCATGGCTGCGGTGCAGGATGAGGGCGGTGTGTCGTGTGACTTACGAGCGGTGCCCTCGAACCACGGTGCAAGCTATGGCGTCGATTTCGGCAGGAAGTGGCGGCGTCAGGCAGGCCAAGGCGTCCTCGTGAAGCAAGGCGGTGCGGAGTGCGGTGCCCACAGGTCGCGGTGCGAGCAGCGGCTCGGTGGCGGCATCAACAGGCGGCGTCGGTGAGACCAGGGTCGCGGTGCGGCGTTGCGGCGGTGCCCTCTGCAGTGCCAAAGCTTCGGCGTGAAATGAGGCGGTGCAGAGTGCGGTGCCCACAGGTTGCAGTGCAAGCAGCGGCTCGGTGGCGGCGTCAACAGGCGTTGTCGGTGAGACCAGGGTTGCGGTGCGGCGTTGCGGCGGTGCCCTCTGCGGTGCCAAAGCTTCGGCGTGAAGCGAGACGGTGTGGAGTGCGGTGCCCACAGGTCGTGGTGCAAGCAGCGGCTCGGTGGCGGCGTCAACAGGCGTCGTCGGTGAGACCACGGTTGCGGTGCGACGTTGCGGCGGTGCCCTCTGCGGTGCCAAAGCTTCGGCGTGAAGCGAGGCAGTGCGGAGTGCGGTGCCCACAGGTCGTGGTGCAAGCAGCGGCTCGGTGGCGGCGTCAACAGGCGTCGTCGGTGAGACCAGGGTTGCGGTGCGGCGTTGCGGCGGTGCCCTCTGCGGTGCCTTCAGGACACTGAGTCGGCAGTGGCGTCGTAGACGTCGTCGAGTTGGTGTTCTTCGGGTGGCAGCACAAAACACACAGTCCCCAGTGCTGCGGGTCGAAGAACTTGAAGTCTTTGCTGTTCCTGAGACTTCGTGAACAGGGGGCAAGCTCTACCTCAAGCCCTTGGAGAGACTCACAAATTAGGTTGCAGAAAGTCCAGTCCAGGCCTTTCACTGCCCAAGACAGAAGCAGCCACTGCAGGTCAGCCCAGCAAAGCACCCAGCAAAGCAGTCCTTCCTTTTCGCAGCTTCTCCGGCTCTTCTTATTGGCAGTCTTCTTGTTCCAGATGAGTTCTAAAGTTCAGGAGTCTGGGCCCCAGTATTTGTACACAAAAATCCTTTGATCTGGCAGGCAGAGGGTGTCTGTGCCCAGCCAGAACCAGTTCTGCCTTCTCTGATGTGAATTCCTGGCAGGAGGTGGAGACGGCATTGTCAGAGGCAGACCAGGCCCTTTGAGGTGCAAGGAAATCTCCTCCCCCTTCCCCCATCGCAGCCCAGGTCTATTCAGCCCTTTCCTGACCTACCTAGACTAACTGGAGCCCCTCCGGCCCCCCAGCCTTCTGTCATCCAAAACCCAGACAGGCAATCCACATTCCAGCAGAGGCACACGGGATGACAGAGGAAGAACATACCTACTTTCTAAAAGTGGTATTTTCAAACACAGAATGTAAAAATCACCTTCACTAAAAGATGCATCTTTAGATTCTGAGTTCAGGCATACTAAATTCTATTTTCTTACCGAATTCCCTGGGCCAGTTATGTTTATAAGATGTTATAAACAAACCTCCCATTCTATCCTATGGGGAACTGGTAGCCTTGCAATAGTGAAAAACGAAATTGGCTGTAATTCACTATCAGGACATGCCACACACACCAGGGCATGTCCCACCTTTCACATACACTGCACCCTGCCCCCAGGGGTACCTTGGGCCTACCTGAGGGGTGTCTGACATGTAAGAAAAGGGAAGGTTAGGGACTGGCCAGTGTGTGCACTGGCCAAGTCGACATGGCAGTACAAACTGCGCGCAGACTTCTGCAATGGCAGGTCTGAGTTACCGTTTTCAGGGCTACTCACGGGGTGGCACAACCAGTGCTGCAGGCCCCCGAGTAGCATTTGATTCACCAGCCCTGGCACACGCAGTGCACTTTACTAGGGGCTAACAGGTAAATCAAATATCCAATCATGGAAACACCCATCCATAACACAATTTACTCAGAGAGCATATGCACTTTAGCACTGATTAGCAGTGGTAAAGTGCCCATAGTCCTAAAACCAACACAAACAGGTCAGGGAAAAATAGGAGGAAAAAGCAAAAAGTTTGGGGATAACCCTGCAAAAGGGCCATTTCCAACACAACCCCCTTCCAGCCTAAAGCCAGGGAGACCAATCCATACCTTGATGGGCTTCCCTGCTTGGAGCGATAGAACACGGAACCTGGCCCGCAACAGCAGGGTTTCCTTCCCATTTTACGCCTTCCTGCACCTAGTTGGATTCCTCTATCCATACTCTCAGGGCCCACTAAGCTTACCCATGGGGGACCCTTCTCCTCACCTGTGGACCCCATCTGTGCAACACCTAAACTTACTTGGCTCACAGATGTGTCCCAACAGGCAGACAGGACCCCCATGGCCAACACAATCGTGTGGCCCAGTCCACCTCCGGGGTGTGACCCCTTTCCCCATCCCAGGGTCAACTCTGTCCCTCCAGCCAGCCAGCCACAGTGGGCACTGACAGCTGTCAGTGATGAGAGCCAGGCCTCATGCCTTTCAGGCCACTCCAGCCGTTGCAGCATCAGAGAGTGGGGGGTGGTAGCCCCAGGTGCCTGGCATCCTTTCTCCACTCTCCCCCCTGCCAAGTCTGGTATGGCATCCTGACACTGGCCCACCAGCCCAGGGTCTGTACCCTGCGGCTGGACAGGAGACTGGGGTGGGCTCTCCCACACCCTCTCCTTCTCCCTGGGGCTCTGTACCCTCCCACCTGGAGTGGTACCCACTTCCCGAATTGTCAGGGCACCTGTGGTAGGTGTCCTGCACAGTTCGCCCAACAGTTCAGGGGTGCTATCCTGCAACTGGTACACCAGCCCAGGGTCTGTAGCCTGGGGCTGAACCAGGGTCTGGGGTGGGCTCTCCCACACCCGGTCCTCCCCCTGGGGCTCTGTACCCTCTCACCTGGAGCGGCACCCCCAGAAGACAAACTGGTAGGGGTACTGTTTGCAGTCGCCCCTGCCCCCAGGTCAGGGGGGACACCCTGAACCTAGTCTGCCAACCCAGGGTCTGTACCCTCAGGCTGACCAGAGGTCTCGGGCGAGGCTCTCCTCCCCTTACCCCTCGTTCTGGGGTCCTGCACTCTCCTCCCAGGAGAAGCACCCCCAGAACCAAAAACTGTCAGGACGCTGGAACCTGACCTCCCAAACAATTCTCCCACCAGTTCAGGACCTCTCTCCAGCAACTGGTCTCCTAACCTAGGGTCTAAACCCTCAGGTTGCACCGGAGTCAGAGGCGAGGACTCCCTCCCTCTGCACCCACTTCCAGAGTTCTGCACCCTCCCACCTGGAGTGGTACCCCTAGAAGACAAACCGGTCAGGACACTGCTTACAGTCGTCCTTCCCTCCAGGTCAGGCAGGACCTGAGCCTGGCCTCCCAACCCAGGGACTAAACCCTGTGGCTGAGCACCTGCCCGGCGCACCAGGATTTCCTTGGGAGCACGCATGCCCTCCCTGAGGGTAACACATGACTCATGTGTTGTGTGACAGTCTGCCTGGCACAGATCTCCCGACCCCTGTCCATCTGACAGTGCGCGGAGATCCCCCAGGACAGAAGTGGTGTCACCATGGTCACTCCTAGGAGGCTCAGCCCTACTGGCTGGCCCCTGACCCACTGGTTCTCCCACTGGGGAACACATCCCCCTTTCACCCCTCAATCTGGACTTCTGCACCCTCCACTTAGGAGCGGCACCGCCAGACACCAGAACCGCTGGAGCTCTGTTTACAGACACTCCACGTTCTCCTGACAGTAGGAGATCCCCCTCAACAGATGGCCTACCAGTACAGCCTAGGCTCCCCACCTGGTGTTCCCTCCTGTAACCACCCAGGCTCTGGGACCGGGTCTTGGGCACCTTGGGCCGCAGCCCATTCCCACTCCTTCTCCGCGGAGACAGGACGTGAGTCCCTACACCCTTCCCATGACACCGGGACCTATCTGGGCTACCACAAACCTTTCCCACCACCCTCGGTTGGGAAATACCTAAGCCGCTTCCTTCCGGGTCACCCCCAGATGCTTCTCCAGACCCTCTGGAATCCACCAAAAGGTCTGCCTCCAGTGCAAGCTCCCTGGGGTCAGAGAACTCACAATCCACTGGGTGTTGGCATAGCTCTGGAAAACAGGGACTTAAAATATGCTCTCCAACAATTGAATCACACAGCCCCACACATGTGTTAACCAAACTACCCTTCACCCATCCATCCAGTGCCTTCGACAAGTACCCCACATTATTCTCACAAGACTGGTGAGACAGTGTCTGACTGTTGCTGTCTCTTAACCCATACTCTTCTGGCTGGTCTCCATACTCACTTACTAGGGCTTCTATCATGGGGGAACCCCTCTCCCTGCATCTCTCATCTAGAGTCCGTAGAGTGTCCCTCCCACTACCAGGAAAATGATCCCCTGTGCCAGTTCCCCAATCCACCTCAGGGACTCTGCGCACCACTGGAGTAACCTCACAATCCTGAACCCCCTGGTGTATGTCAACCCCCTCCTTGAATCAGGGCCCCAAACCTGTGTGTGCGTGTACCTCGTCCTCAGTACTGGACCTAACACTTTCGCTGCCACCATCTGGGCTGGGCCTAGCCCTACTGGCTTCCCAGTCCAGCTCTCTCATTTTAAACTCATGGTCTAACATCACCCTCCTTTCCTCCATGGTTATCCTGAGTTTTTCCAACTCGAACTTCCTTGCTTCCCGCGTGTCCTCCAGCTCCTCTGGGGACAGGCTACTGCTGCCTGGCCGGAAGGGTTCCCCCCCTCCCAAAAGCACATCCACCCTTGGAATAGGCTCCTCTGCCTCCATGCCAAGATCACCAGACAGCTCACTAGCATGTCTGGCTGCTACCCAGGCCCTCAGCGCCTTTTGTAGCTTCTCTTTTCTGGTGAGACCCCTGATTTGGATTTTGAGGTTTTTGCAGATCGCCTTCAATCCCTTCACATTGTAGGTTTCTAACCTCTCCTCCTCAAAGGCCACTTCCAAGGATGCAATAGATGATGCAATTGATTCAGGCATGTTGTACTGGAAAGTTCAAGTTCAAAACCAATGGAAAGGAAAAAATAGACCAAAAACAAACAGTATGTGGTACGTAATGGTCTGCGATATGGTAGTAGTGCACACCAATCACTGCAAGTCAAGTGCAAACGCAAGTCCTATCCTCACCGCTGCCAACCAATGTTAGAAATTGGATTTTTGGTAGGCTAGGGCGTGGGCCCAAGTCAGGCAAAAACCACCACTCTAGGCAGGATAAGGGAGTTACACGTCTAAAATAACCCCCTTGGTAGCTTGGCACGAGCAGCCAGGCTTATCTTGGAGGCAGTGTGTAAAGCATTTGCACATAACCAACAGTAATACAGTGTACGCACTACAAAAGGACACCACATCAGTTTAGAAAAATATCCAATATTTTTATATAATTAAAACAAGACCAAAAACGATAAAAAGCCACAATACTATACTTAAAAGTTCACAGTTGAAAAATACGCTGATTAAAAAGAGTTCCTTGTGTGGATAGCTCCGTCCGGGCTACCACGGCGTCGTGAACACACAAATCCAAAAACAGTTCTGGCTGACCGCGGGGTCGCAGGCCAGCTACGGTGTCGGGAAGACCCGCAAACAGTACCTTTCAGAGATGCAGGGCGATGGGGCCCTTGAAGTCACTCGCGTTGCGGGTCGAGCTCCTTTCTTATGGGATCAAGAGCGCTGGTGCCAACAGGCGTCGGGTGCTGCGGTGCGAAGCGCAGAGGTGCGGCGTGCGGTGCCCCCAGGTCGCGGTGCGAGCAGCGGCTCGGTGGCGGCGTCAGATGGCGGCGTCGGTGAGACCAGGGTCGCGGTGCGAGATGGAGGCAGTGCTCGTCACGGTGCTAGCAGGTCACGGTGCAAGCAGCGTCGTCGTCGTTGCTGAAGGGCTGTCGTCGGCTGACGAACTGGAGTCGATGGCGCCGGCAGGCCAAGGCTGCGGTGCGTCGTGTGACTTACGAGCGGTGCCCTCAAACCACGGTGCAAGCAGCGGCGTCGATTTCAGCGGGAAGTGGCGCGTCAGGCAGGCCAAGGCGTCCTCGTGAAGCAAGGCGGTGCGGAGTGCGGTGCCCACAGGTCGCGGTGCGAGCAGCGGCTCGGTGGCGGCATCAACAGGCGTCGTCGGTGAGACCAGGGTTGCGGTGCGGCGTTGCGGCGGTGCCCTCTGCGGTGCCTTCAGGACACAGAGTCAGCAGTGGCGTCGTAGACGTCGTCGAGTTGGTGTTCTTCGGGTGGCAGCACAAAACACACAGTCCCCAGTGTTGCGGGCCGAAGAACTTGAAGTCTTTGCTGTTCCTGAGACTTCGTGAACAGGGGGCAAGCTCTACCTCAAGCCCTTGGAGAGACTCACAAATTAGGTTGCAGAAAGTCCAGTCCAGGCCTTTCACTGCCCAAGACAGAAGCAACCACTGCAGGTCAGCCCAGCAAAGCAGTCCTTCCTTTTCGCAGGTTCTCCGGCTCTTCTTCTTGGCAGTCTTCTTGTTCCAGATGAGTTCTAAAGTTCAGGGGTCTGGGCCCCAGTATTTGTACACAAAAATCCTTTGATCTGGCAGGCAGAGGGTGTCTGTGCCCAGCCAGAACCAGTTCTGCCTTCTCTGGTGTGAATTCCTGGCAGGAGGTGGAGACGGCATTGTCAGAGGCAGACCAGGCCCTTTGAGGTGCAAGGAAATCTCCTCCCCTTACCCCATCGCAGCCCAGGTCTATTCAGCCCTTTCCTGACCTACCTAGACTATCTGGAGCCCCTCCGGCCCCCCAGCCTTCTGTCATCCAAAACCCAGACAGGCAATCCACATTCCAGCAGAGGCACACGGGATGACTGAGCAAGAAAATACCTACTTTCTAAAAGTGGTATTTTCAAACACAGAATGTAAAAATCACCTTCACTAAAAGATGCATCTTTAGATTCTGAGTTCAGGCATACTAAATTCTATTTTCTTACCGAATTCCCTGGGCCAGTTATGTTTATAAGATGTTATAAACAAACCTCCCATTCTATCCTATGGGGAACTGGTAGCCTTGCAATAGTGAAAAACAGAAATTGGCTGTAATTCACTATCAGGACATGCCACACACACCAGGGCATGTCCCAACTTTCACATACACTGCACCCTGCCCACAGGGGTACCTTGGGCCTACCTGAGGGGTGTCTGACATGTAAGAAAAGGGAAGGTTAGGGACCGGCCAGTGTGTGCACTGGCCAAGTCGACATGGCAGTACAAACTGCGCGCAGACTTCTGCAATGGCAGGTCTGAGTTACCGTTTTCAGGGCTACTCACGGGGTGGCACAACCAGTGCTGCAGGCCCCCGAGTAGCATTTGATTCACCAGCCCTGGCACACGCAGTGCACTTTACTAGGGACTAACTGGTAAATCAAATATCCAATCATGGAAACACCCATCCATAACACAATTTACACAGAGAGCAGATGCACTTTAGCACTGATTAGCAGTGGTAAAGTGCCCAGAGTCCTAAAATCAACACAAACAGGTCAGGGGGAAATAGGAGGAAAAAGCAAAAAGTTTGGGGATAACCCTGCGAAAAAGGGCCATTTCCAACACATTCATTCATTCACTGGGTGTATCTGTGCCTCTGAATAGTACAATACATGGAGGACCCTCTGTTCCATTTTAGGAGATACAAGCCTGTATGATGAAACATGGGGAGGAGGAGGAGAATCCCCCAGACAGATTTGTACATTGCATTCCTGTAAGCTAGGTGGAACAGACACTGGAGAGGGGAGAGCCAGGCTTCTCCTGTACACTTCAAAGAGTGCTCTTCGATTCAGTGAGAAGTCAGAAGAAAGGTGCCTGGGCACATCTCAAGAAGGAGATGGGACTGATAAGAGAATCATAAAGGGTAGGGCTGAGGCCCTGGGCTAACCTTTTGATACACGTATTACTGTGGCTGACATCCAGATGTGAAATCTAGTCACTCCCATGACTGTGTTGAGGGGGTATTAGCTTTGGAGTCGATGTTGCTGTGACAGACTGCTTTCAAAAGGAAGAGAGGGCAGAGTAGTGAGCACTTCAAAAGAAGAGGACCCGTAAAAGATCTTCAAAGACTCAGAATCTAACTCACATTTGGTGTCTGGAAATGGACTGTAAGAAGGTGAGTTTGAGACCCCAAAAATGATCATTTGCCAGGCAGCCAGACAGGCTGTGTGAGGAGGGGAAGCTCTGCAAGACTTTTGCCTGTGACTAGGACTGGGGACCTAGGCCTGCGAGTCGCCCTGCTGGGTGAGGGGACATCACCCATGGAACCCAAGACCACATGCCCTGGACCCTGGACCACCAGTGCCTGCTTGCTTGCCAAGACCAGTGAGCCTGTGAGGAAGAGGAGAGTGTGATAGGGAACAAGGTCCAGTGGAGATACCTGTTGAGTGGACTCCCTTTGGGAGGTGTGAGGAGACGGCTGCTGCACTGATCAGGTCACTGCCTGACCCATGTATGTCAGTTGTGGGTCATCGTGAATCGAGCCTTGTGCATCTCTGAGCTGATCAGGCTAGAGGCCGTGTGTAGTGAGGAGCCGGTAACCCCATATGTCAGGAGGGGCCGCTGTGAGAAGATTACCATGATGTGAGGGCTGCAGCCCTTGTGCCATGGTGAGCCGGAACCCCGTATGCCAGGAGGGACCGGTGCTGAGGCCCGTGTACAGAGAAAACACGGTGACCTCGTATGCCAGAGGAGGTTACCAGGAGCAACAAGACATGCAACCTAATACACACACCCCTGCCGTAAAAGTGGGGTCGCCCTGGGAGTACCTGTATACCGTAAACCAGGAGAGGGACCCGCTTCAGAGTCATCACATCACCCCCTCACCGTGAAGTGGATCAAACACATACCATGCTAAAAGGAACCGCAGAGAACCACCGATTGCATCAGTGGAACTCTGTGCCTACTGAGTGCAGTGTGTCCGGGCCGCATGTGGCGAAACTCACCTTTTTCAGCTGCTGCTGCTCTAAGCAGCTGCGGATGGCGCACATTTATGAATCCTGGATGCTCCAAGCCTGCAGTTTTTGGGGTTTTTTGTTTTACATTCTGAGTTTCTTTTATTGCAAAGACAAAATAGAAATGTATTTAACATTTTTCTATAGCACATATAAGCAACAGTAAATAAAAGAGTATTCAGTGGAATGAGTTTCTTAATATCAAGTGTAAAGGATACAATTATGTTTTTTATTTAAATGTGTTTATTAGGTTTTTGCACATAATTCAACAGCAGTGTCAGTTGTAGATCCATACATGTCAGGACGTTATCTCCAAGCATGCAGTTGCGGGTAAGAATGATTTCGGGACAGTCAGCCACAGGGGAACTTGCTTGCTAGTTAACGCTGTGGCACTGGAACACTGCTGACTTTAAATGCAGTCAGAGTGGACACTTGGGACTCATACTACTAGTGGGGCTTGCCTTGGATGTTGCCTATAGTTAATGGAGAATAACATCTATTTCTAAGAGCGAGGAGGGAGCGGGACACGAGGAATCGCCTAAAGATACTTTAGAGCCCTGACCTCCAGGGAACTGTGTAGTTGTTTGTGAATGTCATATTGTTCCCTTTGTGTTAATAGCCGTAGAAATAAAATGCTTCTCTTTTTTCATGAAAGTGAGTATTTGACTGGACAATGAGTTATTGCTGCGTGCAGTTTGATTTGTGAGTCTGTGTTCACTCCCGTGTATCTCTCTCCCCCCGAGGGAGCCTTGGACTGCTTGGACCATGCTACTACTGAGAGTCAAGTGCTGAAGGGGTACTTGGTCCAGTTGCTCAGAATCCGAAAAAAGTTGGGCCCTGGGACATCAGGAATAAAATACTTCAACCTCCACGAATGGGCCCAGTAACCTCTGCTTGCTTCATGGCCCTCTGAAAGGCGATCTGACAGCAGATAACCTGCAACATTGTCTCTGGCCTCTGGTCTCCTAGTGGGGCCGACCAGCCACTATATTTAGAGATCCTTGCCTACAGGGCGTGGATCTCCGTGATGAAAGCTCACCCGCAGCTACTGTGGATATACTTTTGTCACCATTAACCCCTTGCATGCTTCGGATGGCCCCCGGTCGTCATACGTCATGGTGGGCGTGTGCGGAGGACGGCCGGGGGCCGTCCGAATCCCGCCCACTATTTAAATCGCCCGCACAGCGCGAAAATGTGCGCAGCACGCAAGGGGTTAATGCTGAGTGGGCGGTCATGTGTTTTTTTGGCCTGCTGGGCATTTTTCTTTTTGAGGCACAACCACCCAAAACAAGGGGTAGTTTCCGAAAAAGATAACACCAATGGGACTGGCGTATAGGGAGTTCTCTCCCTGCAGCTCAGGGTTATGGATTCATTTCCTTGCCTATCACTGCCTTGCCTTCTGGGTGTCGGTACAATGATGTATGGTTGGTTAGAGCAGTGCATTTCTAATGATGGTGTCAACAGAGGCCTGTGGTTCCCAAGAGTCTAAATGTGTGGATGCACAGCAATTGTGGTGGATGGGCAACGGTCAGATTCAATACGGCCTCCTTAGAGTCAAGTCCTTAAGTGAGAAGTTCCAATCTGCTTGCAAAAACCCTGTGCTATCCTGGCAAACTCATTCATTCCATCTATGCTAGGCTTAACATGCTGTGTAGTAGGCCCAATTCAAACAGTTGACAATCTCTGCTGAGCCTGTGTGATAGTTCAATTGTCTGAGGCCTGGACATGCAAATTCTGTACAGTCTCAGAGGTAGCTCTCCTGTATATTGTAAAATTATAAAAGATCATTGTCACATGAAGGCTAGCTCTGCAAAGACCTGTAAAATCTGTGTGACCTCACAGATGACTCCGCTTGATAAAGCCAAAGCCCCTTAGAGGTCTAAGGCAGTGTGCTTGATTCACAAAGGTAACTTACACTTTTGAGTAAGTTTACACTTTTGGGCCCGATTCACAAAGATAAAGTTAATCCAAAAATCTAACTTTAGACCAGAAGCCTAAGTTAAGACCTAAAGTCTAACTTTACATCTGAAGTCAAACTTTACACCAGAAAGTCTAAGTTTAGAACTGAAGTTTAAGTTTAGACCCAAAGTCTAATTTAGACCAAAAGTCTAACGTTGATACTTTTCGGTATTCACAAAGGTAAGCTACTATTAGTAGCATTACTACTAGTAACTTTACTATTAGTAAGTTTACTAGTAGTACACTTGCTAGTAGTAACTTACCTTTGTGAATGCCAAAAAGTAGTAAAATTAGACTTTTGGTCTAAATTACCCTTTAGGTCAAAACTTAGACTTCAGGTGTAAAGTTTGACTTTTGGTCTAAACTTAGACTTCAGGTCCAAAGTTAGATTTTTGGTCTAACTTTACCTTTGTGAATCGGGCCCTCTCTTTACACCTAAAGTCTAACTTTACACCTGAAGTCAAACTTTAGACTTCAGGTCTAGACTTAGGGCCCGATTCACAAAGGTAAAGTTATACCAAAAGTCTAATTTACACCAAAGTCTAACTTTACTACTTTTCAGTATTCACAAAGGTTAGTTACTACTAGTAACTTTACTACTAGTAAACTTACTAGTAGTAAAGTTACTACTAGTAAACTTACTAGTAGTAACGTTACTACTATTAAATTACTAGTAGTAAAGTTACTAGTTGTAACTTACCTTTGTGAATACCGAAAATTAGTAAAGTTGGACTTTTGGTCTCAGTTAGACTTTGGGTCTACCTTTACTTTGTGAACAGGGCCCTTTGTGAATACAGAAAAATAATGTTCCCCTCGCCATGGGAGTCAGCTCACGGGAACCTTATTTACATTTTACTGTCCCTCACTGCCAGGATTTGCCTGGGGGTGACAGACAGTAAAAAAATGGCTATATGTCGGCCCATCTAATTTGGGTGGGTGAACATGTTGCCGTTTTTCCGACAGCCCTTACTCCGTTGGGCCATCGGAGAGGTTTGGCCATGGTGGTGAAGGAGCACTCTCTTCCATAACCAAACCTATGGTTCGCCGGCAACTAAATCGGGTGGGGGGACCTTTATGTTGACAGTGCATATACTCCGTGGCCATTGCAGCAGAGTATACACACCGCCAATATATACACTGGCCCCTGAGTTTCTACAAACTGCAGTTTGTGAATCAGGCCAAGGAACCTAAGTTATAGTCATACAGCTTCTGTAGAGATAGTCTGAGACAGAGCTCTACTGTGTGTAACGAATGTCAGAAAGGTCTTTTACCCTGTAGTGCAATGTTTGAGCAGGCAAGTTCTTCACATCTAACAGATTACTCTGCAGTGTGTAAGTTGTGTGCATTCTGACTGATAAGTCTGATGTCTAAAGGAGAGCTTTGAAGGCTCGGCACCCAGTCGGAATGTTCTGATGCACGAGACTTTAAATTCTTTGTCACAGTATTGAATCAATTATTGGAATTTTGCCTCTCACTGAATGATAAAGTTTGTACAGATACCTCATACATTCCTGTGATAATAAGTTAACCTATTTCTTTACTTTGCATTCACCTGTTTGTAGTTTTTTGTTTTCTTTTAAAACACGCAGCTAAAAATCCCAGAAGGTGAAGGCAACTGACATTTGACAACTTGAAAATTATGCTTAGAGGCAAGACATGGTAAAAGAGCACCAGAAAAAATAACATCATCGCAGCCATGGGCAAAAAATACGTTTAGCTGCATTTTAAATACAGGTTCACATATCAGCAAGTCATTGGCAGTCTCTGTTTGATGCAGGCATGAAGTTTGTTTTATGCATAATGTGAATAAATGTATGCACGCTCAAAAGATATGCGCAGAATGCATGCTAAACGACCATTCATAGTATTTTAAACGACGGGCAGTTTTGTAAAATTGAAAAGGAAAATAAAATGTTTGGGATTTCTTATGCCTTTGTTCACACATTTTTTCAGCCAATCGAGAAAAAGGTGGAATAGAGATTATTTTACAAATGTAAATGTTCATATCCCAGTGCTAATGTAAATTTAGATTTCAGATAGATTAACATCTAAATCTTTCTTCCACACTTAAGGGCCTCTTCTAGGACCAAAATAGCTCCTGGGTTCAGTTAGACTCTGGCAGGCCTCTTCTAGGGCGCAGCAGAGGGACAATGTATGCTCTGAATACAGTGCTGCTTGTACATATCAACCTGAACTATACAAAAAATGATGGATAAAATGTTTCAATTAATCTCAGCCACTGGTGGAAGGGAGGATCTGGCCTGGCAGTTCGGATTGGACTGTTCCTACTGGAGCAGGGTCAAGACTAATTTGCATATAGGTGGGTCCAAACTGAGATGGCATGTGGGCAAAAGAATGATGGGCTGGAAAGCTACTGGTTGCGGTTGTCAGTGGTCACACTTATTGCAAGCATCCTCCCATCACCTTTTGTGTGTTTGCCGATACATATCAGGCACAGCTTCATTCAGATTGTGCCGCTTAGTGAGATGCACTTTATGGGACTGCGGCCCCCTTTTGCTAGAGGTCCCTCTCAATTGATAGGGACCTGAAGGTTGAGTGTAAGTATGAGCAGCACACTTGGTAGATTGGGTCTTTATTGCAACCCTCAACTTAAATACAGGAAGCCTGCTAGCTTGCTCCAAACACCATTCACAGCCTTGACTGCTCTAACACAGCGATGACATCCACCACATTCTAACACTGTCATAGGTTTCAAGTGTGATTGGCAGGAGCAGTACCTAGCCCCAGACAACAGGACACAATACACCTCCCTTTTTTTAACAAGACAATGACAATGGCAAAACAGGGAAGACAACACTCAACTAATACGATAACTTCAAATAGACAAAGATGGATACCCAAACACAGAAATGAAGAACAAGGACAACCCCTAATGGAATGAATGAAAAACAACCACAACACCTTTCAGAATCACACATAATCATTCATCCACTTCCATGCAGTCCGAGCATCAGCAGATTTGTCTTGTCATCATAAATCTGATCAGACTCTAACCTCCAGAATGCAACACAATGATCAACACACTTCCGCTAGATTTCAACATTTGCCTGTATCAAAGCACACTGCCAACATCGAATCTTTTGTGAGCCACTTCAGGTACTTACTTTAAATTGACTTTTGAGGCCCTAGAGGGAATTTTTACCCTGACTCTGTTTTGAACCTTGAACTCAGGTGGTTTGACACTGTGCACACAATCATATCTTGCCTTACTACTGTCTTGCACCTTTACATTCAACTTCCTATAACTTCCTCAACAGAATGGTGGCACTCCTTCCAACTGATGAACCTGGAGAACCAAACTGGCTTCACACAACTCACTCCCTTCTGGCCTTAATGGACCTCAAAAGGGGAGACCCCTGTAGTGGAGTGAGCCCACACATGTTCCCTTAGGGTATCCACCACCAGCAGTCCACTCACCTGAGCCAGTCTTACACAAACCCACACCGATCTGTTGGGCCTATCCACAAGTCCATTTCTCTGTGTGTGATAAATCCTTCAGATATGATGTACTATCCCTGTCTTACACAAAAATGTTTGCATTTCACCTGACAAAAACTGCACCCCACTGTCAGAAACTATCACTTTGCGAATGCCCTCTCTGGAAAACAATTTTTGTTAAAAAATTGATTGTAGCTCTGGTGTCAGTAGTCTTACTGAACTTCACCTCTTTCTAATTGGTCTTTTAACAATCAGGACAATAGCATACTGTAACTTTTGTGCCAAACTATTAACTGGCCCCAAAAAACTATGCCCAACTTCTCCCAAGCCTTCTTAGGCAACTCCATGGCCACCATTGGTAGCATCCTAGTTGTTAAATTACTGTCCACAGAACTATGCACCGTACATCCTTTTAGCATCACTTCCATGTCTCAGTTCAACTTAAGCTGCAAATACATCATCCCTCAACTTATTCTTATTCAGCGTCATACGAAGAAACCCATTGTGCGCTATTTTACTCAATTGGATCTGATTTGCAGAAGTGGGGTCAACTTTTCTCCCCTGATGAGTATACCATCCACTAACACTAGCTCTGCAGCGACCTTGGCGAAGTATAGTAACTCCCTTTTAAACAGCATTCTTTTGGCGACCCCGACAAAATAAACTTCACCACTTGACGAAAAAGTGAATGTTATTCCAACTCCTTCCTCTACTCCTCCTCCTCAGTCACACATGCTCAATCTTCTACTTCTACAAAAACCACAGAACACTCTACATCTGTATCTGAAAGAGTAAAATCATTTTCCTAAATAGGAAGTCTAGAAAGGCAAACAGCCTTCTTGTTGTTCGCCCCCATTATGTGCTCCACGCTGTTATCATACTCCAGTAGCTTGGCATTCAGAGATTCTAATGCTGTTGTTAACTTATAAGAACTGACGCTGGTACCAATTAAAAAGTAAACCAGTAGCTTATGTTCAGTTCTTAATTTGAATCTAGCTCTCCAAATGGTAAGACTTGAATTTTTGCACTCACAAGGTGCAGGCCAGTAATTCCTTTTTCGATGACTGTTTTTCTGCCCCCCCTGAAGATGAAACATGCAAAAGCAATGGTATCCTCACCACTTACTCATTGCTAAGTGAGGCCCGCTTCCAGGCCAGACTTGCTAGCATCCACCGTGAAACACACTTCTCGGACAGGAACATAGGCTTGTGAAAAGTCTTCAATAGACTGTCCTTCAACTTGGAAAAAGCTTTAAACTGTTCACTCCCCCAGATAAACTGTGTCCTTTTCTTCAACAACCTTGTGAGAGGTTCAGCAACATCAGCAAAACGTGGTACAAATTTAGTGTAAGATTCAAGAAGTCCTAAGAATGATAAAACCTTATAATGATTAGTAGGTTCAGGTGTTTCTTTTATCTCCTCAATCAAACCTGGACACAGCTTTTTTTGTAGGGAATCATTGAGTCTCAATGTGTCATGTCATGTATGTGAACCTAAAACCGAAGCTCATATCCCTCTATGATGGTGCAGAATGGAAAAATATATATTAAAGAATTGTGTAGCGTACTTGAGAAAGCACTGAGAGTCCCAACAATGCAAGGTAATCGGCTCCAAAAGGTAAGATCATACCCACATTGTTGTCTGTGAGGAAGAAACCAAGCCAATGCTGTTTCTTCTGTTTCAAGCCAATTCTGCCACCCTAGGGAGCTTTTCAAGGAGGAAAGTTTTGTCCACACTATCAATGGCTGCAGAAAGATCTATAGCACCACCACACCATGTTGGCCTTCCTTTATAAATTGTCAAATGTTGTTTGTAATGTTTATTAATGTAGACTTAATTTGTTGCAATGGTTGAAAATTGGATTGCCTGGCATTCAAAGTGCTGTGTGAATGAAGAATTGCTGAAAAGCATCAATACCCCGGCTGCTGTACAAAAGCTATTAGGGATCTAGGCTAGTTCTTTTATCAGGGCAGTATGAATAATGGTTTTAGCACCTCATTGCAAGGTTCCCATTAGAAGGTTTCCATCAAAATTAGAGGTTCTTGATAACTCTGCAGATTTGTAGTCCTTCACTAAGAGACTCCACCTGCCTCTCCATATCTCTTCTCCTTTTCACTCGATGCCAAAGTTCCTGAAGAATGCAACTAAAGAACTCCTCAAAAACATTTTGCTTTGACTGCTAGCACTAATTGCCACAATTATGTCAAAAACCGCACAGTGCCTGCCATACGGTGCAGGGATTAACAAGGGGGCACCATAGGTGCCTCTCGGCCCCCAACTGGAGGCTGCAGGGAGAAGGGGGCCCTGCTAGGGGCCCCCAAAGCACTTTCCGACATGCTTTCCATGTTGGAAAGCCCGACATGGAAAGCCTGTCAGAAACCGACATTGTAAATCCGATGGCGGAAACGCCGTCCTTAGGGATAACGGTGAGGCCTCCGACTGGCGGACGGGCTCCTTGAGCCTGTCGGAATCCATCTGGAATGACTGGCCAGTTTCATTTTCGACCGCCTGCATTGTAATGCGGCGGTCGTAAGTGAAACCTATGATGTGACTCGTAAAGCCTTCGACCTGCGGTTTGAGGATTTCCAAGTCACATAGTAATGAGGCCCATAGTAAGGAAATAATGCATATATAAGGATAAGAACCTGTTCCTGATTCTTCAAGTGAATCAATTTCCATGTTACATTTAGATCCTTTTAAATAATCAGATACCTTTGGAGCATCCATCCACATGAGTTGAAAGCTACAGAGAATCCAGACCACAACTACAAAACAGTTTTTTAACCTCAATATTTGGAGTCACATTTAACCTGCACTTCATTCTCTACATTGTCTCCTTGTGACTAGATGTATCACTTTCAAAGCAATGTACATAGCTCATCATGCCATCCACACCTTTAGATCTCTCCCCACAGAACAAACTTTACATCTACCAGCAACCTAGAGCTCTTTGATCTAGGGTGGTTCCACTCTTGACCATACCTTCCTTCATAATCTTGCACTTGAGAAAACTCCTCAGTTCTAATGGCTGAGATAAGGAAACCAATTGCTGATAAAATACGAACAGTTTACAGACATTTTGAATTCCATAGAGTATTTAAAAACCTGGCTCTTCCAGTGGAGATAGTTAACTTTTAAATAAAAGAGAAGTGTAGGTATTTATTCCCAGACTTTTCTTTAACACCTTATGCTTAGTAATGCCACTGCACCATATTTACAGTACGTTTTCAGACCTCATGTACCTCACCAACACCTTCCTTATAGAGCTAGCTAGCATCAACACACGTTTCAGCAGTGCACTCCAAAAATCCACCCTACATACAAACCACAATACAATGCAACATCACAACACAAAAACAAAACACAATAAAATAAAATAATGTGACCTACCAATACAACAACAAATCAATAGAACACAACAACATACAAACACAACACACCAACGCAATTGCACACCACATGAACAAAATAGGCACAACACAACAAGCAAAACAACACAATCATGATCCAATAGCAAATAAAATATGGTATAACTGTTTAACAAAAGAAAACACAACATAGCAACACTACAGTGCAACACAAGACAAATGTATTGTTATTGAGTTCTTTTGTTGTGTTGGTAGGCTGGTAAGGTGTCTTGTGTTAGTGTGTTGCTATTTTATTCCACTGTCCCTTTGTATTATGTTGTAGTATGTTGTATGATTGTGTGATGGTGAGTTTATGTTATATTTTTGATTTACTGTGTTGCTGTGTTGTGTTTATGTTGCCTTGTTGTGTTGTTATGTTGTAATCTTTTCTGGATGCTTTCTTCTGTTTCAGCATCTTCAATACAACAGTAGCTAGAAGGAAATGCTTTCTTGAAATGCGTCCTCAATTAAAGTCCAGGAATGTTAGATATGGCTTGGTGCACCCATTTTTCTTCAAAATTACTTTCAAAGAGAAATTCCGTACTTTTGAAGGCACAGCCCAGTTGCAAGATTTTATCCGTCAGCATCGACATGTGGATATCGAGATCTGGGCAACTCCTAAATCATGACTGTAACCTCTTCTGTTTCACTTGATGTTTTCATGATTGACCTTATGTTTTTCCTTTTTAGATATCATTCTTTGATTATCAATTTACCAACGTTGTCTCTTTCCCAATTTTGTTTCAGTAGCAGAGTGTTCTGTGGGCCTCTCCATTTGTCTGGGTTATCCCTGCCCTAATGTTATTCTTGTATCAATACCATCGCCCCTTTTCCCTGTTATCTGTGGTAAGTTCAAGATTCAGTTATTCATGTTTAGGGCGTGTGTTTCCATAATAATTGTTTCTCATTGTATTGTTTACTCCAGCTTTCCTTCATTTGTCTGTTAGTGCATTGTATGTTGTCTTTTGGTATTGCTGTGCTTCTTATTTTGTTGGCTAGAGCTGTCACTGGTACATCTTCTTTAGGTGTTCTGTACCCTTTTAATCCTTCAGGGTGTTTTTTCCATTATTTTGGTTATATTAGCAATCAAGGGATGTTCTTCCTGTATTGTCTTCTTGTTCTATTTACTTTTATGGGGTTCTCTTCCCCGTTTTACTCACCTCCTTTTCCTTTGCTCTTTCACTTTTCTTCTGATCCCTTTTCTTTCTCTCATCTTCTCTATCGTTATGCTCAGAAATACGATTTTTATTTATTAGAGTAGCATTTACTATTGTTATCCTCAAAAATGAATCTTACAATCATAACATGGAATGTCAAAGGTTTAAAAAAATCCTATCAAATGTCAACAAATTCTATCCCACCTATCACGCCTGAAATGTCAGCTGGCCTTACTTCAGGAAACGCATCTTACCGAAGTAGATATTGGTAAGCTAATGAAACAATGGGTGGAAGAACTATATTTCTCCCCTTCTGTCCTTCACAAAAATGGAGTAGTCATACTTTGGCATAAACACCTTAATATATCAGTTATTACTCAAGAGAACGATGATGAGGGTAGATGGGGTTTAGTACGACTTAAAACAGATGACACTATTTTTCCAATACTGAGGGGTCGATTCCGATCTCGGCCGGTAGGGCTCCGAATCGGATTTGGCTTTACCGGATCCGATTCGGACGCCCTGTTTCCGACCGAGTCGGACGTGCGTCCGGGCGAGCGAGCACGATGCGAACGTACGTGAAATTGCCGAACGACTCGTTCACGGGACCCAACCGCTCCGACCGACTCGCACGGACACGACTCGCACCGCGCAATGGAGACGTTCCCCGGCCGGGTAAGTACGATGCGCGCCGCAAGCAGTCCGACCGACTCGCGCCGTCTGGCACGAGAGAGCAGTCGGAACTGCACTTTGGGGGTCCGTGTCGGACCCCCCTGTACGACTAGCCGCACGAGTCGCACACAGGGGGACCCATGGGTCCCCCTACCTGTGCGTGTACGGCGCGACCCGCTCGACGCGTACCCGCTATAGGGGGCGCCCTTGTTCGCCTCGCACCCATTGAGTCAATGGGAGCCCGCGTACGCGTTGTACGACCGGCTCCCATTGACTTCAATGGGAGTCCGACCGAATCGAGTCCGATAGCATGCGAACGCATCGTACTCGTTCGGTCGGACTGCTAGGGTCCGAATCGGTCGGAAATCTCTCCGGGTCCGGCTCGTTCGGAGAGATTTCCTGCCCGAATCGGAATCGGTCCCTGAATGTTTATGGCCCCACTCACCCGGACTCCATCGTTTGGAAGATGTTTTCTTATAAGGTTACACAGTACTCAACTGAGAACTTAGTTTTGAGTTGTGACTGTAATCAGATTTTTGACCCTTTTCTAGATTGGTATTCCATTGCTCGGTTTATCCCACACAAAGTTCAAAACGCATTCAATCACACTATAACTCAAAACACCTTATCAGACTCCTGGGGATGAACTAATCATGCTCTTAAGGAATATTCCTTTTATTCTGCCTCACACAATTCTGAAAACAGAAATGATTATATCTTTGTAAGTAACAATTGACCCAACACTCAATTAACTCAGAGATTGATTCAATTCTGATCTTGGATCATGCCCCTGTCTGCATTGATCTCTAAATCCTTCATTATCACACCCCCAAATCTCGCTGAACATTCAGTAATACATTACTCTCTGACAACTGCTTCCTTACTTTCTATGAAACCTTTGTGAATGAATATTTTGAGCAGAATGATATAGAAGAGACTCTTTTTGTCTTGTTTGGAATGCATTCAAAGCTGCTTCTAGAGGTTTTGTTATTAATTACGTTTCCTCTAAAAGGAAGACTATGGAAAAAAGAACTCCATTTTAGCCCACATTAAATGATTGAAACATATATACTACACTTCCAAGAATAATAAAGCAGATCTAGATGCATTGGTAGCAGCCAAGATTCAATTCAACAAATTCTTTACAGAGAAGGCTTGTGGTACGCTCCTCAAGATTAATGCCAGATATAATGGGGGTAAGAGCAAAGCTGATACTCTGCTAGCAAATTATTTAAAATGTAGAAAAGAAAAATCTATCAAATTTTATCTCTAACAAATTAGGCACCCATGTGTTTTGAAATATGAACCTGCAATGTGCTTTGCAGACTACTGACTAATCCTTTATACTCCTGAGCCTCACCCACCAGAAGAATTAATTGAGTCATACTTTCTAACCTTAAAACCCCAAACCCCATGCCCATAGATATGTCCTCTCTCGAGCAACCACTACAAATTGAAGAATTGTTTTCAGCAGTCAAGTATCTTTCAACTGGAAAAGTGCCAGGTTCAGATGGCTTTACAGTTGAATTTTACCTTCAATTTTCGAAATTACTATTGCCAAGTTATTAAAATTCATTAAACATTTTCTTTACTTGAATAATTTATCAGGCTCTTTCGCAGAATCCATGATTTGCCTCATTCCAACAAAAGATTGTGATTTATCCCTTTGTAAGAATTATCATCCTATATCATTAATAAACACGGACTGCAAACTTTTTGCTAAGGCATTAGCCCTTAGATTAAATGACTTAATACTGGATTTAGTTTATATAGAACAATCTGGTTTCATGAATAGTAGAGATATAATAGATAACTCCTGTAGCATTCTTAGCAAAGCTCTTAAACTCAAAGATTCCCTGGTGACAATAACTCTTGATGATTTTGATAGGGTTTACTGGCGATTTATTATGCATTCCTTACTTTGGCATGGGTTTGGTCCTAGTTTTTTACACTTAGGGGCTGATTATGTGTTTGGCGGACCATCAAACCGCCGAACCTGTGGTGGCAGTCCGGCCACTACCACACTGTGGCACCGCCCACCGCATTCCGAGTGTGGCGGTATGACTGCCACAAGAACGCTGCAACCATCAGGGATCCGTGATCCCATGGCGGTGGCGCAGCGGTCAGAGGCAACAATATGCTTGCTGTGCCGCTGGGGCACTGTCGAGCATATTACAAGTTGCCTCACCTCCATCTTTTCCATGGCGGTGAGCCCACCATGGAAAAGGTAGCGGTAAGGCAACTCAGGGGATCAATACAGTGCCCCCATTGTGCCTCTGTGCCTGGAGTTGCATGCAGAGGGGCACATGTTGTACCCCCCTGTATTTTGCACCCCTAGTTCATGCATGCAAAGGAATGCACGACATGGGGCATTCCTTCCTGTGCAGGGACATGCGGCGGCGGTCCCTCGGTGGTGTCTGTCTAAGGCTCTCCTATGGGTCTTTAGACAGTCCTCCCCGTAGAACTGCTGCAGCATCCGCCTGCCAAGGATTACGCTTGTAATCCGACAGGCGGTATCACGATGACTTGGCAGTCCTCCTGCGGAGCAATGGTGTGACACTCTGCAGGAGGACTGTCAAAGTCGTAATCAGGCCCTTAATTTTGTTACTATATTGTTCCACAGTTATGGTCAATGGAATACAGTCCCTATATTTCACTCTTAAGGGAGGTACTAGGCAAGGATGCCCCTTAATCTCTCCTGTTATTTATTTTTGCACTTGAGCCCTTCCTGTGTCAATTGAAACATTCAGATAATCTTTCTGGATTTAAAATCAGACATGCACATATTAAATTTACTACCAATGCTGATGACATTCTTCTTTACGTTTCAAAACTGGAATCCTCCCTTCCACATTTCTTCAATGTGTTACGAGCATACTCGGAGGTGCCAGAACATAAACGTAATATTGAAAAATCTGAAGTTATGCCCTTGAATAAATTCTGTAAAAAATGTCTTATGTTGAGGTGGATTTATCCTGGAATCCTACTAAAATTAAGTGTCTGGGGATTTGGTATGGCAATAATCTTATAGACACATTGAAATTTAATATGGATATTCTAGTTTCCAGGACTTGCATCCTTATGCAGGGTTGGTCACTGTTGTTTCTGTCCTGGTTGGGCCACCTAAACACCATTAAGATGATGTTACTTCTTATTATAAACTTCTGTCTTATGATGTTGCATATCAAAATTCCCAGAAAATATTTTGTTATACTAAATAAGCTATTATCTCATTTTCTTTGAAATGGGAAACCTTCTCATGTATCTTTAGATAGACTGAAACTTCCTAAGAATTCAGGAGAGGTGAACTACTCAGATTTTTTTCTCTCCCACAAAGCGTTTGGCATTAAGCAAATACAGGGTTGCTTCTCGGACTCCTCTGACTCCAGCTCTCAATTGTGGTTTAATTTGGAGTACGCCATGATATCTCCTTTTTCCAATAAATATATTATTTACATGTCTCATCCTTCCAAGTCCTAGAAATTCTGTCATTTATATCTCACTCTTGTTCTTTATTTAAGATGTATTTGGTCTCTATCTTATCCCCTTTTTAATAATTTATTCACAGTCCCATCTGGTATAACAAATGGATCAAACAGAATGGGAAGACATTGATGTGGAGGACTTGATTAGCTAATGGTCTCTTTACTATTTCTCAATTACTACATAATATTAATTTAATTATTCCTTTTGAATCAATTTCTTCTTCCTATAATCTTCTTCTAAGCGGCTTAAACAATGTGAAGCATTAGAAAACATTCTTTAAGTTGCACTTAGATCTTTCACAACTTCTCTTACTCGGATGATTCGCAGACCATCCCAGTCTCCAATACTACTCCCTCTAAAGCAGCAATCATATATATAACACTTTGCATGCCTAATACTGCTAGGTCTAAATCCAAACAGGAACTTTTATGGGAGTCTGAAACATTATAATTGGCCTATCTCCTTATGGGATAAATTATGGGCGAAGATTCATTCTACATCTTATCCGGCCAACCTCACCCAAACTTTATTTTTTTTTATAAGAGAATATTTTACACTCTGGCATGTTTATTTAAACTTAAACTTTTTAAACAAGATACCTGTTGGTGATGCAATACTCAGTCTGGTTCCTATATTCATATGTTTTCCTATGTCCTACACTTTCTGATTTTTGGGTTCAATTATGGACGAGAATTGGGGCTCTCACTGGCATTTATACACCATACTCATTGGACGCATTATTCCTCAGTGGCTTGGTGACCTCCCAATCCCACTTGGTTTGCAGGTGATTACTTCCAACTGGCAATCCGTTGACAATATCACCATTTAACAGTGGTGGGATTTAGTTTGCTGCAATTATAGACTGGATAGGTATAATTTGTATTCTCTTAATTTATTTGTTAAACATGACTTGCTGTGGCCACCACTTACCACGTATCTCTCTATGACTTGAATTCGTAATGCTTGTTTGACTTCCAAGACATAGTTTTTTGTTTCAAACTATATAGTTTTTACTATGCTCTCCGTTTTTTCCTGGACTTAATTTATCATTATAAAGTTGTAGATACGGTTATATGAAAATGTTATTGTTAGATTCTATTCTCCTTTCTCCCTTCCTTATCTCCTTCTACTTTCTCTTTAATCTTTTCCCTAAACATTTTCTCATAGCTGCCTTTCCATTAGGGTTTATTTATTGATATGCTTAATTATTTGCAGATTATGGTCTATTGTTACTTGTTATCTCTATTCCACAATGTTGTGCTCATGGAATGGTATGCTTGTTCCTTTGTATATGTTGCTTTATTTCAATAAACATATTAAACTTAAAAAAGAAGCTGGGTTACAAAATAAATTGAGGAATTATTTAATATTACCAATGTCATGCAGCTGATATTGAGTGGTATAGGAGGCAGTTGAAATATGTGTGCAGAAAGAGAGAAATAAGTGAAAAAATTACCTTGGGGAACATAGATACTGTCCACTACTGACAAAAGTGGAAAAGAACACGTAGGAGCAAGCATGATGGTGATGTTGACAGATTCATAGCTGCAAAACAGAAAAAAGATCGAAATGAGACAGCATACATTGGAATAATGAAGAGAGTGAGAAATGAAGCATCATTCAATTTTATTGAATTCATAAAGTGCTTCCGCCATAGCAATGTACATGATGAACAATCATGCTTTATAAAATATTCAGCTGAAAACTGTGAACATCAACACATCATCAAAAAAGAAGAATCTCAGGAGGCAAGCAGAGGAAGATGTTTCTTAAGAAGAAAGAGAAAAGAGAATAGGGTAATTAGTAGTAGAATGGTCAAGGAGAGAAATATTCGTTTAATAGCCAGGTGAAAAAGTGACTTTCAGGACAAGAGGCATCGCAAGCAACCAGCAGCATGGAAAAAGGATTCTAGATGGAACATAGAGTTTTTGTTTTAATAAAACACATTTTATTTCGTTTTTTTCTTAAATCAACAACAGGTACAAGCAACAATACCAAAGGTGGTTGAAATATACAAATATTACTGTTGTGCTAAGTCACCAGTACAATGTAGAGAAAGTGATGTATCAATCCACCACAGGTAGATGCAATTAGAAATATTAGCCTTAGTAAAATATATATTCCAAGTGAGCTTTGAGTCCTGTTGTACTTTAATGTATAATTCATGGTTTACATAGAACAGTAGTAATCTTATATTGTAGCATGCCCCAAAAATTCATTCAAATTTGATTATGTTCCACACATGCCCCCAAATCTTATTGAAATTTTTGGGGGATCCGCTACCTATATTCTTAACTCTGTTCTCTGCCACACACCAGTCCATGTTACGGTTCCATTCCTCCACTATTAGCGGGAGAGGGCTACCCCACTGTAGTGCTCCAGTCCTCTTTGCTACCTATAAGGCCCTGACTGATGAATAGCCTGTGGTATCTATATGCTTCCAGTGTTGCCCAAATTTCCAGTACGATGGCAGTCACCTCCAGGCCCAACAGTAGCCCCAATGTCACCACCGATTCTCTATTGATTTATATCCAATAGGTTGCGGGATTTGTAATGTTTCACAGAGTGTGGATGGAGAAGAAACATAAATCCTAATATGAGAGGAGAGAGAGGAAGGGGGCAAGACCATGGATACAGACAATTCAGACAAAACAGAATCTGAGAGAAGCATAAAAATATAGCCACTGAACACAGACACAGGAGACTGAGAAATATGAGCAACTGGAGGTAACTTTGTTAGAAGACGACAACAGAACAGACTGGAGAGGATAAAGTGTACATGCCGTATCACGGCACAGAAGACGGCAGCAACAGTCAAGCCCAGCAAATACCCGAGTGAGATGCAGGTTGAGAGGCAAAAGGAGAAAGAGTGGGGTTAGACTTTTCTTCAGGCAGTTTGCAGCTACTGGATCACATCTATGGTTGGCAATGTCATTTGTTACTAGTGGGCCAGGTTTTTTTTAACATTGGTGCTCTTCAAGAGGTTAGCCAATACCTGTTTTGTATACGTCAATCTCTAATGTCATCTTGGTGTCGAGATATGGTGTCAGATTTAGTTACAGACCTTAGAAACAAGTAATCACTTAGGTGAATATTCGGTCTGTGTGAAGGGAACCATAATCACTTGGAATTGCTCATCTGTAGTCGGGTGCACACAGGCCTGGCTAAGTTTCTGAAGAATATTATGTTTTCAGAACAGACGGGACACAGAACATACGGTCAAGGCGGCCTTTAGCCAGTGAGAACCTGGGAATGGTATGTTATATGAAGCTGTTTGGAAATCTCTTTCACCCACTTTAGACAGAGCTGCCCAAGTGACAGCACACAGAAGGTCCAGGCTACATAAGTGTGACTTAGTGTTCCTCCGATATGTGTGGATGCAGTCACTGATGAAAGTTAAAATTTCACTTGATTTGAGGGGACCTGGCGAAGTCCTAAAAGTGATCATATACCCTCCAGGCACACTCTGGGTCGAGGGACCCTGAGTTTGCTGCTAGCATCAAACAGAGGTGCTTGTATGGAGAAGGGGAATTCAACTGTTATGTAGGGGACAAAGCTCACTAGGCATGGTCACTGTGCTTGGATTCACTTCTACACCGCTAGGCTTCCTGTTGATGAAGAAGTTGCTTGTGATTGTCTTGGGTACATGCCCTTGACAGCTGGGCTGCTATTCTTGGCAGGTTTCCTGGCTGGCTTTGATTTGGGGCAGACCACAGTTTCCATATGGGTGGGTAACAGTCGATCTTGACTTAAGCTTCATTGACCTCACCAAAACAAGTCCCTTCTTGTGGTGGATGCCACAAGTTCATAACCTTGAAGATCATACAGGCTCATTCTCAAACAGATTGCCAATAGAGTTTGGAAATTGCACCTCACTCTCTCTGAGCTGACCTGTAGAGTCTGCTTCCAAATTCAGAGTGAATATAAAGTACTGGTCTGAAAGGAAAAATTCATTAAAAAAATGAGAGGCACTTTCTGGAGGGCAGAGCCCAATCAGATGTCATACATTGTTCAAAATCTGAGCCCCTATTCCACTAAATCTGTGGTAATTTTCACTGGCTTTTTCCTGGGCTTTCTACTCTGAAGGTGGAGGGCAGGCATGATGGACCTGGTCGGTGTTGGCCAGATGTTGGTGTGATATTTTGCAATTCAACAATAGAATGTACCTGATTTAGTACAAGAAGAGGTTCATGCCCACAGTGACTGACCCACACATGAAGAACCTCTGTTCTGTGTATGCTACCACGTAGGCCAACAATACCCATGGACACCATCATCTTTGAAGAAAGAGAAAGGACCCAGGTACTGGACAACGTTTTCCAGAGATTATCTGCATGCTCCCCCACCCCTCGCTCCGACGGGTGCAGGCACCTCTTCACTGTTGACTCATTGTCAGGGACTATCATCTCGCCATAGCCTTTTGCAGAAGGGGTTTCAATTGGGGCTCAGTTTGTTTCCCAGGTCCTGCAGAGGCAGGGCCGTCTTAACAACATTATAGGCCCCCGGGCAAAGCAGTGCACTGGGTCCTGCCTACACAACTACTCACAGGAATAAAAATGTAGATTGCGGAGGAGCCGCCCCTGGTTAAATTCTGGTCTGTGCATAGATTAGGAAGTAGCCCCTATGCTCCTGGGGCCTCCGGGCAACTGCCCAGTGTGATCATGTGTTAAGATGGCACTGTGCAGAGGTAAGTGTGGGGAGGAAAGACAGAAGGCATTTTAAGGGTAGATGTTAGAGAGACAGGCGAAAAGTACATTGTTATGCCGATGAAAAAAACAGGAAAAAGATACAATATTTTGTCAATGTCAAATGAATTGTTCAGAGAGATATGATAGGAGAGACATTGTGAGTACCCCACTGTGAAGGCTCTGGCCTCAATACTTCCCCCATTGCCACCGGCACTCCGTATCCCATGAAGGCTCACATCTCAGACAGCCTCCATCTGAGGGCTGAACTTTATTACTCTCTCTAATTTTAGTTACTGACGCATCTACTGCCGACATTGTCAGCTTCCTATTGGCCAATTACTGGATTTTAACTAAAAACTAGGACAATGGAAGAAACAGCCCTGCAATAACAAGCTTTAGGTGTCTGTACTGAAATGCAAGGCCCAGATTATGGCTCCTTTGTGTATATTTTACAGAAACGTGTCACCGGTCAGTCTCTTCCTTAATCTGTGCACTAATTTACCACAGCTTCCAAACGAACCTTCCAACACCATGGTGACTGCCTCTTTGTTACCCAATTTATTCCGACAATCTCAAAGGCATCTTCCATGTAAGGGGCCATGATCCTTCCATCTTCAAACCATAAGGAATTATTGATGACATGGATTGCTTAGGCCTCACCTAACTAGCCCGGAAACACACCCACACTTGGTGCCACAGCCCCAACCACTTAATTTCACTTACCCCACAGCTCCAGATTTTGAAGTATTTTCCCATACTTCGTAAGCACACCTTTTTTAGGCATCGTGTCTATCACTGCATTGGGCATGAGTAATGCAGGCTATAATATGTGATTTCCTCTTGCTATTCATCAGCCAACCTAACATGTAGCCAGCTTAGTACACTTCACTGTGTTCTGTTGCTAAAATGTAGTGCTAATGGCCGGAAATGTTAGTTCCAGCCACATGGTATACCCCACATCAAAATCCAGACCACTCCTACAAGGGTTGCGAATCTGTTAGTTTAATGTAATGTCAGCCCCGATGGCTGTGGGTAATTTTGTTTTTAAGTATCAGAGTACATTATTATTGCTGAGTGCCTGGGTGCAGAGGTTGGTGCTTTGAGTGGTAGGAGCAGCTAAGATCTGATTCCTAAGTTTAAAAAGTTTGCTACTGTGATTTGCAGGTAAACAGATGCCAATAACCTCTCTTGCTTTAATAAACATTTTTCCTTTATTTTTTTTCGACTTCTCTAACAAGAGGTGGGTGAGTTTCCTATTAGTGATTCAAAGCGGTTCTCTGTGTTTAATGCACTTTCGCTGATGTTTCTGCCGGTGCCTCATTCAACATGAGTTTGAGTGTGATGGAGCAGGGTTTTCGAAAAATAAAACTTGCTCGGATTGAAACCCCCAGTAACATTTTCTAATTCTTCTAATAGTGTGCAGTGAAAAACATGTGGTTTAAATAACTATCATGAGGGAAAATAATACTGCGCAAGCGCCTACTAAAGCACTGAACTAGGCCGCAAATGCTTGACTAATGAAAATAAAGAGACTAATGCTGCTTTTGGTGCATGTTATTAACGTTTTGTCAAGTAAATATTAAAATGGGTTGCGCATGGTTAGATGCAGCATTTGGGAGTGTGCGTAAAGAAAAGCATTTCAAAATAAGTAATTATATTTGTTTTATTTTCCGTAGAAGCATGGGTTAAGCAAAATAAAGAATTATTAACTGAAAAAGCAAAAAAGAATGTGGAGGGAAGGCAAAGACGAGCGACCTTCGAATTTATGTGTGCCTGCCAAAAGTTAAACGTGAAGACGAAAAACAATCGACAAGTGATGAACGTTTCCTCTGGAAGCGCACGAGTGGCACAAGAAGTAACAGAACTTGACACAATTGCGCAGAGAGAAGGAAACTGAAGTCTGATATTGTATACTTGTATTTCCTGGGATGATGTAGTTGTAATGTTGAAAAAACAAAACAATAGAACATTGAGAAAGATGGACATGCCGAGTGTGGTGTGACAGTACACCCCCTTCCTTAACCAATCAAAATGTAGAATTTACTCAGAAATGAAACAAGTGTGGGTTGGACTTTTATGTTTTAGGATATAATTGAGGTGCCCTGGTGGGAGGGGTTAGCTCCTGTTCCGAGAGGTGCTGATGGCGTTAGGTGTGATCGTCGCTGTCGTTGGGTTTGCTGTAGAGGCCTACCTGTTCCTTTCCTGTTCCTGATTCCTGACTTAGACTTTGCCCTTACAAATCTTCTTGAGGGGCCCAGCTGCTCCCCTGGCCAGAGAGCAGATTTCCTGTTCCCTTCTGGGTTAGTATAGATAGAAACCTGAATTTGCATAATCATTTGCAAATGTATTTTGTCTCTGAAACTTTTCTCTCTTCGCCTTTCCACTCCTACAATGCACTGTCAGTGTGATGTGATTTGTCATTTTCTCTTTGCTAATTGTTTATTCAGTGATATTCCGTGATTTGTACTGTGTATTGGTACATGATGAGCATTTATTTCACATTATTTAGATAAAACATTATAAATATACACTCTGTGTTCATCTTTATTTAGAGAGTGTACATTGATTATTGCCATCAACTATTCAACTATCAAAAGATGCCATTGTCACATTGTTTTTCTATGAGTAATGCAGGTTCGGTTGGAGATTGGTAAGTTAGGTCTGAACTTTGCATTTCACACTGAACCCAGCGCGAAGGGACCTTGTTGGGTAATGTAATTGGGCCTTGTTAGGTAATGTAATTGGGCCTTGTTAATTTGCAAATGTATTGATCTCTGAGCGCTGGATCAAGTGCATATGGAAACACTCTCCTTTAACCACACAAAAACTAGCTCACTCACTTTGTTTCTCACTCACTCAGTCATGAATTTACTGACTCGCTCATTCATTCCCCCACCCTCTCACTCAGTCATTGCCTCGATTAATCACTTGCTATCTACTTCAGTAACAGTCTCAAACAATAATTTAATTAAAAGCTCAATCATTTGTTTATCATTCACTCAAGCATTTAGTCATTCATTTATGTACTCACTAACAACACATTCTTATTCAGAGTTCACATTTCCCAGTTCCATGACAGAGTAGCCCATCCAATGGAGGTTTTCATTTTGCATTCTGAGACTTGCGGTCCTATTTAGTTCATTATAGAAGCAAGACAACAAGTCCTAGATTGCAAAACAAAACAAGACTGATGAGCTACTCACACATTGCCCTGGGAAACTTAACAGCTCTGGCTTGCATGAAATGATGCCAGACAGACCCTGCCTACAGTATAGCTGCCAGATTTCCCAGGTCCATGCGTGATGTGTTGCTCCAGTCTAATTTTTTCCCTTTGAATTCGGGGTGTTGTAGGTCTGTTTATATTGGAATAAACATGCCTACAAGTCCCAGAATTCAAATAAAAACCTGGACTGGCGCAGCACATCGCGCATGGACCTGGGAAACTTGGAAGGGCTGCTACAGAGCGGTTCCTGTTGTCTAACTACATTTCTATTTATTTGTTTGAAGTTTACTATATTGCATCATCACTCTGAAGCCTATGAGCACTGTACAAACTAACAACTGCTACATGCAACATCAGAGAAAATATCAACATCCAGTGAATAAGACAAACCCAACAGAATAAACATATCAGTGTAATGGAAAGGAGGTTACAAATTGGGAAGATATATTCTGAAGAGGTGGACCTTTAACCCCTTCCCTGCTCATGACGAGCTCAGCTCGTCATGCCTCACGGTGGGCGGGTGCGCATGACGAGCTGAGCTCGTCACGACCACGCCCGCGATCGGAATGTCCAGCACCTGGCTGGAATTCCGCTCGCAGCGAAGGCGTTAACTGCCAACAGAAAGGCAACACATTGGGGTTCAATCTTAGGCAACTAGGTAGGGTGGTCCAGAAGGTGCTGGCGGCCACTGGAATTGAGCATGGGAGGTTCTGAATGGAGAACTTTCGAGAAGGACCATATCCTTGCTTCCTGGCCATCTTTTGGGTCAGAGGGGTAAGAAAGTTGTAGGGCCTTGTAACGGAGACATTCCATTTTGAATTTAGTTCTTGCCTTAACACTAGGAAGGCAATGAAGCGCAGAGAGGATGAAGGAGATGCAATTACACTTTTCTAATTTGAATAAATGTTTTTTTGGGTTGGAGTGTGTTGAGATATTTGTTTGCCATCCATGATTGCAGCTTGACGAGGACTGAACGGTTAGCATGCTCTGAGAAAACTAGCAGAGCAAATTTTTAACTACAAAAATGGGGTGAGGCTCCCCACCTGCCCAGTGGCTCCACATCATGTGTGACACCTTCAGTCAGACCTGGCTTTTTAGTCAACAGTTCTTTGCATTCTGGTATTTTTCGGTCCATACCTACAACATTAAAAGTGAAACTACAAATTCTAAAATGCAGCATTCTGCTGGCTAAAAAACACACAGGTGTGGCTGTGAGGGGAATTCATGGCACAGGCCCGCTTTGCAGCTCCGAAGGTTAACCTTCTTCATTCTAGGGATAGGGGTTTCATTTCAGCTGTGATTTTTTTTTTTCTATCGAAATTGTATATATTTTCGAAAGCAAAAACACTTTTGTCAAGGAGCAAGCATATTACACTTAACAACCTATTTTGCTTGGCTCAAAAGGAAACATAATCACCCCTGCCCCCTCCCCACCAGGAGAGTAACCAAGTGAAACGCAAATTTTCAACCACTTGCATAAAACCACAATACCTAGCTCAAGCTTTCCTCAATACACCAGATAGTAGTGAGTTTGATAGATCTCAGTGCTTTAGGGCAATCATATCCCAATCCTTTGTCTATTAAATAGTCCACCGAAGGTTGCCACTGGTTGTCATATTTATGGCTCATTCTGTTGATGTAGTTGTTCCATGGTCAGCAACACCCAAAGTTTACCGGCCCATTCTTGCATTGTTGGGAGGACAAGAGACTTCCACCTCAGCGCCAGTATTTGCTTTGCTGCGAAAGTCATATGGGTTATTAGCATGGGCGTCAATTCACCGAAATGCCAGGGGTAGTGGAAGTGACATCACACGCCCTTTGACCTCCACTTTCACTCACACACACATACTTACACATACACACAGATTCACACATATACACTCTCTCATACATAAACACACTCTCACCTGCATGCATGCACACAACATACATTTAAAAGCATTTTTACTTACCTCAACTACCATGGAAGGGCATATTCCAGCTTATTGTACTCCACTTTTATTACACTATTAGTGAATAATATATTTTATTTATTCACTATTAGTGTAATAAACAATTGACAGCAAATAAAGAGAGTGGACCCCAGCTGCCCCTGTATTCCTGGCACTGAATTTGCCACCTCTGAGGCCAGGGGTCGCAAAGGCAGTGCTAGGGGTAGTAAAGGGCAAGCCAGGGGTTGCAGTAGCGACCCCTGGTGACCCCTAAATGACTCCCATGGCTATTAATCTCAAATATGCACTAGGGAGGCAGCTGAGTGCTACAGGCCTGAGACCCAGAACGATGGTAGCTGGCTCGGGACCCCCACCCCCCACCGATGTGGCTAAGGACTTTTCTTTAAAAAAAATCGTAATGCAAGGGGATGTCCACCACAAATGTAACAAGTCTCCTTCTTGCCCACATCCCCTCCGGCAGAAGCCATTGGTTGTGCCATATATCTGGGTTTTTTCTTAGGGGAGACGTGCCACATCATTGTGATTTTATACTTCAGATCTCTAGTCTGTACACTTTTGTACATTGAAGTGATATCTGCCCACAGCTTTTACCATTGGATCAAGGGGTTCTGAGTACCCAGAAGATGATGCCATTTCAACATATATGATCAATTTAGCTCAGGTGGCACCTCTGACAGTCAGTATAGCATAGATATTGGAGTTAAGCCCTTTGGGACTGGTGTAGGACTTGAAGAGCTTCTCCCACCACGGTATGACCCTAGTAGCCGCTTCTTTATTCCCCGAATGTAGGGCCAGGGCCGGCTTTAGCGCTGGTGGCGCCCGGTGCGACAATCATTTTTTGCACCACCACACCCCATGACCGCCTCCTCGGATTCTCTCACTAGCACCGGGCAAAAGTGCCCCTCATCTCTCCAATCATAAGTTATTGCTAAACACAACGTCCCCCCCCCTGAGGTCAGCGCCCCATCCAAAGGTCAGCGCCCAGTGCGGCCGCACCAGTCGCACTGCCCTAAAGCCGGCCCTGTGTAGGGTACAGTGTCAGATTTGTAAATAACATATGTCAGCAACGTCGTTTATTTTGTAGTCCAGCTTGCATTGGTAAAAAGATTGATTTCCAGCCCCTTGACCCCTCTGGAAAAGGTCATGTAACATTCTACACTCTCCTTCTGACCATCTTTCGCCAGCCCTGACGTGAATTCTAAATTGCGTTACTCTGCCTAACCAGGATACCAAAAGTTTGCTCTATTTACGCAAGTCGTCAGTGATGGTGTCAAGAAGCATGATCTATTTTCCTGCGTAGAGCTGTCGGTGCTTTTGTGTGATGTACACACTCAAATATTTAATTTTACTCGTAGCCCATCGAATGGGTGTCGAATTCGTGAAACGTGTTTCAGTTTATGGAGACAGGACGACGTTAAATATCTTTGGTTTCTCAAGGTTGACTTTAAAACCAGAAACTTTCGCATAGGTCCTCAACAACTCCATCACCTTGGGGACAAAGCGCTCTGACATTTTCTTTTTAATAGCACACTCCTAAGACCTAGTTGAACTTATAAATCCTTTTGAACAAATGTCTAATATTCCTCTCACCTGTCACTCTATCACACAGGGCACTGAAGCAAGAACGCCTTTGGATACAGTGTCTTTTCGTATAAGTCCTGAAAGATTTCACCGCTCAGTGACCTGAATATCCTGTCCCATCACCTTCAAATACAGTCAGTGAAAATTGAAAAAGACATGCAGGCCTGTCCTTCTGCAGTCCTGTACCTGGGGGCATCGAGGCCTTTTCCTACAAACTCGTCACAGAGGAAAGACTTCAATGGCAACAGACAGGCTCTTAAAGAGTTTACAATCCGTATCTTTTTTAACAGCTCCTCTTCACAAGTTTAAACATCTATTCAAACTGTTCTGGGATTTAATAGACCAGTACCATCTCACAAGGTGCTTAATATAAAAATTAATATCGCGGAGCGGACTGTACTAAGAAATAGATTGAAATGTACCCCCATTGATGACGTTTTAATCTGTATAAATCACATTTGAAGTGCTTTAGAGACTTTTTAAAGTAAATGTCCTATTCATAGAGGTTAAATAACACCAATCAGTCTCTGAAAGTTCATATTTCTGCAGGTGCCATCAGTGGCGGCTGGTGCCATTTGAAATTGGTGAGGCGTAAAAGTTTGTGATGAGTGGGTGGTGGGGAGCGAGCGTAGCGAGCAAGTCCGACCATCATAAAGAGGGGTGCGGGGGGGGGGGTGCTCCTCCCCTTCATTTTAAAAAAAAAAGAGTACGCTAATGGTGCATTTTCAACCATTTTTGAGAAAGCATGAAGGTTAATAAAGCAATTGTGAAAGTGAAATATGTCATGCAAGGGTGCATATCATACACATACCATATGCTATTGCAATCTGGGAATGGGTCTGTGACCAGAGAACATTGGCCGCTCTGGCAGGTCACTGGCAGTTTAGTTGCATCCCAGTCCTGGTAGATTAGACATAGATACAGGCCAAGTATTGCAAGCAGTTAAATACATTTCAGTTCTAGTGGGTTTGAGAGGTGACTTGGGAGCCGGATTACACTGCACTTCCATAGCTGGCACTGCCAGTTCAGACAGGAAATGGGCAGTTAATGACATTTCAGTTCTAGAGGACTTTTAAATGGTTGTGGTAGACAGTGCAAAAACATCTCCTATAAATCAACTAATACCATAAAGCAGTATTACAGAAACTCTGGGAAGTTGCAAAAAGAAAGAAAAACAGGCCAAATCAATTTGCACAAATTTTGATGCAGGTCCAAACAGAATATAAACAAAATTGGCTCCGGTTTCCAAGCAAAAACATAGAGGAAACCAATTCTGAAACATAATTACCACATCTGTGGCTAGTAATAAGTTGAATGAGTAACAGATATTAGCAAAGAAACCCTAACTCACAATAACTCTTTTTATTAAAAATATGTTGTACTATTTTTAACTGCTCATTCAAAAAAAACAAAAAATAATCGATTGTCTCAAACACAGTCGAATGCTTTCCCTTTTTAAAAGTGGCAAACAAATTTCCTCTGTCCCTTATTATGTAAATACAGCAAACCTGGAGTTAAATCAGTTTGTGGCATGCTTGCCTGGCTGTGGGTATAGTTTGCAATATTCTGTGTGACAAGAATCCAAATATCAAACACACCACACACATACAAAAATAACAAAAGCTGTGCAAGTGAAATAGTTGACTATTTGTTTATGTCCCAGATCAAAGCTTTTCCAATATATATATATATATATATATTTTTAAGTCATGAGATTCATGTCTTTGTAAGCTTTATTTGTTTTATTATGCTGTTCACTATTCATCATTGTATACATTGTAACTAGAAAAGTTTCTAATTTAATAAAAAATGGGCACACATGCAGGCAGGCACAAGTTTGCCACAACAAACCAGCCCATGGTTTACGACCATACTCGTGACACCAAAATCTGCCCATATAGAACATATTAAAACCTCAGGCCTCTCCAACCGCACATACATGTCCGCCTGTAATTACCTCCCCACACCCCCAGACGGTTTAAGTGCCATGATACCTTAATGGTGACAGCTATATGCTATAGAATGCTAGATAACTTAATATGGCATACTTTTAATGCATTTCAACAAATGAGGTTAATATTTTGTTAGTCTGTTGACTTTATAAAGATGAAAGGCGGTGTCACTACTTAAATGCTTCAAGGATTGTGACTTTAAAGGGACACGCTAAATGCTGAACTATTTTACCCAGTGGGATAAAAATGAAAAATGCAGTCCAATGACACTGGAAAGCAACACAGTAAACAAAAGGAATTTGTTTATAATGTCCTTGTATAAGCTGCCTTCAATGCTGTAGGACACAGCTCAGAACCACTTAAAATAACCTGGTGATGCACAATATAAAATATGGATAAAATGTGCACAGTGCTGTATTCATTTTATCTGTTTTGTGAAGATGAAAGGCTGGAGCAGCTCTACTAATTTAGAGCTTGTTTTATACACAGCTCACTGCAGCAAGAGACTTAACCCCATGAGCTGTAGAAAGGATTATTCGATCAGGTAGATTTAAACCCTTCCTTCTAAGGCTTTCTGTGCAGACAGGTGCTACCAGCTTCGCGTCCAAAACCTTCCAGGGCAGGATGCCATCTGCTCATAGGGAAAAGACGATTGTGCAGCAGGTTGGTACTTCAGAAAGGCAGTCAGGGCTGGATCTAGTCAGTCAGCTAGGCCAGTTCCCTTGACTGTGAGGCTTGTTGTGGTAGAGGCTCGATGTTGAAAGGCTGGCAGGGCCTTGAAAAAGTAAGTCACAGGCCCGTGCCGTTGCAATGCCAGAAGGCTCTGGGTGGAGTCAGTTAGATTGGTCAATAATGCGAATGCCTCCAAGTTGGGCCTGGTACAGTCAGTCACATAACTGGCACGTTTTTCTGTAAATCCAGGAGGACAGTACGGTGTCCGTCGCATGCCAATCTGGCACAACTGAAAGAAGAGCGGGGATTTGAAAACGCAGAGCTCTCACGTTTTTCAGTTCCAAGCGTGAGTAGTTCATCCAATCAGGAATTCTGGGACCTGTAGTTCTGGTTCTATAATTGATTAAACAGCACTGTAAATCCCAGGCAGTAATAAAAAACAGAGTTTCACACCCACAAAACTGGATATCTTAAAGGCTCTGAAAGAGTCATTCACATGTCAAGTTCACTTATGATAAACCAGAAGATCTTGGGTTTTTGTCAGAAACACAGAGGCTTCCAGTTGTCGTCGCTTGTCCACTGCTCGTTTACTTTTTATTCACAACGTGTAGTCATGCATGAACTTTGAAAAGCAAGTGTACACATATCACAAGACAAAGAATGTAATAAAACAGGACTGGGTAAGCTACGTGGACGCCTGATGTGTACAGTGATTTGAGAATTTGAGCAATAAGGAACAGGATAAGAGTGGCCAAACTGTTATGGGTCGAAAACTAGGGGTGGAAGGAGGGCTGCTATTAACCTAGGGTGTGTGAATGAAGGACTCATGTGTCTGTGAGGTAAGGCGACCTCTCTAGACTCTGATACCATGAATAGGTAGGTATGTCGGAAGTGCCAGGATGGAGCGCGGGTGTGAGGTGGCAGGTTTAAGGTGCCAGGTCACTGCCCATTTTAGCTGTGCTCCATAAATCCCTAGTGGCTCCCCCACTAAATGTGCCCCAAGACTCCGACACCTCTTGTCCATGAGCAGTCTGGTACTTTAAACAATAGAGGTAACCCCTCCCGCTGGGTGCTAGGCTGCAGGCGAACGAGAACCACAATGAGCATGTCCGAACCATGACAGTCAGTCGTGCAATGATATGGGAGCTATAGGTGGAAGAGGGGAAAGAAAACAGAAGACGAGGGCTCTCAAATAAAATATTTTTGCCAAACAAGCAAGATAGGTCAGAAGGTTAAGCATTTGCGACTGAGACATGCGCTAACGTTTGAGTCACAGGTTCAAATGAAGGAAGAGCTAGTTCAGCCTTTCATTCTTCAAATGTTGAATGTCGATCAATAACACTGCAAAAAAAAAAAAAACCAGCGGAGCAGTAAAATGTGTACCCCTCGACTCCGACTTCACACCAGATTTACAACTGGTGCCTGTGCCGACTCTGAACAAGAAGACGCTGTGTTACGACTACGGACGGACCAGACGGTACTCCTTTCATCTACCTCAGAAGATAGCCTGACAGACTCCAAATCCCTCATTGCAAGTATAGGAATGTATTTTTTAATGAATATTTTTATAAAACATGAACCTGGTGAGGAAACCTAAAGCTGAGTCTAGGCCAGACTTAAAAACTAAAAACCATTGGCTTTGCAAATGCCTGTTTAATTTATTTATGGGTGCTTTTCAAGATGTTAATGTTCTGAGGAGGTGACTAGACCTCCTTGTAGTCCCTCATTGTCTGTCACCTTATAACTTTGAACATGTACAATAACGCCTACTACTGCTCCTATTAAGATTAAGGGGGATAGTCACAAGGACTTATCTCCGATTTATCTCCACCTTAACTTATCAAAAGTGGAGATAGATTTAACACCCCATTCACAAGCGGGTGCAAACTGCAGACATCGCCAGTATTCCCGAGATAACTGCCCCAAAATGAATCTCCACGGTGGACACCACCAACTAACCCTAATGAGATGCAGAGTAGGCGTTCCCGTGCAAAAACACACAAAAAAACCACAACACCACTTTCACAACGAACTGCCAGATCCGCGATGCGAACCAAAAACAGGCGATAAGCCGCGGTAGCACCAGGGATTTAACACCTGCCTTTTGCTGGTGCTAAGCAGGACGACTACCCACAGCATGAAAGGGAGCCCAGCCAAGAGCCACACCTGAAGACCCACAGATGCCATGGAGACAATGACCATGCAGCTCCGATACCCATGAGGGCCACAACACCCACCTCCACCACCCCCAGCCTCCCCCCCTCCGGCCCCCCCCAGCCATACACATACCGTGCACGACACAAGAGCCACAAAAAGCGCATGATGACGCACATTGCCAAAAAAACCCACACGTGTGGCCAGAAGAACGAGAAACAGTCACACAGCACTGAAGTAACAACCAAAAACTTTATTGAAATACAACACAAAACACCAATGCGGAAGACTCCTGTCGGGTCCGTCCGGGACAATCTCGATGTCACAGCCTGGAAAATAAAGCACAAAATCAGAACGTGTGTCGTGCGCACATCAAAGGAGCGAGACACAGAGAAACAGAGAAGTAAGAAATGCAGAGAGAGAAAGAGAGAGAACGAAAGGAAGGGAGAGAGAGAGAGAGAGAGTGATAGAGGGAGGAAAGGAGAGAGAGAGTGAGAGAGAGAGAAGGAAAGGAAGGGAGAGAGAGTGAGAGAGAGAGGGAAGGAAAGGAGAGAGAGTGAGAGAGAGAGAAGGGAAGGAAGGGAGAGAGAGTGAGAGAGAGAGGGAAGGAAAGGAGAGAGAGTGAGAGAGAAAGAAGGGAAGGAAGGGAGAGAGAGAGAGACACCGCCGCCCCTGCGCACCCAGGCCCCACTGTTCACCTGCTTCCACCGGTGTGTCTCCAACCACGTGCCGGGATACACTGCAAGCCACCAGGTCTGCAATCTGTAATCGAGGCCAGAGTCAATCATGGCAGAGTCCATCACACAGCACACAGCACACGGCAACAACGCCTGTCCGTCCCTACGCACGCATGCAGCCGCACCCCACCCCCTCCCGCCGGCCAGCGCTGGCTGTCCACACTTGCGCACCCCGGGCCCACTGCTCACCTGCCGCCAATGGTGTGTCCACCAGTGGGCACACCATGTGCCCGTGCAAGCTCCAGGCCCCGGTCCCGCCACCATGGCATGGTCCACATCATGCGGACCCGCCCCGCGGCCCAGCAGGTCCCACACATGATGCTGAGTCCTGAGTCATCAATGGCGGAGACCACATCAGTGCACACGTCATCTTCGCAGGCTGCACACCCGCTCAGCTATTTCGGTGCCACTAACCCTGTGCAACGCCAGTCAGCGCCACGTGGTGGTAGGCCTGTGAAGGGCGCAAGGCTTCGGGTGCCACTAACCCTGTGCAACGCCAGTCAGCGCCACGTGGTGGTAGGCCCGTGACGGGCGCAAGTATTCGGGTGCCACTAACCCTGTGCAACCCCAGTCAGCGCCACGTGGTGGTAGGCCCGTGACGGGCGCAAGGCTTCGGGTGCGACCAACCCTGTGCGCAACAACTCATGGACCCTTTATGATTGAGAACCGCGGAGCGTCCGTCATCCAGTCACCACCGGCAGAGGGGAATGTGACGTTGTCGGCCCCTTATATTTGGCGGGGTCACATGGCCTGTGACGTCTGTGCCGGATGGGTGTGGTGTGTGTGCAAACCTGCCCTCAGGGAGTGGCCGTGACATGCTGACAACTAGACCAGTGACCCGCACACCACCAGCGAGTACGCCTGCGACAGGTAGCTATATGGGCCCCCCTCGGAGCGTAAGCGGAGTGGTCTGGCCTGGCGTACGCCGGACCAGCGCAGGGCTTGCAACAATGACTCGGGGGCTCTGGGCGTGGTTTAGTCCATGTCCGGACAAGGAAGTGACTAATGCGTGTGTCCCTGTTGTAGTGTCCACGGCACCCGGAACACAATAGGCAATGTAGCACACTGTGATTGGCATCCCACTAGATGAGCATCATTGACGTAAGGGAAGTCACTGTCCCTACATTCATCCACACATTCATACATGAATGATGAAAGACATGACACAGCAGTGCGTTACTGGATGTTTATTGCACATCCAGTGGAGTTTTGCAGCTGGAGCGGTACAGGGCCATGCCAAGCACACTACACAATATGGGCCCGTGGAGGGCCAGCCAGAGTCCATCCGGGGATGACAAGTACTGCGGAAGAGGAAGGGTACAGTCCGCAGTCTGGTCGCCGTGTCATTGGTCATCAAACAGGATATGGCAGTCCATGTCGCGGTCCAAGGTGAGTGCAGCGGAGTGTATCGGGGGTCAGTGGAAGGTCATGGGGCCATGTGCAGCGCCAAGCAGAAACAGGCCAGGTGGCGGAAATGAATGCTAGTGCCTCCTTCTGAACTCAATCCCATCCACGTCCTCGGATGTGTGCTCTGCCCCACCTGTGGGTGTTGCAGTACCGGCTGCGGCACTGTGTGCCACTGACACATCAGGGGCAGGAGGAGGATTGTCGGCCGCACTGTGTGGCAGTGACACATCAGGTGCCGGAGTGGATACGCCTGCCACACTGTGAGGCACTGACACACCAGGGGGCGGAGATGTGGATGGTGTGGGGGCAGCAGCATTCATCATCGCCACGCCTTGTGGCAGCAATGCCATGATGAGGATCTGCAGGGCATGGTAGATCCCAGCTACATTTCGCTGATGTGCAGCGGTGGCTGCCATCCTTTCCGCCTCCATCCGCACCATGTCCTCCACGAGCCTCCGCATGTGTGCCAGCTCACGGCTGGGATCGCTGGAGCCACTCTGAGCGGACAGGTGTTCTTCTCTCCGCGGCATGACTCCAGCGATGTCAGTCAGGGCTCGTTGGAGACCATGGAGCGGGCCGTGGGTGTCCGTTAGGGACTGGAGCTGGTCCCTGATGGGACCTAGACACCCATGGATGGGGTCCAGTTTGGTAGCCATGAGGTCGAACCCCAACCGCACCTGCTCAGCCGTCTCCCTCTGGCCCTCCAGCACACGGCATTGGAAGGCCATGTGTTGTTCCTGGGGGTCGTGGGAGACTGCTGGGGCTGTGGGTGCCTCCTGCTGGATGGTTTGGGTAGTGGGTGGGGTCTCCTGGATGCAGCTGGGCTGCACTGATCCTGGAGGTGAGTTGCGGATGATGTCCTGGAGGGCTTGGGTGTCGATGCTGGGGGTGTCCTCCTCGTCACCAGTGAAGAGTGGCTGGGACTGCTCTGCAGGAGGTGTTGAAGGTGGCCCTACAATGTGAAGGGGAGATGGTGTATTACAATGTGTCCGCATGTAAGTAGCCGCATGGTACAGGTTCACATTCAGACAGCATGGCATTGTACATTGTGACAGTCTGTGGATCAGGGCCATGATCCAGAGTCATTGTGGGTGTGCACTGTGCTCTGCTTGATTGTGCACGTGTGCCATTGTGGCCATCTCCACCCGTCCCCCCAGTACCTGGTGGTCACTCACCCTGTTGCGGTTGTGTTGTGTCCTGTCGAGCAGTGTCCGGTCCCCCGACTCCAGCCACAGTCTCCATGCTGATGACTGTCGACACCAGCTCCTCCATGTCATCCAGCTCCAGCTGTGGCGCTGGGCTTCCACCTCCAGTCTGCATTGCTGCCTTCTGGTTGGCTGCGAGTTTCTCCTTGGTCTTGCGCTTGATGTCAATCCATCGCCTCTTGGCCTCGTCCATTGACCTCTTGTGCTCTCCGACGGCATTCACCTTGTCCACGATGTCCCGCCATATTCCATTTTTGGTGCCCAATGACACGTTGGAGATGACGAACAGATGTTGATGGTGTTCCATCACCTCCGTGACCAGGATCCTGTTTTCCTGCGGACTGAACTTCGTCTTCCTCTTCTTTTTGTCCTTGCCCTTCCCTGTCCCCGAGGTCCCAGGCTGGTCGTCCGGGGAGCTTGTGGGGTTGCGCTCGTCCTCTGCGCCTGCTCCGGCTGCCTCCATGGTGCTTGGGTGTTCGTCATTTTGTGTTTGTGTGTTTCTTCTACTTTTATAGTGATTTTTCCCACCTGCCATGTGTGTATTGCAGGCCTGGCGCTGCTTATCGCTGATTTCCTCATCGCGCTTTGGCCCATCGCATGTTTTTTCGCGCTGAGGTTTGTGTTTTTAGCACCGTCGCGGTTGTTGTATCGCGGACATTGTCCGCGTTTTCGGCGGACTATTGCATGGTACCGCCGTGTTGTGAATTCCACGTTGACACGGGGTTATTTTCCCGTGATAGGCTGCGATGTGTAAAGTTGCGTTAACATTTTTTGGAGATGTTTAGCACACGTTCTTGTGAATACACCCCTAAGAGTTTTACAGTTTTAATTACACCAGATGCATACTGGGTGCAAAGAAAACCACATCAACTGGTAAATTTTGGCAGGTCAAACCTGCTGATATTATTGAGGGAAAATGCCCTGTCAATACTGGGATATGCAGATTTTGATGCAGTAAAAAACTACATTTGCTCTTATGCCCCATTTTAGGGGCAAAACTAGTAATTGGCGGAATTACAGGACACGGAAAATTCCATGCGCATTTTATCTCGTATAATAATTACCACACATAACACCTGGCGGCTCCTTAACAGTTGGTCATTTGAACTACACATTTTGCTTCCGCCCAACACATCATACAGCATGGGGCAATGGATAAGCCCACTTCAACCAATGTCTGTCTTGCGCTGAGGGTGATGACATTTTACTGATGTGCACATCCACATAAAAAGAAGTGCACTTCACTGGAGGGACGATATTTTGTCAATGCTTTTTCCTTGTTTTTTTAATGAAGTATTTTTATTAATTTTCCAACAAATAAACCATTGACCGCCATGACTCCCGCAAGGATTGACATGTTATACATTCCCCATGTGACCGGATCTTGTTCGCTCGTTCCCCCTTTAACCCCTTTCCTTCCTCCTCCCAATTACACCCCCCCAACAGTCTCCCGCAAAATACATTCTTCCTATACTGTTCACGATTGACATTCATTTTGTCTATTTTTTATCCTTTTTTAATGTTTTATACTTCCTTGTACGTTTAAACTATTTCTTCAGTTTACAGTAATACAAGGACAATGGCACTTTTTCTTTTCACCAAAAAGAATCAAGTTCTCCTGTGATGTGCATTAAAACTAAAAAAGGTTTCTAAACTTGAACAAAGTACACCTGTCTTTTAAGTCACCCTGTGCTGTTCTACTACAGTTATATTTTATGGTTATTTTCTCTTTTTAATGTACTGCAAGCATATGGCCACTACATTTAGTAATAGCATGTTTTCTTTTTTATTCCTTTTGTTTTTGTGGCTTATGATTGCAGTAAAAAAAACAACACACCACTTGCCAAGGTTTGTGCAATTGATTTTGCCAATACTTCTTTAACTCTTTCGTTGCCCTATTGACGAATAAATAGGTCATGATAGAATGTCCACTACACGCTAATGATGTATATATTTTTTTTATGTCTGTGGGGCAAAGGGCTCCATCGCCCCCGACGGCTGTTATTTTCTTCGTGTTTCCAGATGGAAAAAAACATAATTCACTGCCTGCGGGTGGGCAGAAAGATTTTGCCAGTTCCGGATTCTTTCATGACACCGGAAAAATTCTTAATGAGGCTGCCCAGTGCTGAGTTCTGGGCTGCCTCCTTAACATGCATGTGACATCACTAGTGATATCACACACATATTGGATGGGCCTTGGAGGGATTCCCTAGCCAATCTCAGGTCCGTTCAAGGATCGAACAGGTGAGTGGAGGTACAGGAGGGACTAAGACCACCGATTATTCGCCTATGCCCACCAGTTCAAGACACTTTTTATGTTGGTGGGATAGGGGCCGGAGAGAGGCCAGGAGTAGCAATCCTGCTCCTCTTACTCTTTCTCCCACCTCACCAACAGAAGGAGGTAGTTATTAGAAGCAAATAGAATAGGATTGTGCCTAGTCCCCTCCCCTTCCTATACTACTTCCTGGTTCAGTTTCAGACAGCTATTTGTCTTCCAACGCTTCTATGTAGGAGGAAAATTAGTAAAGGAAGGAGCTGTGTTTCTGTGCCCCAACAATAAGCCCGGATCTGGTTTGGATTTTTTCTTATGCTACAAACAAATTCAACTAGTGCTCAGCTCCTCGTTGCAGCACAGTCAGATATACACAGAGGTCTGTGCCCGGAGGCTGTTTGAAATTTTTGTTATCTTCAGAAAAATATAAAAAGTACCAGGCTCCTCACTGGGGTGCAGATACACATGTCTGGCCCAGGGAAGAGCCTGTCTGCTGTTTGGATTTTTTCTTATCTGCAAAATATTGGGGGATTGAGAGAGATATTGGTCCAGCACACGTCCCCCCTTCATCACTTAAAGCAAACAAAAAGGTGTGCTGTTCCCTAGTAACATAAAATAACAGCCTTTATTATGGTCCTAAACCCACCCTGGTCAATACAGGTAGCTCCAGTTAGGAGCACAAGCACTCACCCACCAATGGTGGCATGCTTATCATCAGACAATGCTCCTCGTTGGGCTGGTGTTGCAATGCCCAACGGGCCTCTTGAGGGGGCACTTTGCTGGAGATCTATTGTTATTTGCCTCTTGGTCTGAAATATAACAATAGAACCTGGTTTTCTGATGTTGCTACTGAATGAATTGTTTCTTACCCTCAAAAAAATCCAAAGAGTGTCCGGCTTCTCACTGGGGTGGAGACATGAACACACATGGTTGTGCCCCAGCTAAGAGCCCAGAACAGAACCCAGCTCCTTTCCGGGGCATATAAACACATATCTGGGCCTGGGGTCAAATGGCACAAATGCAGCCTACCAAATCCAGGAATTTTTTAACACTACACACAAGGAAGATTCCTGGGTGCTGTAACTTGCAAGGATAGCTTTACTTTTGCATACCCAGAATGTCCTGCACAAGTCAAACATTGGTTGAAAAAAGAATTTTCTCGCATATCTGTGACAAGAGGTTTTGAAATTTGTGGGGAACAGCAAGACTCTCACCACCCAGTGTTCACACACTTCTACCTACCAATGAAAACAATGTTTTGTATATGTGACTAGGCCTATCATAACTGACTGAAACAGCCCAAATATCTTGCCATGTGTAGTCAATATAGAGTCAATGTGGTCTTCCCTGTGCACAGTTTTGGCCTATTCCTGTCCTGTCCAATAGGCCCACCCACACATGTTTGTGTACTCTTTTTATTGAATGGTAGAGTGTTTTCTATGTGCTTGAAGGTTTGCCACAGAAAAAAACAAATTATGATTTTTATCCATACTTTGACATTTACCGGGGATTGTAGGTAATTAAACATATTGGGATTCATGGAAGCCACAATACTATGGATTACCCTATGTCTCTAGTCTTTAGAAATGTCTAGGGCTCATAGGTTTCCTGAGGTGCTGGCCGACCCTGTATCCTATGTTTCAGATATTCCCCTTGGAATCTCGTCCATCAAAAACGTTCCCTGTTGCCTACTGTGTGGATCCCTGCTGAAACACAAGGAAAACCCACTCGTGTTTGATAACCCCATACTCACAAGACCTACGGGAACATAGATTTGGGTCAACATTGGGAGGAAACTCTTCCAAATTGAGGAAGACTTAAGGAAACTACCACATTTTTTAGAGTAAAATATTAAAACTTTGAGAAATTTCTTGTTCAGTGTGTTGACCCGATGAGCCCATCAGGGTGAGGATGGTCTGGTACCAAGAGATAGACGTATAAATGGAAACAATATAGGGTTATGGCATGTTTCTATGTAGCCCAGGGATGATATATGTCTCTAAAAGACAGTTACTTTAAAGTGAGAACTTTGTTTGCAACTACTTTCCAAATTTTCCAAATGCACTGCCTCTAGTTTATCCGGCACTCTCAACCAATCGAAACCAATACATGCCTGGTCCCCCCATGCCCCAACGCCATCTTTCTCTCAATTCTGTGGACACCCAATCAGAATAAGAGAGGTCTGCTACCCAGTGATAGAAACCATAGGCTGTGTGAATGTTTAAAATGTATGCTTGTGATATTTTTCCATAGAGCCCCGGGGTAATATCTGTGACAAAAATACAGGTATCTTAAAGTAGAAATTTAGCTTTAAGCTGCTTTCTAAATTTCCAAAATGCACTACACCCAGTTTATTAGCTATGTGCACTCCGAACCCATAGAAAACCCCTGCATGTCTGGCACCCCCATACTCAAGAGACCCAGAGCAACAAAGATGGGGAATCAAGCCTTAGCATAGATGTGTTACTTCATGAGGAAAACTGGAGGAAATTGCCATATTTTGGAAAATAAACTGCTAAAAATCTGACAAAGGTCATGTTCATAGTATTCTACTTGCTCGCCAGATAGGGCAAGGGAGGTCTGGCTTGCACTAGTAGAATCCTTGCTCATACATAAATAGAACATATATACTTTTCAGACTTACCATACGGTCCTGAGTTTGATATGTGTCGTCAAATGAACAACGCTCTATAAACAGTGATTTTACCGCAATATCCTACAGACTACATTCGCTAAAACCCACACGTATTTTGGTACTGCCTGGCTCAAGGCATTCAGGGCAACATTTCCTTGGTTAGCGTTTAGGGATTTATGTTTCTTCTTTTGAGAAATGCAAAAACAAAAGTGAGCAAATGCAAAAAATGAACATATCTCCACCTTTTTCATTATATCCTCAGACTGCAATGAGATATTGATGTTGGGTTCACACCAATACAAAGCCCTGATATTGCTGGAAAACATATATTTTATAGGGTACTGTTAGACCTGTCAGACTTAGGGTGGTCTTCCCGCAAACGTTTTGCCTGTTTCCCTCCATTTGTTTGGGCTGAAATTCGTTTTTGTTTGCTTTAGGACTCTGTGCACTTTACCACTGCAAACCAGTGCTAAAATGATTGTGCTCACTCCCCTAAAGATGGTTAAAGTGGCTCACACCTGATTGGCATATTTTGTTTACTTATAAGCCTCTTGTAGAGTGGTATACCATATACCCAAGACCTGTAAATTAAATGCTACTAGTGGGTCTGTAGAACATATTGTGCTACCCAGTTAAGTAGCCCCTTAAAACATGTCCCAGGCTGTCATTGCAGCCTGAATGCAGTTTTAAACTGCCAGTTCGATTTGGCAATATACAGCGCCGGTTCCTCCATAGGAGTGAGGAGTGTCACCCCCCACACTGCTGCAGAAAGAATTAAAAATAAAATGTTACTAAAAGATTTTGGGGACAGTCCAGCCCGAACTGCCAGGCCAGGTCCTTCCTGGACTGGAAACAAGCATCCTAGGACCGGTTTCGGGGTTTCACTGTGCCACTGGATTCAAGCTAGCCTGACTGATGAGGGGTGATGCCCCGAAACGGGTCCCGGGATGCTTGTTTCCGGTCCAGGGAGGACCTGGCTTGGCAGTCTGGTCTAGACTGTTCCCATGAGGCACAGGGTCAAGACTGATTTGCATATGGCTGGGTCTAAACTGGGGTGGCATGGTGAGCAAAAGAGCGGTGGATTTAACCCACATTTATTGACTGGGGGTGAATGTTTGATTTGCTCTGCATTCCGTCCATCATCTGTGTGTCTTTTACTTTTATAAAGTTGGCATTTTTCTGCTCTTAGCCATTTGGTGCCCGCATCCTCCCCTGGGTCACATGACCGGGTGTAACTGACAGACTTTTTGAATCCCCCTCAGACAGTCACACAATAGAAGGAATAGGCCATCTGCTGGCAGGATTGGGAATGGAGCTGGGCACAGACCCACTTGCATCTGAATAAGCTATGCTCTTTATTTACACAAAGGGCTTGTCACCTTCACATTGTCTCTGCAGCCAGCTTGGAGCCAGGGCAGGGGAGTCAGGAACTTCAAAGCACTTCAAAGAGAAACCTTACTTTCTGGACCTAAGGAAGGACTCACAACCTGCTGCAGTGACCTGCTGTGTACTCATCAAGATTGCTTTGCTGCACCTGGAAGGCCTGATGTGATGCCTAGAGCCTGCATTGAACCCTGAGAGGCCAGCCCTGCTGTTTGAGCCCTGCATCTTCACCTGAACCCAGGACTACCAGAGTGACTCCAAGGGCTAGTTTGCTGGCATCCTGTTCAGCGCTACAGGGACATAAAAGGCTCCCACCATCTTGAAGCCTGAATGTGTCCTGAACCCCCAAGTGGTGTCCCACCAGTGCTGGACCCTTGGTTGTGGTGCTTAAGTTACTCAGATAGCCAAAAACCAAAACTTGGGACTTTAAAAAATCTTGGCTAAAAACTGCTCTGATAAATGAGGGAAAACTGGGGCCAACCTGCTCGTCGATTGGCCCAAGGTGCATCGCCGGTCGGCTTGACTTCGGGACTGCTGTGCTACGTTCTATGTAGCAGCAAATCCTGCTCAGTGGCCCTTCACCAAAGGGGTATCTGACTTCCTGGACCTGTCTGCGGCTACAGCCTCCTGCCTCGTCCTGCAGGAGATTTTCGACTTCCAAAAAAGTGACTACGTCCGAACGTAGAAATCTTCACCCGACTTCATCCAGCAGCTCCCCAATGATGATGCTCCCACCTCGGACACCTCCTGCAGCCTTGCCCAACTAAACTTTACCTTCTTAGTACATTTTTGTTGAAATTTCTTTTAAGCCCCAAGATAAGCGTCAACCGAGCCCAATCCACATCTTGTATCTGGCCCTTGCTCCATCACGGTCGGCCATACTTTTCGACTTTGACCCGGTCTTGCGCGAATAGATGTCCACAATTGGCGCTTCGATTTTTAGGCGCTAGTTTTTACTAAAAACGTCAAAGAAAATCATAACTCCAGTTCTACTGATTGGATTTTTGTTGTTTCAGTGTCTAATTGTTTATTAAAATGTACTCTATTTTTCTAAATTGGTGTGGGATTTTTCTTGTGCTGTGTTTTGACTTTATTACTGATTGTGTGCTGCATGAATGCTTTACACATTGCTTCTAAGTTAAGCCTGACTGCTTTTTGTGCCAAGCTAACCAGGGTTAAGCACAGGTTAATTTAGTGAATTTTTGTGGTTCACCCTGCCAGACATTGTGACTTTTGCTTGACCAGAACTCACACCCCAGTCAACCAACAACCCAATTTCTCACGGGTGCAGAAAGAGACCAAAGAGGTGCATATGCCTGAACATGAACAACCTAATACCGATTTTTTGGTAATAGTTGTCCGATTGTGTGTTCTAGAGAGAAAATACCATAATGAATCAACCTCTTGCGCTTTTGCTGCAAGAAAATGGAAGGTGGGAATAGAGCTCCTTTGTTGAAAAGACTGAGGGCCTAATTTCGACTTTGGTGGTGATGTGCCGGCTCTCCGCCGACACAGCACCGCCAAAGCCGTGCAAGGACCGCCCGCCTTATTACGAGTTTTTCTCGTACAGGCGGATGATCATTTTGCAGTTCCTTCAGCGGTTCCCTGAAAAAGGGCACCACAATGGGAACAGCAAAAAATGTTCCAGCACGGCATGTATGGTGATGTCCATGCCATGCTGGAACTGCAGGGGAATACAGACAGGGAAGCACATGTTGTGCCCCCATGATTGTATCCCCATGGAGGGGGAGGCCTGGGGGCCCTTTAAGGCCCTCCTTGTTCCTCCACCATCAGCCTTTTCATGGCGGGCTCCTGCCATGAAATGGCTGGCGGTGGCGGAACTCATAATATGCTGAGCGGGACTGCGCCAGACCCACTCAGCATATCGTATTGAGCCTCTGCTGCGCCACTGCCAGGGAACGACTGATCTCTGGCACAGCCGGTGGTCCTCCTCCACTACGACTACATGTAGTCGTAATGCGGCAGACGGACCACAGCCACCGCGAGTGTGTGGTCTTATGACCTCCGCACTCGTAATCAGGCCCTGAATCAGCAGACTTAAGCTGCACCCTGAAAGAAAAGGTTTATGAAAAGGAGTCAAACGAGGAAGTTTGTAGGGTAAGTGATGAATTTAAAAGGCATAAAGAGCAAAATATTGCATGGTGGATACTTTTGACAAAGGCCAGTATTTTCTGTGCATCTGAACGAAAGACTATGTACACACATGTCTTTACTTGGTGAACCAAAAAGAGCTGTAAATCCAACAACATGTTATAATGACAGCAGAATAAAACAAAGTAATGTGCAATCATAATTATTTAATAGCATTAAGCTGTCATAAAAGTAAACTGGAAACAATTCATAAACCCAAAAAGTCATAAACTAGTAACTAGAATGTCATTATGTCAGTAAAGAAAAAACAAAACAACAGAAATACATTTCTGAGAACCAAAAAATTCAGAGACCCATTTACTTGAAAAACAATGTAATAGAAATACAGTTTGTTCAACAATCATTTAATAATACAAATAATATTAATTTTCAAAAACAAAAAACCCTGTTTTTCAAAGAAAACAAATTGTGGACCCCATAAAGAATCTCAGTTCGGGGGCACTGTTCTAATATTGTAGGTGAAAACAGGGGTAATTAGTTTGGTGTGGTATCATAATAATGCAGCCAAAATATTGGCAGACAAAAATATTGTGCCCTCTAAATTGGTTAAAATATATGGTCTCACTGGAGATACTAATAGAAATTCTACACCAAATGGGATGATATTTCGGTAAACAGTATTCAGGGGATGATGTTTAATATTTTCGTCAATGATATTCTGACATACAACGGTGAGGAGACAAAGGTAGAGGTAAGCAGGGTAGAGAACATTTTAAGAAGAAGTATGAGGGTCCTGAAGAGGAAGTCCATAAGAAAAAGTGGAAAAAGGCGCTTGTGGGGGTGGGATTCATTCTTTTTTTAACTGTTGACGGAAATAGGAGTCTGGGGTATCCCACCAAAAAAAAGGAGCGGGGTAAAGGTGGAGGCGGACAAGGAAAAGGGATGTGGAAGGTGAAGAAAAGCAGAAAGAGAGAAAGGGGTTCAGAAAGTAACCCCCTGAACAGCAAATGAACTGCAATTTAAAAAAGTGAAATATCCCTCTGTTACCAGATGTGTGAAGAGAAGGAAGTGGAGGGAAAAGGAAGCTCACAAAAAACAACATCGATGACATATTTTAAACAGTACTGGCTTTTCAAACATGGGAAATGCAACTTTGAAAAAAGGTTTTTTGTGCTAAAAACTGTCTTCTGCCAAATAGTAAATGCCATTAATCTTGACAATTTCGATTCCACATTCAGGTGAAATGATACTTCAGAATTGTTATTCTATTAATTTGCTTTTCTGTGAAATCAAATCCAGCTGCCCGACAAGTACCACACCTGTTCATGTAAGGGAACAATCATTCACACTGCACACAGAGAAAAGATGGTAGGGTTTTGGTGGCAGACCACATAGGAAGTTATGGAAATCCATGCTTGTAGCAGGTGCCATCTGAGGGTTTGCCAACAAGGTGGATGATTGTTAGGGCTTCATTTATTTTATTTTGGCTATTCAATAGAGCATGATTCTGACACCAAGGAACAGCTGGCATGAAAGGTCTCTTCTAGTACCAAATCCCTACCGAACGAAATTCTATTACAGAGCAATCGTTTAATAGGTGATACAACATAGGAGAAATGTGGGAAATTCTGAATAAATACTTAGAAAAATAAGAACATCTTTAAGCAGGACACTAGATATGTGTTATGGAATGTGACATGAATCACTCCATAATTACACTGATCATGCAATTCTAAGACACTGTGATCAGTGATTCTGCTTGCAGTGTTCGCTTTGTAAAAACACTCACTCTGAATCATGTCACAGCCAGCTGAATGCCTGCTTTTCGCAGTCCCATCACAAATAAAAGTGCTGCCTATTCTCTCTAGCTGACTGAGTTCGTTGCTTGATTGTAATTATTTGAGCTGGGAAAGAATTTATTTTAAAAACCACCCTTTATCCATGGATTATGTCCATCTGATGGTAAAGCATCCAGACGCCATGGGTTACCTTTTTGTAACTGTACTCCCTTGCACTAAAATTAATTACTTTGTGTAAGAATATGCTCCTTGTGAAATAGCTGAATACATCACTCAAGGTGAAGTTAGCCAATGACTGAAGTGGGCTGACATATGAGTGGAGAGGGCTGGACTCCCCTATAAGTACATATATAATGTATGTAATTTTAGTAAATTCAAAAGGTCTTGCTAACACCAGACTTAAGAATAACCGAGGGTGTAAATTAACGTTATCCCTCATCCTTTTTCTAATGCAATGCCGGTTAGGTTCTCACTAATAAAGAACGCTAGAATGGTACAAAAGCACCACAGAGGTCGTCACGGGACCTGTAACGGCCCCCTGTCAAGCACCCATCAGAGGTCGCACGCGCTTCGCCCTTCCACAGTTTAGTCTCGCGCGTGGGCCTCTTCGCCCATTAGCAGAGAGTCTGTGGGTTTGAACACGTCTCCCGCACTGCAGATTGCCAGGCATTGCTGTCGGCTGCAGGAGCCGCGCTGTAATCACGGAGACGAGGTCAGAGTGATGAACAGACCCGGTCTGTGGAGTGTTATTTCAGTGAGGTCAAAATGAGAAAACTGGTGAAGCGTTTGAAACATAATTTCCTATCTGCAACTTGCTATCGTATTTTCCCAGAGCGACAGGAAAGAGTGTGTCTTTGTTGGAGCAAAACTGTTGAACGGCGCGTGCGTTGCATTATTCTGTGAAAGCGTTCCAGTTAGTTTCTGGTATTACTTCCTTTGCATTGTTAATAGAATAACAGAGACAGCAAAAGGGATAAAAATCGAGTGTGGCCGTTCTACTAAGTCTCTCTGTAAATTAATGTCTGATTTCTGTTTTATATTCCACAATGTCAATGCTTAATCTGACAAAAAGAAATTAAGTGCAGTGGTCTAGCGTTCATATTAGGAGCATGCCATTGGTGGTACAGGTTGTCAGGGTTGCTGAACAACAATGCTGCCTTGTTTCAATTCCACCTCATGTTTATTTCCTCTACCTCTACTTCCGGTCTCTCTATTCCATTCTTTCACTTCTTTTTTATCCCTGCTTTCTCCCTTTGTCACTGTGTTCCTATCGTTCCTTCCCTCCTTTACTCCCTTTTCTGACAATTTCTCTGTTGCTCTTGGCCCAGATCTGATGATGAAAAATCCGACCTGGTCCCCAAAAATGAGCGCTGTGCCCTCCACCAAATTAAGCCCTGGTGGTGGGAGACATAGTTTACAACGAATGCGCTACAACGCATTCCATTACAACGCGGTCGTTACAACGACCAGGTTGTTACATCGCAAACCATTACAACGCAAGTCGTTACAACGACTTGCTGTAGGGGGCAGAAGGTGTTGGAGTTACAATCCAACACCTTCTCTACTGTTGCATAGACTGGAGTTGGAATAGTAAATTCTACTATTCCAACATCCGGCGCCCCCTACAGCAAGTCGTTTTAACGACTTGCGTTGTAATGGTATGCAATGCAGCAACGCGGTCGTTGTAACGACCGCATTGTAATGGCATGCAATGTATTGTATGCGTTGTTACATCGCATATTCCCTGGTGGTGGCAGGTGCAAGACCACTCTTTATAGTAACCAGTAAGCTACCTCAGTACAAAGTTGGTGTGTTTTAGGTGCCCATTTAGAATGCAGCCATCGAGGCCCAAGTGAGTGGAAATCAGATTACTGTACTTTTTCCCCCTCTCTGCAGCATTAAAATTACTTGTCGAAATTACTCGGAGTAGTGATGGTGCACACACTTTATTTGGGAGCCTTCTCTTTGCAGCCGAAGAAGACCTGTGGCAATGACTGGTTGAAAGTTTTTCCGTTGGTTACTATTCAAAATCTCCAGAGATCTTTAAAATACGGCACAAAGGGCTGTTGTGACTGAAACTGACATTTCACGCCGTATTTATCTCGATTTTCTACATTGCTGCCCAGATCAGGGAAATTCTCTAACTGGTTGTCACTAGCAAAAAATCTACCAGTAACCACAAACAAAATGCTTTTAAACAAGACTTTCACACTGTGCTTCATGCTAGTTCTAATATTGTTTGCACCCTATTCTAAATGCTGTAGTAATACTCATGGGAGCCATGTTCACCATGCTATTACTGGGGCCGGGAAACAAGACCCATTTTGAATAGAAACTGAGGCTAAATGCAGGTGAGACATTTGATACAATAAAAGTACTTGAGGCTAATCAATCGTTTGCTTAGCAGCCTTATTGAACGGAAGTTTTAAATAAATGCACTGAATGCATATATAAAGCACGGATTGGCAAAGCCAATAGGTCTGGCGTTGTCTGCCAGGCTTTTGGCTTTGTCAATACTTGTTTTGTGTTTGCAAAACGTTATTGTGGGGGAAACTGCTGTGCCCATGTCAATTAAAAAAAATTAAAAAAACATTGGCTAAAAGCAAAAAGATTTTATGGCATGACAAGGAGGCCAATATTATGCAAATCTCCTTTATTGCGCAGCTCACAGCAGCAACAATGCAGAGATCTAGAACTTCAAAACATTCTAACATAGTATATAGTCCATGTGCACGTAGTCTTCTCCCTTCTTTGTTGCTGCTGCTCACAAGATAAGTACTCATATTCTCCTTGGCTTGATGTGTGCCTGTTTAGATCATGTTATTTGATTAGACTGTGTGGTAGCTGATTGGGTGACTTGGTCTTGATTTTAATGTCTTTCTCTAAATGACTCCAATGTTATTCCTCTTTTAATGTGCCCCCCTTTATGCTGGGATAGTGCCCCCTTTTAAAAATATTCACCCCTTTCCTTGCGCTCGTAATCTTTCTTCTGCTCGTAAATCATCCTTAACGAGGCGGAGAGCTTCCGTCTCCACCTCGTAATCTCCGTTCCCTTAAGGAGTCGGACGAAGACATCCCTGCCTCCTTCCGACTCATTTTTTGTGGCTTTTTTCGGCTCCTTCAGGCCGAGGAAAGCCCCTCTCTCACGGGACCGGCATTTTTCAAATGCCGATCCCGCGCTGACTGACGCGCTGCTCCTCCGTCTCTATGGTAACCCTGCGAGCTCAGCTGAGGCTCGTAGAGGGCCGCGAAGGGTTACCATAGCAACACAACAACGGAGATCTCCGTACGAGCCTGTTTAAGAAACGGGCTCACGGAGGTCTCTCATTACCAATTAAAAGGCCCCCTTCAAGCGCCGCACTCACTAATTAAGGCTTCAAAGCCTCCCCTTCAACCATTTGGATGCTGCATATATTTTTTAAAGCTTCAAAGTTTTTAGGCGCCGAATTTTGCAAACAAGGCTTAAAAAACTTGGAAACTAAATGATTTTTAATGCCTAAATAAATAATTTGACTAACATGACCTATCCTACGCTAGTTAACCCCTCACTTTACTCGCTGGTTACCAGCTGAATTACACTGTTAATATAAAAAAAATTTTTTAAATAAGAGCTCAAGGACCATAGAAACAAACGAAGGACCTGCATAATAGTCCCTGAATGCCCTTAGTTAAAGGAAAGAACCTTAGTAAAACATGACAACCATTTTGTTGAACCTTGTTTGGTTATCATAACGACTAAGACAGCCATTTTATATACATTCTACCTGTTTCTTTTTGTCAGTTGGAACATCATCAGTCCTTTAGCTGTTACTGTCTGACCTTAACCTCATGTCTTCAGACCCCTCAACAAGTTCAATGGAGGATACATTAGAAGGTCTAATTAATAAGGCCCTGGATAGGGTAATGGGGGTCACTTGATGACACCATTAATAAAAAATTGGAAACCCTATCAAAAAAAGGATGGCCATCCTCAAGACCTCAGGAGGAGCCTACAGAGTCTACTAAAGGGCAAAGAAAAAGACCAACGAACGACAAACCTCCTAAAGGTACGAAAAAAGCCAAGAGCTCCATCCCTACCATTTTGACTTCACGCTCTGGCGGTGACAATGACAGTGCCTCGGGCACAATAGATGGGCAAGATAAAGGCCCGATTACACCCATTCCCATCGATAGTGACAATGGGCAGGAGGATGAGATTAATCTCTCCTACTCCTCTGACTTTGATTCAAAGGAAGAAGGTGAAATTAGGAATGTGGACACTTCAGGTGAGGCATCAAGGGCCTCAGGGTCTAAAATGGGAATCCTTGACCCCTTTGGGGAATATATGTTTGATCCCCTCCTCACCAAACACCCCCTCTCTTCCGAGTGGGACCCCTCCCAACATATAGGTGAATACCTCTCCTTCTGGCTCCGTAAAGAGATTCCAAAGGAGGTCAGATCTCGACTGAGATCTGAATGTCCTCGCCCCTCTCTCCCTGACAAGATAGCTTCAACCCCCGATCTGGATAGCAAAGTGGTGGCATTCATTGCCAAAACCGGGAGAGGCCCAAGAAAAGGACTCGACAAGGGTCTTAAATCCTGCCAAGATAGACTCTTGGATATCACGGGCCCTTTAACTAAAATGTTCGAGCTAGCCGAAGGAGCTTATCTTGATAACACCCCCATTGACCCACGAGAACTATGCCAATGGGCGCAAAGGGCAATTTGCCTACTCGGCAATGCAAACACTGCACTCTCAGACGAGAGGAGAAAGTCCTTTTAAAAATAGACCCAAAGCTAGTCGAACTAGCTAACAAAGAAGGGGGAGCTTCCTCTCAAGGCCTCCTTTTAGGGGAGGCATTTATCAAGGAGATGGCCAAATATGTAGGAGTTTTCAACTCCATTCAAAAATCCCAAAAAGATATTAAGAAAGTTTTCAACAACAGGGTTTTTGGAAGGGCCGGGAGAACACGGGGTCGGTTCCCCAGCAGTGGACATTTTTCATCAAGACCCTTCATGGGACGAGGAGGAAGACCCTCTCAATCTGGCTTTGCAGGTCAATCAACCTTCTACCACCAAAGACAAAGATTTTGTGGGAGAGGCTTCAGGGGTGAAAGAAGGCAAAGAGGCTTTTCAGCAGGTAAGACTAACCAAAGACCTTTCAGATATCCCTATAAAGGTGGGAGGAAGACTAGCCCAATTTTGTGGGAACTTGAACATGGTGAGCCAAGACCCTTGGGTACTAGATACCGTCAAAGGTTACAAGATAGAATTCATAGATTTACCTATACAGGAGAGACTTCCTCGAGAAATACTAATCTCCCAAAGAGACTCTGCCTTGGTGACACAAGGGGTAAAAGATCTATTTGCCAAAGGGGCAATCTGAGAGGGAAAAGAAATTGGCTTCGTAAGCAATGTCTTTCTAGTAGAAAAGAAAGACAAAAAGATGAGACCTGTTATAAACCTAAAAGACCTAAACCAATGGGTGGTTTGCCGCCATGTCAAAATGGAGGGAATCCACCTTCTCAGAGATGTCCTAAGGAAAGGAGATTGGCTAACTCGACTAGTTCTGAAGGATGAATACCTGACCATCCCTATCTGGCCCCCACATCAGAAATTTCTCCAATTCTTCTGGGAGGGCAAACTATGGCAATTTTGCAGCCTTCCCTTCGGTCTCTCATCAGCCCCTTGGTGTTTCACCAAGGTACTACGCCCAATAGCAGGTTGGCTAAGAAGCAAAGGAGTAAGACTAATTCTATATCTAGACGACATTTTATTAATGGCTCAATCCAAAGAGGTAGCATCACAACACACAGACCTCACAATAAAACTCTTGGAACACCTGGGTTTTGTTATAAACACCAAAAAATTGTCCACAACTCCAAGCCAGGTCACCCAGTTCCTGGGTTTTACAGTACATACAGTTCAAGCAGAATTGAAATTGCCAGGGGAAAAACTCAGAAAACTCAGAAAGGAGTTAAGGAAAATTCTAAAGAAACAAGGTTTCCCGCTAAGGACATTAGCAAGGGTACTGGGCCTATTGTCCTCGACTATCCAAGCCATATATCCGGGACCCCTGTATTACCGGGCACTTCAGAGACTCAAAGCCAAAGCTTTGAGATCGAATCAAACCTATTCTCAGACAGTTCACCTGGACTCAGACTCCAGGAAAGAGATACTCTGGTGGTTGAGGAATGCAGAGGCATGAAACGGCAGGGCTATTTTTGGGGAAGGTCCAGACATAATAATAGACTCGGATGCGAGCTTAGAGGGATGGGGTGCCACATGTGGCGACTCATCGACAGGGGGACTCTGGACAGTCCAGGAGAAGGAGTTACATATCAACTGCCTGGAACTACTGGCAGGATCCTTTGCAATCCGGAGCTTTACCAAGGGTCTGATGAAGTGTTTAGTCATGCTTCGCATGGACAACGTATCTGTGGTGAGACACGTGAACAAGATGGGAGGCCCTCATTCCAAAGGACTCTCAGATCTAGCCAAGAAATTTTGGACATATTGCCTCAGCAAAAGGCATCTCGGTGATTGCCGAACATATTGTGGGTTTGAACAATGGGGTAGCAGACTGGTTCTCCAGGAATTTCAAAGGTTCAAGTAACTGGAAGCTAGACAGGGAAGTTTTTTCTGACCATTCAGTCGATATGGGGACCCTTTGGAATAGATCTGTTTGCAGACAGAGTCAACACTCAACTACCCAAATTTTTCAGCTGGAGGCCGGACCCTGAGTCCTTGGGGGTAGATGCGTTCCTTCAGAATTGGCACGGTTTAAGACCCTATGCCTTCCCTCCTTTTGCCATGCTCCCATGACTTCTACAAGTTCGGAGAATCAAGGAAATAATAGTAGTAATAACTCCCCTCTGGAGATCCCAGGCATGGTTTCCAATCCTGATGGAGATGAGTGTAGATTTTCCAATCCTTGTACCTACCTATATTCGAGGAAATAATCACAGGTCCTCAGGGAGAATGTCACCCCCTTGTACTTCAGGGCCTTCTGTCTCTGATGGCATGGAGGATTTCAGGAGACAGTGGCAGCTCCCAGGACTTTCGGAGAGCGCTTTCAGACTCATATCAGAATCCTGGGCACCTGGCACAAGGAAAGCTTATAGATTGGCTTGGCGTAAATGGTTTGTTGGTGCCTTCGACGGAATTACAATCCCATTTTAGCTGACCTAGTTCAAGTTATCAACTTCTTATCTGAAATGTTTGCATCAGGCCTGGCTTATCGAACTGTTAATGTCTTCAGATCAGCCATTGCAGCAGGGCACTGCTTGGTAGATGGTACCTTGGTAGGTCAAAATTTATTAACTAAAAAACTAATGAGAAGTATGCGTGTTTTAAATCCACCTTTGCCCAAATATTCTGCCTTATGGGATGTGAGGGATGTTCTTAGAGTAATTACTAATTGGGGAGAGAATTCTACACTCTCATTAAAGAAACTATCCTATAAACTCACTGTTTTATTGAGCCTTGTCTCCTTCAGACGAACGTCAGATGTTAAAGCCTTAGATATCACTAGTAGGGCTTATCAACCTGAGGGAGTTTGTTTCTTCTTAAAAAAACGAACTAAAACAATGTCAACTTCTGTTTTCTACCCTTTTTTTCCACAGAATGAATGTTTGTGTGTAGTGAAGTGTTTGTTGGAGTATGAAAGAAGAACCTTATGGTTAAGAGGAACTGTTGAACAACCAGTAATATCTCATAGGACTCCCCATAAAGTGGTTTCCTCTCCCACCTTAGCAAGATGGGTTAAGGATGTTATGAAAGAAGCTGGAATAGATATTTCCGTTTTTGGTGCACACTCTCTTAGAGGGGCCTCAGCTTCCAAAGCTTTTATTCTGGGTGGTGGCCTTCAAGACATCCTTAGGGCTGCGGACTGGTCAAATGAATGTATTTTCAAAAGCTGTTATTTTAAACCAGTAACAAATGTTATTGATAATGTGTTGAACACACTTTAAACTTGCATAATATTGGCCTCCGTGTCATGCCATAAAATTTAGATTTTTCACAGCCTGTTGGGCAGAAAATCTGGATTTTATTAAAGACACGGAGGCTAAGATTATCCCTCCTCTAATAATCCCACCCTGGGAATATAGCTAAATGATGTTCTTTTGTCTTGCAGATTAAATGTTTCAAAGAATTTATGGACAACTTCATTAAAGTTTCCAAAAAAGAATTTTAAGTTATCTTGTTCGCTGCACAAAGAAGGGAGAAGACTACGTGCACATGGACTATATACTATGTTAGAATGTTTTGAAGTTCTAGATATCTTCATTGCTGCTGCTGTGAGCTGCGCAATAAAGGAGATTTGCATAATCTTAGCCTCCCTGTCTTTAATAAAATCCAGATTTTCTGCCCACCAGGATGTGAAAAATCTAAATTTTTCTGGCCTCAGAAAGCATACATTGCCATACTAGCCAATTGCACTGAAAGGAACTGGTCTGCGTGTGGATGTGCTCCTTGTGAAAGGGAGGAATGCCGTCACTCACAGTGAAGTCAGCCAATGGGTGAAGTGCGCTAACTAATTGCCCTGTGCTGTAGTGGGTGGAAGAGAAATGTAAATGACACAATAACAGCCAAATGGATGAAGAGGGCTGGCTGAAAGTCCTTATAGGTATATCACACATATTATTTTAGTAAAATCAAAAGGTCTTGGCTAACGCCAGATCTAAAAATATGCATAGATTCTAGCACCAAGCTGATCAGTGTTTTATCTAAGGTGATTTATTGCCAGACATCGTCCTTCTGCATAATAGGGAGTCGTCTCTGTGTGAATCCCTCAGTATGACTTCCCCTCCTATTAAACAAACATGCACACTCCTCCAAAACAATGAGGCCTGCTAAAAACCTTACTGACCATGACAGTGAGGGGGCCCCACTGGGTGTGGGCCCTTTGACTCAGCCCCACCTCTAACCCCACCACTCTAGTGTGCACGCTCTAAAGGACCAGCAGCTGAATGTGTCTGAAGAGAGAAGGGAACAAGAAAATGAACTTGCTGGGGCTTCTGTACCACAACAAAGGTTTGGTGTGCTTTTTCGTGGCCCACCTGCATCACTTGTATGGCATGATGAAACACGTGTTTTAGGTGCAACACCCAGCTGAGATAATGAGAGGAAGGAACCCCAATACCCCACAGTATTTAGTGTTCGTGGTAATATTGTGTGGTGACACATCTAGGTATTAGTCTGTGATATGGAGTAGTCCTATAAATGCATGCTTCATAGGGTACCTGTATGTATACTGCTGGTAGGTAAAGTGCGTCCCACCACCAAGCCAGTACGTGTAGCACAATATAATCGTCTCTGTACAGTGTAAGGCGGCATATAGTACTGCCTGATAAATTTCCGGTTAGCCACAATACAAATTGTGCGCATGTAGACTTTGGCTTGGCAGTTAGTACACTACTATACAGTTCAGGGTTCCTCCAGTATGACGCCCCCTGTAGGGTTCTAATGGCAATGTCTCAAGAAGTCCAGCGTCATTATGACCCATTCAAGCGACAGACTATCTCTGCTTAGGAGAAATGGAGATTTGGGCTTCATCTCTGCAGAACAGCCCATGACAGCTGAAGAGCAGGGGCATTTCCATCACAGAGGAGCTCCCCTGCCCCTTTATAAAACAGAGAGGAAGTGGGGTTATTCTGTACACAGCTGAACAGTGCTGCACATCTCCAGCAGCGTCTGCTCTTTTGGACTCAAAATGGCAGGGTGGTCCCTTCCTTTCCACTTGAATTCCAGCAGTACTCAAATGCAGAGGTCAATAAAGATTTTTTAAGGTGTCAGTTGCTGTGTATACCTAGATCTCCCAGCCACACTGTGCAGGCCAGTACAGACAAAGACAGGGAATGCGGCTTACCCACAGGTAGGGCTATCCAGGATCCTCACTGAAAAACACACCGATGGTGTCGCTATTGCTAATCCTTATACTGACTGTTACTGTTCTAATGTCTATTGCGGTTGGGTGTCTATTGTTTACACTGAATCATGAGGATCATTTCTGCCTAGATTGCCTAATCAGGTTCATTGTTGTTTGCTTAGCCCAATGGGTGGAGGGAGGTCATCATTAAATATATTTTTTGGGATTTGATCATTATTGCTAATACTGCCCTAAGAGGAAATTCTTTATAATACCTGCTAAGGGTGCAATACTATCCCACCTTGGTCATCACATGGCAAAGCCTATCATGTGAATAGTTCTAACTAATCCTGATGGGGATATCATATTACAAACGCCTCCTGAGGGGGTAAGTGCCAACTTATAGAGGGCATATTCTGTATAACCTCTCAGAGAGTAGCCAATTCTATGAGGATTATGCTATGTTAGTTGGGAGGTTCCTGACGATTGGGAGGTTCCTGATACTGTACTGCATGTTAGCCGAAGGCTGCTTTAGAACATGCAGGACAACAGGACTCAATGGGCAGCTATACAATCATAAGTGTTTGGAGCAGAGTGGAATTTATGCTTTACAAAAAAACTCAATCTTCAGACGTTTCCTAAAACTAATATGTTCTTCTCTGGCTGTGAGTGAGGGCTGGCAGTCATTGAGTCTATAAAAGGACACTGTTTGGAAACATTGTGCAACATATCCACCCTCACTTATCTGAACCTGGGTGTTCTGATAGAGGGAAGCTAAGTAGACCTCCAGTTTCTGATCACTATACGTATTGATAAAGATTTCTAAATATAGGTTGGGCAATTGCCTCATATTGCTTGGTGACCCAACAACAAGTTCTTAAACTGTATGTCCAAGGCCATCAGAGTCAAGAATGACCGAGCAAGCTCCGGTGAGATGGGATTGGAGGGATTCAAGTAATACATTACCCTGAGCACTCTGTTCTGAATTTTCTGTAATCTCTCTAGAATAGACTAAATCGTATGAATGTATGAATATTGTATTGATGTAGTCTACCTTTAAAAGGATGGTGGGTTTAAGTATGGAGATCATCTTCTGTCTGTTGAATTATGATGAGATGTTATATGCTAGTGTGAAATAAAAAGTAGCAGTCCTTTACAAGCTCTAAAAAACTCCTTTATCACTGAGAGCTCAAGGTCAAATCAGAACCCAAGATCCTTAATTAAACTGATGATTGGGACAAACGATTCAAGAGTTCTAATAACTGAAATCTCAGCTCCCAATTAAATGTCAACACACTCTTCCTCATTCGTACTTCACTATCACTAAAAATTCTCAGCCTTTTCCATCTTAAGCAGCAGCCCAGTATCATCAATATGCACCTGAAAATAAAAACATTGCTTCCTGATGACCCCAGCCAGTAGTTGCACAAGAACACTGGGAATGTAGTGGCTGGAGGATGGGCTGAAGTCAATAGAGCTCCACATTCCAATGCAGTAGTTAGAAAGAAACAGTGACCAATGTTCTCTTTTTGTGTCCTGCTTTTAAAAAAATGAATAGATCCAGTTTTTGTCCCACCACCCACATGCTGAACATATTTATTTATTTATTTATTCAGTGTTTTATATAGCGCGGACATGACCCAATTAGGGTATCAGAGCGCTTCACAATTCCATAGCCTAGAACTTTTGATAGCAGGTTTGACACAACCTTTAAGCAACAGTAACAATCGTAAATAATCAATTTGAGAGATTGAGACATTTGTGCTTACAACAACATACATACATGTCCTAACGATTACTAGAGATCGATTTGTGTTAACATAGTACATGATCTAGAAAGTATCCTAACAGTGTCTGGTCTTCTGTTATTATGGGAGGAATTTGCTCATAAGAAAAGTCTTAGCTTCTTTTTAGAAAACTGAAATGGACGAGATCCTTCTAATGCTCGGGGGAGTGAGTTCCAGATTCTTAGTGCAGCACCAGAGAATGCTCTGTCATAAGTTCTCTTCTTTCGGAAGAGGGCAGGTTTCAGTAAGAGGTCTCCATTGCTCCCAGAGAATCTGTGGCCTCCAGATAATGTGATTTTCTGGGCTAGGTATATAGTGTCTTGAAAGGACCTATTAGGCCACTGGGCAATGCTGAAGGACCATCCCACCAGATTAGTGTGGGTCACTTCAATGGGTTGATGAGGGCCGATGTTATGACCAATTGCGACATGGTTTGTTTAGGCCAGATTAGGTGATAATAATGTTATGTAGTGTACCTTAAGTGAAGTAGCAGCTGCAGTACAGTAGATGGAGTGCATTGCCTCACTCATTGATATCCATGATTGACTATGAACTGGGCATGCTGTGTATGCCTGCTATTGTGTGCAACTGTATTGCCACTGTGCGTTGCCAGGGAGTGGAGTGTCGCTGTCCTCAATTCATAGAGAGCTGCTGTCCAGTCTGTTATTCTGCTTCCCTGAGCCTCACACATGTTCCCCTTGGTACTAACCTCCGGCTATATGACACAATATCGACCATCAAAATATCGAATCACCACAACATAGCCAAAAATATATTGTTCGCCAAAATATCATCACCCTGTACACAAACAAGAAGTACAAAAACATTGCTTATAAAAATATTGCTGTGAAAATATCTAAAATACCATAATTTCGAATACAAAAATATAGTAAAACAAAATATTGTTAACCTATCAAATATTTGCAAATTGAAAAGAACATTAATTATCGACTACAAAAATATTGTTTAAATTAATTTAAAAATTAATCCAATTCATTTTGAAACAAGCAAAACATTTTAAAATATTGACATACCAAATAAACACAAAATAGTTTTTAAATTATCTTTAAACCCATATTCACTCACTAACAACGCCAATAAATATATAACGATTTTAGCGAATTCAACACATATAAATAATACAAAATTAATAACCTAACGTAAATACCTAATCTTATTAACAAACAAAAAATCTACAGTTAAACATATTCCCTAATAAGCGACCACCAAATAAGGAACAAACTGCCAAAAAACGTTCAAACTGAACACAAAGTAACCAATAAAATGAAGTGTAAAACAAAGGGCCTGATTAGGATGGCGGTCGGACTTATGTCTGACCGCCATCCCTTCGGGAACGGTACCGACCGACAAGCTGTCGACGGTCCCGCACCCGGAATCATGGAGCGACCGCCTTCAAGGCAATCGCAAAGTGTATATTTTGTATTGCGGCGGGTGCTGCGGGCTGCAGCACACGCCGCACTACGAAATATGCACCCGTGCATATCCCTGCACTATGTGGCAGGCACAATACGGTGACTGCCACATGCTGGAGGGATATCTTGGAGGGCACCAGGGGCCATGTCGGAGGGCCAGGGAGGAAGGGGGGCTCGCTACGAGCCCCCAATGTCCCTTTCTGCCTGCCTTTTCATGGCAGGTTAACCGCCATGAAACGGAGGCTGGAAGGGACATAGTAATCCCTACGGCGGTGCCTGGCAGGCACCGCGACTGTAGTAGGGATACGAGTCCCTCCAACGGACCGACGGGCTCCTTGAGCCCATCAGATCCGTGGCGGTCGGTCTCTCTGACTGCCACCCATCCGCCCGCCATCGTAATGCGGCACGCGGAAAACAGTATAACGATGGCAGTGGATCCCACCGTCATCGTAATCAGGCCCAAAATTACCAATAGAATTTTTAAACTAATTAAATAAACACTATAGAAAGAGTACAAAAATACCCTAAAACTTGGAGCAAATACATCTACACCTAAATAAAGCCAACACACTGGATTCTTCATTAAAATTCCAGGAGCAACCCTGCAGAAAACAGCCTACCTAATCACCCCCAAAATATAAACCCATTAACTGAAATCTAACCTAAACTAATTGCCTGAGGCTTAATTTAAGGGGAAAAACTCAAGCAAATCTTTTTCTTTATATCTCCAAACTTTAGCTTCCATTACAAGATTACAAACGAGATTCGGGTCTGCTATCTTTGTGTCATTTTTTTTCTGATCCTGAGCCAAGAATGAAACACAAATCAGCTACCTTTTAATGTAAACTTGATAGAGGGAGACATGGATCGCCATCTGATGGTTGAATTTAAAATTGTGAAACCAGATAACCTGAAATCCCTACGTGTCTTAACTGTGCAATTCTAGACAAATATTTTATTTAGCAGAGCCTCCTATTTCTTTATTATCACATATATGCTCACTTTTAAATACTTGACATCAGGATGTGCACTGTACAAGAACCTCTTATGTTTGATTTATTAGATGATAATGTTGCTCCATCTATTTTAAGAATCTAGGCATTTTTGGGGGTTTACATGACTACTGACTTGCTTCTTATTTCACTAATGACATTGGTGAGGACGAGCAATAAATGTTTCTAAAAAAACTATCACTCTTAATAAGTACATAGATATAACCTGATGTACTAAGTTGAAACGCGACTGCATGTTAAAGAAATACACTTTTTTGAATGTTAAAGAGATTGTAACATATTTGTACATTATGTTTGTTGCACTAAATACATGCCAAGCGTTGTCAAGGCTCGGATCGAGCACTGACTCTTAGATTCAAGCCAGGCACGTGGCTCGATTCTGGCTTGACTCAGCCTATTAATTTAAATGCGTGCCCTCATCTATTTGCAACTTGGGCTGAGTACATGGGGCTATCACTTGATAAAATGATTTGTAAAAGGCAAGGATTAGAAACATGTAGCCCTGCCCACATGAACTGATTTGACAACTCTATCATTAAGGCTTCTTGTAGCAGAGGGTAAGAAGAGTGCTTAAGTGAAGTGCAGTTAAAATAAGTGATCCCAGGGCAGGGATTTCAGGCCTCAGGACATTGTGTTGTACATGACTTTAGTGATGAGTTCCTGGGGAGAACTACCAGGCCCAGGTGAGTTGGGCATGGGTGTAGCTTCAGCGGGGGTGTTTGGAGTGTGACACCCCTCAAATAGATTCTTGGTTTGGGAGATGTATGTGGGGGCCCTGAGTCGGGCCTGCTATGTCTGTGTCGGTTTTTCACATATTTCTCATTTCACTAAGAGGTTTTAATTGTTCATTTTCTGGATCAGGTTCCTAAATTTATATAAGGTGACTGGTTTACCAAAATACTAGTAAATTTGTACACATTGAAGTACTCCTTGAATGGATAATTTACTACTTTTTTGGAATTCACAAACATTGCCATTAGTAGGCTTGGAAAGCTGCACCTGTCTCAAATTACCAGGCATGCTCCTGGCAATCAAACACCCAAAAGGTGATGGGATGATTGCTTGCAAAGAATCTAACTAGTGGCAATCACTTGGGGTAGCATTCCAACTCATCGCTTTTCACCCACTGTGCCACTCTAGACAGAGGCCCACCTACTGCAAATCAGTTCTGATCTTGTTTCCCATGGAAACAGTCCATCCCAAACCCTGGTCATCTCACCACTCCACCTTGCAGTCCACTGCTTTTTAGTTGGGAAATTTGAGAGTCACACCCCCCGAATCTCACTGACAGCTACGCCCCTGGGTGTAACATCTCTAACAGCACCACGGCTTAACAAGCCAAAACCATGAATGCAGTGGAAGGATGGCACAATGCCTTTCAAACCATATTCGGCCCAAATAATCCTACCCTGTACCAATTCGTTAGAAATCTTAAAAAATGAACAAAGTCACCAAGAATTTAGAATAGAGCAATCGTTAACCCAACTTAAACCTGAAATATTTAAACAGGCCAAAGAAACGTACGAAATTCTACAATGCAATGTAAAATTCTTTATTAATCAGTCTACCTTAAACTTTTAAGTTAAACAATATCCAATAAGAATGCTAAATAATAATAATTAAATATAAAATAAACAATTAAATAAATACATTGAATAAAACACAATAACATAAAATAAAAAATAAAGCAACAAACATTATATAAAAAATGAATACAATATACAATATTTAATTAAAAATAACAGAATAATAAAAAAGTATAAACATAGAAAAGATTTTCCTTACAAAATAAAAAATTAAGATTAATTTACAGTTCTGTAGCTGATGACCATGATTCTTCTCTATTCCGCAAAAAACAAATCCACAAAAATAGAAAAAAAATCATCAAAAAAATGCAAAAATGTAATAACCAAAATGTAAATCCACAAAATTATTCCACAGGCTTGGATACCATAAAAAACTGAACAATTAATAAAAAATGCTCTGGGAAAACTGAAATATGTAAGGAATTTAAAAGGTAATTTTGGTAACAATATATAACCAAAATAATTTCCTTTGAAAAAAAATAATCCAAAAATAAGGAAAGGAACTGTAAAAAAGACACATCATATACACCCCAAAAACATAATAGAAATGTTAAAATACATTCAAAACTATGCTCACATCATAAAAATAACTAATAAAGGTCATGACAGTACACATAATATACCAAGGCCTACCTCTCTTTACAATAGAACAACTAAACACAATCTAAAACAAAACTACACAATCACAACAAACCAATACAATACTCTTCACTAACTACTCCTACTACCATCCCACTACCCCCAAAACCCCAAATGATAAATTTAAAGTAGTCTTACCTTATCCTTAGACTAGAAGCAGGAAATCGTGGCCGACAGTATCCGAAAAGCTCCTAACAATGATGTTCTTAAAGTAAGAAATATTGATAGCAGTCACAAAATGGCACTGAATGAAAATAAAAAACACTATGGACCCGATTATGATGACATCCAGCATAGTGGTCCGACCACTGCATTACGATGCGGCCGGTCAGACCGCAGCAGGCGGAAGGACCGACTGACGCCTCCGACAGGCTCAAGGAGCCCATCCGAGCATCGGTCCAACCGTAATCCCTACAACGGGGGCAGTGCCTGCGCAGGCACCGCCATAGGGATTATGATGTCCCTCTTCCCTCTGCCTTTCCATGGTGGTCTGACCGCCATGTAAAGACAGATGGAATGGGACTTTAGGGGTCCCTAGCTGGGCCCCTGTGGGTCTCTGTGATAGGCCCAGGGGGCAGCCGGTGGTGCCCCCCAAACATCCATGCACCATGTGCCAGGCACCACATGGTGCCTGGCACACGGTGCATGGATGTTTGAAAACTGCCCTTTTCCACTGCAGCTTGTGTTGCAGCCCTTTTCTAGGACTGCAGCACAAGCTACAATGGAAAAGAGCAGTTTTCCGACCGCCTGAATGGCAGTTGAATGGTAATTGGGCAGGTGGAACCACTGACATGTAGTCGGTCAGACACCAGACCGAAACTATGGTGGTCGGACGCTCGTCCGACCACCATCGTAATGAGGCCCTATGTTTTAATCATGGATGAAAACTTAAACAAAATATTACAAATATAAAATGTATGTTTTCAGAACATTTTGTAAAAATGTTTTAAAATGCTACAAATTATTTGTAAAATATGTAGTAAATAGAACTATAATATTAATATAATTAACTAATGGTACTATTTAACATATATTAACAAAATCATATGTTATTTTCAAAAGTGTTCAATGATTATGTTTATTTAATAAAAAAATTATAAGTCAAAAAATATACAGTGTGTAAAAAAGCATATAAGAATATCAACTATATATGTATGTCTCAACTGAAAAATTACATCACAACATGTAATAACATCTAAAATAAATAAATTAAATGTATTGTATAACAAATGTATGTGGAGCAATGCGTTGTCCTATTGCTTGTAAACAAAATACTATGTAAAAAACAATTTACATACATGTATGTGTGGTAAATATATAATAAAATATTAGCTCAACTATCCAACTGTGTAATTTATATATCAAAACACATAAACACTACAAACCAATCAACACGACAAAACATACAATAGCACAATAAAACCTATTTAGTTATCCTATCCCTCCCTAAAATACATTATCAATTCAATTTCACATTGCAATGTTAAAATATACCACACCCACTAGAAAAATATTTTTGGGAAGGCGTTGGACTTTAAAAGACTAATATATACTATTCCCTCACAAAACTAAACTACACTAAAAGTGATTAACATTAAAGATGTCACAGTTATTATTCCCACTCCAATCTAAACAATTTTGTGGAATGTGTTGCACTCTGAAGGGGTAAAAGTTTCTATTCCCACTCCAATCTAAACCATTTATAGAAGGTATTGGACATTGAAGGGGTCAGATTTACTAATCCCACTCCAATCTAAACCATTTTAGAGAAGGTATTGGACACTGAAGGGGTCAGATTTACTAATCCCACGCCAATCTAAATCACATTTGGTAATGTGTTGGACACTGAAGGGGTCAACATTATTATTCCTACTGCAATCTAAACCATTTTAGTGAATGAGTTCAACACTGAAGGGGTCATGTTAACTATTTCCACTGCAATCTAAACCACTTTGGGGAAGATGTTGGAAATTGAAAGGGTCAGATTTGCTATTCCCACTCCTATCTAAACCATTATTAGGAATGTGTCCGAAACTAAAGAGGTCAAGTTTACTATTCCAACTTCAATCGTAACCATTTTGAGAAGATGTTGGACATTGAACGGGTCATATTTACTATTCCCACTCTAAACCATTTTGGGGAATGTGTTGGACACTGTAGGGGTCTAATTAACTATTCCCACTCCAATCTAAACCATCTTGGGGAAGGTGTTGGACATTAAAGGGGCAAATTAACTATTCCCACTTCAATCGAAACCGTTTTGGAGGAGTTGATCCCACTAACAAATATATTTGGGAAAGTATTGGACTTTAAAAGACTAATATGTACTATTCCCTTACCAAACTAAACTACTCTAAAAAATGTTGAACATTAAAGGGGTCACATTAACAGCTGCAGCCCTACTATACGGGCGAAGGGGTCCACTCCAATCTAAAGGGGGGGGGGTCAAACGAATGTGCATAGAAAGAATCAGATTAACTATTCCCACTCTAATCTAAGCCTTTTTGTAGAAGATGTTAGACATTAAAGGGATTGTCATGTCCCGCAATGCCCCTTGTCACTGCAGCAGTCTCTCTTCTCATGTGTTGACTCTTATCCTCTTGTAGGGCTTTCCCCAGGGATCAGTAGGGCTTCCTTTCTCCTCCTGTCCTAACTCTGCCTCCTGGCCCACAGTGTACTACTCACCCCAAACCATCTTTGCTTCAACATCTCAGGGGAATGGAGGGGTTACATTCGTCTGTTACAGTATCCAGGGGCTTTCACAGTCTTGTAAGTGGAAGCCCCTTGTTGCTGCTGTCATTTGATGCCACCTTGTGCTCAGCCCACAAGATTTACCTAACTCTTGTGAGAATTCGTCAAATCTTGGCAGCCATCTTGGGCGCTGTCAACATTTAAACCACGCCCAAGCTGAGTCACCCACTTTTCCTCAAAACTAGAGAACAAGAATGCTCTCCGTGTCCTAGAACTTACCATGAGGATCCGAAGTCGTCACGCAGCCTCAGTCTCCATTTCTTAAGGGTCCGTCTCCGGCCAGCCTTCTCAGCTTCCTAGTACATCAGGAATCACCTGTAAGGAAAGAAAAAGAGAAAGTAAGCATAGTGGGAACTCCTTCAACATAAAGATACAATTTTTACTTTGAAAGTACACATAACTATGCACAAGATTAATGGAACCCAGAAACCAAACTACACTATACTTTTGGTAAAGAAAGTGAACGGATAGAGGAAATGGATAGAGGAAACACCATAAAAGAAACTACTGAAATTCGAAAGACATTTTTTATGTTAAATGTAAGGCAATTCAAGGAAAGTTGAATTAAGAATATCACTAATGAAAGAGTGTTAAGAGTTTATTTATGCAAGCCTCACTTGTAGTGTTTGTGTTGTAGGTAATCAGAAAATCATAATAGAGACAGAGAAGAACATCAGTCATCTTAAGAGCTTTCATGCACCCAGCGCCTTGCATTTAAAAGGAGTTGATCTCTGTTAGATCTAGCGAGCTAGCAGATCGATGAATGACTAATCACAATGACCTCTGTTGTATCAAAAGAAACAGAACACTAATTAAGTCCTTGTTTTTTTAAGGTTCGACAATGACTCTCACCGGAAAGAAAACTGAACGGTGCTCTCCAAGAACAATACCCTTTTCCTGACCATCTTCTCATATTAATACTACACCAAGAGAGAAAGGTAAGGCATAAGGAGTTGGGCTCATATAGTCTCTGTGAAGCCACAGAGCAGGTCTTTCAGGTAAGCACTGAATTACAGTTCCGACTGGGATCTAATTTACTGTTCCCACTACACTCCAAACCATTTTATAGAAAATGTATCCTATTAAAGGGACCATTTTAGTTCTCTAACTCCAAACTAAACAACATTTATATAATTATAAAAGAATAAAATATAGTAGATATACTATTCACGCCAAAAACTATACAAAATGTTCCTAATTTGTTACACTTAACAAACAACACACACTTAAAAAATAGTAAAAACAAACTAAATAAAAATGTAAAAAGCGAATAATCTATAATTAAATACAAATTAAATTTACATTTATAAAAACAATTGCAATATTTTATAAGAAAAAAGCCTCTAATACTTAAAACAATGATTATAAAATGTAAACTATTTTTAATTAATATATTTAAATATATAATTGATAAACAACATTAGTTTTTTATTACATATTAACACATTTTCACCATTGCATCAAAAAAATTAAGTACATTATTACAAGTTCAAAATGTATATATAATATTTAACAATCCATTTACAATACAAAATGTACATACAACATTTAAAATTATAATATTATCTAAACAAATTAAGTCAAACTAATATACAATTCTACAAAACATGTAATATTCAAATATATAAATGTAATATTAAATAGAAATACATTATATATAAAAATATTTTGCTTACCTTTTTTTTTCTTTCTAGATTGTGACTGAGCAGACTGTGAAGACCTGCTTTCTTTTAAAAAAAATTTTTTTTAACATTTTTATTCAATCCATGACAAGAAACTACAATTCACAATTCATTAGAAAAGTATATCTAAAAGCTGATCAAGGGTAGGAAAAAGACAGATGATACATCCAAAGGATAAAAACATACAAATATTACAAATCTTAGATAAATATATCCCACATAGTTCTAAAAATGAGTATTCAATCTTTCATATGTTCAATCAAAGGGCCCCATATCTGCATACCCAACTTCCGCCTACGTGAGCCTTTAAGAGAATATAAACTATATTCAAGATTAAAAATGGTGTAAAATGTAACTCTCCACAGCTCAAAAGTAGGGGCTTCCTTCTGCAGCCACATAGAGGCTATACAAAGCCTAGCCACAGCCGTGGCTAAAAAGAACAAATATCGAAACTGGTGTGCCGGATGCCCCACCGTTGCGCCATCCTCAGTTCCTAGCAGCATTGTAGGCGCCATAATATTTATAACTGCCCCGGTTATCTCAAGAAGGAAATTCTCAATATGCCCCAGGAGATTAATCAAGTGCCTGCATGAATAAAAGATATGTACAATATCTGCCACCTCTGCTCCGCAGCGAAAACATTTCCCATAGTTAACCCCGCCCCATTTAAGTATTTTAGCGGGAGTATGGTACAAATTAAACACTGTCTTATAATGTTGCGCCAGCAGATTAGCAGACATTAAAATCCTCCCTGCGAGATTGATAGATTGTTCCACTCTGAGACCCTGACACCCCAGCCTATTATCCCACTTAAGATCATCCCTCTGTGTGTCAAGCAGGAGATTGTATAAAGCACCGATACAGGCTTTGCTTCTAATAGCCTCAATAAGCAGATTCGGCTCTATCTTTTACAGAGATAATCCCGGATTTGTAGAAACTTAAAGAATTCCATCTTAGGCAAATGGTATTTATCAGCTAGAATAGCGTAAGATGCCAAGCTCCCATTGGTATAAAATTGCCAATTTGTAAAATCCCTTTACTTCTCCATCTATCAATAGTCCTATCCCAAAAAACAGCCGGGAGTAAGACCGAAGCAGATGTGGGAGTATAATACGAGACCCCCTCAATTTGAAAACATTTCCGTATAGCCTTCCACACCTTAAAAGCGGTGCTTAAAACCTTGAACCGAGTTTTTTTATAGTAACTAAATTCAAGCATCTTAAATAAACAGTTCTTGGCATCAGCACCCAACAGCATCTGCTAAATGAATGGGGTTTCAGCAATATTGCTGACTTCCTCTCCGGTCACTAAGATCCGCATATTTTGAAGGATACAGGCATAATAATACAACGTAAAATCCAGGACTGCCCAACCCCCTTTCTCACGAGCTAATGTCATAAAACGCATTGCTCTCCGGGGTTTCCCTTGGGCCCATAAAAATCTAGCACAGATTGATTGAAGTAGTTGCAGCTGACCTCGGGTGAGTTCTAATGGGACTGATCTAAATTAATATAAAACCTTAGGCAAAATAATCATTTTAAGAACATTACATCTTCCCACCAACGACAATTGCAAGCATTCATATCGATCTAATTGTTGTTTCAGTATTGTTAGAATAGAGCCCCAATTAACCTCCACCAGTGCTTTTAAACAAGTCCTTATTCTAATACCCAGATATGTCACCTCGTTCATCACCCTAGGGTCATCAGTAAAGTCTTGATTTATACACATAATCTGGGTTTTGGACACATTAAGTTTATAGCCTGATACCAAGCCGAACCTGTGTGCAAGCTGCTCTATCTCAGGCATACCGCTATATCGTCCGCATAGTCAAGTACACGACATTGCTCTTTCCTGCAGATGACAGATTCGATCCTAGGACTCTGCTCTAGCATGGTTAAACAGGGATTAATGTATAATGTAAACAGCAGTGGGGAGCATGGACATCCCCGTCTTGTACCTCTAGTAATGCGTACAGGTTCAGACTCTAAGCCCATCATACAGATTTTAGCAGTAGGGGTCCGATATAAGACCTGAATAGCTTTAACAAAGCCTGGGCCAAAGCCCAACCATTGTAAAACCGCCCATAAGAAGTCCCACGCGACCCGGTCAAACGCCTTTTCGGCATCTAATAGTATCAGACCGAATTTATTACCTTGAGCATTGGCTGCATCCAACAAGGTTATTACCCTGTTAATGTGGTTGACTGTACTCCTATCGGGTATAAACCCATGTTGCCATATTGACACTAAAGGAGAGATGACTCTGGCCAGCCGGGACGCCAAAGTTTTTGCATAGACTTTACCATCGCAGTTTAACAACGATATAGGTCGATAAGAGCCAGGCAGATCTGGTGGCTTATCTTTTTTTTTTTAAATGACTATACTTGCCTCATTCCATGAGAATGGAGCAGCCCCTAACTGTGCTTGTTGGAGAGTGATCAACATATCTGTTTTTAATTCCTGAAAAAAAGTTTTGTATACCTCTAAAGGCAATTTATCGGGCCTTTACCATTAGCTAAGCTATTAATGGCTTCCTCAAGCTGCTCCATAGTTATTGGTGACTCCAAGATATCTGCCTCCTGCTGGCTCAGTACTTCACTATTAAGATTTTGCAACAGGATCTCACTTGCCTGTACATCAGAACAGTCTCCAGTATAAAGTCCTTTAAAAAAAACATGAAAACATTCAGGATCTCAGCGGGAGTATCTACTTGATTACCGTGTACATCTATCATGGCCTTGATTCTTTGTGCCGCCTCCCTTGACCGTAACCTTTGCGCCAAACACCGCCCTGTAGCCTCACCATACTCATAGCTCTCTTCCTTATTAAGAGTATGTTTAATGGCTGTTTCCCTGCTCCATTGCAGATTAAGTTTCGCCTTGCAGCGGGCAACCTCCATTTGCAACGGTGCGATGTCACCGCCAGCTTGTATTACCAACATAAGATTCTCTTCAGCTATTCTGAGTTTTATATACAATTCCTGTGTCGCCAACTTCACTTGTCTCAGTTTATATAACCCAAAACTAAGAGTCTCCCCCCTAAACCCAGCCTTTAGAGCATCCCAAATATAGCCACTTGTGGTAGAGTTGCGATTTATGACCAGAAACTGCCTAATCCAGTCATTCATATGTACAACGAATGCCTCATCCAGCAATAGTTTCCTATCAAACGAGAAAGATCTAACATTAGGAAGTGTACTAATTGCATGGATATCAATTACCAAAGGGCCATGATCTGCCGTAATCCGAGGGAATACTTGTATTTTAGCTCCTACCAATAATGCTGTTGAAATAAAAAAGTAATCTAACCTCACTAACTTATGGTGTGGGTGGGAGTTAAATGTAAAACCCGGGTCAGGGCCTCGCAGAGTAGCCCAAGCATCAACCAACCCGTGATCAGCCACCAAGTTTTGTAGAGCCTTAAACACTTTGGGTTTCCTACCCTTATAGTTTTTTATGTCTGATTGCAGATCCCGGGGTCCCAAATGTATATTAAAATCACCACATAAAATAAAAGGGGTCGGCCATGATGCAAGTTCTAAATTTAACCCTTCCAACACTGCTGCCTCATCGAAGTTAGAACCATATACTGAGCACACAGTACATTTAACACCTCCTATTGTGCATTCAATAATAGCCCAGCGACCTTGTTTGTCTGCAAAAGCTCTTCCCGACCCCTGTATGCTATGTTTGGCTAATACAGCTACCCCTCAGTTTGTTATAGATTGTTGTGTACATATCAGCACAGAGTAGCCGAGTTCAGCTAGAATCTTCCGTTTACACCACGGTGTGTGGTTTTCCTGTACACAAACCAAATCTGGTTGGACCACCCGTAACTCCGCCACCACACGTTGTCTCTTGCTACAGTTATTCAGCCCACATACATTAAAGGAACAGATACACAGTCCCGAATTACACTTCCTATCCCCCATCAAATGTCGCTGTTTCTATCCAGTCTATAACCATATAGTATAGTTGCATGAACCTTTCTCCTTCAATTCTCAAAATGTCATGGATTGTTTTATGTTGTGCCCCCCCACCCTCCCCTAGTGCTGCAAACATACCCGTACCGCCCCATCCCCCATCACAGGGCTTCCACAGAGGCCCTGTTCCCCCCCCACCCTTACCCTGAAAAGAGGCTTTGGGGCCAATGGTCCCTGAGATGGATCAAGCTCCTGCCGCCTGGATTACCCCCTCCCGTACGTTTAATAAATACCATTTAGTGCAATATCCCCCATCAACAAAATCAAAAAGAGGGAGAAAACACCCAAAGAGAGGACCATGAAAAAACCTATGAGATCCTATACAATCAAGTTGCCTACAGCCTATGACCCATCTATAAGGATTGCAGATATTCTTTGGCCTGAAGCTCTGAAGTAAAAAACCGAACTTGCTCATTAAGTATGACTTTCAATTTAGCTGGGTTTAGCAAGTAGGCTTGAGCCTCCTTGCCTTGAAAGGGGGAGATATGTTGCCACAGTTGCCATCTTTTCTCCACCGTCTGGGGACAATAATCAGGTCTTACAAAGAACTCCACCTCTTTCCCCATTTTCTTTCGATCTGGACGTGCTAGGTCGTAGACTGCTTCTCGAGCTAGAAAGTTATTGATTGAAATTAGGATTGCTCTAGGTCTAGGAGCGCTTTGTCCTGGTATTCCACATTGTATAAACGGAAATCTATGCGCTCTCTGAATCTCATGGTTCCAATCCCATTACGACAATCCTGGGAAAGCCTCAGAGAAAAGATCAATGATAAATTTTCGAGCATCTAATCCTTCTGCGCCTTCTGGAATCTCCAGAACTCTCAAATTGTCTCGACGAAGACGATTTTCAAGGTCCATCAGCTTCTATTGTGTATCATCTTTCAATGAGCGCAGTGCTTCTGTCACCGTCTTTTGAGCTGCCAATTCATCCTCCAGATTAGAAATCCGTGTTTCTGCTTCGTTTAATCTTTCTACAAATTCTGAACATGATTTTGCAATCCGCCGACCAGAGTTCTGGAGTTTCCGACAAGCCCCCTGAGTGCGCTGACTCTCGGTACGCGTCTCCTCTCTATGGGCCATTATGCTCTGGTATATGAGTGCCAGTGAGACATCCTCTGATTTCTCCAACGCACTTTCGCTTGGTTGAGTAGAGGCGGTCACACCGCTTGCCCCGGATTCAGCTAAAAAGGAATAGTCCCACAGCATGGCATCAGTGCTTCCAGTAGCCTTAAGGTTTTTGCCCAATTTGCATCTCTTGCGTACCGTTCGTGGGCTAGTTTCTGGTGTGCCCGGTGTATCAGTACCCAGATCTTCCGGATGGGAACTGCTTATCTCGCTGTGGCCGCTGTCCGGGGATCCTCCCCTACGGTTAGACCGAGTAGTTGGTTCTGTCTCGTCCTCTGAAGAATCAGAGGGATCGGAAAGGGAGAAGAAGTTGTCCCCTGAATCAATTTCTTTGACCAATCTCTGTGTGGTGTCATCATCTTTTAAACTTATATTGTCAGCATTGGAGGGTTCAACCCTCTGCCCCTCAATTATGCTGGTCTTACTCGGGGCATTTTTACCAAGGCCATTCGGTGCAGTTTGTCTGATCAGGGGATCCCCCATATCAGAGGTGGTGCAATCACCCCTCCCTTTGTCCACTTTTGAAGCCCTTTTGCTCCCTCCTTCACTCTGGGTAATGGTTTTACTAGGCATGCCCCCAGTTTGATAGACCCCATCCGCATCAGCATCCCTCTGATCTAAACCAGTATTCAAAGGCTTACCAGCCTTATCAATCTGTCCATTGGAAACCTTGGCAGGGCATACATGTGGGGGACTAGGCTGCTTTTTCGATTTCTCAGGGAAAAACAAAGATGGCACAGTACGCTTACCGCTAGTCTCTCCATGTGTGCTCTCTCGCCTTTCACCTGCCGGTTCTCCCATACTGCCGCTTTTGCCTCCACGTATTGAGCTGCCACCAGCTGCTCCTCCGGCTTCAATCGGGTTGCGAGCCTTCCGTCGCCCAGGCTTTGGAGGCATTACCACCAGGGGCGCCACCAGATCGACCCCGCCTTCACTCCTTGATCGTGCTCGCACCGCTGGCGTCACTCGCTTCACACACGGAGACCCGGAAGAATGCCACACCAACTCCAGGAGCCGCAGCACCGACACCCGAGATGCCGCCGAAACACACCGAACACACCAGAGCATTGTGATCCCAACAAAGAGAGGTTTGCACTTCATGTTATTTTATTTTTAGGGCATTTTCAATCCGCTGGGTTGTCCACAGCCAAATACGGAGAGCGGGGTCCGGGAGCTCGAGCTTACATGACCGTCCGCGCGGTCGCCATCTTGCCGAAGGCCTAAAAATATTTTGCTTAAAGGTCAAACTATAATATTTTTAAAAATCATCCAATGCTTTTCCATCCCACCACTGAAAAAAAATCTACATTTCTATAGAAAAAATGTAAAAAATACATTAAAAAACATTCTGCCTTCAACATTTAAATAACATGTTCTATAAAAAAACAAAAAACAAAAAAATTACTCACAACAATATTTTTAACAATGATAGCTTTAAAAACCAATGTTCTTACCTGTGATTTTCTTGTTGATGATATTTTCCACATCACGGATATTCTTGCAATGATCACAATACTAAAAACTTGATATTTTGCCAAACACCTAACCTCACAGTGGAAGAGGGTGGAAGAGGGCACAAGTCGGGGGTACACGCAGGTACAGGGCGACCACCCACCATTTTCATAGGGTGGACGCCATCCACCCTGCACGAAGTGGGCCCCACAGAAATATCCTAAACTTGTCCCAGTGTAATTTTCAGACACCGGGTCACATTCAGCAGCGCCTGCAAGTTGTCTGCTTTCGCTTCGATCAGCAACGTGCAGGCGGGAAGGGGGCTTTCATATTTCAGACTCCAGCTGGGCCCATAACAAAGGCCGAATTTAAGGAGCCATCAGGCCTCCTTTTGTTCCACTATTCTGATTGGGCGCTATCTGAGCCTCACACCTAAATGCAAATACAAGGGAGGGGAAACAAAGGCACACAGCTTGTTTGTATCACTTCACAAATGCTTAAGAGAGGCATGCTTTTTACGTTGTTCAATCCCTATGAAATATGCATGCACTGTAAGAGTGTCAGATGTGTTAGTCTGTTCAAGTATTTACACAAATATCAATTTAAATATCTCTATTTTGTTTTATTTCTTTGATATCACTACTCATTCTGATGCAGGTTGTCAGAGTGTTTTACATCACACATACATATTGGGGCAGATTTATCAATGAGTTGCATCGCCTTTCCACCACACAAAGGGGTGTCAGGGTGACTCAACTACTAAGGGCCTGATTGCGAGTTTGGCGGTCCGACCGCCTGAATGCCGCGTACGCGACCACCAGAAGACCATAGCGTTGGCGGTCTTCCAACCGCCGTATTACGGGTTTACCACGGTGTGGCTGAGGCGATGATGATTAGTTTCCCATGTGTATCGATACCTGTGTGAACATTTCGACTGCAAATGTGTCTAATGCACACATATGCATGATACATGTGGAAAAATATCACCTACCCAATTGCCGGTGTCTAGCTCATATTTGGGCAGTCCAGGCAATGGGTATATGGTACATAAAGGACTCACCTGTATATCGTTGCAAACAGGGTTGTAATACTCGGGGTGAAGATGCTGCTGTCAAGGGGGTACCTGAAGAAAGGGATCCACGTCAAACTCTGACTGAAATAACAGGAAAGGTGGCGGTCATACCGCCGCGGTTGGCTCGTTGGAAAGTCAACTCGTAATACAGATCACAGTAAAACTCCTCTGTCCCGCCCTATGGCAGCTGCTTTTCCCCGACCTCGGTGGTCTGCGGTGTGCTGGCTGTGTAAGCAGTTCATCCGTGGCCTTTGCAATAGCAATATACCCATCTCATAATATGGCAGTCTGACCGCCGAGCTCGCGGCGGTCGGAGCGTGGGTACGGAGGTTCATGGACTGCCAAACTTGTAATAAGGCCCTGAGTCAAATTTATCAAGTCACGCATGGCTTTGCGTGGCCCTGCAAGGCTTGATGAATCTAGAATAACGCAACGCAGAGCAAAAAAACTGCGTTGCATTACTCTGCCCCAGGAACTTATTCCTTGGGTGCAGCGTGGGTGTGTGTGGTATTCAGTACTATTGGTTTGTGTACATGTTTTAATGCTGTCTCTGGCTCATTGGAATGTTGTACATGTCATTAGAACATTGACATGTCATAGTCCTTGAGGCTAGCTTGGGGTAGATTGTGTCAGTTGATGTTAACTGAAGTTGATGTTGGATGGGATCTTCTTATGATGAAATAAACTACGAGTTAACACCTCTCAACCTTGTCCTCATGCTTCAAGAATTTCACACTGGCGTAGTCGGCAAGCATATGGATTCATTAAGAAGATCTCAACACATGAGGATGACAAATTATCTTCAAGCAACGTATGGTGAGAGATAACCTTATTAGACTTTTACGTGCTTGGCAAATAGTTAAGAAGAGTGCGATCGTTAAAAGAAGATTGATTGATGAAACGCGTTTCTTATTGAGAGCAACTTGCTGGTTCCGTCATTTTTAAAATAACTATAGGGGCCTCGATTCACAGAACTAACTTACGTCAAAAACGTAGTTAGTACTTTTAGTATTCACAGAATACACTTACTCATTTGGTATTCACAGAATGCACTTACTCATTTTGTATTCACAGAATGCACTTACTCATACTAACTTTATGTCCGCATTCGGGCCGGAGATTCCGGCCCTTTGGTGATTCCGGCCTTTGGTGGAGATTCCAGCCGGTTGTGGAGATTCCGGCCGGTGGCGGAATGTCCGCCACCGGCCGGAATCTCCACAACCGGCCGGAATCTCCACCAAAGGGCCGGAATGTCCACCAAAGAGCTGGAATCTCCATCTCCGGGCCGGAATCTCCACCAAAGGGCCGGAATCTCCACCAAAGGGCCGGAATCTCCGGCCCGAGTGCGGACATAAAGTTAGTATGAGTAAGTGCATTCTGTGAATACCAAAATGCGTAAGTGCATTCTGTGAATACCAAAATGAGTAAGTGTATTCTGTGAATACCAAAAAGTACTAACTTTACGTTTTTGACGTAAGTTAGTTCTGTGAATCAGGCCCTAGATGAATTTGCGCTATCAGCACAAAGTTTAATGTATCGTGCACGGCTTGGGGCTGTTTAAAGCATTTGCTGTCTTAGCATGTACAGTCTTCAAGGAGGTCAACGTGCGGGAGTAACGGACTGAAAAAAGTGCTGCACAGTTAATTTATTTCGAAACGGTTGCGCAGTTAACTTTAGCCTGTTAGCGCAATTCATTAGGTCAGCGGTTTCTTCATTATTTATTAATCAAGCGCACACTCTGCTCTGCACACAGCATCAAGTATCTCTGCCATTTAAACTTAAATTAATGTGACTTTGCTTACTTTCTGGCACTTTCTGGCATCAAGTGGAGATCTTCATGCTTGCTCTGACCTTTGTTCTTCAACATGTGTACGCCAACGCTGCATCTGCTCGTAAAGCGGCATTGCATTGGTCGGTGAGCCTTCTGATTTCATTGGCTCATAGAAGCACATTGGGAGGGGTGCTTGAAGGGTAAACAAGAATCCGTTGCCCGATGTTCGTGTATTATTCAGTGACACGCTCACTTTTGCCACATATGTGCAGCGTGTCATTCCAGTGACACGCACAGTGTCTCTCAGAGAGTTTAAAGTTTGTCACATATGTACAGCGTGTACACGCACACTGTTTTGTGGACATAGAAGAAGCGTGTCATTTCTGTGATACGCACACTATTCCTGTTATCTGGGGAGTCTATCCTGGATATGCGTCATTCCAGTGACTCACACACTGTTTCTTAGCAAATTTAAAGTCTGGAAATTTCATAGTGATATCTCAGTGACATGCACACTGTAATTTATTGATTTTATTTGGCGTGTTATTTCTCGGATACGCTCACTATTAAAGAAAACTTTTAAATTTGTTCATCTTGGGGTTACACACAGTGCTTCGTTGATCTTGAAATCTACATTGTGACTTAAAAAAAATGATGAACATTCATGTGGTGTAGAAACTTACTTGTTTATTTTGCATAACATAGTAGAAACTTTCATGTTGGAAATTTCTTACTCCTCTACCATTTATGAGCTTGTATAGTGTCTAGGACCATTATATTGTCTCAATTTCTTTACTCAATTTCTTGTTAGTGTATTACGATGCAAAATGTCACTGCGCCACCCTTTTTCTTGTCAAGTCCTGGAGATCCACAAATTAAATGGCAAAAATAGAAATAAGTTTTTGAAAGATATGCTAAGGTTTGTGGTGCCACACTTAGGGGCCTATTACGATGGCGGTCGGATGACCGCCGCCCGGCCAGCGGTGGTAACCACCGGACCTGCGGCGGACATCCGCCGCGATCGCAAGCCAGAAAACCGGCGGTCAGATTAGGATGGCGGTGGTGACCGCGGCGGAGGGAAATTCCGACCGCCGCTTTTACGCCGGTTGCCATCCGCACTCCTGCCCTGCGGACGGAGAAGGACCGGGATAATGGTGGCGGTGCAGGGCAGGCTCCGCCGGCACGATTATGATACCGGCGGTAGCCAGCCTTTCCTCAGCGGTCAGACCGCCATGGAAAGGCATGCGGTGATTGTATTCCGGGGGCCCGTTGCGGGCCCCCAATGTTTTGTGGGGGGTGTGGGTGCACTGGGGGGTACCCATGGTCCCCCCCTACATGTCCCTGTACCAGATGGCAGGCACTGTGCAGTGCCTGCCATGCAGTGCAGGGAAAGGCAGGACATGCTCATTTGGACATCGCTGCGGTGCTGCAGGCAGCAGCAACCGCCGCAATGTTAAGGCCCGCGATCCGACCGCCGCGGTCGGATTTCGAGCAAGGTACATCCTAATGCGACCGGCGGTTATGTCGCGGGCCTTGCGGGCGGTCTTTTCCCGTTACCATGGTGATCCAGCGCGATATTAGCAAACAGCATTCACACACCAAATACTCACTTGGGCCCATACATTCATACTACGCTAATACTTACGCTGGTGAGTCAGTTGTACTCTTTATCAAAATCCCTGCTACCAATTACCTTTCTGATTGAAGAGTAATGACTTACCAATGAATCCTTTGCTAATTGGGAAGTTTAAAATGAGTGACATTCATTACAGTTCATAATCCTGAAATAATCACAGAGTCAGGAAGTTTTAAAATGTTTATCTAAAGATTTAGCAGAGTAAATTACAGAGCTGCATGATACTTAATCGCATATCAAGGATGAAGCATAGAATAATAGTTATTGATCAATGACGGTCCCTCAGAAAGGAGAAGATAGAGACAGCAGCGCAACTAAAGGTTGCAAGTATAATTACCTAAAGTGCGAGAACCAAACCCCTTGGCCAAGGAGTTGGAAAAGATGGGACCCAGGAAGGATGAAGAGCAAAGACCTCCTTCAGGTTCAGAACAGGACCGGTGACCTCTCTACCAACGACGCCTGTGTCGTTCCCCTCTCTGATACTCGACTTCTCCTTGATTCTCCCGTGCCTTCCTTCTAATGGACTCCGCCGCCCCTCCTCAGGACCTCTCTGGACAGCGGTTCAGTCTGCAATCGATCAGCTTGTCGGTCTGGAGCCTCTGCCTCTCTGTGTGAACGCCTGTTCTGAGCTCCTCTTCTTCCTTCTGTGTCTTCTGATCTCTCTGTGTCCTCTGTTCTGATTAATTAGCTAATTCTATATCTATTATACCCTTCTACGCCCATGTACCTCCCATTAATGTTGCAAAAATATGGGACCACTACTTCTGATTGGACAGGGGCAGGGGGTTGATCCTCACACCATATGATTTAGTTCAATTTTCTGAAGACCATTGTTTTAAAATACCGCCCATTAAATTTAATACATTTGCTTTATTTCCCACCCGTCTCACGACAAAGTTTATACATTGTTCATGTACATAGTTGCAAATTTAACAGGAACAACATGGGTACAGCAATGTTGGCCATTAGGTCGTGGCCTTGGACGACGTCCAGGTTGACTTCATCCTTTTCTTTGGCAGCCATGCAAGACGCATGCGCAGAATCATTGTCTCTCGAGTTTCAGTTCACCAACCCCAGGCCCAGGTTTACAAACTAATAAAAGTCAAAGAAGAAAATATTAAAATCACAAATAAAATGTTTCACTGTATACCCACTCTTTCTACTCTATTCCCTTTTATTTATAAATTCTATCCCGCATTAGTAGCGTTAGAGAAATGACAATTTAATTATAACACGAGAGCAAGCTGTAGATGTGAAAACATCTAGCAGCCATTTTAATGCACACTGCGCAGAAGCAGGAGTTTCCCACCAAGCAAAGAGATACGTCACACCAGGTGATATGGTTGAGACATGCGCAGGAAGGTTCCCGCGCTTTAGCGGCCATTTTAGAATAAAGACAAGCGTTACTTGTTAGTTAAAACACATAGGCAAGCTTCCTTACTATTTATGTAGTGTATGCAAAAGTTAGTACAAACAATACAAGTTTCATAAATTAATACTGTGAGGAGATTGCGTCCGAGCAAGTCTCATTTGTGAATCCTTGCTCCATCAATCCCCTCTCTGATGGCGTTTCTGAGCCATCAAATACTACCCATAATCAGATGCCAACTTCTAACATAAAATAGTTTCATTTTCATTTTTACACTTTCTATTTTTCACATCCCCTTTCAATTTCTTGTATAATTCATTTCTCAAATCTTCTAGTTCAATTTCATCAAACTTTCTCTTCTTTCCTTTTCCTGTCACATTATACGATTCATTCTTTCTACAACATTTGCACCAATATATTATTATTGACAGTACTATTATTGCTATCCCTGCTAAGGGTACTAATATTTGACCTACAAGTCCTTTTCCTACATTAGCAAACCAGGTTCCAATTGACGTAATACTATTTGTCAATCTTTCCCATACACTATCAACTTCCAGTGGTTTTAATTCCTTCTCAAGTTTCGTTATATTCTGTATGTATGTTGCAATTTCTGCACTTTTATCAGGTATGTAAGTGCAACAGTGTTTCGTCTTCAATAATTTACAGACTCCGCCCTCTTTTGCCAATATAATATCAAGAGCAAGTCGATTTTGCATAACCATAGATCTAATCGCAACCATCTCCGCATTAATCATTAGAAATCCTCCAGCAGTATCCGTTGATAAACGATCAACCACTGTAGACAATTTACATATCTTCCTTGAGTTCAGAATTATTCCAACTGAAGGTATCAGTGCACCAAATATATCACCTACAATTTCTGAAAAACTAGCTCTTTTACTACGTGTTGATTCACTATTATTTTCATTGCTCCCAGTGTTTCTTTTTACGTGGTATATTTTTGGAAATACTATTCCAAAGTAACAACTTCCATACCACCATGCAGGAAGCCTAAAGTAAGCCTTATTCCCACACACATAATAGACTCCAGGAAAAACTGAATCTGCTCCTCCTTTGATTCCCCAACCTCCAAGAATTAAGAAATTGTGTTCACATTCACTGGTACCAATGAAAACATTGTTATAATCAGTTTTTAGCCTATGTAGACAAATTTTCCCTGTCTTTACAAAATCCAGAGCCATAGCAGCTTGAGCCTTGCCAGGTGTGTAACTACCTTCTTTCTCAGCCAAGGTGGCAAATGAGCCTTATGCTCAGAAGCTTTCTTTTAAAAATCTTGTCTTCTATCTTCTACTAAATTCAAAAATATCTTTTCTTCTTCATGTAATGAACATGTTCAATTGTGTCTATGTGCATGTGTTATATCTATAGATTTGATTGTTAAGAAAAATTCTCCCATAAACTATGTATCTTGACTACTAAGCACTGGATTCATACTCTTTCGAAAAAAATATCACATCTAGGTTTGAATAATAATACTGAAGTCTTCCTGTTCTATAAAATAAACTAGCTAATACACTACATGATATGCCATACGTTAGTGATAAATGATGATATGTTAACCCTTCCGCTACTGATTCTGGTAATTTCATACAGACATAACAATTATTAACTTCCATAGTATCTACATATTGAAACAACAACTTGGTGAAAACATTTAAACTAGTTTCGTTATCAGTTATTTCGTGATGGAATTCTGGTTCATTTTCTGCCATCAGTTCTACTCTATTACTTTTCAAGTTTGCTGTCCTTTCCTTAGTTTCGTTATTAATCTTTTTATCCATTATCATAAGGTAAGGAATTGCTACAATCAGAACTAACCATACTATAAGCACCATTACTAGACTACATATGCACACTGCACAGCATCTTTTACAACATTTCTGTTTTGATCTCCCAGCAAGTCTATCGTCAGACATTTTGACAAGGAAGATTGCTCTTCTTATCTATTTTCACTTTTCTTTATATAACTCTTTCGCGTAGTCAAGGTGGTCTTGTTTCTTTCTCATACGTCAGTTCTGCACTTGTTCCTTCGTCACCACTTTCACTTGACTCTGAGCTCTCGTAATCCTCAAGAATGATGTAAGTCCAATCAGGACCCTTGAATTTGTTATTCACAAGTTTCAGTCTTTTACTTCTTCTTTTCTCAGTTTTACTTTCATGTCCTGTTTGGCTTGTTACTTCATTTACTTGATCTGGATCTTCACTTCTGGTTGTTATGTGGTATTTTACTCTTTTAATGACACTAGGCCAATGATCACCTTTTCTTGCTTTCTTTGTTTGCACTGTTTCTTTATTTTCGTTTTCAGAAATCTTTTTATTTTCACTGTTTAGCACTGTTTCACTTTCTGCAATTACTGTTTTTCTTACTTGCTTCTTTTCAGGTCTTATTGGTTTCTCTTCCGCAGCTCCACTGTGAGTTTCCAATAACTGACCTTGTTCTTTGTTTATTTCTTCATGTTCGTGATTCTCAGGATTTTCTTCTTCTGTATACTTTTCTGGATCTAACTGGTTCTGATCAGGGCTTATTGCACTTTGTACTTCTGCAGCCTGACCGGATTCTTCTAAACCTGTCTGTCCCTGCTCAAAATTTGTTGGTTCGTCGTTAATTTGAGCCCAGTTTCCTTTCCCTATCTGGTCTTGCTCAGGTTCTTTTATTGTGTCTTCTTCTTTTCCCTGAGCTGCTTCTTCTTCACCTATCTGATCTTCTTCAATTTCTTCCAAATTTGTTTGACTTCTTGTTCTGTGGTAAACTTCAGGAATTTCTACCACTGGTATCCAGTCCTGACTTGTGCTCGGTTGTTCTTCTTCAGCTTCCCTTGAATCTCGAGCCTGAGATTCTTCAGCTGGGCAACCTTCAGCTTCCTCAGTGATTGATGCTGACTGAGGATTTTCTTCTTCAGGGTCTGGTACTCTTTTGGTGTGGCTTACATGAATCCAATTGGGAAATCCTGCACACTTCACAGCGGTGTTTGAAACTAATATGATCTGACAAGGTTCGCTCCACCTGGGTGATAGACACGTTTCTCTGGTGTGATTCTTCACTACCACCAGGATTCAGATCATGTTCTTGTTCAGGCTGCCTGGAAACTGCGTCTTCTCCAACCTGGTGAGAGACAGAACGCACTAGGTCAGCCAATCCTTTGCAATAATCCAGAACCATATCATCAGATATATTCAGCAGTTTGTTTATGGGAACATGTGCTTGCCTCATTGCTCTTCCCATCATTAACTCGTGTGGGCTCAATCCGGTATTTCTATCAGGAATGCTTCTGAGTCCCATTAAAACAAGTGGCAATGCATCCGGCAAAACTTAATGATGTTGATGCACACATTTTTCCCAGTCTGGATTTTATTGTGCCATTCAATTGTTCAACCACTCCAGAAGCCTCTGGACGATATGCACAGTGCAGTTTTTGTTCAATTTGGAATGCTTCACAGATTATTTTGATCACTTCACTGTTAAAATGCTTTCCTCTATTTGATTCCAAAGTTACTGGAAAACCAAATCTAGGAATGAGTTCTCGTAGCAACAACTTTGCAACTGTAATACTGTCATTTCTCCTGGTAGGGTAAGCCTCCACCCACTTTGAAAACAGACACACTATGACAAGTACATATTTCAGCCCTCTGCATGGTGGTAACTGAATGAAATCAAATTGGAGTCTTATAAATGGACCCTCTGCCTTTCCAATCTTTCCAAACCCTATTATTGTCTTCCTCCCTGGATTATGCATTTGGCAGGTTAAACATCTCTGGCAAAGACTCTCTGCTACAGCTCTAAATTCTGGATTGTACCAATTTTGTCTGAAGAGCCTAATCATTGCATCTCTCCCTATGTGTGTGTCTCCATGATACATCCTGGCCATTTGAGAGAGCAGACAGTCAGGCATGACTGGTCTGCCATCAGCGCAAATCTACACCTCGTCATCTCCCCTTTGAGAACAACCCACCTTGATCCATATATTCTTTTCACTTTCATCAGCATCATCTTGCAATCGTTTAACATCATTCCATGTTTCAGGTGGCACATACAGCATAAGTTGGCTGCTGATTCCCATTCTTTCCACCCTTTTATTGACTGACAATCTATTTTTGGCACAATGTTGAGCCACAAGATCTGCATATCGATTTCCAATTACCACCCAGTCATCTCCTGACTGGTGTGCGGCACATTTCATCACAGCCAATTCTTTTGGTGATTGTATTGCTTCCAGCAATTCGCTTACAAACTGTCCATTTTTAATGGGGGATCCTGAAGAAGTCATGAAATCCCTCTGCATCCATAGTTGGCCAAAATCATGCACAACCCCGTAACCATATTGGCTATCTGTAAATATAGTTACTTTTTGATTCCTCCCAATTTTGCAAGCCTTTATCAATGCAATCAATTCAGTTATTTGTGCAGATTTGACTCCTGGTAAATAGGATGCTTCAACTATTCCAGTTAATTCACACATCGCATAGGCAGTAGTTAGTTTACCGTCTTCATGCCTTTGGCATGAACCATCAACAAATAGCTCCCTGTCTGGCTTTCTGAGGGGCTGTTCTTCAATATCAGGACGTGGTTTCGTGCATAACTCTGTGACTTGTAAACAATCAGGTTCTTCTTCTTCGTCATCTTTAATTTCCTCATGATATGGGTCTGGTAGTAAGGTAGCGGGATTTACTATTGTGCACCTTACCATGGTCACATTTTCAGCACCCATTATTATTCTCTCATATTTAGTCAGCCGACTAGGAGTAAGATGCTGTGTTCGCGTTCTCGTCAACAGAATCACAACCGCATGTGGAACAAACACCTTCACAGGATGTCCCATCACAATTGACTCACTTTGTTCAATGCTCAAACAAGTAGCCGCTACTGCTTTTAAGCAGCCTGGCAATGCGGCTGCCACTGGGTCCAATGTAGCAGAAAAATATGGTATAGGACGTCTGTCTAGACCATGTTTCTGAGTTAGAACTGAGAGTGCACAATTTTCTCTCTCATGACAGAATAATGCAAAATTTTTCTTATAGTCTGGCATGCCTAGGGCAGGTGCTGAACACAGAGCATTTCTCAATTTTACAAAAGCTCCTACGCTCTCATCATCCCACTCAACTGGGTCCTTTGCTTTCTTTTTCGTCATGTGAATTAATGGCTTGGCTAACAGGGAAAATCCTAGTATCCATTGTCGACAGTAACCTACTATTCCTAGGAACATTCTCACTTCTCTTTGCGTTACAGGCATTTGCATTTTCTTTATTAATTTTTACTCTTTCAGAGGTTATTCTTCTTTTTCCCCTCTCAATTTGGTGTCCCAGATACTTAACTGCTGTTGTACAAAACTGCAATTTTTCAGGTGAGACTTTATGCCCTTCTTCAGCTAAATGATTTAATAGTGCAATAGAATCAACAACACAGTCCTCTCTGGTGTTTGATGCCACCAGTAAGTCGTCGATATATTGCACTAAGACTGAGCTTCCTGGCATCACTAATTTCTCTAGACACTTTTTCAATATTTGATTGAAAATGGAAGGACTTTCCGTGTACCCCTGAGGAACACGATTCCATACATAGACTTTGTTCTCAAATTTAAATGAAAAAAGATACTGGCTATCTGGATGCAATGGTATTGAAAAGAACGCTTGGCATAAATCAATCACAGTGAACCATCCTGCACTCCAAGGAATTTGGTATAGAATTACTGCAGGATTTGGCACTATAGGACAACATGGTTCTACAATCTTATTTATTTTCCGCAGGTCTTGAACAATCCTATATTTTCCACTAGGTTTCTTTAGACCCATTATTGGTGAATTACATGGGCTACTCATTACTTCTTTTAGTATGTTTTGTTCTACCATTCGGTTGATTTCTTCAATGACTCCTGCTTTTACTTCTGCACTCATTTTGTATTGTCTGGTATTTGGGAAAATCGCACCTTCTTTTACAGTAATTTTAACTGGGTCTTTTTTGGCCATAAGTCCTACTTCTTTTCCTGTGAAATCCCATACTATGGGGTTTACTGTAGTTTTTAATTCTTCCGGCAGCTCGTCTTTTGTCATTAACGAAAACAGCTCAACTATTTCTGTACCTTGTTTTGCAATCATAAACTTATATACATGGTCTTCATCTGGTGTTTGAACTGCCACACCATCTGGTGTGCAGAAAATTGTGCAATTCATTTTGCATAACAAATCTCGGCCCAACAAATTTACTGGACTGGAATCACACACTACAAATTGATGCATTTCTCTGAAATTTCCAATTTTAACTTCCATTGGTTCGGTAAGAGGTGTTCTAATCTTTCGATTAGCTACCCCCACTACTTGGATAGCTTCTCCAGAGAGAGGAAGGTCTGGAATGTCTGCTGTTCTCACAGTAGACCGGGTAGCACCAGTGTCCAAAAGAAAAGTAATATCATTACCTTTCACATTCCCTTCAACATATGGACCTGACTGATCTACCGGTAAGGATGCGCCAAGTACGCACTCCTTCTCCCCTCTCCTAGGCACCGTCATGAACTGTATTGACAGAAATCGTCCTGTAAAAGAAACTGTGATGTTACATAATCATTCTTACCACTTCCTCCTTGACATCCGACGTCTGTACCGTGCTTTGCTCTGCTTACATTACCCTGAATAGGTGCAGGTGGTAACTGACTCTGAGGATTTACACCCTGCTGTGAGTCATTCTGCGTCTGTGGATTTAAATTTTGATTTGGGCCATTATTATTCCGAATCTTTTTACATTCATCCTTCCAATGCCCCAATTTTCCGCGTCCATGACAAGGAAATTTCTTTTTAGCCTCTTCTCTACTCATTCGTCCTCTCACTTTTCCACAATTCCCAGTGTCACTATTCGTTCCAGAATCCTTTCCCTGATTTTCACTCGGATTATCCAAATTAATTCCCTGTTTCTCGGCCATTTTCACCTGAGCCCACATTACTTTCTCCTGTAATTTCTTGTGCCTATCCTCAATATCATCTCCACAATATTTTGCATATTTCAAAATTTCATCTATGGGCTTTCCCTGCCAACATAACATGTGCTGCTTAATCATTTGACAAATCTCTGGCTTCAGACCATAGACAAATCGGTAAACAAACTGACTCATGTTCTTATCTCCAATGTCCTCAAAGCCACTATATTGCTTGAATACCTGCAATAAACGCTCATAATAGGCGTGTACCGATTCACTGGCTTCTTGGGTAGTTCGGTCTATTTTCACCCAATCTGTTTCTTTCGGTGGTATTTTCCCTTTCAGGTAAGTTATTACTTGCTGGTACTTTTTCATTACATCATTTGACGGGGCACCTGTCTTTGGATCTCTAGGATACTCATCACTTGGCCAATCAACTGTAATTTTACAGTCTGTCCATAGATCGGCAGGTACCACTATATCAAACAAACCATCCAGATCCTTCAACAATACCTTTGACACTTTCACAAACCTCTCAACCTGCTTGTACCATTCAATTGGTTTTTCTCTTAACTTTGGAAAATCATTCGTAAATGACAAAATATCCTGTCTGCTCCATGGGACATGTACATATCCCCCTCCTGGAACTTCTCGCATCGGGTACATTTGATCTGTCTTCCCTGTTTCCTTCATTAAATATTCAGAGGCTGTTCTACTTGATAGTGCCTCTTCCTTTTTCTTGGCGCTATCGTGCCAGTTTCTCTAAATTGAAAAAGATAGTTTTCGTCCACACTAGTAAACCACAGAACTCTCCATTTATCTAGGTCTCCCCATTTTTGCAAGACTGTCATTAATTCCTTTACTTGTAATTTTCTTCCAGAGGCATTCATGTTTTCTAGATCTTTGTCTGAAAAATCTGCTCTATAAGGTTTCTGCAACACTTTTGATCTCCCTATTTCAATTCCCATCTGCAGAGCTAAATCTGATAATTTCTCATGGAATAATTTTACATTTCTGGTGATACTTCTGCATATGAACAATAATTCTTCTTCATCGTAAGTATTTAGGCGATCTAACCCCACATTTCCTGCTATTATTTCTTCTAATTCAACTTTTAATTTATAAATATCCAAAATCTTTGGAGGTGTACACTGTTGATCTGATCCTTGTGACCACCTTTCTAAGTCTTTGGGTGTTACTACAGTGACACTTTTTGCTCCCGATGAAGTTATTAGGTTTATATCTTTCGAACAACCAGGTGTAGCCCTTCTGGGGGTGCTATTTACAGAATCTCGAATGGGTAAATCCATTAATGAAATCACAGATTCACAGTCACTAAAGTGATCCTCAACCATTACTACTGCTTCAGGTTTAGGAATATTCACAGGAGTAGGTGTAACTAGCGGTGGGGGATAGTTTCCTTGTCACTATATAATGGGACTACTGGACCATTTGTTACAGGTATGGTCAAAGAGTCAGGATGCACTTTTATCTGTGTTATTTTCTGTATTAATTCTGCTCTGGTTTTTTCTAGGGCTTCTTTTTCTTTATCGTGAAGTACCCTACTCGTTGGAAAATCATGCAATACCTGCGGTATTAATGGGGTCTTTAACTGTGGTGCACTTGGGGTGCATCCACTTGTTCCTTCCTGATATGGTGGGGGGTTCTTTAATATCTCTTCCATAAATTCATCTTCAGAATCTCCATTTCTCATTAAGTGTTTTGTCTTTTCTGTGCATTTGCTCCCTAACAGTTCTTCTGCTGTTAATATTGGATACAGTCCCTCTGTAAGCATTGCCCTCCTCCATTGTTTCATCTGACCGTCCCTAAACTCATGTTGGTTTCTGGGAAAAAATCCTCGATAACCCCTATTACTCCTGGATCGGTCACGCTCAAATGCCTCGGTTTCCCATTCCTCTAAGGCTTCGTATTGAGTTAATCTAGGTCTGGGTTCTAAGTCATTCATCCTCAATCTTAAAGTTTGAAGAATTCTCCCATTGAAAGTGCCATTCTCGGGAAATGCTAATATTCCATCATTTTTGGTATATTCTATCCAATTCTCTATCCAAACACAAGTATGATAACCTCTCTCCATCATCATGAATGAAGCGGGCGTTTTAGCTGGTGGAATGATAATTCCTTCTCTAGTTTTGATTGGTTTATCCTTTTTAAAATAATTCTTAATCTTTTGCAGAAATTACATTTTTCTCTTCTCTCCGTACATCTTGGGTAGATCTCGATGTACAAAATTACATTCTGCAAAGCCTAAATATCTCCTATCCGGACGAATTCGTGTTAAAGTTGGATCGCGTTTTAACATGCAATCTCTATCCACTAAGATTTTAGCTTCTATGATATCAACCAATCAAATGCCAGCTAACTTTTATCTCTGAACCAATCCTAGCGCGGCCTTTCTGTGACGTTTGTCTGCCAACCCCTCCTTTACAATCTGCGCTTCTCTGTCCTTCGCTGATTTCAACCAATACCAGCGCGGTACCTGTGACGTCAGTACTGCTCCTGACTACTGACCCCTCCTTTACAAGAGTCTTCCACGCCCGCGGTTTCAACCAATCCCAGCGCAGCGCTTTGTGACGTCAGCTCCCTCTCCGGCAGCTGACCCTCCCTTTACAAATTCGTACGCAAAACCTTATTTTCTCTACGATTTTAATTAAAATTCAGTAACAACATAAAACATTGGCTATCGTGCCAGTTTCTCTAAATTGAAAAAGATAGTTTTCGTCCACACTATTAAACCCTTTCCGTTTACTAAACATACACTACGAATAAAACCCTTCCGTTTTACTCTTCACTCGAGCATCAAAAATACCTGTTACTTCTTCAATGTTACCCTTTCTAGGTGATATAACATCAAATTTTCACCAGCATATTCCTTTTGCTATTACTCACACGCATAGAGTCCCTAACAAGTACTAATAGCCCTGCTTAACTTTTCAGTACTATTTCTGCCTCACAGATAACCTCACTGCAGTATGGCTTCCACTTACCACCTGCTATTCAAATTTCCTCCCCGGGGAATTCTGGACAACATAAAACAAAACTTTGAACACACAGATGTTAGTTTATAAAAATAAAATTCTCATTACCCAATTAACAAAGTCCAACCATCCTCTGATAACCAGAAAACGGATCCAGCGCGATATTAGCAAACAGCATTCACACACCAAATACTCACTTGGGCCCATACATTCATACTACGCTAATACTTACGCTGGTGAGTCAGTTGTACTCTTTATCAAAATCCCTGCTACCAATTACCTTTCTGATTGAAGAGTAATGACTTACCAATGAATCCTTTGCTAATTGGGAAGTTTACAATGAGTGACATTCATTACAGTTCATAATCCTGAAATAATCACAGAGTCAGGAAGTTTAAAATGTTTATCTAAAGATTTAGCAGAGTAAATTACAGAGCTGCATGATACTTAATCGCATATCAAGGATGAAGCATAGAATAATAGTTATTGATCAATGACGGTCCCTCAGAAAGGAGAAGATAGAGACAGCAGCGCAACTAAAGGTTGCAAGTATAATTACCTAAAGTGCGAGAACCAAACCCCTTGGCCAAGGAGTTGGAAAAGATGGGACCCAGGAAGGATGAAGAGCAAAGACCTCCTTCAGGTTCAGAACAGGACCGGTGACCTCTCTACCAACGACGCCTGCGTCGTTCCCCTCTCTGATACTCGACTTCTCCTTGATTCTCCCGTGCCTTCCTTCTAATGGACTCAGCCGCCCCCTCCTCAGGACCTCTCTGGACAGCGGTTCAGTCTGCAATCGATCAGCTTGTCGGTCTGGAGCCTCTGCCTCTCTGTGTGAACGCCTGTTCTGAGCTCCTCTTCTGCCTTCTGTGTCTTCTGATCTCTCTGTGTCCTCTGTTCTGATTAATTAGCTAATTCTATATCTGTTATACCCTTCTACGCCCATGTACCTCCCATTAATGTTGCAAAAATATGGGACCACTACTTCTGATTGGACAGGGAGAGGGGGTTGATCCTCACACCATATGATTTAGTTCAGTTTTCTGAAGCCCATTGTTTTAAAATACCGCCCATTAAATTTAATACATTTGCTTTATTTCCCACCCGTCTCACGACAAAGTTTATACATTGTTCATGTACATAGTTGCAAATTTAACAGGAACAACATGGGTACAGCAATGTTGGCCATTAGGTCGTGGCCTTGGACGACGTCCAGGTTGACTTCATCCTTTTCTTTGGCAGCCATGCAAGACGCATGCGCAGAATCATTGTCTCTCGAGTTTCAGTTCACCAACCCCAGGCCCAAGTTTACGAACTAATAAAAGTCAAAGAAGAAAATATTAAAATCACAAATAAAATGATTCACTGTATACCCACTCTTTCTACTCTATTTCCTTTTATTTATAAATTCTATCCCGCATTAGTAGCGTTAGAGAAATGACAATTTAATTATAACACGAGAGCAAGCTGTAGCATGTGAAAACATCTAGCAGCCATTTTAATGCACACTGCGCAGAAGCAGGAGTTTCCCACCAAGCAAAGAGAGACGTCACACCACGTGATATGGTTGAGACATGCGCAGTAAGGTTCCCGCGCTTTAGCGGCCATTTTAGAATAAAGACAAGCGTTACTTGTTAGTTAAAACAAAAGGCAAGCTTCCTTACTATTTATGTAGTGTATGCAAAAGTTAGTACAAACAATACAAGTTTAATAAATTAATACTGTGAGGAGATTGCATCCAAGCAAGTCTCATTTGTGAATCCTTGCTCCATCAATGGCGGTCGGGGAGGTTTTCCGACCGCCATCGTAATAGGCCCCTTAGTGCAGAGAGGAAGATGTCCTTGCTTCTTCATTGTTTAGGTTCAGAAGGACAAGATGTTTTTAATCATCTTCCAGATTTACCAGCCATGGATGCAGAGGACTTAAATGAGTATGAGATATGCATTAAGAAGTTGGATAAACATTGCTTGCCTAAAGTGAGCACCATCCTAGAAAGGTATCATTTTGCGAAGAGAACTCAAAAAGATGCAGAATCAGTGGAAGGATATGTAACAGATCTGAGGAAACTTGCTTCATTGTGCAAATTTGATAGTTTAGTTGAAGAGCGTATTCGAGACCAGTTTATGTTTGGGTGTAATATGGAAAAGGTAAGGGAGTAATTGTGGTTGAGAGATGAACCAACTCTGGAAGAGGTACTTTGGGTAGCAAAAAGGATTGAGCATTAATTGAAATGTGTTGCTGTTATGAAAAAAGAGTGTGATAAAAATATAAAAGTACAAGTGATAAAGGAAAAGAGTCAAAATTCGCAAGAGAAGAGTCAAGTTGATAAAGAAGTACAAAAAGGAAAGGGTTTTGAACGAAAATGCTATAGGTGTGGAAGAGCAGGACATCTTGCTAATGATAAAAAATGTCCTGCATTAAGTCAAACATGTAGCAAGTGCAAAAAGAAAGGGCACTTTGCTATAGTGTGTAGGAGTAAATTTGAGCCTAAAATCAAAAAAATAGATGTATATGATGAAAATGGCTGTGAAGCAAGCAATGAGGACTTTGAGCGTGGGCAAATAGTTGTGCAAGTCGAAAATATAAATAGTGTTAAATCCTGTCCATTTGACTCCATAATTGTAGAAGGGGAACCTACACGTGTTTTGTTTGATTCTGGTGCCAAAATCACCATTGTTTCTAATTATTTTTATTTGAAAAAATTGAAAAAAAAGATTGTTTTAAGGAAACTTAACATTACTCCATTTGCTTATGGAGGCGAACCCATTAAGTTGCATGGTTATTTTTTTGGGTTGATTGAATACAGAGACAGGATTGTTTCAGGAAAAATTTATGTTTAAAAAAAAGGTGATAGTATCTTCAGTTGGATTCATCAGCGTGATTTGGGGGTTTTCCTTGACCCTAATTCTGATCCACCCATACAGATTAGAGATAGAGTGTGTGCTATGGGGGTGTCTGTTGAACATGATTTTGTTGACGCTTTAAGGAAAGAATTTCCCAAAGTATTTAAACAAGATCTAGGTTGTTTGAAAGGGTATCAACATAAAATCAAATTAAAACAAGATGCACAACCTGTATGTTGTAAACTGAGGAATGTCCCTATTGCTGTGAGGGATGATATGCGGAGTGAGATTATTTAGCTAAAAAGTAATGAAATCATTGAAGAGGTGGAGAGCACAGAATGGCTTGCACCTGTGGTCGCTGCCAGAAAACCTAATGGGGATTTACGTCTCTGCATTGATCTGAGACAACTGAACAAGAATGTGATTGTGGATAGATATCCTCTTCCAAATATTATTGAATTGTTGGTTGTTGCTTGGTGGGGCGAAGGTTTTTAGTACATTTGACCTCACCTCTGCGTATCATCAAATTGAGTTGGAGGAATCTTGCAGAGATTACACAGCGTTCATTACTCCATTCGGAACGTTTAGATTTATCAGGATGCCCTTTGGTCTGGTGTCTGCCTCTTCCGTTTTCCAGCGTGCTATGGAGAAGGTACTTAAGGGCATAGAGGGTGTCAATATATATCAAGTTGACATCTTGATCTTTGGGAAAAATGAAATTGAGCATGATGCTCGTCTGAAAGTTGTCTTTCGGAAGCTGTGTGATTGTGGTCCTACTATTAAAATTGAAAAATTTAAATTCCGGTCAAGCTCTATCAATTACCTTGGTCACAATATCACTGGGGAGGGCATTAAACCTAAGAGTGAGTTAGTGTCAACGATTCAAAATATGAGCTCTCCTTCTAGCAAGGACGAGTTGACGAAGTTCCTTGGCATGGTAGAATACTATGCAAAATTTGTAAAGAACTTTGCGGACTTGAGTGTAGGTAGGAGAAGTCTTTTAAGGAAAGGTGTTAATTTCGTTTGGTCAGAGCTGTGTGAGAAGGAATTTATCAAGATTAAAGAATGTTTGTGTGCTGCACCTTGCCTCAAAAGTTTTGACCCCAAAATCAAGCCTATTCTTACAACAGATGCAAGTGAAAGAGGGCTGGGTGCAGTTTTGTAACAACATGGTCCCAATAGGTTACAAACTATTATGTTCCTGTCACGGAGTTTGAGAGATGCTGAAACCATGTATTCTGTGGTAGAGAGGGAATCTCTTGCTGTTTACTGGGCTGTTAGGAAATTGAAAAAGTTTCTGTGGGGTGTGGACTTTGAGATTCGCACAGATCATAAGCCTTTGGTTGAGATCTTCTATAAGAAGGGCCTTGATTTGATTTCTAGCCGAATCACTAAATGGGTGATTCGTTTGAAATAGTATTGTTTTTCAATAAAATACATTCCTGGTATAGATAATGGGGTTGCTGATGTGTTGTCACGTCTCACTCCTAAGGAGGCTCTCAATTTAGATGATAGAGAGGACATGGATGAAGAGAAGGAATGGGTATGTGCCTTGGAAAATGGTATTATTTCAGAAGAGAGGTGGAGTGAAGAGATGTCTATTGACCCCATATTCAAGGAGGTTATGTCTTTAATACAAAAAGGTTGGAAGGATAGGAATTCAGGATCTGATCTTACGAAAACCTTTTTGGTGCCTGCGTGAAGAACTGAGTGTAGAAAATGGCTTGCTGTTTCGAGGGACGAGATTGGTTCCTCCGAATAGTCTCAGGAAGGAACTGATTGAAATGGCACATGAGACCCATTTAGGGATAACTAAAACCAAAGAAAGATTACGCATGAGTTATTGGTGGCCGGGAATGGACAAGCAGGTGGAGCGACTGGTGCGCGATTGCCTTCCCTGTGCCATGTTTGACAAATCGAAGTGTCCACGGATTCAACCTCTGGTTATAAGAAGGCGTCCTTCATGTCCATGGCAAGACATTGCTTTGGATATAGTGGGACCTGTCCATGGTAAGGATCTGCAAGTTTTTCTTTTGGTTATTATAGACATGTATTCTTGTTGGCCGGATGTTTTTTTTACTTCTTGTGTTGATTCTGCACATGTCATTAAATGTTTGGAGGAATTAATATCTAGAGAAGGTGCACCTGAGTCAATCTTGACTGATAATGGTGTGCAACTTGTTTCAAAAGACATGGAGGAGTTTTTATTGTCTAGAGGCATTAGGTACAAAATGTGTGCTCTTTATCATCCTGAATTGAATGGAATGGTCGAAAGGTTCAATAGGGTGCTCAAAGAAACTATTGCTTTGGCGAAATTGAACTCTTTGGACAGGAGAAAGGAGGTTCTTAAAAAGGTGGAGGAGTACAGGTTTACGCCTCATAGCACTACAGGTAAAACTCCCTTTCAACTTTTCCGTGGTAGAATGCCAAATACGTGCCTTGAGCCTTCTTGGGTGAACAAGTATGAAGTATCCAAGGGAAAATACTGTGTGGAAAATGATGTAGAAAGAGTGAGGAATTGAAAGCTGTGGATAGAAAAATTCTCTTTGACAAAAGAAAGGCAGTAAAGAAAACAGAGGTTGAAGTGGGAGATTGGGTAATGGTAAAACGTCCTGGTCTGTCTGCCAATTCTTCTAAGTTTTCGAAACCTTTGTTGGTGATTAAAGTTTTTCGAAATGCTATTAGAACAGAAGCTCATCGCATTTGGAATCTCAACAGGGTTGTCATTTAAAAAAAAAAAAACTTTGCATGATTCTTGTGCAAGTTCAGGAAGTGATTCCACTGCCCCTCGCTGCTCTAGATCTATGAGTCATGGGGAGCAGAGTGGCAGGGATAACTCCAGACGTTCCAGCAGGATTGTGAGACCTCCTGCTTATCTTAAGGATTATGCTTAGACTGTAGTAACTCTTTCTCTCTTTTTATTTTAGTGGATTTATTTTTTTTAGTTTGCATGTTTTTTTTGTTTTTAAGGAAGGGAGTTGTGTGGTATTCTGTACTATTGGTTTGTGTACATGTTTTAATGCTGTCTCTGGCTCATTGGAATGTTGTACGTCATTAGAACATTGACATGTCATAGTCCTTGAGACTAGCTTGGGGAAGATTGTGTCAGTTGATGTTAACTGAAGTTGATGTTCGGTGGGATCTTCTTTTGATGAAATAAACTACGAGTTAACACCTCTCAACCTTGTCCTCATGCTTCAAGAATTTCACAGTGTTCCCACGCATTCACCCATGGATTTTGCTGCATTCCCAGATTTACCATTACTGGTAGACCTGGGAATGTGTCAAAAGGCTATGCCTCCCCAGGTGAGGCGTAACAAGGAGAAATTTCTTTATTTCTCCTATTTCCGTCCTCTTTCTATGTGTGCTGCAAGCTGCAGCAAACATAAAAAAAGAAGAAAATGCCTCAGAGGATTGTTTTTGTGCAGGAAGGTGCCCCGCGGAAGGTGATACGCGGAGCTCGCGTAGTTCCGAGTTTTTTTTTCTCGCTCGTGCTCTTCAACATCAAGTTGGCGAGCGCGTGCGAGGAAAATTCACCTCCAGGCAAGATTTTTCCTCATTCGCGATCATCAATGTCAAGTTGGCGAGCGCGAGCGTGGAAAATCAACCTCCCGGCGAGATTTCTCAATGCGGGCGGTCAGATTTCTCATTGCGAGTGGTCGCGTGTGCTCGCGACTGCTCGCGTTGAGAAACCGTCCGTTCGCGTTGAGAATGCTGTCGCTCGGGTAAAAAGTCTACTCGAGCGGCAGAAAGGAAGCAGCGCCTGCTTGCGCTGTGCATGGTGCCGTTCGTGATGATGGCACATTGTGGACTAACACCTGGCACTGAAAATCACCGCGAACAGCATTAATCTAACGCACTCCGCCGCGTGCGGAGCTCCGCGTAACGCAGCAGAGTTTTTTTTGCACTTTGCGGAGTTCTTGCACTTCGCGGAGTTCCGCATAGCGGAACTTCGCGAACTCTGCCCAGGCTTAGAATGCGCCATATCATGTTTAATATGGTGCATTACTGCCCTTTCCCTTTCACGCAGCGTAGTTCAGCAAGGTGGCTTGCTGCGCTGCGTGAAATAATGATAAACCTGCCCCATTATATATTGACAATAATTTCTATAAATGTATAAATCAATGTACAAGATGTGTTACATAAGACAGTGAGGATTACAAGGTGTAGGAGTCACATGTACTTCATAGCTCACTTTGCTATATTAAAAGGATTACAATTTATGAACTACGAGTAACAAAAGGATCTCTGTGTTAAAAGCAGTAACTCACATAGCTACATAAAAACAATCTGTCATCTGCATGTTAGATGATCTGCTTTGCAGGAGTCACATTAACCCTCTACGCTACTTTGATTCACAACTGCGACTAGAGAAAACACAGGTCTCTCCATCAAATGCGTTACCCTCCAAAGTTATCTTACCATTATTATTGTTCCCTGTGATTTACTGAGCACACAAAGATCTCTTCAGCAGGTGCCTTAACCCCATACTATATTTTAAAATGCATACTTTAAAACCAATTAAGCAGGATACTGCTATATTTCTCCTTGTTGCCAACTTCTTTGTGGGAGAGTTTTTGAAAAATAAATGTATAAATTGAGGCCTGCGAGGGATGGGGGTGTTAGTAATAATATATATTAAAAGCTGCCGGCCGACTCCCGTGTCGGGTCGCGCCTCCTGCCTCTTCCTGGTCCTAGCAGCCCCTGTTACGGACTCCCATCCAATCCCCTTGCTGCTCTCATGCTATGAGAGCAGCATGGAGATTGGCCTGAGCGGGCTGAAAAGACGTTCCGCTCAGGACAGGGAGTCTTTGGGGGTTTCTCCAGCCCGGCTGTTCAGTGCAGCCGGCTGGAGAAACCTAAGTGGACATGTGTGTTTGGCAGGCCTGAGACGGCCGGCCAAACACATATGCGCATGTAGGGAGTGCACATAGCACTCCTCCTCCCATGCCCCGCCCCTGCCTGTACAGCTGGCTCAGAACCGGCAAATGAAAAATAAAACAATGCTAGAACATCCTTTTATTTTTAATTTGCTGACTCCGAGCCAGGCAGTGGGACAACGCTCCTCCACCATTGCGGAGGGGCTGCTGCTGGTTGAAGGTGTCAGATTAATTATAAACTAAAGGATATAAGGAGAATGGAGGGTAAAGTGAGCCGGGCCTCTCCGGAGACACTGTGCTATATGTTGCAGAACTGTTGACATTTGGCAAATAAGTGCATTTCTGTGTCACTATGAAAATTGTCCAAATGTGCAGTACTGCTCCATAATGGAAATGGGGAAATATATGCATTGCTGCAGCTGTGTGCATTGTTATGTCTTTTAAAAGGAGGGCAAGTAGTTGTGTTACTTCAGTATTGTGGAAACTGGGTGAATATAAGCATTATTGTGACATTATGGAAATTTTCATACCGGGTTACTGGGGCATTGTGGAAACTGGAAATGATCGCTGAGGGGCCTAATGTGAACTGGAAAGCAACCATGACAGTATGGGGCTCCTGCTTATGGCAATGGAGCTGTGTTTTAATGGTGGCGGATGACAATATGCACTAATAACATTGAGTGAAATTATGTGTTGACATTTTGATTGGTGATATCGTAGGGGAGAGGATTTGTCGCTATGGCCAGAGCTGCCGTCTAAGGAGCTGGGGAACCAGATCTGAATCTTGGCATCAGCTTAACATCCTGTGATTCTGGCCAACTCACTTAATCTCCCTGTGACTACAAAAAAAAAAAAAAGAATGTGTCCTTGTGTAATGAAACTGGTGCTCATGGAAAGTGCTCAAATACCTTCAGGTCCAGATCATGCTATATAAAACTGCAAAAAAACAAGACATGTGGCAACATAAACTCATGAGCCATGAAAAGCTGACTTATAGATTTTAGGTGGGTAACCCAGTGAGTGTTTTAGATAACGGCGCATTATCATCAATTTCTCAGAATTAGTGGTCTACTTTATCACCATCAGCTCACTATTTTCAATGGATATCATATCATAAGTAAGAGTCTCATTAGGATGTCGGGCGGACAGCCACCAACAGCTGTCTGTGGCGATCCACCATACATCCAGAGAAACAGTCCGACCACCGGATTAAGATATCGGCAGTCGGAGCACAGCGGGTGGGGAGAAAGACCACCACCTCCGACAGGCTCAAGGAGACCGTCAAAATGGCAGTCGGACGGTAATAAGGAGCCCATCAGGGCGGCAGTCGGACCGTGATCCCTACAATGAAGGCGGTGCCTGCGCAGGCACAGCTGTAGGGATTATGATGTCCATTTCCCACAGCCTTTTCATGGCGGTCCCACCGCCATGGAAAGGCTGTTGGAAATGGATTTTGAGGGCTCCTAGCAGGGCCCCGTCCCCTGTGGGCCCCCGCTATGTAGCCAGGGGGGCACATGTGGTGCTCCCCCCAGACATCCATGCACTGTGGGCCAGGCACCACATGGTGCCTGGCCCACTGTGCATGGATGTTTAAAAACTTGCCTTTCACTACTGCGGCTTGTGCTGTGGCACTTTTCCGGGCCACAGCACAAGCTGCAATAGTAACAGGCATGTTTCCGACCGACTACATGGCGGTCACATCATAATATGGCAGGTGGAGCCGCCAACTACTTGTCAGCTGGTCTCCATCCCGCTATGATGCGTCTGACCACCATCGTAATGGGGCCCATAGTCAGTATCAGTAATGATTCAATGATATGTCCATGTTGTCCATGTTGAAAAATATGTTTATATAAAGGAAATGTTAACACATCAGCACCGGGATACCTTTATGGGTGATTAGCCGCGCTAGACAATTCCAGTTTGATTGATTGATTGATTGATTGATGGGGTAACATTTTAGACAATGGGATGAAGAAAAATAAGAAAATAGGACTGACAGCTTGTATTCCAGATTTGAAAAATCACTAAATGTACATATTGGTAAAAAAAAACAGAGAGTTGACTGATTGGGAAAGTACGTTTGTGGGACCGGAGCGTAGAAAATCAGGTACAGCAGTTACTCGAAAGGAAAGAGGACACAATAGGAGTAAAGGTAATGAGCGTAAGAAATGTTGAAAAGAGATTTGGTAGAAGAATGTGAAAAGCAGGGAAAGTAAAAACGTGTTAGTATAGAGCATGAGATGCTAAGATGGGAAATGGGCAACTCAAGAAGAGCATGGGGAACCAAAATTGTTAAAATGAAAGAAAACCGATATGAATGGTAGGTTGACGCAAGTGTCAGCGGTGACATGGCTCCTGGTTGCAAGCTCCCATGCAGTGGAGCTTCTTGAAATAAGAACATGCAGTAAAACCAGTGTCCATTCACCGCACCCACACTGAAGACTGTACAAGTCCTCTCTCACAAAAGACATGGGCTTAGAGAACAGTGAGCCCAGGGGAACCTGTGAAGTGTGCATAAGGTCCATGTAGTAGTTCCGAGATTTTCTCTTTACTCTCCAGGGGACTCGTCCATCTCAGTTCCACCTCCCATGACTTAGAACTCATTGCAACTGGGCCCTGGATTCTCATAATCAATTTTGAGCATCAGGAAAAAGTTGAAGACTTGCTTGTTTGGCTAGGAAGTTGTTTAGAGCAGCGCAAAGACACCCCTAGGCGTGGTGGCTCTTTATAAACCCTGTTCAGTGAGTCAACTGGGAGCCTTAAAATCTCAAGTTCATGTCTGTGGGAAGGAAAAGTGCAGAAGATCTTGCAAGATACTTTGAATATATTGATAGCAAGTGTCCCCTGAACCTAAAAGAGGGAATCCCACAAAACAAAACAAAACAAAACCATAGATGTGCAACTGTATGCTGCAAAATCTGAAAACAATATTGAGATTTACAATTGGAGAACGGAATTCAAAGGATGACTGTATTGTCATAGTTCGCAGGAATGGCAACCTACCAAAACCTATCTGACGCTTCTGGTCTGACAATGCTTTCACATGTAAAAAAACAAAACAAACAAAAAGAACCTGCTTGCCCAACCAAACTGTTTTGATGATGGCGGTATGTCTACGTTCCTTGTTGTCTTTTCTACCGAAAGGGCATTTTGTCTCACGTTATATAAAAAGTTATCTCATGTATAATGTTCTTTTAGTATCTATTCCCTCATCTCTAGGTGAGGGCATTTCCTTTCTCTCTTGTTTTGTCACAGACATTATTTTATACCCCCATGCTTGTTTTGTACGTTTTCATTTATCTGATTTTAACTTGTTGTGATGTGTCTTTTCCAGGGCCGGACTGGCTACCGGGCGTTTTGGCATGTTGCCGAGCTGGGGGCTAATGTCAATGCGGTGGGGGCTAATTTCATTGATGGAGACCTGCGTGTGCTTCGAAATAAACAAAACAAAACGAATTTCGTTCAGCACACGCAGGTCCCCATCAACGAAATCAGCCCCCACCTCGGCAGCATGCCAAAACGCCCGGTAGCCAGTCCGGCCCTGGTCTTTTCCATGAACGTCAATTCACCAAAAGGCCAGGGGTAGCGGAAGTGACATCACACGACATTTGACATTTACGTCAAAAAATTGGAAAAAGACAAGGAGATTGGTGCCCCACCCGATGTCCATAAGAACGAGCTGCCCCAGTGTTCCTGGCACTGACTTTGCTACCTCTGAGGCCAGGGGTCGCAAATTTAGTGCCAGGGGTTGCAAGGTCAGGCCAGGGGTCACGGCTGCGACCCATGAAAACCCCATAATGATGTCCACGGTCTTTTCTTTTTCACATGTCTAATGTTCAAAATGCCTCCAGTATAAGTGAGATAAATAGAAACATAACATTTGATAGAGAAAGTAGGAACTAATGCACAGAGATGAACGTTGCTGGCGTTATGTAAAGCTGGAAATGTTCAGGGGATTTAAACAAAAGGGGAAAAATAGAAATAGGAGGGAATTCGGAGAATTAAGTAGATGGTACAAAGAAGAGAGACCGGACAGGCAGGGGACGATAGAGAAGGGCGGCAATTTTGATTTTTTTTCATAATTTTGTTGTTTTACAAAAAAGAGAAAGGTAGTACTTTTGACACGGAAATGTTTACTGATTAGTGCCTTAACTAGTATCATTACACCTTCAAGCTACTTCATCACTTTGCTACTTTATCACAAGTAAATTGCAGGTCTCTGGAACAAGATTAAGGGGTATATTTACAAGCCCCTATCGCCACAGGAACGTCACTTTTAGTGACATTCCTGTGACGATATGGGCTTCGCCTTATTTACAAGGCAGCCTTAAGCCACTTAACGTGGCTTAACGCTGTCTTGTAAATAAGGCCCCCTTTCACGCTATACTTCCCGTGAAAGGGGCAAGCAATGGGTGTTGTGGGGGGCGTTCCACCACAACACCCATTGATTTTGACCAGGGCCGGACTGGCTACCGGGCGTTTTGCTCTGCTGAACAGCTGGGGGCTGATTTCGCTGCGGTGGGGGCTGATTTCGTTCATGGGGACCTGCGTGTGCTTTTAAATAAACATTTCAAAACGAATGTTTTTAAGCGCACGCAGGTCCCCGTCAACGAAATCAGCCCCCAGCTGTTCAGCACAGCAAAACGCCCGGTAGCCAGTCCGGCCCTGATTTTGACACTGCCCCATATTTACAAGGGCAGCGTCATAGGGGCAGTGCCAAAATTAAGACCAGGGAAAACCTGGTCTTAAACAGGCGCAACGAGGAGAAAAGTTTCATTTCTCCTCGTTTTTGCTGTTTCTATGTGTGCTGCGTTGTGCATCACACATAGAAACAGCAAAAGACCATTGATTGTTTATGTGCAGGAAGGTGACCCTTCCTGCACATAAACAATCAATTTTTTTGAATGAAGGGCACAGAGGTCTCGATGGAGGGGCAGGGGGAGGAAGAACTCATCCCTGACCCCTATTAAGCCTCAGGGTACAGATCCTGGGCTGAGTGACCAGTCTCAGGCTACAAACCCTGGACTGGTGGGAAGGAGAGTGGAAAAAGGGTGCCTTCAGATGCAAGGGGTGGAATTGGCCACATCACTTTGTTGACCATGGTGGTACTGTCTGCCTACTGGGATGTATCTTTGAGAAAAATAAGGTTAGGTTCTGCACAGATGGGGTCTCCAGGTGAGGAGAAGGGTTCCCATGGGTCAGTTCAGTGGCTCAGGAGAGTGTAGACAGAGGGATCCAACTAATTTCAGAGGGGCTTAGAACTGACCAGTGCCTCTGCAATAGAGGGCCTCCGTCCACGTTCTATCGCCTAACCAGGGAAGTCCATCAAGGTATTGATTAGTCTCCCTTGGATTTAGGCTTGAGGGATGGTCGTGTTTGACCTGGCCCTCTCTGCATGATCACCCCCAAACGTTTTGCCTTTTTCCTCCACTTTTTGCTGAATTCGTTTTTGTTGGCCTTAAGACTGCGCACATTCCCACTGCTAATCAGTACTAAAGGGCTTGTGCGCTCTCCTTTAAACCTGGTAGAATTGGTTTATACCCAATTGGCATATTTAATTTACTTATAAGTCCCTTCTAGAGTGGTATACTATGTACTCAAGGCCTGTAAATTAAATGCTACTAGTGGGACTGCAGCACTAATTGTACCTCCAAATTAAGTAGCCCCTGAAAACATGTCCCAGACTTGCCACTGCAGCCTGAATGCAGTTTTAAACTGCCATGTCAACTTGGCATTAAAACCCCCTTGCCACGCCGCAAACTCTCCTTTTATTACATATGATCACCCCTAATGTAGGCCCTAGGCAGCCCAAAGGACAGGGTGTTGTCTAATTAAAAGGCTGGACATGTACTTTTAAGTATTACAAGTCCTGGTAGCGAAAAACTCCTACATTTGTATTTCACTACTGTGAGGCCTATTACATTTAATAAGCTGTACTTCCTATTTGGGAGCAGGTAAATATGTCATGTTTGATACCTATGAAATTTTAATGTAAACCCTCTTAAATGGTAAATTCAGATTTTTCATTACAATTTAGAAAATGCCACTTTTTGAAAGTTGGCATTCTCTTGCCCTTATCCCTTTGTGCCTGCAGCCTGACTTGGGTCACATGACTGGGTATAGCTGACAGTTAGACTTTGTGAATTCCTCCTCGACAGTCACACAATAGAGGATTATGTGTTCCTCAATGGGCCATCTAATGGCAGGATCGGGGGCGTAGCTGAGCACAGTCCCACTTAGATCTAAAGAGCCTGTGCTCTGCCTTCACACTAAGGGCCTAACAACTCTGTATTGTCACTGCAGCCAGCTTGGAGCCAGGCCAGGGGAGTCAGGAAATTACATGCACTTCAAAGAACCTTTCCAGAAGCTTCTCCCACCTTTCAGAAAAAGAGCACCAGGGTATAAAAATAGGACCTTCAGACCCACTCTTCAGCTCACTACTGGACCTGCGAAGGAATCTCAGAGAACTGCCTGAGGCTTTGACCTGCTGTGGACTCTGCCAGACTTCTGCTGTACCTGGAAGGACCACTTTGCTGCCTACTTTGCTGCCTGGAGCCTGCCTTGAACCCTCAGAGGCCAGTCCTGCTGTTGAGCCCTGCATCTTCATCTGCACCCAGGACTACCAGAAATGGCTCCAAGGGCTAATTTGCTTGTCTCCTGTTCAGAGCCACAGGGACAAAAAAGGCTCACACAATCTTGAACCCACACCTGGAGCCAGCCTGAATGAATCCTAAACCCCCAAGAGGTGGCCTACCAGTCCTGGACCCTTGGTTGTGGTGCTAAAGGAGCCAAGATGGCAATTCCCCAAACTTAGGATTTTGGCTAAAAACTGCTCTGAGAACCAGAAACACTTAAAAGAATTCATAGCTCTGGTTCTGCTAATTGGATTTTTGTCATTTTGGTGTCGAATAATTTATTAACATTTATTTTTCTAAATTTGTTTGAGATTTGTCTGTGCTGTGTTTTCACTTTATTGCTGTTTGTGTGCTGCATAAATACTTTACACATTGCCTCTAAGTTAAGCCTGGCTGCTTTTTGTGCCAAGCTACCCAGGGTTAAACACATGTTAATTTAGTTAATTTGTGTGGTTCACCCTGCAAGGGATTGTGGCTGTTGCTTGACCAGGGCTCACACTCCAGTTAACTAACAACCACATTTCTCACAGGGCCCATTCTCCCCATGTTTGCTTTAGAAGGAGCACAGCCCCATGTCCCGTGGACTGGCATCCACAGACAGTTCTGTTTCTTTGGTAGGGTTGAGCTACTGTAGCATGGGATCCCCCTAGAGGGCATCATTGGTCGCCTAAAAAGTCTGCTTATGCTCTCCTGTCCACTCCCAAGATGATGTGCATTTGAGAAGTTCCTGAAGTGGCTATTCCTCTTGCAGAAAAAGTATAGGCAAAAAAATCAACAATGGGTCTCAGAAATTCCCATTTTTTTCTTGTTGAGTGTAAGGCCACAGTGCGGGAGATGTTGCACTATGGCCATCACACTGAAGTTATATTCCTCAATGGTCTTGGTGTAAATGAGGAGGTCACCGCTGACTTTGGTAAAGTTTTGAAAAATCTCTGTGGCACTGGTGATGCGAAAGGTCAGTTTTTTGTACCTTCAAAGTCCAACATAAGTCTAGAGGATGGTGTATAATTCAATTAAGGGTCAAACAGTAGCTAATAGTACCCTGAGTTTGAGAACCAACAGAAACCTGTGACCTCTGCAACCAGAATGTCTACAATAAGTGTTAGGTGGTGTTCAAACTTGATGGAAGTGCTAGGTTGATGCATTAGACAGACAGATGTACCCCTGCACTCAACAATATTACTACAACATTGATTTTTTTAAATTGAAACACAAGATCTATGTATTCTATTGATCGCTCAAATCACAGGATATGACAATATTTGGATTTTTACCAGTACAAATCCAAATATTGTCATATCCTGTGATTTGAGCAATCTGTCTAAAGTTTAGCACGGCAATCTTTTCGGAGAACCTTGCATCAACACCCAAGGTAGTGGGGTGTTCCTGTTACCCTGATTGGCACCTAAACTAATTATTTTTCATACTTGGAATTTGCCAACACGCTGCCCACCTTTACACTTCTTTGTTCTTCTGGTGTGCGACTGTCTGTGCCACCACTACCCCCTGTCTATTTTACTAGGTTGATGCATGTTGACACAGATGTGCACTTCATCGGGTTACTTGAGGTTTAGAGGCCACCATGATTGGGGAGACCCATGATGTTAGCTCTTATACCTCTTTTATAATGTCTGTATTATTGAGAACAGTTAGTTCTGCTTCCATTTTGGACCATATGTTGAATGCAATATGTTAATGACAGATGCTATAAGCGCACTGTGTGGTTGATATGCTGTTGCAGAGTTTTGTCATTAAGGCATCCACTGTCCTTGTAGAGTGTTTTAAAGCACTAAATAATTTTTTTCAGCTCTCACGTGCTGACACTTGAAGTAAATTGAATGAGGCATAGTTTCTCAACAGTGTGACAGATGATCAGGGTGCCAGATCCAGATTTGTTGACAAATACTTTGGTGCAAACGGAGTAGTCATTTTGAGCAACATGTGCAATGAATACTCTGCAGAGTGGAAGGGGGTTCCCAAAAGCAACAATTCAAAACTGTAATTGTATGAAGACTTGGTGATGGTTTTAGAAATATATATAGTGATTTCAACATTGAGTGCTGTCCCCCTTTGATTGAGTTGGTGACAGGCTGGCTGTAAATTTGTACCTGACATTTTGTCTGGTTCCTCCGATGAGCTTCAGGCATGCAGATTACGGATCACTGACATAATATCGACTACAAAAATATCCCCATACACAAATATCGACACACAAATATCGACATCCACAATATCGACATCCTATCTTTAAAATGTAAAATACAACAATATTGAGAGAGAAAATATAGATGTAAAAAATATTGATGTACAAAATATCGATTTTTTTATATATAAAAAATAATGTTTAATAAATTAAATAATAAATTGAAATTAAAAAAATATTTAGATGTAATGTACATTTAAACAAATATAATAAATACATTTAAATTAAAAAATGTAAATGTACATATATAAAATGTAATATATAAATGTATATTTACTTTAAAACAATTAATAAACTAATAACTTTAATTTATTTTATAATGTTATAAATATATAAAAATTAACAAATAAATATATATAAATATACATATACCTATAACACAAAATCTGATAAAAAAACATTATAATATAAATTAAAATATTAATATATTTAAAAAAATTAAACTTACATTTTGCACTCCATTGAGTGCAACAGTAAGAAAAGTATTGGATAGGGTAGGGGTAAAAATTACTATTCCCACTCCAGTGAGTACAACAGTAGGGAAAGTGTTGGATAGCGGAGGTGAAAAATTACTATTCCCACTCCAGTGAATGCAACAGTAGGGAAAGTGTTGGATAGTGTAGGGGTAAAAATTACTATTCCCACTCCAGTGAGTGCAACAGTAGTGAAAGTATTGGATAGCGGAGGTGAAAAAATTACTATTCCCACTCCAGTGAATGCAACTGTAGGGAAAGTGTTGGATAGCGCATCGGTAAAAATTACTATTCCCACTCCATTGAGTGCAACAGTAGGTAAAGTGTTGGATAGCGGAGGGGTAAAAATTACTATTCCCACTCCAGTGAGTGCAACAGTAGGGAAAGTGTTGGATAGCGTAGGGGTAAAAATTACTATTCCCACTCCAGTGAGTGCAACAGTAGGGAACGTGTTGGATAGTGGAGGGCTAAAAATTACTATTCCCACTCCAGTGAGTGCAACAGTAGGGAAAGTGTTGGATAGCGGAGGGGTAAAAATTACTAGTCCCACTCCAGTGAGTGCAACAGTTGAGAAAGTGTTGGATAGCAGAGGGGTGAAAATTGCTATTTCCACTCCAGTGAGTGCAACAGTAGGGAAAGTGTTGGATAGCAGAGGGTTAAAATTAATATTCTCAATAAAGTCAATAAAAAAATAAAAACAAACAAAAGATCAACTACAATACAAAAATTGTTAAAAACACAAAAATAAAAAATATATAAAAATATTAAAAATAAAAAATAGAAACATGTTATAATGTTAAAAAAATCTACAAATTACCAACAAACATTATTTTATACAAATTAAAAAATGTTTTTACAAACAAATAACTATATTTATTATAAATTAATTATAATCAAAAACATTCATTGTTACATAAAATAAATATTCTTTATTTCCTACCCTATAACACCACACATTTCACAACACACATCTAAATTTCTAAAAAAATGGTACCTCCATAATTAACATAATTAATTATCAAAGAAACAAATATTATTAATTAAAAATCAAATTAAAACATATAAAAATTAATTTACTGACCAAACATTACCCCTATAAAACCGAAATCCACTCACAAAATAAAAGTAAACAATAACCATAGAAATGTATCAATTAAAGAATGAATAATAATGAGCAAATAATTATTAATTAATAAAACATAAAATACTTTCCACCCTCTACCCCAATAAACACCACAACACACACATAAAAATCATTACACAATTTCCATAACTAATTTTACATTTTTTTAATGTTTTCAATTAACAACAATGTATAAATTATTTGAAAATAATTTACTTCGCACCCTTTACCACTATAAAACCCCACAAGTCACATCTCAAATTATTTATACAATTGCAATGATTAATTTTTAATACATTAATTACCATTAATTATCAATTAATTATAAATTAATTTTAAATAAATTACTTCACACCCTATTCCCCTTTAAACCCCGCCACCCATTCCTAAAAAATAACACAATTAACTATAAAATATTTAATGAATTAATATTAATTAACAAACAATTGATAAATAATTATTAATAAATTAATTCCCACAATTAACACTATAAATTAAAAATTAAATAGATATTAATATATAAAAATTATTATTACATTTATTAAAATTATATTACTTCCCACCCTATTCCCCTATAAACCCACAACCCGCTCCTACAAAAATAACACAATTACCATAATTACCAATTAATTAATAATAATTAACAACCAATTAATAATTAATTAATAATAAATTAATTTCCGCAATTAACACTATAAAATCTAAATTATATAAATACTAATAATAATAAAAAATTAATTAATTTATTATAATTAAATTACTTTCCCACCCTATTCCCCTATAAACCCACAACCCGCTCCTAAAAAAATAACACAATTAACATAATTATCAATTAATTGATTAATAAAAATGTACAACCAATTAATAATTAATTAATAAAAAATTAATTCCCACAATTAACACTATAAAATCTAACTTAAATAAATACTAATAAATAACGAATATTAATTACTTTATTATAATTAAATTACTTCCCACCCTAATCCCCTATAAACCCACAACCCGCTACAGAACTAAAAAATGCAAAATGATATTAACATAAAATGAATCACTACTAAAAATTTAACACATATATTAAAAAACAAAATCAATACTTATACAAAAAAATTACATCACATACTTTTAAAATACATACTAAAATACATAACACTAATATAAAAAGCAATATTTTAAACAACAATATTTTAACAAACGATATTACTAACTTTGATATTTTTTACCTTAATGTCGATATTCTGGACCACGATATTCTTGCTCTCGATATTCCTGTATGACGATATTTGAAACAAGATATTTTTGTATATCGATATTTGAAACTCGATATTCTGTCTGTGCACCGCAGATTACATGCATCGCATGTACAGTGCCATTTTTCACTACCTACTCTTTTTTTAAGTCCTCAAATTCTTATAGTGAGGATGTAGGAGTGACTTCTCGGATGTGGGTCTCTGATCAGGAAGGCTTTGAGGTACTGGATCGGGAGGATTATACATAGTGATTCATCATTCTGTGTGCTGAGCATGTCTATTGATCTTGAGATTCGATTACAGTTTCAGGGGGATATTCACAAGGACTCATCTCCGAGTTATCGCCACCTTAACGCAACAAAAGTGGAGATAGATTTAACGCCCCATTCACAAGCGGGTGCAAACTGCAGACAACGCAAGTATTCCCACGATAACTGCTGCAAAATTTACCTCCATGGGTGACACCACCAACTAACCCTAATGAGATGCAGAGTGGGCGTTCCAGTGCAAAAACACACAAAAACACCACTACACCACTTTCACAACAAACTGCCAGATCTGCGATGCGAACCAAAACCACACGATAAGCCGCGGTAGCAGCAGCTATTTAACACCTGCCTCTTGCTGGTGATAATCAGGACGACTACCTGCAGTAGGCAACGGAGCCCCGCACACAGCCACACCCGAAGAACAACCAACGCCATGGAGCTACTCATCATGCAGCTTGGGGCCCCAACAGGGCCACAACACCCACCGTCACCACCCCCAGGACCGGGACCGGCACCCCCCCCGGACCACCACAGAGGCAGCGCAGAGCAAGACAGCGGACCTACTGAAAACGCACTAGTCTCACAGACCTAACGCCCGAGGAAGTCATTGTCAACTACAGGCTCAAAAGGACAACCATCCTCCGCATCATGACCCACATTGGCCCCAGGCTGACGGTCCCAACACAGCGGACAACCAACATCCCTCCGCAGACAAAGCTGCTGGCTGTGCTGCACACGTTGGCCTCTGGTACCTTCCAACTAACAACGGCAAGAGTCGGAGGAATCTCACAGCCAGCCCTTTCAAAGTTCCTCACACCTGTCCTGGATGCCATCATCAGCTTCATACCCCAGTACCTTCACTTCCCCAACACTGTGCAGGAACAGCTGGAGACCAAGCAAGGCTTCTACGCCATTGCTACCTTCCCACACGTGTTGGGAGCCATTGACTGCACACATGTCCCACTTGTGCCCCCTGCGGACACTGCACACATCTACCACAACAGAATGCACACGCATTCCATCAATGTGCAGGCAATAGTGGACCACCGGGGAATGTTCACCAATGTTGTCGCAAACTACCCAGGCAGTGTGCAGGATTCCTACATCTTCCGACAGTCCATCATCAACCAGCGCTTCCAGGATGGCATCTATGGAACTGGACTGCTCGTTGGTAAGTACCAAATCAACACACCACACACCTCAAACCCACCATCACACAACGCACAACTGTGGGAATGCACACGTGACCAAACCACATACAACATGTCAGTCAACATGCCCACCTACCAGACACGACAACACAACTCCATTGGGATACTGGGCTTACCATGTACCCAAGCCAGCTATATCATGGCACCACAGCCATACAACAGCTGAGCGTGTGGAGAGGCGGAAAGCAGGCATGTGCGAAGGACGCAAGTGACCCATGAATGGGAATGTACACAACGACAAGTGTGGGGTGAATGTGCTGGACAGACCTGGGTATGCAAACCACAGATATGTCCATGCAGACATTAACTGCTGGTGTCTGGGGAGTAGTGAACAGTGGACGCAACCATGTCACCTCAGGCTGTGGGGTAGATCGCAGAAATGTCGCTCGCTGCGTCCACCCCTGTGTGAGTGAGTGTAGTGGGTTGGCCCGGCTTACGCCAGGCCTGCGCAGGGGTGTGTATGAAAACACCGTTGCGCTGAGTGTGGTGCACTCCCGGAATGGCCAACGTCACTGCCAGGGCAGCGCCTCTCAGCCCGCCACGAGGCCGACGCCTTGAGCAGCGGGGCCTGCGAGCCTGTGCACCTGCTGCACCCCAGGCTGCTGATACCCAGACCCGGCTTGCCTGCCCCAGCGTTCCAAGGCCGCACTGCTCACCTGCCGACACCGTTGTGTGTCAAAGAGGGCCCAACACATGCCGGTGCTAGCTCCAAGACCCATGCCCGCGAGCTTGACAGCCTCCTCAGACCATCGCTGTCCTCCGTGGCACAGGCCCCCAGGAGTCCACATTCGTTGACATACCCCACCGCTGCAGCCGGCCTGCACTGCAGTCCAGTATATCCCACATCTAGTACTGAGTCCTCATTCATCAATGGCAGAGTTCATGCCAGTGGATGCAGGGAGAGGAGTGAGAGACAGATGCATTTCAGTCCGGTGGAAACACGGATCACCGTTACGGAGGAGGTCAACCACTCGCAAGGACTGACCTGGTGCCACTTACCCTGTGCGCCGTGAGACACCGTCAGCCTCCGGCTGAACATTGTTGGTGTCTGAGCCTGTGGCCTGGGGGTTGTCATCAGCAACTGGCAGGTACGGACGTGGTGTTTGGCATGAGTCTGTGGCATTCATATCCGCCATGTTGCCGGACACAGCTGGTATGTGCCCTCTGCACCATGCCCTGGGGGTACACCACCCACTCTCCCCCGATACACTCCGTGAAAACCAGCCTTGATACATACGAGACCCTGCTCTGCCCTCATGACCCTACCCCAGTGTCCCGCAAGTCAGCGTCCCGTGGCGGTAGGCCCGTGTCGGCCGCTGTGCATCCGGGGCCACTAACTCTGTGCAACTCAAGTCATGCTCCCTTGCTGTTCGTACATTGCATTCCTGAGTGCCTGATGACTGTTGAAGTTGTTGCCAGCACCAGCTACTCCCTGAGGGCTGGCCTACACACACCCCACACACAGCCAGCACAGGCGTCACTGGACTAGTGGGCCTGCCAACACATCATGCCGAACCAGGTATTGACTCTTATCTCTCTGCACTGTCACAGGTGATCAAGGATATGCACTCTGCCCTTGGATGATGACACCCCTCCGAGACCCGAACACACCCGCCCAGAGGCAGTACAATGCGGCCCACATACGCACCAGGGGCATTGTGGAACGCACATTTGGCGTGTTGAAGTCACGTTTCAGGTGCCTGGACGTCACAGGTGGAAGGCTCCTGTACAGCCCAGACATCGTGTGCAAGATGATCGGTGCATGTTGTGTGTTGCACAACATCTGTGTACGCACCAATGCACCATGGATCCAGGTTCCAGAGGTACCTGACGATGATGAGGACGATGGGGCAAGTGGCCCACATGCCACTGCAGCTGCGGCAGGAATAGCCCATAGGAACACCCTCATAACCAATTTCTTCTCATGAGCACGTCACATTGTGGCCGTCCTTGGCAATCATGGGACAGTACTAAATGTCCACAAGCACGGCATGTGTGAATAATAAATATTTGCAGGTTACAGGTTGTACTTGTACATTGACATGTCCCAGTTTCCTGCTGTCCCAGATGTGATTGGCCATGTTGTGCACATATGCGGCACCAGTTGTGTCCTGTGTTCTGTTGTGGTGGTGCTGCTGTTTGTACCAGGATGTTGTCAATCTCGAGGTGCACTTATTCTTATGTGCGTATGCTGCACGGTGGGTGAGGCGCTCCGGCGGCTCTGATATGGCTGCCACTTCTCCCTTTCATGTGGTGTGCCTTTCAGTTCTGTGCTTCCACAGTGCTGAGATGTTGCAGACTTGGGTAACTTGTGCTCTTTGTCGAGTTATGACTCTTGGGCATGGGTTGTCCGCAGAAGTGTCGTTGACGTCAGGGGTTGTTTGTGCAGGTGGTTGTGTCCGATTGTGACCTGCTCCTTTACGGTTGTGGTCCGCACTCAGCCATCTCAGTGTCGTGCCGTGTACATTGTCATGATGATTGGACTGCAGCCATGCTACTTGTCATGTGGTGTCTCTTGCATTGTCAGTGTGGCTGACGTATATGCATGTTTGCTGTGTTTCGCACATGTGCATGTGTTGGTTGTGTGATTGTTGATGTGTTGGGTGGATGCCCCTTTGGGCACATGGTGTACGTGGGACTACTTGGTGTTTGTGTGTGTGCTGAAGGGTTCCCGTGGGATCAGGGACATGATCCTGAGTCATTGTGGGTGTGCAGTGTGCTCTGCTTAATTGTGCATGTGTGCCATTGTGCCCAGTTCTCCCCTTCCCCCCACTCACCGGTAGGTATGCGCCCTGTTGATGTGGTGTCGGGTCATGTTGGGCAGTGTCCGGATCCCCAACTCCTGTCACCGTCTCCAGACTGATGGCTGTGGCCACCATCTTCCCCATGTCATTCAGCTCCTGGTATCCTTCTGGCCCCCCTCCTCCGAAGTGCGTTGCTGCTTTCGTGTTGGCAGCGTGTTTCTGCTTGGTTTTGCCATTCACATCAATCCAGCGCCTCTTGTCCTCCTCGGCGCTGCGACGGCATTCACATGGTCCGAGATGGTGTGCCATCTTTGCCTCTTTGTTGCCAATGACACGTTGGAGGTGACGTGCAGTTGGTGGTGGTGTTCTATCTCATCCATGCCGATTATCGTGTTTTCCTGCAGACTGTACCCCGTCTTCCTCTTCCTCTTCTCATTACCCTTCCACGTGCCCTGGATTCCTGGGTGTTCCTCCGTGGGGATTGTGGGGTTCATGTTGTCCTCTGCAGTCGGTCAGGGTGCATCCGTGGTACTCCGCAGGTCATTTCCTTTTTGGTGGCATTTTCCGTGGGCTGTTCTTGTGCTTTTTCCCGCATTACGCGTGGGTATTGCTGGCCTCTTGCCGGTTATCACTGTTTTCTTGTCGCGTTTGGGCCCATCGTGTCTTTTTACACGTTGGGGTTTGTGTTTTTATCGCCGTCGCGGTGGTTGTATCGCGGACATTGGCCGCGTTTTCGGAGGACTATCGCATGGTACCGCCGTGTTGTGAATTCCAGGTTAACACGGGGTTATTTTCCCGCGATAGACTGCGATGTGTAAAGTTGTGTTAACATTTTTTGGAGATGTTTAGCGCACGTTCTTGTGAATATCCCCCTCAGTCTTTACCAAAGTATCTCTATTAAGGCATTGATGTGTATGATAGTTTGATAATTTGAGTTAGTGGCCTAGTATGAGAATGCTGGGGAGCAACATCCGTGGTTCTCTGGGGATCTGAGTTTTGTTGAGGCACACCCTTGGATGGTTTATGCACTAATCTTTGCCAGGTGTGTCGTAGTTGAAAATGTTCATAGTCTTTGTTTGGCCATTGAAGCAAAGTAATTATTAAGGGCAGTGACTGTTGCATCATACATGAAAAGTGGACCACCTTCCGTTAACATTCATGATAGTTTGAAGATGTCTTTCCCAGTTACATGAAAAAGCGCTGATCTTCTTACCTCATTTTTAAAATTTTGTGGAGTGAAAACTAAATTTCAAGACGTGCTACTATCAAATGCTTTTATGGAGTTTAGGACAATGGTGTGCCAACTATTTCAAAAGAGTTTACAGCAAAGGTACTGGACATAGTCCTGTGATATTGATTGGTGGCTGGAAGCGGTTGTCAAAATGGTGAAGAGAGTGTTGTTGGGATAACTTTACTGCAGCTATGGTGGGCTTACGAGTCATGACACAGAAACCTTGAATATTCCTGTGCGCACTCTACCACACACTGAACCCTGCCTTGTGTTTAATCTGTGATGTGGAGTGATGCTGCCTCTCTTCCACCTTTTCATTGAAGAATGTTTGGAGCCATACTGGAGGCCTGCAGAGGAACAGCAATCTGTATCGCCTTGCAGGTCAAAATGGCTGGTGAAATAAATCCAAGGATCAAAGATTGAGTGGCACCAATATATGGTCTAAATGGTGGAGAATTATTATCTTGAAGGTCAGAGCACGTCAGGAAGCACGTATCTGAAGAGGGGTTAGTCACAGGCAAGTCTAGGAAATGCCCGTCCTTCATTACAAGATCTGTGTCCTTGAGTGTGTTCAACTCACTAGGCACAAGTAGAGATCTTAGAAATATATGGCAATGGGCAACAGTTTTGTCTCCATACACCAGTTGACTCTTTGAATTAACCTACGCAGCATAAGAAAAACAACAGGAATACCAAGGGCTATTTCATCTTCATTGTAATGCATGCACAACACAGCAGGCTGTATTGGAGAATCTCACAGAAAGGACAGACACCCCATCTGTAACTCTGACTGTGTCACTATCTTATTAGTTGTAGACTATGAGGAAAGTGTAAGCATTGTAGCCCTAGTATGCCGGGATGCAACCTAAAAAAAGAGACTATTAGGGCCCCATTGCAACTTGGCCCGTAATTGGAGGTGAGGATACTGGAGCTCAGGGCCGGACTGGCTACCGGGCGATTTGGCATGCTGCCGAGCTGGGGGCTAATGTCAATGCGGTGGGGGCTAATTTCGTTGATGGAGACCTGCGTGTGCTTCGAAATAAACAAAGCAAAACGAATTTCGTTCAGCACACGCAGGTCCCCATCAACGAAATCAGCCCCCAGCTCAGCAGCATGCCAAAACGCCTGGTAGCCAGTCCGGCCCTGCTGGAGCTGGTCCATTCCAGATGATACCCCAACCTCAATTACTGGTCATTATGAGTTTGCGGCCCACAATCGGGGAAAGCATGGTTCAGTTGTGCATGGTTTGCCCAATTCCAGGCCCATTTCCATGCACAGCAGGAAGAAAATGGGTGCAGAAACTCATTACATTTTACCAGGTGCATTCACAAATGTGGCAATACTAGTATTCGTGTGAAGTGGTATTCTCTTGTTTACACCGCTTCACCCTACTAGCAATGGGTAGGCTAATTCAGGGGAAATTCTCAGTTTACTAGCATTTGCTTGTGGGATTTTCACCAGCATTGATCAACATATCTGGATATATCACCAAAATGCTTTGCCACCAAAGCAGCTCCACAGATAGCACATACAGCCACATTTGGTGGCGAATCCTCAACTACTCCTGTGTACAATCCTAAATATTGCAGATTTACATTGCTGCCTTGTTGAAGGTTACAAATCAGCCACTGTGGTGGCCCAATTACCAAAACCTCAATTCAGGCTGTTAGGGCACGATCTAGTTTTGATGGTAATGTAAATTCCTCTGATTTCTGGTGGAAGCGCTAAATCTGGAGGGGAATACAGTGGCAGCAACTCCTTCTCCATACTATTCTTATGGTAAATAGAAATCCACTGGTGGATTTTCCACCAGAATTAGCATTTTCTCCAACTAGCCCACCCAACTAATCAGGCCTTTAATCTTACATGTGAAAGAGTGCTGTGCCTTACAACATAATCTCTTAGTCAAATTGTCAAAGATTTTCCCCCATTGGTTGTATGGACCTTTGTTAAATGACGTGAAGCATTGAAAGGGAGAAAGCATCAACAATACATTTTTAACTTCCGAAGCTGATGTGACCCCACAATAAGGACCAGGAATCACTGCATGTGATTAAGGGGTTTTATTAGGATTACCAATCAATCCAGTATATATGCAAACCAAATAAGTACATCAATACACTAGGTAAACTGAATTATCGCTGTAGGCGCAAAAGAATGAGATGCAGAATTGTGATAGTCACAGCAATACAAAAACAAATTAAAGTAAACAGGCATTCCATAAAGAAACTTCCCTTCTCTAATCTAAACATAGGTTAAATATAAGGTCATCTATCAAGGGTCTCTAATTCATTGAGCATAGAAGATATCAGCATGATCAGACTTCAGTAGAAGTCTAAGAAATAAGTGTTTAGCAGAAAGCTTCACACTTCCAAGAATAAGGCAAACAGAGAGGTTTATTCCTCTCTAGGTCAAAAGGGAATCTCAGCTGTCTCTAACTGTGTGAACACCAATTTAAAAGTAACAGGAGATTCAGAAACATCCTTATCTCCTTCACACCACCAGGGACCAATCAAATCATTACTTAAGTGCATCCATCTGGAACATCACTTCAGTTTCCCAATGAATCAAACTGGTACTGCAGTGCTCACCTGGAACATCTTGCCATCCTGGTACATGATGAACAGAAGGCCTCTTTCGACCATTATTTATCCATGTTCACTGCCAAATTTCCCTCCAGACCGCTCTATCAGCAGTCTAATACAAACAATAAGCCTTTCTCTGACTAACAAAATAATATACCTGTAAGGAAAAGGGAAAACATGTTAGCAAAGCAAAATGCATTTTAATTGAGGCCTGTCGTCAGGCTAATTTGCAATTCGTTAATCCATTTAAATGCTTCACACATGTTGATGAAGTTAAGGCACATCTGAATATAATGTAAAATGCGAGCATTTAATTGCATTTCTGTGATGTGTAGGGGGTGGAGTCTAAATTGGCTGCTTCACACCTTGTTTGAAATACAGCTTTGCCTTTGCAGGGAAGACCCGTTAGTTCTTATAGGAAGATTACGCTTCCTTGTTTTTCAGCCTCTGGGAGCAACACTGCAGTGGCACGTGTGAAAAAGGACTTCTTTCACTTTACACCCAATGTATAATTCTGGAGAGTTAATCTGAGTATGATAATTAGGCGCTGCATTAATAAGCCTGAAGTAAATTATTATGCAACTCACAAAAATAACACATGCAAAACGTTCACTGTTGCGGGGGCCCAGCTAGGAGAGTGTGGGTCGTGTGAACACCCAAGAGGATGTGTTTTTAAGACACTTCACAGGAGAGCGGGTCTCAAACTCACTCACAGTGCACTCTCGGACAATCCTCTTCCATTTTCTCAGCAGGGTTAAAACGACCGGCTATGGAAACATCCCACCGCGAAAAGTGCAGAGAACGTCACCAAACCCACCATCAGCTCTGCAGGCCTTTGCTCAACCAACGTGCTAGAACCAACCCCCCACTTATCTGTGCAGTGGTCCTGATAGATTTGCCCCAGTACATTCCCTCACCTGAAAGCATCAATCTTTTGTCTCTGCTGTTTTATTTTTTGTGAATCTGTGACGTCTATTGCCATTGCTAGTTTTCAGAAAAGAGCATTGTTGAATCCACTGAGCAGCAGATAAAAGCAGTTATAGTAAAGGGACTTCGCTCTACCGGACCCAATACTTCCAAAGGCATCTTTTTTACATGCATATTTAAATTTGCCCTAGAATCATTAATCAACGTCTCATGGATGGAGATTCTTCCTTAGCACATTTATCATCATGTCTTAGTAAAAAATGAAACTGCCTAGAAATGTATGCATTATTGACTTCTGTATTTATTTACTGCCAGGTAACCGGAAGGGAGGTGACCTACTCTCCTCAGAGGTTATGGCATGGTGGGGGAAGGGGGGAGCCTGCCTCCAGAACCAGAAGAGATCCCATTAGTGATTTAAAAAGGCCTTCTGGAAGGACATGCTGAGGCAAGATGGCTGCCCGAGACGTTGGGTGGTAGAACACTTCCTGTTACAGCACCCTTTCCTCAAGGGGTGCAGATGCCTGTGCATTTGGAGACAGTGCAGTGACATATTATGGTGTATTCTCGCGAGCCCTCGTGGTTTACATTCGGAACATAGTCTGAAGCAGATTTCCAGATTAGCGAGGAGCCAACTTTTTATAATGTAAAAGTTCAAGTTTCAAGTTTATTTCTATTTATGTTACGGAACTCCGAGGAGGACCACCAAAAATCATATAATGCTTATATGTGCAAAAATACAAATAAACGAGTTAACCGAAAATGCAACTTTGGATTCAAATTAACATAGATGCCATCCCGGCAGTGGGCGCGGCAAATACATTAGATGCTCAATATTTTAAAATTGCGTATTAAACAGTTTCCCGACATACTACAGGGTATTGCACTTAATAGTCTATAAAACTGCTATCATGCCATCAGTGCAAACTATGCAAACATTATGAAATAAATGCATTATCTAAAAGTACAATAGCAGCAACAAAACCAAAAATGTAGATGGATAAGGACAAAATATTGCACTTAAAAGTACATGAGATAGCTATTGTGCCTCGAGTGCAAAATAAGCAAGCACTATATAATAGATACATTATTTAAAATACATTAGCAGCAACAAGAGCAAAAAAGACTAAGGGGTCAATTCCGATCTCGGCCGGTAGGGCACCGAATCGGATTCGGCTTTACCGGATCCGATTCGGAGCCCTCGTTCCCGACCGATTCGGACGTGCGTCCGGGCGAGCGAGTACGATGCGAGCGCTCGCGAAATCGCCGACTGACTCGTTCGCGGGACCCAACCGCACCGACCGACTCGCACGGACACGACTCGCACCGCGCAATGGAGACGTTCCCCGGCCGGGTAAGTGCGATGCGCGCCTCGAGCAGTCCGACCGACTCAGCAGTCCGGCTCCAAAGAGCAGTCGGAGCTGGACTTTGGGGGTCCGTGTCGGACCCCCCTGTACGCTTTGCCGCGCGAGTCGCACACAGGGGGGACCCATGGGTCCCCCCTACCTGTGCGTGTACGGCGCGAGTCGCTTCGACGCGTACCCGCTGTAGGGGGCGCCCTTGTTCGCCTCGCACCCATTGAGTCAATGGCAAGCCCGCGTACGCGTTGTACGACCGGCTCCCATTGACTTCAATGGGAGTCCGACCGAATCGAGTCCGATTGCATGCGAACGCATCGTACTCGTTCGGTCGGACTGCTAGGGTCCGATTCGGTCGGAAATCTCTCCGGGTCCGGCTCGGTCGGGGAGATTTCCGGCCTGAATCGGAATCGGCCCCTAAAAAGGCAGGATTCCAGCGGTAGAATCATTAAGAACCGCAATCTCATTCAGGCTAAAGCCTCATAAATACAGCATTAAAAAGCACTTAATGCAAAAGTGTATTACAAAAACGTATTGGACTATTAGTTAACTTACCCATCTCACAAAACACTTATAGCAAAAATATCAAACGGTAAGGCCTTACTATTCTTAAATCCACATCTAAGAACCTTATATTTCCGCTCATCTATATGAGAGTTTTTATTAATTACATATCTACAAAATGTCTTAATTACTGTGCACAGCCAAGATGACCCAAGTCGGATTCTGCACTTAAAAATGAGTGGTGTCTGCAGTGCTGAAGGCAATGATGAGTGACAGCGTTTTGTTGAAAACAGCAACAACACAAAATGAATTTCCAGGAACAACTGGTCAACTCAGAAATCGGACAAACCAGCTGCAGGGGCATGGGTAAGGAAACAAAGCAGTGGATTTTGACTTCCCTCTGAGAAACAATGGCTTATTGGCCTTCAGTTCTTGTTTTGGCCTGAAAGTTGAAAGACTCCGCTCTTTTGACTGGAGCTAAGGACCAGAAACCATTACTGGCTGTTTGATCACAAGGGGCATTGGAGTAAAGGCCTAGTTAGACCTAGGTGTGTTTTATGTTTCCAGCAATCATATTTTATGAGCAGCTTGAACTGGATGGCTAGTCTTTTCCTTGCTTCAGACACCAAGGCCTTCATTTACAATGACCCGCTTAATCCATGTTAGTACTGCTGATGTGGTAATTGCGGTACCACACATTGCAAAGTGCAGCAGTGCTGCAGATTTGGCACTAAGCACATGTACATCCTGACCAACAACATGACAGTAATTATAGGTGTAAAGTACCATCAGCCATTTCTGCTATATTTAGACCCCGGCCCAGTAGCTTGTGGGATAACAGGGAGGATGTGGCCTAACGGCCAGAGCTGCTGACTTTGGAGCTGGGGAACCAGGTTCGAGTCTTGGCATCGGCTCAACATCCTGTGATTCTGGGCAAATCACTTAATCTCCCCGTGCCTAACAAAAATGAATGTGTCTTAGTGTAACGTAACTGGAGCTCATGTAAAATGCTCCAATACCTTCAGGTCGAGTTCGCGCTGTATAAAACTGCAAAAAAAAGCATTGTTCCTGCAAGTCATGACCTCATGTGTTCTAGGGCAGCAACAATTTGTGTCCCTGAGTTTAGTGGGAGTTGACACAGTAACATCACCCACAATGCATTATTACCATTTCAACACCCAGTAATCCCCTACGTATTTTCCACGTTGTGGGCCTCATTACGATATCAGTCGGAAAGGGTACGAATGGCATTCGGAATTTCCTAACCTGTGTCAGAACCCATGTTTCCGACCGACTTGGAAACATTTCCGACCGACCGATTACTATAGATGGTAACAGTTCGGTCTTTCCGACTTAGTTCCGACCGACATTCAGAGACTACCAGTCGGTCGGAGCTTAATCGTATAGGTCTATGGACCACGTTTCTGACCAACGTATTACAATGTCGGATTCTGACAGCCTGTCCGAATCGGTCTGTCCAACACGAAACGGCTGTCGGAAACTGATGTTGGGGGCCCGTAGCAGACCCCCTTCACCCAGAGGCCTCCGGTTTGAGCCCATGGGGGTACCCATGGGACCCCTCTTTCCAACCATGCACAGTGTGGCAACCACCATGGGGTGCATGCGACAAGGTGCAAGGTCTTCCGGAACCACCCCTTTTTTCAATGGGAGCCTGTGTTGTCGGTCAGAACCAAGGCTCCCATTGAAGTCAATTGGAGTCCGACCGAACGGTGTTCGGAAACATCGTAATCGGTCGGTCGGACTCCCCGAACCCGAGTCGGTCCAAAACCATTCCGACAAGTAGTCAGTCGGAATGCTTTCTGACCGACATCGTAATGAGGCTCTGTGTGTTTTAACGGGATGCATCCGCAAGGAAAGGAAGAAATTAGCTCCTGTGAAGTATAACCCTTGTTATTCCCTCAAACTATCCAAATTAAACAAGCAAGACCAAAGCTGGAGCATAAGTGGTGGAAACCTATACTCGAGGCAGAAAATACTGTCAACAATACAATGGGTCTTATAGGTTGGTCACTATTTTGAGAAACAGACAATACTAATCTAAACTTATTGATGAAGCAATATTAGAACATTGGAATCTTGAGAGCTCCATTGAAGACAATGAAGTGTCTCATTGACAATAATGGGTGGTATAGTACGTGTGCTTAAACATTCCAATGCTTGTCTTTTGGTTTCTCCCTGTTTATTTTTGGAAATTCTACCCTCATTAGGTGGAATGTTTTAAAAGCATTATAGCCCTTCTGCTTCAGGTTATAAAGTTTGCTGAAGGCACTCACCCTTGTTACAGGCGGCTTGGGCCCACAACTCACGCCTTTCACAACTATGACAGCCCTTGGCAGTGGGCTAAGATCCTATATTAATAGGCATGAGTGTTTCAGAATTTACAAAGACTGAGTGCAGATCACAGCCAGGATATAGCACCCCTTCTTCAGGAGATATCCAACTCCCTAGTGAGTCTTTTCCACACAATAAAGTGCACTATTCTTGAGCATATTCTCAAATATGGTAGCACAACCGAGTTCAGGGCCACAACGAGAGAGGGTCGCGCTACCAATTCTCCTTTGCAATCCTACTGACAGCAAATGATGTGGTATGTACACAATGTCATCTGAAGGTATCCAGCTCTTGTGAAGACTCTGGGGCCAATTCATAAAGGCATTTTCAGACACAGCAATGCAGAGAAATGCACAGAAGTAAATCTTGTGCTAGCAATGGGAAGTGGACCTTAGAAGGCATAGGTAACCTTATCAGTTTGAGAACACCCACAAATGTATTAGTGTGTGTTCCCAAATTCCTTACAGACCCTTCCTGATGCTTTAAATAGTTGGAAATATACTCCAACAAAGGGATGGAGTAACTTCCCTTCCAGGGTGTGAAGGGGAACAGATCACACCCAGATTTAGTAGGGGTATAGAGGAAGAGCTTTACCCCAGGAAAAAGCTTCCCCTTCAAGCAAAAAAAACAAAATGCATTTGCAAAGCGAGCTCCGTTCCCCAGTGCTAAAGTCTGTGAAGAATTACGCATAGTTGAATATGAGCCCAGTGGACATGCCACACTGCATTCCCAGTGGTACACCCTGGAACCTGTTCCAGTAGTAATACTGGGAATTTTTGTGAATGCTACATAGTAGTAAATCTGAACCTATAAGTAGGCACACTTTTATGGATGCTAATTTAGTACTTTATTTGTGAATCATCTCTATTATCCCTGATGTTCTTCCAAAAGTGATATGGCGATTATTGCTGAAGATCTCTCTATTGTAGTTAATGAATCCCTGAAACAGAGTGTCTATCTTAGAGAATTGAACAGCCCAATAACGATGCCAATATTAGAACAACCAAATATCTATGAAATAGAGTCCTCTAATTTTCACCCTATCTCCGCACTGCCTTTCATGTGGGAGGTGATTGATGCCAAACCACGGAACAAAAATAGGATTATGTCTGTCTGATATTCAGTCCAGTTGCTGCCTCTAGAGGTGTTCAGTGGCTGCCATCATGGTTGTTTGGGAGCATCTTGTAGATCTTAGGGACAGAGGTAGACCAGCAGCCTTGGTTATACTTGCTATTCTTGTTGTTGACACTGGTGTTCATTCAGGCCTACTTAAAAAGCTTATAGATTGAGGGTGAAAGTATGGGGCACGGTTGGGCCATTCCAAAGCAACAGATCACAGTGAATCAACACTTGCCCGTTTTTCAACTGTGGTGGTCCAGCCTATGGCGTTATACAGGATCCAGCCCTCTCCTCCCTTCTTTTAACTTTTTCATGCTCCCTCTGGCTGGTCTCAAAGGAGGCCATTGCTGGCGGTTCCAATGATGATGACATCCAGATTCTCCTCAATCTTAAAGATGATTCCAAGAACTCAGTCAAGATGTGTAAGTGATTGATTGGGAAGATTGGTTAGGCCTCATTTACCTATAAACAGAGATACTAATTCTCAGCTGCCAAATATCACTTATCATCCCCTTTCATTGGCAGTAACAACTGGGGTCCTCATATACTCCAGTGATGACTGTGAGGAACTTAGAAGTTATTTTTGATAATGGCTTGACTTTTGAACCCGCATAAATGCTAAGACTTAGGACCTGATTTAGATCTTGGCAGAAATGCCGCCGTCCCACTGTGGCGGCGGTCCCAAGTACTCCGTCAAGCTGATGGTGGTCCGCCTGTCGTATCTAAGATTTTGCGGCAAGAGACGTCTTCTCTGCTTCTCTGCTGAGTGACAGTACTCCATCGCCGTCATGCCGGCGGGTTTGCCCCGAGCAGATTTAGATGTACCCGTTGTGCTTGCGGCATTTCCTGATGTAGTGAGGTCATGGTGGTGTTGAGACAGATAAGTGTTACTCATCATTATCTTACTACATATATATTATTCGAAAATGTGTCATAATGTATATGTAGGTAATGTAGGTAATGTGTTCTGCCCTTTTTTGGTACATATTGCATGCCACACAAACAACATACACACAACATTGAATGCACACTCACAGGCACCACAAGCAGAACACCCACAAGCACCACAACAACAATATTTTTTTAAGTGTCAATATAGGTGTGTTGATTTTACCTTGAGTAGGGAAATGAACACTACTGCATGAAACCTAAGGAAAATATTGCATGTAAGAGCAATGCAGAAGTACACGAGGGTACAGTAATTGTCATTACATGATATATAGGACAGTTGTACACGTAGCTTACTGTAGATCTCGGTGACAACAGAGTGGTTTGGTGGCCTGGTGGAGTCGGTGCAGCAAACGAGGGACCTGGACAATGGGGTACAAGAAGGAAACGGAAGCGTGAAGCAGGTAAATTGTATGTTTTTACCTAATTTCCTTCGATTCCGCCGGCTCGAAGTAGGACGGGATTCCTACCACAGATGCCACGGTGGAAAGGCACATTGTAATTAGGACGGTGGGAATGTGGGCTGGAGTCTCACCGACAGCTGCTTCTGCCTATACCACCATCAACATGGTTGAGAATTCCTGGCAGAGTCGGCGGGTCTGTGGTGGTCTTTTATCTATGGAGCAGCCAACATATAAATATGGCGGGCGTACTGCCAAGTCGGCAGATGGGAAGACCATCAAAAAAGCGAAGGCGGGACCTGATCCGCCAAAATCTAAATCAGGCCCTTAGATTTCTTATTTTCATTCATACAACCTTTCAAAAATATGTACTGTGTTGGCCCAGGATTATCGGATGGTCCTCGTTGAAGCAATGGTTATCGCTCACTATCAGTATATTTCAGGAGTGCATACTAACTTATTGGGAAAAGCAATGACTGAGCTGCTGTTAGTGGTAACTAGGGCCACCCGAATTGTTTTCTGCCCCAGGAAATTCAATCAAGTCTGTCCGCGACGAGAAAACGGGGATGGCAAATGGATGACCTAATGATACATTTTACGGTTTGGCCAGCTTTGCTCTTCACAAAGATGGCAAAATTAAAAACAAATTATGCACGTATGTGAACCAGAACACCCCAAGTAAATGTTTATGACCAGGGCGGCAGTAAAGAGGACAGGTTATAAATTTTCCTGTATTAAGATGTAGTTTGCTACTTTGGTAGATAAACAATTCTGAGCAGATGTGCATAGGTTTCATAATCAAATGAATGGATCATAAATTGCTCTATGTATACAATTGTAACTGTGTTCTGGAACAACAGCAGGAAATAAAGACAGTAGATACCAAATGAGCGCATGTGGTCAGCAGGACGACTCAGTGAGCTGAATGCTCACAGCTAACAAATGTGCTGTGCTGGAGGTCATGAGCTTCAACCCTGGCAGTGCAGGCTCAGCCTTTCATCCTTTGAGGTGTGTAAAGTGAGTACCATAAATTGGGTTATACTATGTTATGTCCAGCGCTAAAAACAGGAGGTATGTGATATTTAGCACTATGGAAAGAACAGGTTAATTTTATTTTTATTGTAGAATGCGAATAAAGTTTTTTTTGATAGACACGTGGAGATTACACTACCCATGGCTAAAGCAGTAAGTAATCTTAACGTAGGAGTAAGTGGCCATTTCTAGGAGAAGCTTTAACTTTTAAATTGTGAATATCCCTTCCATTCCTGTTTGCCCCTGCTGACAATGTTATCAAGTTACAGTTATAGGTGTCTACAACTCATATTTATAAACATGTGCAGGCAGACTCTGGGAGCTCATAGACAGAAAGCTGTTTTTCAGTTCACTCAAAAGATAAAGATATTTGAGCTCACTTGCAAGGAAGACGAAAGGATTCGGAATGCCAGCTTCCATAACTGGGGATATGAACTCAAGATCCATTGTTAGCCTTTCACGGTTCTGAATGCGATGGAAAAAATGCCTATTATGCGAATTTCGTCATTTCATAGATGAAATGAGGAGCAATTGTAAGGCTTTCATCATTTGAGTGATATGGAAAGAAGGCCTTTTGTCCCCCTCGAGTCCCTCCAGGGATGATATCAGGACCAATTGTCACTTTTGGATCGTTTGTCAATGAAATGAGGGATAGGAATAAGACAAAGGGGAATAGGAAAAAAATGCTATGATTGAAATGAGTGAAATACAACAATCGGACCAGCGTTTTGCCTGCCATACATGGTTCGACAAAGATGTAAGTATAAAGCAAACAACATTACCTGCACAGGGTCGGCTCCTCCGTTAGAGTGGAGGATCGTCACCCCACTTAATTACCCCAAAGACGAAAAATAAAATGGTAATTCATTACCATTTTATTTTTCATCCTCCCGTCCTGAACGGAGCGTCAGGAAGGGGGCGGGGCCGCTTCTGAATGACAGCAGCAGGGAGGAGGGTGGGCTGATTGTGCACTTTTCAAAGTGCACATGTCTCTTTGGCCGGCTGTCTTGCGACGGCCAGCCACACATGCGCACTTTGAAAGCTCTAACCAAGCTGTCTTAAGACAGCTGGGTTAGAGTAAGTGCAGGGCTCCAGTGTCCTCGGGAGCGGTGAGTGAGGCTGCTCCCTCCAATGAGGGCGCTGATATAACCGCATGAGAGCGGCGCCAGGATTGGTGCCCACACTGCATCCAGTTCCTGAGACGAGCTCAGGAGCAGAGGACGGAGGACGTTGGTTCAGGTAAGTGTTGTTTTGTAAATAAATCTTTGCGCGTGCCCCTGCCCCACCTCCTCGTAGATGCCAGCCGTCACTGCTGCACGGTGACAAATGGACATGGTATCAGTCCACAGGCTGTAGTATAGTGGTTGAAATGTTAACCAGCAATGATTAAAACAAGCACCCTCAGCATGAAATGATCACAGTCGGAAAACAAGAGCAACACGGTAACTAAAGAAACAAGGCTTCACAGACAGCCTCAAGAATTATAGTTGAGAACCGCATCAATTGTGAGCATGTGGCAAAGTTGAGGGTGACTTAGCATAGTGGGCAGCAATGCAGGGGGCCACCAAAGCCAGGCCGTCAGCGAGGCATCCAGGTGCACCCTTGGCAAAGCCATCTTGCTGAGTGAGGGTCCACATAGTATGAGGGGAGGGAAAGAGGTGAGGGTGTAGTGTGAGTGAGCAACAATTGGCTGAGCATGAGACAGCAACAGGAGAGGCAGCGCACAGCCAGCAACTGCAGAGAGCGAACAGATGAGTGCCAGGAGATCAAGGGGGTCCAGTGTCATCTTTGTGGCTCCACGCAGTCCAAGCAAAGCGGCCAAGTGTAGGATGTTTGCGAAGGCCCGTGGGCTCCCCTCTATGTAAGGCCAGAGTCACTGCCCATCTCAACATTATGCAGAGCCACTTCTGCAACATAGGTGGGTGGATAACTCTTCCAATTCAAGGGTATGGATCACTTAGCAAGCAAGAGAGACAATTCCAAGAATTTGGATTCAGCTCTGCAGGTTTTTGAGCACTTAAAGAGACCCAGTAGGTTGCGCTCAGCTAGAATGACACTAATTCGCCCGTCGATTTCAGAGGGGAGCTGCACCACCTTGCAGCAGAAGTTAGAGTAGTGTGGGCAACCGAAACATGTGTAACAAGTTGGCCGTGAGAGTATGGCTTCTGAGGCATCCGGAATCGGAATCAGCATAGGGGAACCATGTTTTTTAGGAGCTTGGGCATCAGGTGCACCCTGTGGAATTCATTAAATTAAATGTATTGGAAACATGATTTACAGGAGACTTTATGGCAGCAGTGGCTGCTGCCAAAATAAAGTGGTGGGGCATCGCGGGGGCAAATAATAAAAAAAACCTCACTTACTTGCTTCTCCCGCTGCCGGCTGCCTCGATGCTCCTCTCTGCCAGAAGTCCTTGGGCCAGAACAGGCTCCTAGACTCCCCACCCAATCCAGACGCCTCTCTCATGCTGTGAGAGCAGCGCCTAGATTGGTTTGAGCTGCCTGGTTAGGCGCTCACTAAGGGACTGGGAACCTGTGATATTTCTCCACCTAGCTGGACAATTCAGCTGGGTGGAGAAATTCACTAAGACAGCCAGCCAAACTGACATGCATGCTTAGCAAGTGCCTGCCACTCCTCCTCCCAGTCCCTGCGCTAGAGTCAAGAGAGGATTGCCTGACCCGTCCCTAGACTTTTTATTTTACATTTTGTAGTGGGGCGATGCTCCTCCGCCATTAGGCAGGAGCCACCGCTGCTTTATGGGGCTATTCTACGATGTTGGTTCACTCAAATTCATGAAAGGCCGTACCAAAGTTAAGCTCCCATTCATTTCGAGTTGCCAAGCGCATGTTTCTACTCTTTAGAATGATGTACTTGCCCAGACTTGGGTCCCCTGCCCGCTGTGTCATAGGATCCAAGCTGCATCTCAATGATGAGGTCCCAGAAAACAGAAAAAGGTATGGAGTTGCCGGTGTTTTGTTCAGAGGGGATGTTGCCCAGTGCCGTAACAAAACTTGGGGGGGCCCCCTGCAAAGTAAATGGAGGGGGCCTCCCTCCCTGAGTCCACCACCTAGCACTTTTGTTGAGAGTGATCCCGAGAGCTCAGGGGACCCCCCGCCCCACGGGGGCTGCGGGGGCTTATGTTACGCCAACGATGTTGCCGGGTAGTTCAGGCTGGACTGTTCCAATTGCAGTAGGACCAAGACTGATTTGCTAGGATTGCTCCTTGTCTGGAATGACACAGTGGGCAACAAATGATGGCGCGGAATGCATGCCAAGCCATTGGCAGTGACTAAGACTTTCACAAGCATTCCATGGCATTTAAGTGTTTCAATATGACGTACATCCTTTGAGCTCTGATTGTCTATGCAGGTTAAAAAGCCATTGTTGATGCTACGTGGTTGGCAGAGTTGAAGGAAGGGGTTAGAAAATATATAATTTTCATTCTTTTAAAAATCAAAAATAAACTTGTAAGCTTGAAGGCAAATTGACTTAACTTTCATTTAAGTGTGCTGCCTATCTAGACAACACAAGTCTTTTCTTTTACAGAGAAGACGTGTGTAGTCACATTTTTACAGCGTGGAACGTTAACACACATTTGTTGAAGGCAGGAGAGGAAACAAGTTAATTTCTGTTTGATGCATTAAATCCGATTGGTTAATACAATGTGTGAAATGGAAATGAGAGAGTGGCATAAATGGAACACATTATTTTGTTTTTATTGCACACATTCAACCTGCATTTACCATTTTTGATGGGGAATTGAAGATTTTGTAAAATGAAGAAAGAAGCAACACATTAGCTGAAGGGTAAAATAAAGCTGCTGGAAAATTCCCCTTTGGATGCAAGATGTCACTATGCGGAGCAACTAAATAATTGTTACCTTTTTATTCGAATATACAAGTCCTTATTCTTGATAAGCTTATACCCTGAAAATTAGCTGAGCTCTTTTCGTTAAAGGAGGAATGACTGATGCGTGTAGACTGCCACCCGCCCTCTACAATACAACGTATCCACCTTTCACTCCGAGGGCCGGCCTCGGTCCGAGGAGATAAATAAAGGGGGAGATGGTCGCTCACGTTCATTGCCAACACTGTAACTATGTGTGGGCGTTTTATGTCGGCGTCTTGCTGTGAGGCCTACTTGCATGCCTAGGCCTGCGCCGCCTGGTACAATGCGTGCTGGCAATCCTTTCTCCATATATCACTTTAAAAGTAACACTTAAAACTGCTTTCTTTCTTTGTTTTTTAACTACTGAGGAATGCTGCTTTTCACACAGAGCAAATAGTTTCAAGTTCCTCTGCTCCATTTTTTTCTTGTTATAACCAGTTAGGTTTCAAAATGCCCACTAGGTAACTCCCCTCATATTTCAACAGCAAAATTGTTAAGGTTTTGACCCAGCATTGCAGTACACAAGAAGACACCGACATCACCACTTCCCATCCTAATACCGAAATATGCATGACAGGTGTCTGCTCTTTTAGGCACAATCATGCATTATTTCTTTAGGTATGCTTCATTACCACCTGGTCCATCTTCCTCATCCCAGTCAGTGTTTAATTTGATATAAATCAAGAGAAGGGGGGGACTAGGAGCTTGTTATGGTCCAGTACCCGTGCTCCTTGTGCTGGTCCTCTGTGAGTGGTGAGTAGGTGCGTGACGGATAAAACTGACTAAGGGATACCAAAAGTCAGTGAAGTTTAATGTGAGGGTTCCCTTGCCAGATTAAAAGACCCCGAAGGTCGTGAGTTACTAGAAACGGCGTAAGGTGCCCTAGTAACTATAGGTCATAGGTCAACATGTTTCGCGCCTGATCGGTCAGCGAGATCCATGGCGCTTCATCAGGACCGGGTGTAGTGAATAAAAACGTGAGAGGTAGTACCTACTCACCACTCACAGAGGACCCTCTTTTTCACACACCCGCACTCATCTAACGGCATCCTATACAAAAGATCTCCACCAAAGCGACCCTTCGGGGGACCCGTAGGGCATTGCAGTGCCGGCCCGACGAGGAGCAACCGCCCGATGATGAAGCATGACATCCTTCGGGGTGTGTGAAGGCATCATGAGACAAAGCTTGCTTCTAGACAGTGAGTTCTACACCTAGGTCTGCCCCCTTCCCTCTTTTCTTGGTCTATCTGTAGGTGACTTTCTGCTCCTAACTTTGGAACAGTTACCCCCCCCCTTTCTTGATTAGTGTTTCATTTGAAACAATGGTTGCAGGTGGGGCCCACTTACACTTCTTTTTGTGGACCAGCACTTTTCTTTCCTCCAGACTTTGATCCAGAGGAAGCGAGAGCACAACACAAAAGGAGCATGGGCGGGGGCAAGGGAAAGAAAAGATGGAAAAACAGTGACAAAGTGAGAAAGCAGGGATGAAAAAGAACCTGCAAGAGTCAGGTGAAGGAACAAGGAGTGCTTGGTGGAGGATGCAAGAGGTATGAGATGGAATCAAGACTACGCATCCTTGATATTTGGCACTCTGACTATCGAAAGGACCGGCTGGTAGCATCGAGACAAAGCTTTGGGCCCAGCACTTATTTTTTTACAAAATTTAGCACTGGTCGTCCCAGTCATAGACTCATGTACAGCATCCATTTTAGGACATCCTCATTCCTCTCTCCTCATTCCTACTTCTCGTCCCTACTTCTTATGCATCATCCCTAGTTCTCATCCATCATACCTACTTCTCTTTTATCATCCCTAATTCTCATCCATCATCCCTGCCTCTCATCCCTGCTTCTCATCCATCATCCCTACTTTTCTTCCATCATCCCTACTTCTCATCCCTGCTTCTCATCCCTACTTCCCATCCATCATTCCTACTTTTCATCCCTTATTCCTGTTTCTCATCCCTTTGTCTCATTCATAACCCCTACTTCTCATCCATCATCTCTACTTCTCTTCCCTGCTTCTCATCCCTACTTCTCACCCATCATTCCTACTTCTCATTCATAATCCCTACTTCTCACCCATCATCCTTATCATCCCTACTTTTCTCATTCATCATCCCTACTTCTCATCCATCATCCTTACTTCTCATTCATCATCCCTCAGTCATACCAACACACTTTCAATTTTGTGAAGCACCCCTTCATATTGATTAGTTGGCAACAGCCAATCAGAGTTAAGGGAGAGGGCTGCATTCTATTGGTCTAGCCACTGATAAAACAGCCTTCTCATTGCACATGCTGGTTGAGGACAGAGGAGAGGAAATACAACTGGTTTTGCTTCCAGTGAATCCAAGACTGTACAGCATTTCATTTGAGTAAGTGCTTTTCTGTTTACACAGGCATCTGTGGGGAAGACAAGGGGCCTCCCACCTGGGCCATAAATCAACACTTGGAGAGAGGGCTATACAGGAACCCTTTACTGGTTTCAGTTTTATACTTAACAACTCTGTCCAGGTCTTGCTTTTCCTGGTTTCCTACACAACTGAAGCCCAGCCCCTGAAATCTGCAAACTGCAAGGAAAGAAACAAAAACAGCTCTCAGAACTAAAGGCAGCCTCAGATTAAAGCATTGTCTTTGTTCCAGATAAAAATGAAACCAGAAAAGGTTACTGATGAACTGTATTACCCAGTCTCCAAGAGTTGATTTTAAATATTTTCTTTGTCACAATATTAAGTTGAAACCAGGCAAAGGTTCTAATGACTTGTATGCCCCTGTCTCCAAGATTTGTTTTATTGCTAATGCAAGCACCCTTATCTTTACCAAATCACCTGTGCTTTCTGCAGAAGCCTGTGTATATAGAGCATACTTAAATAAAATAAAATGCTAGATAGCATTACATTCACTTGAAGCAAACTGCACATTGTGCAATGAGAAGGATGTTTTTTCAATGGCTAGACCACTAGGATGGAGTCACTCTGCAGTGGGGGCTGACATCAACGGGGGAGGGGGGTAGCGCGTGCATTCAAATAAAATTAAAAAATATAAAAGTGCATATCTGGCTGGCCGTCGCAAGCCAGCCGGACAAAAAGACATGCACACTTTGAACAAGTGGACATACAACCCACCCTCCTCACTGCTGCTGTCATTCAGCAGCCCACCCCCGTGCTGATGCTCTGTTCAGGACGGGTGAATGAAAAATAAAATGGTAATGAATTGCCATTTTCTTTTTCATCTCAGAGCTTTGGGGGGATTTTTAAGTGGGGTGACTCTCCTCCGCTCAAACGGAGGAGTTGCCCCTGCCACTCTGAGTGGTTGCTGCCAACCAATCAGTGTGAAGGTATGTTTCACAACATTGAAAGTGTGTTGGTATTACTGAGGGATGAGGAATGAGAATTAGGGATGATCGATGAGGTATGAGAAGTAGAGATGAAACATAGGGATCATAGATGAAGGATGAGTAGTAGGGATGATGGATGATTCATGAGAAGTAGGGACAGGAAATAAGGGTGATGAATGATAGATGAGAAGTAGGGATGAGAAGTATGGATGATGGATGAGCAGTAAGGAAGATGGATGAGAAGCAGGGATAAAAAAGTAATGGTAATGGGTGAGAAGTAGGTATGATGAATGATGGATGAGAAGTAGGAATAACAGATAATGCATGAGAAGTAAGGAAGATGGAAGTGAAGTTGGAATGATGGATGACAAGTATGGCTTATGGTTGAGAAGTAGGGATGATGGATGAGAAGTATGGGTGATATATGAGAAGTAGAGTTGAGAAGTAAGGATGATGGATGAGAAGAAGGGATTATGGATGAGAAGTAGGGATGAGAAGCAAGAATGATGATGAGAACTAGGGATGGCAATTAGGCATGATGGATGAGAAGCAGGGATGAGAATTAGGGCTGAGGGATGATGGCTGTGAAATAGGGATAATGGATGAAAAGTAGGGGTGAGAAGCAGGGATGAGGGATGAGCAGTAGGGATGATGGATGAGACCTAGGGCTGATGGATGAGAAATATGGATAATGGATGAGCAGTAGGGATGAGAAGTAGGAATGAGGTGTGAAAAGTAGAATGATGGATGAGAAGTAGGAATGATGGCTGAGAAGTAGGGATGACGGAAGACAAGTAGTAATGATGGATGAGAAGTAGGGATGATGGAAGAGCAGTAGAGATGATGGATGAGAACTAGGGATGAGAAGCAGGGATGACGGATGAGAAGTTGGAATGATGGCTGTGAAGTAGGGATGATGGATGAAAAGTAGGGATGAGAAGCAGGGATGAGAAGTAGAGATGAGAAGTAGAGATGATGGATGAGAGTTAGGTTTAAGAAGTAGATATGATGGATGAGAGTTAGGTTTTAGAAGTAGAGATGATGGATGAGAGTTAGGTTTACGAAGTAGAGATGATGGATGAGAAATAGGGATGAGAAACAGGAATGAGGGATGAAAAGGAGAGATGATGGATTAGTAGTAGGGATGAGAAGTAGGGATGAGAAGCAGGGATGGGGATGAGAAGTAGGGATGAAGGAAGAGAAGTAGTGATGATGGATAAGAAGTAGGGATGATGGATGAGAAGTAGGGATGATGGATTACAAGTGGGGATGAGACACATGGATGAGTGATGAGAAGTAAGGGTGATGGAAGAGAAGTAGGGATTAGGGAAGAGCAGTAAGGATAAGAAGCAGGGATGAGGGATTAGAAGTAGGGATGATGGAAGAGTAGTTGAGCTGATGGATGAGAAGTAGGAATGAGGAGTGAGGATATCCTAAAATGGATGCAATACACATGAGGTTTGCCTCGCCCCCGAGTCATGATTTATCTAACGTAAACCAATGAAAAATAACAACCCACTAAAAAGCATAGAATACATAACACTTATCCCTTGGTTTGGCTCCTACCATTCCTGCCTGGCATAAGAAGGGACCAAGTACAGCACACTTTCTGCTATTTTTGCACAGACTGAGAGGTAAATTGTTCTTTTTCTGTCATTTCGGCAAGCAGCTACTCTGGAAATGTATGCAGGGCACTGGAAACATTTTGAAACTTGGTGCATTTCAAAGAGAACTCTGTCTTATTCTTGTGGCCATGGCCATGTAATGGATATTTAGCAAAACCGATTTTTGCTAGACCAGGATGTCACCACTTATGGAGTCAGTGGGTGTCCATCTTTGCTTTTCACGGGCCCTGAGCTTGCTTGTGAGTCAGTGGGGATGTTTGCAATTGTTAAAAAGTGTGTGTGCCTCCACCCCACTAGGTGGGGCAAGCCTCAGACATACTCATGTCACTTCAGATCATTCGTGTGCATACTTTTGGTTCTCCAAGAGGTCATGGCTCCGTTTCTAGTTATTCCAAATATTCCTTCAATATTGTATGGTGCTAATTTGTTGAGTGCATGACTTCCACATGTGATTTTTTGGCTATGCTACTATTTGAGACAATATCTGTTTGACAGGGAAATAATGTATAATTGCTAATAGTAGAAATCCAACTGGAAGCTGACGGTTTAGAATGGCCCAAGACCTATTGCTAAGAGGACACACCTTTAACACCCCAGTCATAGGAACCCACTAGAAGCAAACCAGTGATTTCTCAGAAGTGCAGCTTGAATATCGACCCCAGAATATCGATGGAACACAATATCGAGGACAAAATATTGTTAAAAATATCAACAGGTAAGGAAGTTTGGATTTTCTATACCTAACTCAACATATATGTACCTATGTGGCATATATATCTTCAAGGTATGTAGATGTGGAGAAGGGAATTGCACACCTATACTTCCCTATATGCACTTACATTTCGATATTTTGTCCCTCAATAGTCTGTCCTCGATATTTGAGTACCACAATATTCTTGGGGCCGATATTTAGTTGTATAATCGATTTCTCAAAAGTATTTTTGCCTAACCTTCAGGAGCATGGCCCACGGAGCATGGACCACAGTCTAAGCTTACGTCCCAGAATGTTTTGGCAAGTAAAAGTCCAAAACCATTTTCATGAAACGACTAATAACCACAACATTAGTAAGAATATTCAATGAATGTCAGTGAACACAACTGGTTACATGGATTCCTACAGATATCTAATCAAGGAAAAAATAAATGTAAAGAACAAAAGCTAAATGACTTTACATGTTTTCAGTGGGGCTTTGTTAAATACTAACACGGCTTGTGAGTGTCCATTGTTAGTAATTGTGGGTTGGGCTTGGCAAGCCAAGTTACCTTTAATTTTTTTCTACTCTTTTGTATGAAAATTTTCACTGATATGATGGGTGCAAAGGAGTTTTTAAACACGGGTTGCAGGTGACTTGATATACATTTTTGGTTACATGGCTTAAAAAGTAGGCCAAAATTGAATAAGCTCCATGCATTAAAAGTTGTCTCTCATTGCTCAAATGGATGATCATCAGATGCCCTGGGAAGCTCCTCTCATTCTGGTCACTGGGTGTGAATTTACTGAGCTTTTCCATTCAGCAGGATGGAAAACTTGTCTCAGGTTGATCAGGGCTGTGTACTCTCTAATAATGCTTTGGCCGCTTGTGCTGAAGAGTTTTATAAGTTGACACACTCCAACAGGAGAGGCTGACAATGCTGCATCTTCATTCAACTGATGCACACCTTTCAACTGTGCTGTCCGATGGAACTCAGAAGTGTTATAAGCTCTTCATCAGTAAAGTTCCCTCACTCTGTAGTACCAAATTTCACTCAGGAAAATGTATAGCTGGAATTTTTCAGATTTCTATTCCCTTTACAGAGGCAGGAATCTTTAGACACATGCTTTTCACCTCACCTATGTACAGCGAGGAGTAGGGTAGCAAACACCACCAAGTCTCCCAGCTACAGAAGTCTACCAACTTCAGCCTCTTGGCCCTCTTTGGTCTCACAGCTATCCGCTCCCAGCAGGAATTCCCAAGAAGACAAACAGAGAAAAGCAGTAGACAAGGCTTTGTTACAGTGGTCAGTTAGGGATCTGACTAACTCTGATTGACATGATTCATTCCATCAGTGTCCCTGGTTCAGAAGGCATGCATCTCTCCTTGAATGAAGAGATCTGCATGGTCCAAAGCTGCTTCAAAGGTAAGTTAGCTCTTACAGGACACAATAAATGGAAATACTGGGTTTCTTTGATGCACTCTCTCCACCTAAAGTACACCAACGATTAGCAAACCTTAAACAAGGCAGTTCCTGCTTTAACAGAGAAGTAACCTCAGAAAAACCTAGTTGCAGCTGTCGTCTGGCCACTAAACGCGATGGGGCAGTTTCCTCCAATTCCAAGATGGAGGGTACAAATTTTGCTTATGACTTACTTTACCCCTATGTCCTAAACTTCCCAGTGCTTTAAAAATAATCCATTTAGTGAGGCAGAGCAAAGGGAGGGCCTGCAGAGCTGGCGTGCTCTCAGTAAGGGCAACGTGGCATTTTGTTGCCTTATTAGTGTGAAATGGTTTTGTTGGGTGAAGTTCTAAAATGTGGCATACTTTGGGTTGCCACCAGAAGGCTCATCGGCATATTTTATAACCTCTTGTAATCCCAATAGCTAAATAAATATTACATTCTCTAAAGTCAATTCAAAGTATATATGCTGGTTGTAATTTTCATAAAGATAGATACCATTATCAGTTTCCACCATTTGATATCCTTTACCGCCCACTATGCAGCTACATAGATGACAAGAGCCACCCCCATTGCAGAAACATTGCATCTGTGGGCGTCTGCAGAGCCTCCTTTCCAAATGTCTGTTGGGAATTCATCACCTGGAAGTCCCCTATGAGCAAACCACCATGGCGAGGTTCAAAGCCACCAAATTATTTTGTGTGCACCTACAGAATAATTTAATGCAACCTGATGTTTCCATGTTACCGCACAACAATAATTACAATATGTCAATTTTGACGCCACATATTAAGTGTGCATACCGTCTGACCCTCAGTGAGCTCTGACCTGCTTCTCTGTACAGATTTGCTCTGCTCATGTCTGCCCACCAGGCACTCATTTCTGTGTTGGATCAATGGTGCAACTCAAATGATGTTTTCCTGTCCCGATTATGACCACACGAATTGGATCTACTTATGGGTCGAAACTCTGACTTTTTATCTTGGACTGTTGGAGTATTATTTAAAATGAGACCAGTGTATTAATTGGACAGGGTCTCCGTATACTAAATTAATTGCAAACACATCTAAAGTTATTTATAAAAAATGGATTAGAAGCACTATTAGTTGTCACACACATTTGCCTCAAGTTTTTCGAGCACTATACCTTCACTTTTTCTGTAGGACTTTCCATTGTTGTATAAACATACTGTTTTGAAGAAGAAAAAAAACATCTTTCCAACCATTTCTTGCTCATAATTTGGTCGAATTTCAAGATTCATTTTCAGACTTTAAGCAATTCATGTGATGTATATCCTGCGATACTGAGTCCAGCCATTCTCACCACTAGAATTCAGTTAAGTTATATTTCACCATTGCTCTCTTTATAATAACTGGGGGCAACTAGCAGTTGTGGCCACTGCGCCTTATGAATACTAGCATTTTGCAGTACAGTTACCGTACACTCTCATGTACCAGACGTGTTGCATGTCTGCACATGTACACAGCGCTAAATCTATCTGTGGTACGCCTTACCCTTACTAGGAGAGGGTGTGGCGTTATAGCCAGAGCTGCTATCTGTAGAACTACAGAACAAGGTTAGAGCCTCGTGACTTTGGGACTTATTCTCCCCGTGCCTAAAAAGCACAAAAATGAATGTGTCCTTGTATAATGGTGCTCATGTAAAGCGCGTCAATACCTTTGGCTCATGTTCGCATAATATAAACTGCAAAAAAACCTAAAAACTATGGGGCTTATTTACAAGCCCCTTGCGCCGCCGGTACGTCACTTTTTCCCATGTTTAAAGTGACGCACCGGCAGCGCAAGGGGCTTGTAAATAAGCCCCTATGGGTATATTGTGTCCACAGAGGAAGGGCGTACCAATTTAACAGAAGTATGTGAGGGCTTAGACAGGTTTACAGCTTCAGACCTCCGTGAAGTCCAAAAGTCATGGTATAGAGAAGGGAAAAGATAGGGGTTCCCAACAAACCTGATGGATGGCTTACATCTACAATCCGAGTTTTTGAAATTGTTTTAAAATGCTAATTTGCTTCGCATTATTCTGATAGAGGGAGACAGATCTAAAGAGAGAGTGGAAACTGTGTCAGAGGCTGGCAGCCTGAACAGAGAACCCCTTTCACCCTGTCATTTTCTACAGAACTCAGGAATGGGTATTTGCCATAATCTACTATAGAAAAGATTACTGGGAACAGTACACTGGTGTGTAGAAAGAATAAAAATATTTTTTTAACAGCTTAAGATGGTTAAAACATGATATTGCAAAATGTCTTTACCCTAAGATTGTCAGAGGGATGGTCAAGCAGAATTCTCAAGTCTCACAACCCAGATGCAGTTTGGGGACAAATGTCCCCACAATGAGTCTGCTCCTCTTACCTCTAACATAACCCATCCAGTCAGATGCACAGCCAGACAAGGAGAATGCAGGGGTATAAAGCAGGACTCCTCAGCCCCTGTGGCGCAGGAGGCCTGCCAACCCTACAGGGGGCCACCATTCAGTCCAAGGAATATCTGTGACACATGGAAGACTCAGGGGCCCCGCATTACATTCCACGAGGGGCATCACTTTGCGTTACGCCACTGGGAGAGTGACAGCTGTTTCCATCCAGCCAAAGCAAAATATGCATGGGCCTATTCATATTCACAAAACTGGAGGCCAAAGTATTAGGTCAAGTAGGGCAGAGGACAGAGGTAGATGTTAAAAAGTATGACATAAAGAGTGAAGCTATGTGGACTTCACAAGTCACAAGTGAAGCTTGAGGGATTTTGGGGAGTGCCCCAAGCTGAGTTCGCTCTACCCATTCGCACAAGAAAGATAAGAAAAGGATAGAATTATTCAGATATTATCTGCGCATTCAGGGTAAGACACAGGCCCAGATTTACAAATTTACTAATTTTCACATAATGGAGCACAGTGTGAAATCAGCAGCTCTGCAATATGCAAACAAGGGAAAATGTATTATTAGGCTTTCCTGTTTTCAGTTTCTATTTTTGGCAAATTCTGGTGTGATTTTTCCGTGTTTTCAAGTGATTTCAATATCTTAAAAAAACAGTGGTCATCAGTTGTTACACATTTTCGCACCATTAAAAACAACAGAAATAGTGTTTTTTCCGGTGTTTATGGAACGCTTTGCTTTTATTATTGCTTGCATCCTGCAAGGGGTTTTACCCATTCTCTGTGGCTAAATGTGATGGCACATGGGAAATATTCTTATGAAACCAGCCATTTTACCTATCAGTGAAAGAATCGAATGTAGCCAAAATATCAAATATGATTTTGATATTTCCTGATTCTCTACAGTTTATAAAATAATTAATCAAGACCTAAAACATGCTTCTAAACCCTGCATTTTTAGATCAAAGACCACAAAACTGAAAAAAGCAAAAGGAAGAAGAAACAATATTTTAGTGACATCCCTAAACAACAAAACTCAAGCAGAATAATGTTAGCCCAGTCTTTCTTGCTGGTACTTTATATATCAAAGTTACATTGTATTGGCCCCTTCAGGAAGAAATATAAATGACTCTTTCACTCTCCTTTTCTTCTCTTTGAATGGCATTTAGTTTGTGGTTGTGCAGGTGTTTTTTCAGTGTTGATATGTTTACACTGGTGAGGGCTATTTCCCTTTCAGGGGGGTTTATCAGTTAATATAGGTTTAAACCTAAAACAGGATAGCCTATGTATTATCTTCAAATGTACAAACAGCTGTGAGATGCTGATGTGATCATCAGTTTTCGCGTATGAAAAGCTCGTTTAGCACAATGATATCCTTGCCTTGCACATGTTAGCTGTGTCTTACATGGAACCTGTACTTAAGCTACAACTTCAAGTGCAAATTCCTAGGCAATGCCAACTGGCAAAGGATAAGCTAATTAAAAGGTGTAATTTCACTGAAATTACTAAATGTTCCACTCGCCTCTTATTCGCACATGTTTGATTTTGTGCACGGATTTCATGAAAAGCCAGCGAGTCTTTGAAGAAACAGAGGCAATGCCTAATTTTCCCAGAAAGCAAATAGTTAGAAAGAAAAGAGCAGAGATGCCGAGCAGAGATACATCTACATATGACGTCTAAAGACTTGGGGCCATATTTATGGCAAAGTAACTCAACGCAGCACTGCAAGTCACCTTGCTGCGCTGCGCTGTGTTACAGGGAAAGGGCAGGAATGCACCCTATTTAAAATAATATAGCACATTCCTACATTTGTCCCTGCGCTGGTGCCATTTTGGCTGCCTTGTGCCAACGCAGGCACCTTGCACCATAGTGCATGGTGCAAGGGTGTCTGTGTTCCATGCAGGATTGTTTTTGTGCAAGAAGGAGCACATTCCAGCACAAAAACAATCCTGAGAGGCATATTCCTCTTTCTATGTGTGCTGCAGAGTGCAGAACACATAGAAAGAGGAAGTAACGAGGAGAAATAAAGATATTTCTCCACGTTATGCCTCCCCTGGGAAGCCGTATCATTTTGGCGCATTCCCAGGTCTACCACTTTTGGTAAATCTCGGAATGTGTCAAAAACCCTGGGAGTTGCGTGGTAACACCCACGCTACGCCCATGAACCGCCTTCCCAGAGTAGAGTAACGCAACACAGCGATTTGTGCTGCATTGCGTTACTCCAGATTTATGAAGCCACTCAGGGCCACGCAAGGTGGCCTTGCGTGGCTTCATAAATAGCATTTTGGACTTGCGTCACGCTTTCACCACGCTGCATGGTGCAACACTGATGCAACTCCACTTATAAATATGCCCCTTGTTGTCGTCAGATTTGCCTGGGAAGTGATACTGAATTATTGAGCAAGCATGTTGCATTGGACTCCACCTAAAGGGATGCCGGGTATGAACAGGTTGAATTATCTGAACCTCCGATCTATAGTATATTTTCTGTGCCATGTGGTGGCCTCTTCATCATACACCATTACAAGGCATGCTATGGAAGCCAAAGTTAGATTGGGCCCAGCAGCTGCTGCACAAGAGCCAGGAGAAGGCTTCACTTCTGGTTCCAAGGTAGACCTTCTGTCATCAGACATGAAGAAGGTTGAATTAGACCTTTTCAAGAGATTAAGGGCATGATTATCTCTATCTGAAGATGATGAAACTGATTTAGATTCGGGAGGTAATGGAAAGTCCTCCAATTACTGGAAGAAGTGCTGAATCTGCAAGAGACTTCAAGTGCGGAGTGTCCTTCTCCATCGGGATGGTATGATGGAGGCAAGTCCACCAGTGGATTAGCTTTTCGACCTAGTATGATCTCGCCAGGATTGTAAGATTCGTAACTACAGCTCATCTCTAAATTGGGTGTGATGTGCTCTTAAACTAAATATTTTGAGATGTTATTGTAGACATCCTTTTAAAGCAACTCAGATCCTTGACAAACTGCCATGGGTCATTCCAAGGCATACTGCAGAATGTTGTACCTAACATGAGCACTTTTGGGAAACACATTTTAGTTTGAGAGGCAGATAATGTTGACTGCTATTTAATTTATTTACAAAATGTATTGTCTTAATTTTGATTTATTTTTTTTAAATAGTTGAATGTGAACCTTGACAGCAAGCCAGAAGAAAACTAGGCTTTGGAGAAGGTTTTGTTACATGTACGAAAATAAGAATAATTTCCTTTTTTTGGGTGTTGCATATTTCTCTTGGCCGGAAACACTGTTCATGTCATTTTTGTCCTTGAGAGACAGCTTCATGCAAAAAATTCAGGCAGGAACTTTGAAAGTGGCCTGCACTCTGGCTCAGATGCATTTTCTACTCAAACCAGCCTCCCACCAGTATCGCGCATGGCTTTCACATGTGTATAATTTTCACGCAGATGGCGGGAAAAATATTTTTACTTAATATATGTAATGTTCTCAAAAACGTATGCATATTACACAGTATTTTTAAGTGGTATATCTTCCTCGACTGCCAGCTGTGCATTGTCCTGAAAGTTAGAAAACAGGACAGTTGGGCAGACCTCTCACTATGAAACCTGCAAGGGAGAAGACAACACAGGACCCTCATATCTAGCTCAGTAACTAACAACAACAGTAGAGTAGGTTAGCACCATGAACATAGTTTATGTAAACTAAATACTCCTAATAGAACGGTGTAAACAACAACCATCTTTGCCTACTGTTGGGAAACTGGAGTAGATGGAAAATATGTTCAACTGTGTGAGCTATAAGTATACAGTTCTTGTAAAACAAAGGTCACTGCCTTGCGTCACTCTACCCTGGGAAGGCATTCCATTGGTGGAGCGTGAGTATTCTAATACTAGTAAACCTGGGAATGTGTCTAAATTGTACGCCTTCCCAGGGAAGGAATAACAAGGAGAAATATGTTTATTTTTCTTTTATTTTCTCTTTCCTTGTGTGCTGCATTCAGGGTTTCACTGTGCAGGCGGCAACCCACCTGCACATTTAAGGGGGATTAGAGGTCCACTTGCAGGTGGGTGCAGTGAGCGACTGCACCCACCTGCAAGGGGTTGTCTGGGGTTTCTATAGGACCCTCTGTTCACCCTCCAGAGCGCTGCTATCAGCGTGCGCACTGACAGTGCGCCACCTTTCAGGCAGAGCACTGTCAGTGCGCCTCCTGACAGCTTCTTTGCCTCTGCGTCCGAATCTATAATACGGCGCGGGTGCAGAGGCAGAGAGATTCCCTCATTTGCATGGGGCATGGCCCCATGCAAATGAGGCAACACTCTCCAGTGATAGCGTTGGTGCTATATTTGCACCAGCACCATCTGTATTGCAGAAAGGGGCGCACAAGCGTCTATGGACCTTTCTGTAATACCAAAGTGCCCAAAGTGGCACGCGCAAAGGAGGCGCACATGCCCGTTGCACTCCGGGGCACTTTCTATAATATGGCCCTGGTTCCATATCATTGTCTGTGTGCTATGGAGCATCTCAGAACTCTCCAAAAAGGAAGAAAAACACCTATTTGATGTCTTTCTACTGCTTCTATCTATGACATTATAATGTTACGTCATGGTCTCTCCGGGTCGAGGGTGGCCTGTGGTCACACTTTCGTCAAGGCGGTCCCTGGGAAAAGCCGAGTAGGTACACTGGAAGAGGGTCCGCCTTGACGAAAGTGTGACAACAGGCCACCCTCGACCCGGAGGGACCATGATGTAACATTATAGCGTCATAGATAGAAGCAGTAGAAGGATATCAAATAGGTGGGAATATAATATGTATTAATGTTCTGCACATTGCATGGCATGCAAATAGCGTGTTCCTAATAAGGAACCTATTGGAGTGGTACCAAAGGAACTAGGTTCCCATGGTCCTGAAGAAGAGCCAATAGGGGCATGGCTCGAAACATGTTGACCTTGAAAAACGCAGGCTCATCATAACCTCGCTTTTTTCAAAACCAACCCCAAATTTTTAATCATACCAACTAGAGGCAGGAATAAAGTAGGTGAACCTACTAGTCAGGTATTTTTAACTTAGTTTAGCTTTACCCTCGACTCCCCTCCTTGTAAGATCCTCTTTATCATTGTATAATACACCAAAAAAGTGCTCTCACATAGCCGTAGGTCGCAGCACGCCCCGATCCGTAGCGGATTGGGATGGACCCGATGATGAAGCATGCCACCAAGGGGCAACCCTGGTGGGTGAGGTTTTTATAAGAAAAACAATGTTTTTCTTCCTTTTTGGAGAGCTATGAGATGTTCCCCACTGGGTTCCCATTTTTGCATTAATAAGTATATAGTTTAGGAGGACGAACCCAGTATATCCTCTTACTCCCCCCTCCTTATTTCTGAGTTGTGTGCTATGGAGCACAACAACCCAGGTGGGAAAACGCACCCCTCCAATTCACCCCTATAATTGCTGAGGCCTACCTTGGCCTATGAAGGGTTGTGGAGGTAGAAGGTCTTCCAGGCTGCTGCTCTGGAGATCTTTGCTTGCCCTGGAGTCTGGGGGAACAGCGACACCTTTCTTGGGGACCATGGCATCATCTTTGTGGTGTGGGAAGGCTGATGCACGAGTAATGGTCTGCCTTGTTGTCTGTTTCCCCACAGTATATATGGGGCTCCACAGGCTGCCAAGATTGTGAGGGTTCTTGTTGCCTCAGTGTGCTACAGTCTCACACATCTAAGTTTGCACCCTGTGTAGTGTAGTTCCTATTTCCCTAATAGGCTCTGCGCATTGGAATAATATACCCTATAGGTTTGGCATAGGACTGAGGTCAGTATGCCCCTATCGAGTATATTAAACTTAATTACTTTGTACCAGCTAACTCAGAGGCCACTAGAAACTCCTTGTAAACAAGAAGGGAGTAGTTTCTGGCAACCGCAAAAACATGACAACTTTGTTTCCCTTTCGAATCGGAACACTCTCAGAATCGTGGAAACAACAGATAACAGTTTCACTCAGCTAATCGTGCATGCTTAGTTTCTTCAGAGTTACACAGAAAGAATAGACGGGCGTTTCAATAAAAGGATTTATTGAACAGTCTTGTTTCTCGTGTAAGAGATATGAGCTGTTACAATCATAAGACAGTATGCGAGATATATTATGTACAGTGTAAGCAGTAGAAAGAAATAATACTGCGCTAGCATTATCTTTTAGCTATGACACATATATTCATATACATAAATAACATAAGCTAAAAATGCGAGTACTCATAAGATGCTTCTCTAACTAGTTCTACCCCAGTGTACCTAACCTAAGTGTAGTGCAAGGTAAGAAGTAGGTGATGTATTCTATAGTATGGTATGCTATAGTATGCCAAGTCTGGTATGCCAAGTCTGGTATGTCAAGTCTGGTATGCCAAGAGTCCCTCTAGGTTCTAGTCAGCTCCATACCTTGAGAATGAGAGAGGTGGGAATCTCTTTCCGAGTCTCGAACTCTAACACCCCGCGAAGGGAGTCAGAACACTGGAAGCTGGATTCTCTGCGAGCAGGGATGACAGCGTCTCTTGTCAGTGTGTCAGGCCGGGACACGGGCTCCTCTAAAGTTGAGGTCTCCTCCTACTTGCTTGGGCAAGGGAAGGTATATTTATACCTGGTAGGTGCCTTGGAATGTTAGCATTGACGTAAAGTCGGGCAGAGGAAGACGTCAGGAATGAACCCTTAAGGAATAGCGGTTCATGCATAATAAATGAGTTCTTGGAGAAATCAATAATCCTGTGCTAGGGGAACTCCCAAGAGCTTAAGGGTCTGGTTTCTAAGAACTCGTTGTGACGTTAGGGTGGACGGATGTAGGTGACCATGCCTGTATTTGGATAGCATGGCTAATGCCTAAATAAGGACTGGGATTTTATGCCTATATAAGGGCAATGCGAATTGTGCCTATATAAGGACTTGTATCAGGAAAACCTATATACGGACACCTAAAGCGGAATACAACACCCACTCCACTTTCGAATGAACGATAATACTAAATGCTTAAATGCTAAACATTAAACTGAGTACCACATGTTGCTAAAAACATTTCTAAAAGCATACTAAAAGAAGTTTAAAAAAAACTGTTGCTAAACATGTAATGCAATAGGTACTGTACATTTTAAAGCATTTTTTCATGCTAAGCATATATTGGAAATAAATGCAACATGAATGATAAAACAGAAATATATACATATGACGAAATGGTTGACATGTATTCAAAAAATCAAAGCCATTTCATATCATGGTACTAAATGAAATTGTGGTAAATAAGGTGACAATATGTCCCTGGAAGTATTCAAAGAAGTCTGTTCTATATGAATAGTTCTACTGTAAGCAGATTGAATTGCCATGTATTTTCCCCCAAAAAAAGAAAATTCAATTTTTAGGAAGAGTTCCAAGTTTTATTCTGTTTTGAAAATATGGAGGCCAAATTCATTGCTTCCCCGGTACACTGTGAACCGAATCAAAGTTAGTGTATGGGTCTGGTGTAAACATGAAATCATCTATTCCTGTAGACAAAAGATCGTCTACCGATGTCGGTGACAGTTGGAACACCTCGTTTAGAAGGTTAACTGCACAGAGATGTGAAGCATCGCCTTCAGCATAGGATGCTGCAGCAATGTTCGCGTCCGTTGTTACCTGTGTGCCTGTTGATCCATCTCGTACCTCAGCAGCAGCAGGAAGCGTCTGTGAGATCTCAACGAATGCCGTCATCAGGATTGGTAGCCTCTGGGGACAACACAGAGCATGGGCCGTTATCGGGTCCAGCAAAATATCGATATCCGTTGGCATGACTGATGGGAGTGTTAGACAGATGTCTAGCACGCATTCTTCACCGCAAAGCAGGCAGAGTAGAACAGGTAAGATGCAATCTTGCCAGATTGGTCTAAACGACAGAAACCATGTTGTCTTAAGTTCCCGTAGACGAGGTATGCCCAAAAGTTGCACTATGCGCTCACGGCACTTCCGTTCTAGGAGAGCTTTCTCCAAATTGCTGGGAGTGACGCCGGATGATAGGCTTGCCATAGCATAGTAGTAGGAATAAAAACAGGATTCCTGCAACGAGTTCTAGAATTAATGGCACACCACCAAACACCGAATGTGCGAAGTTTGGAATGATTCCGAGGACTGCCTGAAAAGGTGTTAACAGTCCTGAACAGATGGTCTTAAATACATGTACAATCCTGCTCGTATCAGACATGTTTAAGATACGTCCCATCATTTCTACGAAATGTATAGGGCCGTTTGTACGAATTAGAGCCTGTATCTCAGCCGAAGACCTTGCAATTTGTAGATAATAGATTTCTTTAGCCGAGGTCAAAGGCACGGTTTGTTGTAAAAGCATGGCTTTCATTCTGCTTAAAGTATCAAAACGTATAAAAGAAACATTCAATGAAGGCCATAGAGGCGACTCCCTGACTGTGTCTATTTGGGGGAACAATACTTGCATACAACAAGTAACCCTGGAGCTAACCGTTACCAGATATGGGATTCCTGGCAACATGCCACAGCAACTCTGATCATTCAACATGAGGTAACTCCCGTTAGAAAGTTGGCCAAACGTTGGATTAATCACAGCAGCTGGTGTACCCTGCAGGTGGCAGGACAAGTTTGCCACAGAACCATTACAAGCCCTGTGTAAAGAAATGTCCTGACATATGAGAGATCCGCTCAGTGCATTTTCACAGTGTGTACCGCTTAGAAACACTTCACGATCCCCACTCCAACATCTGTATTCGTAAGGTAAATCCCAGGATGTCTTAATGTATTCTTTACCCAACCTTTCATATTTGCCTGCTTGCATTTGTTTGAGGCAATACTGAAAATGAAAAGTAGTGACAGGCAGAGTTATTTTGCCATGGATAAGCCATTCTGTAGCTGGTTATTCTGCTACCGTAAATGGTAATTTTTCCAGTTTTTCAATGCTCAGCACTGTATACTTTGCTCCCCTTTGTGCCAGTTCGACCTGTTTATCCGTGAGATTGTATTCTGAAAACAGTGACGACGTGTTGATAAAACGCCAAGGCACATAGCCTGCACGCAAGGATTGCAGCGTCCAGCCTAATAACATAATAGAACGTAACTGAGATTGGCCTTGTTGTAACATGGCTAAATCTTGTTCCAGTATGTCAATAGCAGAGGATACAATGTTGTCCAGTGAATACATTCTGGATGACAAAGTTGTTAACCCATTGTCGACCACAGTGAGAGATTTCTCTAAGTTAATACGATCAAGCTCACGTATTCTTTCTGCGGCCTCTGCAACCTTCCATATTTCATTATAAGCAGCATAAATGCCGGCATATATGAAATGTTTTTGACGCGGTTTTCTTGGACCTAGCAAGAAATCCCTAAGGTCTGCGTCTTCTTTAAGTAAAGATAAGTGTTGTTTCACATCCTCGAGTGTAGATTTTTGTAACCAGTCGAGGCACAATTTTCCTACACTGTATGTTGTTACTACCCCCGGATGTTGTCGTTGAACATAACGTGGGTCTGGCCTATGGATAGTAAAGCCCTGTATTCTATTCAGGAATCTTTCTTGACAGATGTTTGTGTCTGTGGGCCAGAGCAACCATTTTTCCCAATCAGGATCTGATCTGTTGTTTTGTAGTATTGTGTCTACTGTGACCGCTCCCTGTGTAGTGCTATTACTTGCAGGTGTTGGTACAGAAGGTGTGTTCATGTCTTTGATCTTGGCTAAACCAAGGCAAGACGTTTGTTGCACAGTGTCATTCAAAAACATTATTTGCTGTGGGATGATGCAGGCTCTAAACAAAGCTTCTATCCCCTGCACTTGCCAATCTTTAGAACCCCAGACAGATTTTGTGTCGATTGTGTCTTTCCAAAAGTCAAATCCTTGCCTAGGCAGTTGGGTAATAAAGGCTGCAGAATAAATCTGTTTTGTATTAGTTAACATAATTTTCTGTCCTGTTTACATTCTTATAGTAAAATGTTTCTGGATCAGATATATTGTACCCTGAAAAATATGGAAACTAATTTGCAAATGTTTTTGAACTACCCTTTGGTGGTGTAGGACAATGTTCCCATTGGTTAAACATAAACACATTTCTAGGTGTTGCAGATTTATGCAAGAAAGAATGACCATAATGGTTGTAACAATAAAGCTGTTCGTAGTCTGATGAACCCTCTAAGTATTCATTGTTAGAGAACGCAGCAGACCTTTCTAGATCAGACATCATGTCATTAACAGTCTCAAAGTCCCAATCATCAGAATAGGTACTGGAGGTAATAAAGTCACTTAATGAAATTTTAAATAAATGTGGAATCTTCAAAAGTTCAGTCGGGCCGAATATGTCGAAATCGGTTTTGTCCCAAACTATACCATCCTGTATAGGAACGGCTGTGATGTTCACTGCTGACAAGTCTCTTGCTTCACGATGGGATGATTTGTGTGGTTTTAAAAGTAAGTTCACATTTTTACTTTCAGTGTCCAAAAGAATGTATCTGCCATTTATAAGCATGCTAAGAGTCATAACCAAAGCTAGCCAAAGCAGAAAGAAAAATATTCCAGAAATAATCCATAGTTCAATCCATGGTGAAACCAGATAAGTCTTTTTCAGAAAATGAAAAAAGTCTTGTACTTGTTGCTTGAAAGTTTTTAGGGCTGGCGTCGTTTCAGGCTCACTTGGATCCTCAGAAAACGTATCAAAGTTAATGAAATAGCCAGAAGCAGTTCGGTCAATAGTTGGAATTGCATCAGGATTTGTCAAAATCGCTGGAACCAGTTGATCACGTGTTACGTTGGTGTAGACAGGTGTATCTGGACGAACTGTTACTTGAGTTTCAAGAGGGATGAGTTCCATAGCATTGTTGCTTAGTCCTTCATCTCTTACTGCTGAATTCTCGATGGTTATGAGTCTTTCAGTCTGAACCTCTTGGATAGTAGCGAGAGGAGTGCGTCTGCTACTAGGTCGGAGTCCACGAGGCCTACTATTTAGTATTGGCCACATAGTGTGGTTTGATGAGGTCGATTGACACAAATCTTTTCTCCTTTTTTCCAGCAAGGGGCGGCAGAAGTACTGTTCTTGTTCTGTGGACGGCTAGGACAGTTACTGGTTGTCTGTAAGAAGGTCCAAATTCCTTCTTGTCCGCAATCTTCTCTCTGACTAGATCCCCAACTTTTGGGATCCAGACAGGCCTTGCTGGGACTGCCGGTTTTTACCCAGTGGTGGTTGGCTTCAGGAACACGTTGCTTTGCTTCGATCTTAGTTCATTTAGATCCTGTAAAACAGCCAAACGATCTTTGATATCAAAGGGTTTATTTTCCACCACTGTGCCTTTACATTCAAGATCAGGAACCCACATTCTTGTCCCAAATAGGACCTCATATGGGGTGACCCCCCTAGAGAACTTCTTGGCAAATTATTTAATGAGCGTTGGACCCCATAAAGATGTTTGACCCACCCATCACCCGGACCTAATACTCTAGCTGTTATAGACTGCTTTATGTCCCGGTTTTTCCTTTCCACAACAGAATTTCCCTCAGGATGCAACGGAGAGGAGTACCGCAATGCTACGCCCAAACTGGCCATGGCTTCTTTGTAAGCCTGAGAGCTAAACGCAGGGCCCTGGTCAGAATGTAGTGTGCCAATTGCGTATGTGCCGATAAAGACTCGCAAATCTTTTATAACCGTTCGAGCGCCAGCCGAGCGCTGAGGCCATATCCATAGGAACCTTGAGCACGAATCCACTGCGACCATTATATATTTATAGTTACCGTCCCTTTGCAAGGGACCGCAGTGGTCCAGGTAAACACAAGCTAATGGTTTGTCTGAAATCAACAGGGGTGTCTGCGCAGGACGTTTCACTGTGGAGACTTTCATCTGTTGGCATATTTCACATTCCAAAACATAGTTTTTGGTCTGTTTCCTAATGCCAGGCCACCAATATCTTTGTTTTAGTAAAGATACTGTTGCAGAAACACCTGCATGGGCAGAGGCTATCCCTTCATGTGCTGCTAGGATCAGTCCTAATCTACGTTCCATGTTTGGAATTACCCTATCCCCCACTCCAGGGATTCGAGCAAAAGGAACGTTGTTCGCATCAATTACATAAGAGTACTTGAGTGGAAATTTCTTTGGTAACGCTGCACCACTGCCTTTGCTTGAAGCATTGACAGCCAACAATATCTCACTGTCTATTCTCGTTTTTGAACGAGTGATCGCAGCTACGGAAGCCGTCTGAACAGCCCCCTTTGCGGCTTCATCAGCCAATGAATTCCCTGTAACGTGAACGACATCACGTTGATGACTCATCGTGTGTATCACGTGAGCTTTTGGTAGTTTGTTTCTCAACTGAACTACTTGTTCCCAAAGCGTTTTATGCTTTATTGTGCCACCTTTTGCATCTTTGAATCCGTTTTGAAGCCAATTATGTATATATTAATTATATGACTGAACACAGTAAAAGGAATCGCACACTATAAGTGTGGGGAATTCGCGATCTGTATTTTCAAGTGCCAGTTTGAATGCTTGTAGTTCAGCTCGCTGAGCTGTACAATCTCCTAGAGATTGAGTTTTAGTGACCATTGGTCTGAAGTTAGAAATCGCGCATGCAACCTTTAACGATTGCGCACGCTGCACTGTAACTTGCTTACTCCCTGTAGTGGGTTGTGCTGATCTGTCAGTATAAATTATAAATTCGTACTGATCGAGCAGAATTTCAGTGGGCAGAGGACATTCATGTTCATATTGCAGGTATGCTTGTGTTTTTAAATCAGGATCAAAAACATATTCAACATCTGTTGCAGCAAGAGAATTAACCCATTGTATCCATCTAGGATGTAAAGCTTTTGCATTTGGAATGCTCGCTTTTGTGACCGCCTCTAAGGCTGGTACTGGAGTTACAACAATAATGCGTTTCCCTTGAGCTAGAGCTCTTTCTTTTGCTAAAGCGGTTTGAACTGCTGTCAGTATTTTTCTGTTGAAGTGAAGCGCATTTCTGCTTGTGTATACAAATGTGATTTGTATGCTATTGGTACTTTTTCACCCTCATTAAATGTTAAATAGGTGAATCCGCAATGACCCGAAATTATTCGGATCACTAAATTGCGTTTATTTACCCGTGTTTGTAAGTGATTTGTTGCTAACATGTTAGCTTGGAGTGAACGCAGGATTTCTGTGTTCTTGTGTCCAATGTTTTGTTGAAAAATCAGGTTTGATTAATTCGTAGAGAGGTTTAACCCTTTCTGCGTAATTTAGAATGTAAGTTCTTCCAAAATTTAGGAAACCCAAGATGGATTGTAAATTTTTCAGCGTTTTTGGAGGTTGGAGCAGCGCGCACTTTTCTAAAAAGTTAGCTGCCAGGCTCTTGCCTTCACTTGAAAGCTTATATCCTAAGAAAAGGACATTGAGCTGGGCAATTCTGGATTTTTTAAAGTTGAATGTATAGCCTTCAGAGGCGAAGCCCAATATAATGGTACTCACCCTGTTCAAGTGCCTATCCAGGTCATCGTCTATCAGATAGATGTCATCGACATATGACAATGCCTCATTATCATAAATTTGTAGTAACTCTGTTACTCTTGCTGAGAATAACCCCGGCTGTTTTTGAACCCTTGTGGGAGTCGACAAAATTGACGCTGGGTCCCCATTATTGAGAAAGCTGTTAAGTACCTGCTTTCAGGTGCTATGTTTTGACAAAAGAAACCATTTGAAATGTCCAATGTGGTTTTATATTTTTTACGCACAATGTTATTCATTAATGCTGTACTATGTGCATTTTGCACTGCAAATGTTTTGGAACAAGTGTTCCAGTGTCTGTAATCCAAAACTAGACGATATGTATTGTCTGGTTTGGATACAGTAAACAAAGGATTGTTCATTGAGGAGGTGCATGTTTCAATCACCCCTTGGTATTCAAGTTGATCTAAGATCTCCTTGACCTGTTTTTTAGCTTCTTGCTTTATTGGGTACTGCCTTTGTGCAGTAGGTTGATTTTTTAGCTGTATTTTGTGGTGAGATGAGTCCTCATCCCATCCTACATGATTTTTGTATAATGCTGGGGCCTTGGCAACTGCCCATTTCCTGGCATAAGTATATTTTAGGTGAATTGGAATATGGTTGGAGAAGGCTGGCATAATGATGTCCTCGCCATGTGGGCACTCCCTGACAAAGTTTGGTGGCCAGTCCTTTTCTGCTAGAAGTATATCATAACCCCTTGAAAGTTTCTCCAAAAAGAGTGCTTTCACTTTTCTTGGTATGTCTCCCTCCATTTGGAGTGTTATTTCATATAACTTTTGTGGAGTACTAACCCTGGTGTCTACAGTCTCTACTGTGATGTACTCATTCAAGTCCACTATCCCCAGAAGTTCCTTCAGGTTCTGGCGAGCTATTGTTACTTCTGTTGCACTGACCAGCATTGTCTGAGCCCATTCTCCGTTCTTGAGCTGTGTTCTCAGTATTCTCGGCATGTCTGATCTTCAGACCTGCTACCTTCTTTTTGTGAATTGAGGTTTTGATTTATTTTTCTGAACGTGTTTATCGTCTTTGGATTTCACGCGTTCTTCTTTGTGATCTGACCATCCTCTTCTTTCTGATGTCTGTGATGATATCTGAAAGGTACGAGAGGAACGTGTATCAGTATCTTGATACCTGTCAGGTTTTCTTAAATTATCCCTATTCCTGAGGTTATACCTCCTTTCAGAGGGCTCCTTTTGAGGAGACCTACCTCGGGATTGAGAACGTGTCTCGTTTGAATTTTGTTTATTAGTTTCCCACTTCTTTTTAGAAGATGTAGGATTTTGTTTAATAGAGTCCTTCTCAGGACTTTCAGATAGTTTTGGATTCAAAGGTTTTCCACCCAAACTATCTCTGCCTAATTCTGCATAAGATTTTTCTATTATTCTGGGTAGTTCATGTTGATGTTCTGTTACATCAAATTCCCTTAAGCGTTGGCGATTCGCCACTGATGCTGCCTCCCCTTTAATATTAGATCATATTATTGTAGAGACCTGGTCGAAGTTTTTCAGTAGTTTCATACCTAAATTCAGAGCAGGTTCTGCCCCGTATTCGTTTTGAATTTGTTTCAGGACATCTGGTATTACCGCAATTGACGGAACACCATGTGTTTTAGTATAGATGGCAGCAAAGACTGTGCCCCAAGTGGTGCAGTCTTCCAGTTGTGGTGTGATCCCCATTGGTAAACAGATTGTTAGTATTCTGTGTTTCTCATAAGGGCTAGTATTTGGAAATACTGCTTCGATTTGAGTAATTTTTTGAGCTATCCAGATTGAAATTTGTTCACGTTTTGCGGGCATTTTACCCATGACTGCGTGTAAAGTCTGTGGAGTAATTTTTAGTGTATTCCCCTGTTGAGGGGTTTGATTTGGAATTGTTATAGGTGGTTGGACTGTGAAAGTCCGCATGACATATTGGACTAATTGTCTGTAAATTTTTATTAACTCTTGTAGTTGAGTAAGTAATTCCTCATCTTACATCTCTTCAATGTCAGGATGAGATGTGTAGCCGACTAAAATCGGCCATGTTGCTCCTGGTCTACCTAGTGGACCGAGCCTGGTAATGTTTTTATGATGTTTTAGGGCGCCTTTAAACCAGAGATTATGCTCCTGGTATGTGAGTGTAATTTCAATATCCTCGAAAGGAATATATTCCTCTGGTGGTTCATCTTCTTTAAAGAAGTGAAATACTTTTGTTATTGGATTTGATTCTGGGAATACAATCCATGAATAGAATACCTCTGTCTGAAAGGATTCGTGTGCCTCTATCACGAAAACTGCTCTACCACCTCTTGGTGTTAGGCCGTGTTTTATAAGTTTTAGAGTGATGGCTCCCCTTAAGTTTGGAGGGATGTGTATAACACCCTCATCGGTTTCATTTAAACCTGTAAAATTAAAAGCTGTTACGACTGGGTCAGCCGCAGCTACACCACTCTCGGTGTTAGTATCCCCGTTCAGGGACATTTTTGAAAGAAATAAAATGCAGAACAAATTTCAAGGAAACAAAAATAAGGTGCACAATATTTTGGAACACTGTATCCTTCAACGTTGAACAAACCATACAGCTAATATATAGGATTTTTGTCCTATTCAGCTTTGGCGGATACTTAATCCTACCCACTCCAGACGTCTTATGGAGTAAGTGAGTAGGGGTCTCTGAGAAAAGCACGACTGAGTTACTCAGTATCTAGCGTTAAATTAGTGCCTTACCAAACGTTGGGCACCATGTAGTGTAGTTCCTATTTCCCTAATAGGCTCTGCGCATTGGAATAATATACCCTATAGGTTTGGCATATGACTGAGGTCAGTATGCCCCTATCGAGTATATTAAACTTAATTACTTTGTACCAGCTAACTCAGAGGCCACTAGAAACTCCTTGTAAACAAGAAGGGAGTAGTTTCTGGCAACCGCATAAACATGACAACTTTGTTTCCTTTTAGAATCGGAACACTCTCAGAATCGTGGAAACAACAGATAACAGTTTCACTCAGCTAATCGTGCATGCTTAGTTTCTTCAGAGTTACACAGAAAGAATAGACGGGCGTTTCAATAAAAGGATTTATTGAACAGTCTTGTTTCTCGTGTAAGAGATATGAGCTGTTACAATCATAAGACAGTATGACAGATATATTATGTACAGTGTAAGCAGTAGAAAGAAATAATACTGCGCTAGCATTATCTTTTAGCTATGACACATATATTCATATACATAAATAACATAAGCTAAAAATGCGAGTACTCATAAGATGCTTCTCTAACTAGTTCTACCCCAGTGTACCTAACCTAAGTGTAGTGCAAGGTAAGAAGTAGGTGATGTATTCTATAGTATGGTGTGCTATAGTATGCCAAGTCTGGTATGCCAAGTCTGGTATGTCAAGTCTGGTATGCCAAGAGTCCCTCTAGGTTCTAGTCAGCTCCATACCTTGAGAATGAGAGAGGTGGGAATCTCTTTCCGAGTCTCGAACTCTAACACCCCGCGAAGGGAGTCAGAACACTGGAAGCTGGATTCTCTGCGAGCAGGGATGACAGCGTCTCTTGTCAGTGCGTCAGGCCGGGACACAGGCTCCTCTAAAGTCGAGGTCTCCTCCTACTTGCTTGGGCAAGGGAAGGTATATTTATACCCGGTAGGTGCCTTGGAATGTTAGCCTTGATGTAAAGTCGGGCAGAGGAAGACGTCAGGAATGAACCCTTAAGGAATAGCGGTTCATGCATAATAAATGAGTTCTTGGAGAAATCAATAATTCTGTGCTAGGGGAACTCCCAAGAGCTTAAGGGTCTGGTTTCTAAGAACTCGTTGTGACGTTAGGGTGGACGGATGTAGGTGACCATGCCTGTATTTGGATAGCATGGCTAATGCCTAAATAAGGACTGGGATTTTATGCCTATATAAGGGCAATGTGAATTGTGCCTATATAAGGACATGTATCAGGAAAACCTATATACGGACACCTAAAGCGGAATACAACACCTGCTCTCCACTAACAGTAGGAAGCAGGGTGGGCACAAAGCAAGCCATTCTGCTAGTAGTAACATAGCAGCAACAGTTTTTCTACAAAATGAAATCAGATTTCTGCTGCTGTATCACATGTTATAACATAGACAATGTCTCGAGGGGTATTGTTTGGAGGGGGAGTAGTTAAAGAGCACAATAAATTGCTAAGAAGGGGTATAGGGAAACAAAAGTACGTGGAGCAAAACGTTTTTTCAATTTTTTTCCAAATGCTTTCCACATATATTTAATTAAATTATATGATCAACACAAAAAAATAAATGAATCCATAATCATAATGCACTGTGTTACATTAAATGTCATGTAACCTGTGATACTGTGCACAAGTGCTCGTGAAAGGTGAACGGCGATAGTGACACGTGAAGGAATATATACAGCGGAAAAAGGAGCACAAACAGGGTACAATTAATACAATTATGTACAAAAATGGATCTCCTGGGCAATTACAGAGAAGGCGCCGTGAATTACGCTGTGAGGGTCGACGGCGTTTCGGCCTATATGCAATGTTAGGCCATCATCAGGACCAGGTTACAGAATTTCAATACAGTGTGGGTGGGAGTCACGGAAGGAATCCGGACAGGCGGAGTATCCCAATGATAGGTGAGGAGAAGCTCTATCACGAGTAAATTCAAGGAGCAGTGCGTGCTCGGAGGCGGAGAGGGAATTCACGGTGCAGTCAGAGTGAATCCTTCAAGGACCGCGTATGTGCAATCTGGGGGAGTTGCGCATTCCAGTGAGTCACGGGAAACCACAGGAGGAGTCTGAGTCAATCGATGGGGGAATGGAGCAGCCAGGTTCAGTCTGCTTCAGGTTCAAGCGCGCAATGTCGAACCGGCGTGAGTCCGGAGACGACTGAGTTACCTAATCAAATGTGGCACAGTAGCTGTGACAAACATAGAGGCAAAAGTGTTAGAGAAGGATAAGTGGATTCATTTTCCAAGACCTTTAGTGACACTGGGCGGAGAGTTGGCAACGAGGAGGTCACAAATGCTAATGAATAAAGCCTTCCGGATTGAAAAGCGGGACCGGATGGTGGGTAAAATACTGATGTGTTTTATGTGCTTCACCATGCACAAAGGCATTCTGTCCTCTTGGACGAACAGTACACTTGTCCCACATTACAAGAAATGCCTCTCAAATGAGGCAAAATATTATAGATCATTTAGCTTGCTTTAAACTGACAGCAGAATTTGGAAAACGATTGCCGTGGGGGTCTTTTTGTGATTAGATACAAGCAATGCACATCTCGAACAGGTTCAGGGAGGTTTTCAAGACAGTCTATCTAAACTGTTGACCAGATTTTTGGATACAAACATGAAGATGCTATGAAAATGCTACTGTATGCGGCATACCTGGATCTTATATATACGCCTCAGCAAATTTTGGGTGAAACTATCAGCCATAAAGATGGATTCCAATCCCTTGCGTGTAATAAGAAAGCTGCACGTAGATACCACATCACAGATATTGTGAAGGGAAACTTATCTCAAGTCTTACTGCAACTACTGCGGTTTAATATGGAGTCCACCTGGCATCCATCATGTTTCCATCATACCTAAATTACATTTACAAGAAAGTCATGCAGCATCACTCCATGTTCTGGTCGCTGGATCATGCCGAGTACCCTTTCTACGTTATGCAGATGCATCTGTATTTATTGTGAGAGTAACAAATGTATTACAGTAGAGAAGTATTGCCAAGCAAAGAACCTTATGAACAACAACAGCAATAGCTATACTGCTACTTTTTGGTGGGATCAAGACAGACCTGTGTGAAGCCTTTTTGGCGATACAAGAAAAATTAAGGAATGTGAGTTTTTCTACCAGGGCGTCTGAATAGTACTTTATCTGAGTTGGTACCTCCAAATCAGGAAGTGGTGAACGCAGAAGGCCTTTGACCTGTTTAAGACTCATGACCGCACAATTTCCCAAAAAGTACACATAAAATCCAAATTCAACAGCTCTCTGGCTTATGGGGCAGAGTTGATCGGTTCAGGCATCACCTTGGAGCAACTGGCTGTTTCTAACATGTTATTGTGGACGAATTTTGCTAATGTTCTAAAATAACTCTTCTATTATAGCCTTGGAACAATGTCTCAGATATACCCCATTGAGTGAACGCATACAGCTCCCCACCCCCATTCCCCAGGATATGCTTTAAAATCCTTCAGGGCCTAAACTAACCACCTGATTAATTAAATGACTAATGAAATAACAATTGATGCCAAATACTTCAAACGTCTATGAGATGAATTACAAAACCTACGTCTGGGAGGTTTCATCCAAACATGTTCCTGGAACAAGTGACTGCCAACTCATGTTCTGAAAAAAGTTTCAGGAACCGCACACCATAGCCTACAGGGAAAAAAATATCAATCAGAACATTTCCAAAGGCTAGCTATGTTAATACATCAAACATGCATTTCTATTTCACATGTTCAGACACCATTAAGAGAGAAAGAGGACTGTTTATCATGCCAAGGTTTAATTACCGGGTGCTCACTACAATACCATATAAAAGTAATCGAACAGTGGGATACACTTCATGCTAATTTGTTCTCCCTATTCTCAAACTGACAGGAAAAGTTTCCCCAAAAACTTGAAGGACTCAAATTCTCCTGAAGTGCAGCCAGAATTGGTGATCCTGGGAACAACACATTACCTCAGCAACAGGCTCCCTTAAACTATGTGACAACATTTTCATAAAAAAAACTCTATAAGTGAGATAAAGTCAAACAGTTACTCCATTAATTCCTCAGAGAAAATGTACCTGTGTGGGGAAAAGTGGCCAAAATTGTGTTTCTTTCCCTGGTCTTTCTCTGTTTTATGTCTGTTCTAGAGACATCTTTTGCAGTCTTGACAGCCTCATGTTTTCCAAAAAATCTGATTAAAAACATACCTATATATAAATACGTACATAAAGGGAATTTTGATCACCCGACTTCTGCTACTGGTCTGTTGAAGTGTCATTCACATTGTGCTTCTGACCACCACAGCATGCAGAGTGGGGCAGTGGGTGAGACCACTTCCTCCACTGGCTGTCTTGCACTGTGATGGACGGCAAAATAAAATCAATGCAAGCTTGCCAAGAGCAGACCTATTGGCTTTGCTAATGCTTGTTTTATTATTGATACTTACATTTTCTGCATGAAAAATCTTTCAGCAAGAGGTTTGAAATTGCCTTGTTTTTCCCCAGGACAGTAAAGATTTGGGAATGAGCTAAAAGGGTGTGCTAACATTTCTTCTAATCCAATAGTGTACCTCCGTGCCACTACCGCATAATAAGTGTGAAGGGATTATGCCAAGTGCTAAGGTGGAGGAGACAAAAGATATCTGCCTAGGGACGTGTGAAAAAGTAGACAAAGTGCATACTACATGACTGGCATCGCCCACTGGCTGTGCTTCACAGTTGGTACTACCAGCTGTTCTGAGGTGTCCAAATAAAACGATTTTTCGTCCATAACCAGCTTTGAAAAACACCTGTAAAGGGCCCAGCAGTGTATAGTTAATTGTAGTTGCTGACCCAGGGTTGGCTTGCAGGTCATATCCTGCAGACTGACCATGACGAGTTGCCTGGTGATAGGTGCGATATTTATTGCACCTGATAAATAGCAACCCACGAGGGTCAGTTATTTATCAGGTGTAAGTATTACCTATTATGAGTTATTCCTCTTAAATGGGGCATAACTTGCGGATTTTGGTACATGTCCCGTAATTACAGGGCATTATTCTCCCTTTAAATTTCGACAGGTCTAACCTGCTGAAATTTAACGGGGTATGGGTTTGTTATCGCACCCGGTGGTGCAATGAAAAAAACGCAAAGCTCACATTTCCGATATGTTGGGTAACAGGAACTGTGGAACATATTGGTAATCATTGGCTGAATAGTAAAGAAGGCCACTGTGCATACAGAGAAAGTCCCAGCAGTGCAGCTGCAATGGGCAAAAGCAACTTGACCTGTACACTCTTTTTGTACAGTGTGCCTCGACACTAGTCAAGTCAAAAATAAAGTTTATTTAGACCATTGGTCTTTAAACCACGTAAAAACATAACATTTTATATAAATATTCTAAAATCATTACAAGTTCATCAAGCAACACCGTTCTGGGGGCCTAATTTTCATAAATTGCCTCCCAACTTTTACACAGTGCTCCAAACATAGATCATATTCACACCCGTGTATCCACATAAATACTCCAAAAATCGTAAAATCCTAATTTAAAATTTTAAGGATATATAATTTAAATTTCCCTAAAAACCTGTACATCAAAGCATCGACCTGGCATACATCCATCCATTTCTTATTCCATATATAATTAAAAGTTCCCTAAAAACCCTGTACATCAAAGCATCGACCTGCCATACATCCAAACATTTCTTATTCCATAAAAAACCTTTTTACAGCCTGCATATATTTCGCAAGGGCTATTGCAATTTCAAGATTTGTCATATCAGTGAGGAGTTCAATTGCTTGTGCACGCAACCTGATATCATACTTTAAAAAGTTAAGGCGTAAAAACTGTTTCCACAGGACTAACAATTTTTGGCAGTCCATTAGGATATGTAAGCTATCACATTTCATACCCAACCTACATGTGCATTTACCATCAGATCGCATCAGTTCTGTTTTTATTTTACCATTTGACATAGCAGGATTGATACCAATTCTCAACCTTCGAGCTTCCAGTCTGAGCCATTGGTTCGGTAGTGTATCTAAATAGGGGTACCAGATTTCTTTCACCCAGCTATTTCTCAGAAAATTCACAGATTCTTTCTTTTTCAGGTACTCCATATCGTCCAACCTAGACGTTTCCTTCCCTAAGGTTCTGAGTGTGCTTTTTGTTACTTCTATATGCAGAGTCTGCGGATCAATTTTCACATCTAGGTTTTCACAAATGGTGTAGAGTTTCTTTCTGGACGCTTTCGCCCATTTTAGTTTACTATGCTGAATCTCATTCTTACACCATTGTGACACTTTCATATCTTCTCCTGCCCCCAATCGTTTCCAAAATCTTAATAGGCCCACTTGCGCCTGGACATTCCATGAGGTCGTGCCTAACTCCAGTCTAATAGCCTGAATCATAGATGAGCAAGGCAATGACATCAAGGATTTTATATATTTTCCTTCCTCCCTGTCCCAGTTGCTTTTGCCACCTAAGCAGAGAATTTCTGCTCCATACTGTAATTGTGGAGGTATCATTGCGTTGAAGGCCTTTAACAATGGTCTGTGGGACATGTCACCATAACTGTGATTAAATGTTGTTCAGCCCACACACAGATGAATGGGCTTTTACTTTCTGTGCCTCCAAGTGCATGCACCACTTTAGAGACTTGTCAAACCATATCCCAAGGTATTTGTACTCATTAACAATCTCTAATTTGGTTTGCCCCAAATACCAGTTGAACTTCTGGTCTCTCTTCCCAAAGCACAGGATTTTAGTTTTATCCATGTTTACTGTTAGTCGCTTTGCCACGCAATAAATGTTAAATGAGTTTAGCTTCCTTTGCAGACCCATCTCTATCTGATCAAGGATAACTAAATCGTCGGCATACAGTAAACAGGATAATTGTTTCCCATTCACTTTTGGGCTAGCACTTCTATCTACCGCCATAATAGATGGCAGATCTGCTAAGAATATGGCGAAAAGTAGCGGGGCCAGTACACAGCCCTGTCTTAGGCCATTATTAATCGCTATTCCGGGAGTCAAACCCCCGCTGTGTCCTTAATGACCTGGGCCCAGTTCTGGCTTTGCAGCTCCTGTATTACTGTTAGGAGATCTTCAGGAACGTCATACCTTCTCAGGGACTCCCATAAGCATTTCCTATCCACCAGGTCAAAGGCCGCTCGGAAGTCCACAAAGCAGCAATACAGCCTACCTTGCTGCTCCATGGACTTCCGCGCCACCGCCCATAGGGCGAAGCAGTGGTCAATCGTAGAGTGTCCCTCCTTAAAACCTCCTTGTTCTGCTGGCACAATCGACCGCTGCTCCACCCAATCCTTCAATCTGCCCAGGATTATTTTGGTACAGACCTTCTCACCAACATCCAGCAGACTGATCAATCTGTAATTCTTCGGGGCCTTCCTATCATCTTTCTTGTATATTGGTCTAATTACTGCTCCCCTCCAGGATTTAGGGATATGACCCGAATCTAATATGGCTGAGAACATATGTGATATGTGATAGGAATTCGTCCCACCAGTTTAGCTGTGATTTAATTATAATAGCAGATAAATTGTCAGGTCCTGCTGCACGGGTTAAATTTAACTTCCCTATTATATCCTTTACTTTTTCAACTGTAAAGGATGTTTTCAACTCTTCTACCGCCCCTCCACAGTGAGTTTTTTTTTTACTTATTACGGGCTCTTTACTTGTCTCATATAATTCTCCTAAGTACTCCACCCAAGCTGCTTCATCCACTACGCAGCTCATGGTCCCCGGGGTCCGACCGGAAGCATCCTGTATCAGCTTCCAAAACCCTTTTACGTTTTTTGCCTCAATTGTTTCCAGCAAGTTTTCCCAACATTTTTCTTTAAATATCCTCTTTTGATTCCTGACTAGCGTTTTATATTCTTTTCTCAATTTAATCAGGTTAGCCAGTCTACCCTGGTCATACCTTATCCTCAGACCTCTCTATTCTCTCCGTATTAACCTTTTCTTGTTCTTACTCTCTAGATTGAACCCCCTTAATTGCCTTCCTTGTATGGATTGCATGTCTGAGGTGCCGTTTTTCTTACTTTTTAGATCTACTCTAAGGCATTGTACAACCTGTTCAATTTTTTCCACAAACCATGCTACTTTCTGATCCTTATCACATTCCATATTTAATTTTTGTTGAAAGCTTGCCAGTTTCTCCAAATATTCCTCTGTTAATTTTGTAGTCAGGCGTTTTGGGTATACCATTTGTTGGGGAAGAACTATTTTGCGATGACTTATTGGCCCCCTTAATAATTCACAGTATAGGGCATTATGATCGCTGTATTTACGCCGGGTAACCTGGAACCCTTTTACTGAGGCATAGTTCCAGGCATGTACAAACACATAGTCAATGGGGCAGTATTGGGTACCTATCCTAAAGGTCTGTTTGGCTGGGCGGTCGGATTCCGTCCTGCCATTCAAGCTAAATAACCCCTTTGATCCCAAGTACTTCCCAAGTGCTTCATCTTGTCTAGTGGGAGTGCAAGTGGGGAAAACAGCTGGCATTATATCGAATGAGTTCAGTATTTCTTTGAACCAGGGATCTAGTTTTATGGGACTTAATTTATGATTGAAATCTCCCATTATGACAATCAGATCATTCTCATACTTTTCACAAAAACCATTCAGCTCATCTTTGAAATGCCTCATTTCCACCTCATACTCATCTTGGGATCCCCATTGCATGTAAACATTCACGAGTATCAGGTGGTCATTCTTCATTTCTGTAACCAGTAGGGATACCTTGCAAACCAGCAACCATTTGCATGATGTATCTATTAACTTTACTTTTTTCGCAATCCTGGTTGAGGTAAGAGTCATGATCCCCCTGGACGGTCTGCAAATCTTTTTTCTAGCAGGCTTGTGAAGTTGGATAAAGCCTTCAATTATAGGGATATTGTCGCATAGCCATGTTTCCTGCAGACAAATGATCTCGGCACACTGGGCTAAACGTTTTATACTTTCTACTTTTGTTTGCCCTCCGAGACCATTTATATTCCATGAAAACATTTTCAAGCTGTGCGACAACCCATTTCCCTAAACGATATCGCTAAGGCAATCAGACTCATTCTGATCCCTCTGAAGTGTGCCTACATAGCTTCTTTCTGGGCTCCAATTACCCCAAATTTTACTAGACTCCGGGTTCTCAACCGCTATGTTGATATTTGCTCTTTCCCCGCATGCCCCGGCTATCAGTCTTACCTGCCTTTTTCCTAGGCTTGCATGACATTTTAAAAAGGCACTACCTTGCTGGTTGTCCCCCTCCAATTCCCCTTCTGGCACTATCCTTATCCCTTCTTTTAGTATCTCCTTTTTAGCTTTGAAAATTGCCACCTTTACCAGTCCTGAGTAGACTTGGACCTTGGTAATTTCCTTGCCTTTATTATTGTGACTAAATCCTACCTGCCTCAGATCATTTGTCCCGATTTCTCTCAGGCTAGGGCATTTTGAAAATGAGAATATGAGCTGGGATCGATTTAGGGGTGTAATCTTTCTTAGTTTTTTCCTCCCCTTCTCTATTTCGGAGGGTTCAAAGTATAGCCACAATTTACCATTTGCCTCTGTTACCTCTGTAACCAAATGTTCTTTTCCTGGCTTAATCTTCTTACTGGTTATTATATTTGGTGTTCTTCCTCCCTCAACAAGAATCCTAAGGGTTTCTTTTCCCCCTGCAAATTATCGCATATTTTCAACGTTTTATCCTCCCTATGAACCTTAGCGGCGGTTTTCTGTTGACCCTTTTTCCCCCCTAGTTCAACAGACGCCATATTTGATGAGCTCTCTAAATTCCTCCTTGCCCTTCTGCTTTTTAGGGTTATTCCTCTCTCTTGTGGTGTTACTCGATATACAGCGCCATTACCCCTTCCTTTCTTTAAAACCTTTCGTTTCTCCTGTTGCTGCGCTAACATTCTTATATTATTCCGGGGAATATGGCGCCTATACCAAGTATGTTCTCCCCGTCTCCTAATCAGCATCGGGCATCTAGAAATATAAGCGTCTTGCAGATTATTCGTTTGCTCAGGGTCCCCGGCGCTACCCTGAATTAAGGTATCAGGCACTGGTCTAACCACTAAAGGCATTATGCCCCTGATCCCTTGCAATTCGCCTACAATCTTTTTTAATTGATTTTCATGGGTTTTTAGTGTATTATTATTTAACATTGTTACTTCCAGGAGACCTTGCAAGGTTTTTGCAGCATCAACATTATATCTAACATTGAGGCCGACGGTGTAGCAGATATATCTAGGCCCAGTGTGATATTACGCACTGACTCTTCAGAGGGCTCAGATCCTTGTATCACAGAAAGTCCTGTGCTCTTATCGAACTTAGACTTTGTAGCTGAATCCATGTTGACTCTCTGATCCTTCTTTAATTCATTTGAGGCATTCCCCTCAAATTCTGATTCTTCAGCACAGGTCATAGAGAATATCCGTGGAGATGAGGAAAGTCTCGGTTCCAGAATGGGATCAATTCAGCTTAGGTTACTTTGGTTAAGAAATAATTAATCTAAGATTGGGGCACAATGTTCAGTAACCTCCTGCTCATTTAGCTGAACTTTATTAGGGTCTTGCGTTCTCTCGGGCGTATGCAGCCTCTTGAAGTGCTTGCTCACAAAGTCCTTTATTGATTTTGACACTAGCGCCTCCCCTTTCACACTGGATTGAGATTTGTCGGATAAAGTTTTCTTCTTTGAATTTCTCTTTGTAGCCCTCTTTACATTCTCCTCAGGGCCATCCATACTCTCTACTAAGGTCCCGTTTTCAACAGTGGACTCATTGATCAGTGTAGGGTGGTCGTCTTTACGTACTTTACTTGTTTTTGGCTTCCTCAGTGCCATCTTTCGGGGACCCCTTCTGTATCCCGTATAATTGTAAAATTGATTAGGGTAAGGGTGTGGGGCAGTTTAAGTCGAGGCTAACAGTATTCAGCTTCCTTACCCCCAATGCGTTACACCGCAGTTTTGCCACCACCACCTTTGCACTAATGGTTGATGGTTTTAAAAAAAATCAATAGTAAGACTAAATGCTTACCTCTGCTGTGGGATGGCTGGCTGACCGTGATTCGAACTGGAACGTTGGAGGCACCTCGAGCCTCAGAGCTGCTGCTTCCGAATTTCACCTGAAAGTAATTTTCTGGCTCTGGCACGGGGGTCGGGAAGGGGGGGGTCCTGCCTTGGACCGGGGACTTTTAGCCACTACACCTCCCTTAATTTGTAGGGCGCCTTCCTTTTCCCCCTCTAGGGGCCCCCACCAACGGGCACGAGCTCCCTACCAAGCCCCAAGAACCGGCCGACCCCCGGCGTTGAGGAAGCCCCCTTGGAGCCCCCTTGAATAAATCTTTCGCTTCCGTGCTAGCTGCACTCACGGAGTTGAGGTGGTGCAGCCGTCCGGCGATTGAGCGTCTCGCGTCTCACGTCACAATCCAGGAAGTGAGCGTGTGACGAGGGCGCGGACGCAGGAGCAGTTTGGAAGTCCGATAACGCGTTGCATGGCAGCCCACACAGCAGAGGTGCGATGGGCAAAAGCAACTTGACCTGTACACTCTTTTTGTACAGTGTGCCTCGACACTAGATTGAAGATGTGGGCCAGAGTCAGAAGCTCTGCTCCTCTCCCATCTCAGTTTTCCTTACATTACTATTGTTACTACAGCACTCGCAATACTTTGTACTTACCTCAGCTATCAAGTGTTCATGGTGGTTGCAACCAGGTAAAAACCAACAGTGCTCATTTTACAACTCCTGTGAAAACAGCAGAGGGACACTTCTAATGAATGACATTTACATAATGAAATAACAACTCTTCTAACATTTCTAACTCAAAACGTAAATTTACTGAGGTATAAAAAAGGGCAAACCTTATATTGCCCCATTTTTCAGGTCTGGCTTGACAGTGCAACTCTCTGCTGTCCCTAATTATTTACTAAATCTTTAGAATACACGTAGAGTTGGAGCTGGCTCTGCCTCGACAACAACGCACACAACAGCAAGGAGCTCTTCAACATCGTGAAGGAACTCTCCAACCCCAGCTCCAACACCAACGACATCCCGCCGTCGCAAGCCCTGTGCGATTCCCTCGCCACCTTCTTCCACCGCAAGATCGCCGACATCCACGACAGCTTCAACACCCAGACAGCCCCAACTAAGATCGATGCACCAGACCCGCCGCACACCATCGACCACGACCCCCTGCCAGCCTGGGCCAGCGTGAACATCGATGACACCATCAAGACCATGAGCACAATACACTCCAGCTCCCCGTCAGACCCTTTCCCGCACCACATCTTCAACAAAGCCAGCAGCTCCATCGCACCCCACCTGTGCAACGTTATCAATCTCTCCTTCGAGACCGCGACATTCCCAGAGAGCTGGAAACACGCAGAGATCAACGCCCTACTCAAAAAACCCAAGGCGGACCCGAGAGACCTCAAGAACTTCCGGCCCATCTCCCTGCTTCCGTTCCCAGCCAAGGTCATCGAGAAGATCGTCAACAAACAGCTAACCCGATACCTCGAAGAAAACAGCATCCTGGACCCATCCCAATCAGGGTTCCGCAGCAACCACAGCACTGAGACTGCCCTCATCGCCGCCACCGACGACATCAGGATCCTGCTGGACAACCGTGAGACCGCAGCCCTCATCCTGCTGGACCTCTCCGCCGCCTTCGACACTGTCTGCCACCGCACTCTACGCGCACGCCTCCACAACGCAGGGATCCGAGACAAGGCCCTGGAATGGGCCACCTCCTTCCTCGCCGGCAGAACCCAGAGAGTCCGCCTCCCACCATTCCGATCCGAAGCCTCCGAGATCATCTGCGGCGTACCCCAGGGATCATCCCTCAGCCCAACACTGTTCAACATCTACATGGCCCCGCTCGCACGCATCGCCAGACAGCACGACCTCAACATAATCTCCTACGCCGACGACACTCAACTGATCCTCTCCCTCACCAAGGACCCCTTGCCGCCAAATCCAACCTCCATGAAGGAATGAAGGCCGTCGCCGATTGGATGAAGATCAGCAGACTAAAACTGAACACGGACAAGACAGAGGTCCTCATCTTCGGCTCCAACCCCTCAGCCTGGGACGACTCCTGGTGGCCAACGACACTGGGAGCAGCCCCGACACCCACCGACCACGCACGCAACCTGGGAGTCATCCTCGACTCAACGCTCTCCATGGCCAAGCAAGTCAACGCAGTCTCCTCCTCCTGCTTCAACACCCTCCGCATGCTTCGCAAGATCTACAGGTGGATCCCGACAGATATAAGAAGAACAGTCACCCAGGCCCTCGTCAGTAGCAGACTTGACTATGGGAACGCCCTCTACGCGGGAGCCCCGGCCAAGCTCATCAAGCGACTGCAACGCATACAAAACACCCCCGCACGCCTGATCCTTGATGTACCACGCCACAGCCACATCACCCCCCACCTGAGAAACCTGCACTGGCTCCCCGTCGACAGGAGAATCTCCTTCAAACTCCTCATCCACGCACACAAGGCACTCCACAAGACTGGCCCAGCCTACCTCAACAGACGACTCTTCTTCTACGTCCCCGACCGCCAGCTCCGCTCCGCCGACCTCTCCCTCGCCACCGTCCCTCGCATTCGAAGAACAACCACCGGCGGCAGATCCTTCTCCCACCTCGCCGCCAAGACCTGGAACACCCTTCCACTAAGCCTACGACAGACCCAAGACCTGCTGACCTTCAGGAGGCTACTCAAGACCTGGTTGTTCGACCAGTAGCAGCACCCCCCCCCTTTTTTCTCCCCAGCGCCTTGAGACCCTCGCGGGTAAGTAGTGCGCTCTACAAATTCTGTGATTGATTGATTGATATCTCTTTCACATCCTGCTATTGGCTGTTTAGTGTTCCGCCACCTTAGGGAGGTCTTGCATTGCCAAGCACAAGAGACTATTTCACGTCAAAAGATCTCCGCGTCATTATACATTAAATTCTTAATCTCATAGATATATTTAATAGAGAAAGCAATCTTTTCTATTTTGTCTTTTTTACTGCATGAGGCTTTTTAATGCTTTAGCCGGGACTCAAAATGCAAGCCAGACCTATTGACGTTGCCAAAGCTTGTTTTCCATACAGCCTCAGCAGGTCTAGTCCTTTACTCATATAAGAAACAGGCTATCTAGCCTCCTTTACAAGTGGTGAGATCAGCATAAGCTGCATGGGGATTATCTCATGTTTTGGAATAATTCAGTGAAGTCAATTGATGCTTGACTTCAGAGACCCATCAAAAGCAGGCAGCTAGTCCTCCTATTCTGTCCATCCACAGATCCAGTTGAGACCTAGCAATCCCTTACTCCTTCATGAAGCCAGGGCCTTTCCTAGACATGTAGCACATCCAGTGACTTCTCCAGATCATTACTGGAGTGCATGGATCCTTCTTCAGTGCAGTGGACAGATCCCTCGGTCCCTCAGTGAGGAGCCATGCCTTAGCCAGAGGAAAAGAATCAGGACTCCAAGATGTGGTCAGAAGCCCCATTTCCACTTCTGCCAGGCTGAGATAGGTGCAGTCCATACATGCCACAGGATCTGTAGTCCCCTTATGAGACTCTATGGCCCCCTTGCAATTGGCCATCCTTACTCTAGCATTGGTAGTACTCTGTCTCATTGTGTTTGGTTAAGTATCGCCAAGCACTCTTCTGAGCCTATAAAGGTTAAGAATTGCTGACAGGGGCTATCTCATTGGGTCTGGTACTCTCCACCTCTGGGGCACAGTTGGCAATCATTTAAATACGTAAAGGACCCTTCAAGAAGAGGAATAATTGTAAAGGTTGATCTGTTTTCTTCTTACCTCCTGAAGGTTTCTTTTCTCTTCCTCTCCTCTCTATTACATGCTTCCTGTGACCTGATCTGGGTCCTCAGAGCCCTAGAGAAGTCTCACCTTTTATGTCTATGCGTGGAATAACATTGAAGGATGTCTCCCTCAAAATTCTCTTTTTGTATGCAATTAGGTTCGAAAAGAGGGAGGGGAAACATGGACTCTCTCAGGTTCAGAGCCATACACGCATTTCCACTGAAGAGCACTGATGAGCCACCACTGTCCAGAGTTTGTGCCCAAGGTACAATAAGTGTTCCACTGTTGTCAGGAAGCTAGCCTTGTGTCCTTTGGTATTTTGGTACAGTCAGTATAGAACTGGGATGGGTGATGTGGTAACGACTGAATTACTTACTGGTAATCCACATTACGTAGAGTAATCTCTTTCTTGCCTCATATTTGATTTCCTGGCCTTTCTTTGGTCAGCTTCTTTTCCTTTAAGTGGGTACTGCTTAGGTACATTTTAGAGGGTGTTATGGGAGACAGGATTGGTATATTTGTGGCCTTCACTCTGGGCAGTGGTTTTATATTTTTTGATAGAGTTGCAGTGCAAAACGTCTATACCAAGATGGCATGGCTCACCCCCTTAATATAGAAAGAATTAGACCGAAGAAGACACGATTCAGTGTTACCAAGATAAGTATAAATAATCCAGTCATTATCCTCTAAATCTGACTAATGTAGCACAATAATTTCTTCGGCAAGTATATTTACTTTTGTGGCAAGTACAGTTGGGCAATTTGATGTTGTGTTTGTCGTTTTCTTCGTGAATCACACTATATTTACACAAATACTAGTCCTTTACTGACTGTATGCAATCAGCTGGGTCATAGAACAAAAGGTGGCAAAACCAGTGGCATATGGATCCGTAAGATCATATCATGTATATCATATATCATATCATAACATATATATGATGCAAATCATAATCATGTTATTAGTAACGCAAGCTTTCTGGTTCTCTTTATTATTTTTAATACTGTGTTGTGGGCATTCTTGAATATTCCATACACCAGAAATCCGGAGCCCCCAAAATTGGTTTAAAAACTGCTTTCCAGTCAACAGCTGTTTGCACTGGAACCTCAAATTAAAATTGGCAAATATATTTAATGAACATTGTTACACACAGTAAACTTTAAACGTTGTATTTTCTTGGTGACTTTTCTAACATTGGGATATTTCAAACGAAAAAAAACTTCACCTTAGTGCTTTGCGCCAGTATGTTTAATAATTATCCAAATAACTCATAAATATTTAAACAATATTCCACACGAATAGAGAGAAAATATAGTTCATGATCTTATTGTGCAATGATGTGGCAGAGAGTCAAAAATATGTCAATTTGTTTTTAATTAGAGAGACCAAAATGCTCCCTTGATGCAAAAAAACATATTGTTGTATCCCTGGTGAGGGTTTCATGATGAAAAGTGCTATTAATATTCTTTTATTATTTTTTATTCTCAATATTTTATTCAAATTGATGATGGTGTGCATATTGCCCTTGTTTATTGTGTTGGCATGTTTCCACCTCTCGTTACGCAACTTCGCCATTGTCAGGATTGGGAGCAGCTGCCAAATTCAGTGGCAAAAATTCGGATCCGGTAGAACAAGCTTAAGGCTTTAATTTGTAGGGTGGAGTAAACCATTTTATTGTTGCTTGCGGCTTATTCGGTGCGGTTTATACATTGTTATTTAATATTTTCTTAGCGATTGATAGGAGCGAGTCAGCTCGGAAACGAGCCGAAAGACGAATCATCATCCATATGCTTACATGTTGTGTTTAGCGCATGAGCTGTGAAATTTTAGCAAAGCATTGAAGCTCCCTAACTGAAAGTCTTTTTTCTCCCTCTACTTGACACCCACCGATGATGTTTTGGAGTTAGTTTTGCCATTTGTTTTTACAGTTAACCCCTTCGGTGCGCGGCCGATTTTCGCCCTGTGCGGGGCGTTTCATTGAGTGGACGGGTTCATGACGAGCTCAGCTCGTCATGCGCATACGAGCACTGCGCAGCATGACGAGCTGAGCTCGTCATGAGAGTAGTTGTTACCCCTCCTGAGTGTGTTCCCTCTAGCTCTATTGCTGTACAACGGTACATGACCCTCACTCTGATCTATCTAGAGTTCTAGAATACCCAGAACCCCAAATCCAAGTCTGCCATCCCTGCACGTGCATTAGTCCAGCCGTCTCGCATCCCTTTCAGTAAGGCCGCATAGCCACCTCACTGCACCTGCATCAGTTATCATTCAGCCATCTATGCACTGTGGATTCAAGTCTCACCTCAGCCAAATGAAGACAACTCAGGAATGCACCCATTTTGCATTAAGCACCCAGCACGAGGCCACCACTCACCCACCATCACAGCAATGGTGCACACTCCCCGGACACACCAATGTGCACCCACCTCCGTGACCATCCCTCACATCCGCCCCTCAACATATGCGAGATTAACCACAGAATCAGATCAACGGGGCAACCTGAGCAGCACAGGCCGTCGCTACTATTCGCCTCTGAGCACATTCTCTATCCTGCGTCACAGTTGGACACGCCCTCATACTCCTGAGCAGAGTCCGGATATCACGTGCGGAGGCCAAGACAGAACACCGCCCTTTCTCAAACAATGCTCACTAATCACAAACTTCAGTGATGCTGCCATCTTCAGAATCGTTTCATGACCTATGGGTGCATTATTATTAGTAGTAGTATTATATGGGTAATTCTTGGTAGCACATTGCCCTCCAGATGAGTCTCTCAGCACTAACGGCTGATAGGCGGTGAGGCAAACTTGGGGGCATCTTTACTAAAAAAAAATCACACGGTGCAGTGCAGCACGTCACCTTGCTGTGCTGCGTTGCGTAATAGGGAAAGGGCAGGAATGTGCCGTATGTGATATTATACAGCACGTTCCTGTCTTTTACCTGAGCTGGCGCACAATGTGCTGCCTAGTGCCAACAGAGGCACCCTTGCACCATTGTGTAAGGGTGCCTGTTATGTAAGCAGGATTGTTTTTTTGCAGGAAGTGTCGTCTTCCTGCACAAAATCAATCCTGAGAGGCTTATTCCTCTATCTCCGTGTGCTGCAGAATGCAGCACACCTGAAAAGAGGAAAAAATGAGGAGAAATAAAGATATTTCTCCTTGTTACGCCTCATCTGGTGAGGCGTTGCATTTTGATGCATTCCCAGGTCTATCAGAAATGGCAAATCTGGGAATGCATAAAAATCCATGGGCTTTGCCTGCAAACACCCACGGACCACCCATGGAACTCCTCCCTGGGGCAGAGTGATGTAAGGCAAGCGATTTCAACTGCTTTGTGTTACACTAGAGTTATCAAGCCACACAAGGCCACACAAGGTGGCCCAATGTGTGGCGCAAGGGCAACGCAACTCTTTAATAAATTTGCCCCCTGGTGTTTATAGCTCTTCATTGAAAAGACAGGAGGGCTGGCCTGAAACTAATGGACAGTGGAATTTTGATCCATAGAAGAGCTCCCTGATTCCTAATGGCACTTCCACTTCACAAAACCAATTTTGTGGGCGAGATGGTGAAGGATACCTTAATACTAGAACGCAGTGTTCGGCTGAGGAGTATTTCATGAATTTCTACCTCAGAATTATGAGTGCTTTGCCATAAAAGATGTTATGCATAATACAGCAAGGTTTAAATACAATGTGGTTGTGTTGTGGGTGCAATGTTGCCAAGATGGCGATATTGATTCAAATTTCTTCAAATTGAAGATGCTTCTTATTATGGAATTTTGTATTTTTGGAGCCAGATAATGGATTTCTTGGATAGATCCAAATATATCAAGTTGCCATGTTCCAGTCTAGTTTAGACAAAGGCATTTGCAAGGGCCATTTTCTCATAGAACGGTAAAAAAGGCATAGCCCTTCTAAACCGTCCGATCTGCAAGGAACATGACTGAGTGACTTTGTACATTTGAAGGTTCAGGATGAGCTTAGAATCAACAGTGATTCCCAAGTCCCTGACTAAAGACACTTGTTGCGGGCAGTCCCTGAGGTACTTGGTTCAGAGATGGGATAGTTTCCAATTGTATATTTTATTGCAAATAAAGAGGATTTCTGACTTGGTTGGGTTTAATTTTAAAAAGTTCGATGTTATCTACTTGTTACTGGTACACATAACACTGTGAGCTCTTATGGAATGGGTACTTGAGAAGATTAATTACTAGTTGTGTGTCATCTGCATAAAGGTATGCAATGACTTTTAGATTGTTTAGAATCTGAGCCAGAGGTTGAATGTACAGGTTGAAAAGCAAAGGTGAAAGGGCTAAGTCCTGTGGTACCACCCCCTCCCCCCATTGGATCATTCATGGGGATAAGGATAAGGTTCCTAATTGGATAATTTGAGTTCTCTCTGAGAGGTTAGACTTTAGCCAACTAAATGCTTTGTCTATTGTCTCAAAGTCTGCAGCCAGGTGAAGGAGTATAATTACTTCTGACTCATGCTGATCAGTCATTGCTTTTAAGTCATCTGCTGCCGATGTTATGTAGAGCAAGCCAAATCTAAAGCCTGCTTGTGTGGGGGATAGTAGGTTGTCTAATTCTATAAAAGACTGCAGTTGTTTTGTTACTATTTCTTTCTGTAAGTTTAAAAATGAATGGAAGAAGGGAAATTGTTCTGTGTGTGGCTGGATATTCATGGTCCTGGTTAGATTTTGTGAATATAGGTCGTACTATTGCAATCTTGAGGCTGTATCCAGCAATTCTGGGCCCATGGCTGGTGCTGGTCAAAGTTATCACCTATACTGGATCATTAAACTCTTACTTACTTTCTAACTTGGCCCTCCAATGGATCATTGTGAGTCGCACTGAGGGGAAGAGAGCTAGCATTCATCCGATCAATCACAATGTAATTGACAGTGCAACCAATTTGACTACACCATGAGGACCAGCAATTGGTAGCTAAGTTCAAGGGTGTTTATTAGAAATTAGTAATCAGATTCAGATATATCACTCTTAAGAACAAACTACATCAGTATAAGATAGTAACAGGGAGGCCAAGCCTCCTAAAGAAATGTAGACGAAGAAGAATTAAACAAACAAGCAGCTTCATTGCTGCAATACAGAACAACAACATAAGAGTTTGGTGTATGGAAAAAAATCCCAGTTGGTCTTTTCTATACATTAGCAATCTAAATGTTCCAAGCACAGACCAAGGTACAGGAATGTTCAGAAATCAAAGAGCTTGATAGAAAACAATAGGGATAAGGCAAGAACATAGGAGCAGCACCATCAGTAGTATTGCAGAAGCTTGATCAAGAGTATTCAGTAGTCAGAAATAAGTGTCGTCTAAACCACACTTAGGGGAAGACAATGGGACATAGGGGAATGTCTTTAAGAGTACATTCAATGGGCAATGTGGATTAGGGAACTGGTACAGGTTGGAGTCTAAGGAAGGTTCTACATACGGTCTGCAGAAGGAGTTCAGCAAGAAGTTCAGCATACAGTCTGCAAGAAAGTCCGAAGTTATATGCCTCCTCAACCAGGGTAAATGATAAGTTATAATCGAAAGAGTCTGTTGGCAACTCCCCTTTGGTTGCATCATCAATAGAAGTCCATTGTATTTGTTTCAATCTCCGTGTGGATTGACATGGAGCACACTGCAACAGTAGAGAAAAATCCCACACAGGACATGAGAACATCGTCTTGGTCACACGCTCAGGATAGAGCACAAGAATCCTTTATTCATCCACAGGTTTCTCATGAGCTCGCAGTTATATTCCTTTCTCAGACATGTATTTATTGCTATTACATAAATTTGTATCCATCCTAAACTAACTATGCATGAGAACACCTGCAAGAAAAGCAAGTCAGCAAAATACAGGAGCACAGTGAGTTATGGAACACAAATACAGGCCTTTAGAGTAAATTTGCTTACTTAACACTTAAACCAAGGGTGCACATTTATTATACGTGCGCACATTTAAACATATATAAATATATTATTTGTAGGTTATATTGCATTAGCATATAGCGAATAATCAAATTACACAACAGTAAGTATGACTATGAACTACGTTTGAAAAGACATACATGTAACATTAATGCGTACATTGAATGACTTTTATCGTTTGACTTATGTTAGCATCCTACACATATAATGATCATTTAGAGCTAATAAGGAGGTCTCTAACAGTACACAGACAATAAAGCACCAGTTTAGAAATCATGAGTAAGGCTCCAGCTATGAAGTAAATAGGATGGTTTGGAACAAACTACACATTACTAATGTTCGTCTTTGCATTGTAGCACACATTATAACTGTAAATCCCTTTAGTTGCAATGAAGCATATATGTTTTATTATTAGATGTCAGTCACTTTATTAATCCTCATCAAGTTATTATTTCTAGCTCATTTATATCAAACACATCTCTCATTAGTGAAGACGGTTCCAAAGTCAAACACCAAATGCATTTCTTTCAACATTAGTAAACATTCTATATGAGAAACCGTAAATTCTACAGTAAAACTCTTCTTCAACAGCAGTGTCAGGTGCAGAGTGTGCATGAATCATTATGACATGTATGGCTCATGTGCAAAGTGCATGTTCATTTCATGTGTCAGGTAAAGTTCGCTATTAGGTTTCAGTGATGTGTAAACAGTAGGCAGTTTTGCACTGCACCAATCCCCCCTCTGTTGGCGAATCAAGCCATCACATCAATGTCTTATCAGATGCTCAGATTACAGTTTTGTTGTCTTCATCATTTTACTTCTGGAATCCTCCAGAAATATCTTGTCATCATAAAGTTTATTTTGTCTCTCTTCTTGTTTTACATCTGCTCTCTTTCTCTTCACTTCCTTTCTCACTTGTGCACGTCTGTACACTTTCAAAATCACGAACCAAAGTAATCCACAAAGAGAAATTATCCCTAAGGGTCTCAAGATGCTTCCAATAATTCCACTCCTAAGTTACCAAACCATCTGCCTATAGCAGAAAACCCTTTCCTTATTGCTTCCCAAGCTCCGGTTGCTGTCAACCCTTTCAAATCTTTCTTCAGGTCAGTGATGTTGCTAATGTATTTCTTCAGGTCTTTACTCTCCTCTGGGATGTAAGTACAACATTGTTGAACATTTAACATCCAGCAGACTCCGTCCTCTTTTGCGAGAAGGATGTCTAAAGCAAGTCTATTCTGCAAAACCATGGATCTTATGGCAGCCATTTCCATGTCAATAACTAAAAATCTTCCAGCTGTACTGGTAGCCACTTTGTCAACTACAGTGGAAAGCTTTCTAATTTTATGGGAGTTGAGTATCACTCCTACAGTTGGAATCAAGGCTCTGAAAATATCACCTACTATTTCACTGGCACTAGCTCCCCTCTTTGTTCTCACATGTTTTCCCCTTGTCGAGTCATTATTTTGGTCCACATGATAAATCTTTGGAAAAAGTACTCCTAAATAGCATGTTCCATACCATCGCTTGGGTAACTTGTAAAATGTACTTTTCCCACAAATATAGTAAACTCCAGGGAACACAGGATCTCCTCCATCCAAACACAATCCCCAATTTCCTCGATCTTCAAATGTGTGGTCACATTCACTCATCCCTACAAAATTTGTGTCAGTTGTGGATATTCAAATGGAAATACATAATCCCCCTTTATGTTGCCAATCTTGAGCAAGTGCAGCCATGTTTCCCACTATTCTATGTTCGCTCTCTTCCTTTGCCCAGGGTGGAACTTTCAAATGGTTTGCAGCTTTCGCTAAGAGATTTGTTTTTCTATTCTCTACAGAATCAATGAATTTCTTTTCTACACTGGTTAAGGAACGGGTTAAATTGTGTAGGTGTGCATAGGCAGTGTCCAGTGACATAAAGGGTCGGCATTTTTAGCATCCTGCTGTCTATTCAAGTGCTTCAGCACAGGAACTTCTAAAAAGAAGAAGATCTTGATTCAAGTAATAATATTGGAAATGACCTTTCCCATAGAATAGACTCGCATTCCTAGCATCCATAGTGTCGACGTATTCATATAGCAGCTTTGTGTATACATTCAGTGAGTAAATTCCTCTAGAAGCATCTTTGTGTAAGTCTTTCTCTTATTCAATGCAGGTAAAATATTAGTAGTAGGATTGGGCTTTTGGGGTGTGCGGGTAGACTTAAGCTCCTCTTCATGTAAGTGGTACGGCAAACTCAGTATTTGCTCACGGTTCGCATAGTCACCTCTACTGGATTGCACCCTTTAGTACCAACAACTATTGACTCTCTCAGACCCCCTTCAGGCCAAACAAGTGCTGGCCCAGCAGCTTGCTGATCCCCAACAGCTCGACTAACCTGCTCCCTCTGTTTCACTGTAACCACCGACACATCAGGAACAGGTGCTGTTATATCATTAAGGGGACACAGGACTCTGCGAGTATGGGCAGAATGTACCCAGTTCGGGAGACCTCCACACTTTACAGCTGTTGTGGTTACCAGGATTACCTGGCTCGACTCACGCCACCGAGGCTCCAAGCACGACGTGCTTCTTTACCATAACCCAGTCGTCGGGACTGATGTCATGGCACTGCTCCTGGTGAGGCGGGGCAGTTGCCTCTCCAACCTGGCGAGACACCAAATGCACCACGTCAGCCAGTCCTTTACAGTAATCAAGAATCATGTCAACTGTAATGTTCACAAGCGCATACGTGGGCACAGCTGATTGTCTCATAGCTCTCACCATGATGATTTAATGGGGCGAAAATCCTGTCCTCCTGTCTGGAGTACTTTGCAGACTTATCAACACAAGAGGCAACGCATGAGGCCACTTCAGAGATGTGGTAGCACACACTATTGCCAATCTGGTTTTCAATGAGCCATTGACTTGCTCCACAATGCCAGAATCTTCCAGACAATAACTACAATGTAGTCTCTGCTCAACTTGTAATACTGCACAGTACATCTTCAGGACCTCATTGTTAAAATGTGTTCCTCAGTCTGACTCTGGAGAAGTCGGGAAACCGAAACACATTATTATCTCCCTCAACAATAGCTTGGCCACTGTGAGACTGTCATTTCTCCTAGTCGGGTAAGCTTTCATGCACCGTGAAATGATGCCCACAATCACTAGGACATATCTCAATCCATTACATATGGGCATCTCTATAAAGTCCATTTGCATTCTGTTGAAGGGACCTCCTGATCTCCCAATGCGCCTCATGGTTATTAGGGTTTTCCTGCCTGTATTTTGTTGTTGTCACACCACAAATCTGTGACACAAACTTTCAGCCATCAATCTGAATCTCGGGTTAACCCACGTTTGTTGAAAGAGGCACACCATTGCTTCTCTCCCTAAATGTGCGGGACCATGGTAATGTCTTGCCATAGGTGGTAACAAACTGTTTGGCAACACAGGTGTTCCATCTGTTGAAACCCAAACTTCATCTTCGTCTCTTTTGACACAACCTACTTTGATCCAACCTTGCTGTTCTGCCTCTGACACTTCTTCCTGCAACCTCTTAACTTCCTCCCATGTATCAACAGCAGTTGCAAGTTGTGATATCTGAACTTTCATTGATGTATTCCCCATTAAAGGTGCAAGAATTCAGAGCGCAATACCGTGCAATTTTGTCGGCATACTTATTGCCCACTGTCACATAGTCTGTACCTGAACCATGGGCAGCACACTTTACCACAGCAATTTGGGTAGGCAATTGTAAGGACAGGAAAAGGTTTTGAACGCTTTCTCCATTACCTTTTGGTGACCCCGAAGAGGTCATGAATCCACGTTGGGACCCCAACTGTCCAGAGTAATGAACGACACCAAAGTCATACAGACTATCAGTGAAAATCGGCACTCTCAGTAGGTCTGAAACACAGCATGCTCTAGTAAGAGCAATCAATTTGGCCTCCTGTGCTGAAAATACTTCTTGAAACTAGGTGGCTTCGACCACACCTCCAACAGTGCAGACTGCGTAGGCAGCTTTTAAATTTCCATCATGGTCACGTAAACAGGAGCCATCAACAAACAGCACATGATCTGATTTTAGTAGTGGCACATCTTGTATGTCAATTCTTGGCTTTGTGCATAGCCCAGTAACATCTAGGCAGTCATGTTCAGCTTCATCAACCATGTTCTCATTTCCAGGAAGGGACAACAATGTGGCAGGATTTAGAATAGTACACCTCCTAAGGGTGACATTCTCGCCACCCAGGATAATTTGCTCGTATCTGGTAAGCCGACTATTTGTCAGATTCTGTCTCCGGGATAACAACGCTGTAACTGAGTGGAGTATGAAGACTGTCAAAGGATGACCCATAGCCATGCCCTCACATTGCTCAAGACTTACATAGGTTGAAGCAACAGCTTTAAGGCAACCAGGCAATGCGACGGCTACAGGATCAAGTGTGGCAGAAAAATAGGCCACTGGCCTGCGAGCATTGCCCTGAATTTGGGTAAGCACTGAGAGAGAGCAGTCCTCTCTCTCACTGCAAAACAAAGCAAAACATTTGTCATAATCAGGCATTCCCAGGGCTGGGGCACAGCACAGACATTCTCTCAGCTCTGAGAAGGCATGCATGCAGCTGTTGTCCCATGTTACCAGATCTGACACGTCTTTGTGTATCAACCTCTGAAGAGGTTTGGCCATCAAGGTAAAGCTGGAAATCCACTGTTGATAGTAGCCCACCATTCCCAAGAACATTCGGACTTCTTTCTGTGCAGTTGGCAGATTTATTTTCAGAATCGCTGAGATCCTCTCTTGGGGCACCTTCCTTGCTCTTTTCACAATGTGATGTCCTAGATACAGTACTTCTTTCTGACAGAACTATAATTTGGTCAGGGACACTTTATGTCCATTCTCAGCTAAGTGGCTCAGCAAAGCAATAGTGTCAAGTTTACAAGCCTCTTGGATATCCGACGCCACCAACAGGTTGTTGATGTATTGAATTAGTACTGAATGCTAAGGCATCACTAAAGATTCTAGACTCTATTTGAGTATCTGAGTGAAGATTGAGGTGCTCTCTGTATACCCTTGTGGAACTCGACACCATGCCAAGAAATGGCTGCCGAAACGGAAAGTGAAGAGGAATTTGCTATCCTCATGCAAGGAAATAGAAAGGAAGGCTTGACAATAATCAATGACAGAGAACCACTCGGCCTCACATGGAATCTTAAACAATATCATGGAAGGATTAAGTACCGCAGGACTACAAGGAACTATTATTGAATGCACTTTTCACAGGTCCTGAACTATGTGGTATTTGCCATTGGGTTTCTGCAAACCCATAATGGGCAAGTTACATAGACTCCCCATAATCTTCTCCTTCAGAATACCTTGTTCGATCACTGAATCAATCACAGGAGTACTCCCAGCAATGGTTTCAGGAGTCAAATTGTATTGCAGGATTCTTGGATATTCAGTGTTTGGCTTCACAGTAATGCGGACTGGTACAACACCTTTGATAAGTCCGATGTCTTCACTTGAAATGTCCCAGACTTCAGTTAACACTGCGTCTCTCAATTCGAAGGGTAAATCATCTTCAGTCAGTAAAGGGAACATTCCAATATCTGCTCTCTGTCGGGCGAGTTTGAAGACAATGTCCTCATCACGAGTGTGGAATTCAATACAGTTTGTGGTGCAATAAATGGAACAATTTAGTTTACATAAAAGGTCTCGTCCAAGGAGACTGACAGGACTCGAATCACACACCACAAATCGGTGATGATGCTCGAAACACCCTATTTTGACAGGTACCGCTTCTGAAACTGGGATAGTCATTTGTTTATAAGCAACTCCTACCACTTGGATTCTTTCTCCCGAAAGGGATAGTTTAGGAAACTCTGCTGTTCTCACAGTGGAGCAGGTAGCACCAGTGTCGACAAGGAATGAGACAGGATTCCCATTTACCTCACCATCCATAATGGGACCATTTGGTCTACCTCTAAGTTTGCGTCAAGTACGCAATCCTTCTCAGGTCCCGTCATTGTGACAGGTCTGAGTTGAAATCATTCGTTTGAAGCATAGAATATTGAAGGGGCATGTTCTGATTCACAAAGGTATTAGTGTTTGCATTGGAGACCTGACTTGTATTGTATCTCTGGACATTCACATTCTGTTGTAGCATCGGGGCTTGTGGAACTTGCATCGCTTAGGCTTGGGGTACATTGGGATTTTGAACTCTTTGTCTCTGTACCTGCTGTGGTTGAACCATAATATTTCCCTGAAACTGCACAAATCCACCATTCTGAACTTGATTTCCATTTTCTGTGTTTCCAGTATTAAATCGACATTCGCGCTTCCAATGCCCCAACTTGCCACAGAGGTGACAAGGGTTAGTTTTCTTCAAAGTCAGCACATCAACACCTGTTCTCGGATCGGCACACCTCGTATTCTACCCTGCTGCTGAAACCACTGCTGTTGAAAACCATTCACAGCTTGCATCATAGGGACCTGCTGATATCCTCCCTGCACATGACCTGGATTATCAATAAGCAGCTGATTTTGACCTCTCTGTGCTGCCTTAATTTGTGCAATCATCAGCTTTTCCTTCAGACTTTTGTGCTTCATTTCCATTTCATTGCTGCAATATTTTGGATATCGCAGGATCTCATCAATGGTCTTACTCTGCCATCAAATCAAATGCTGTTGAATCATGGAGCTACCCTCAGGTCTCAACCAGTGCACACATTTGTAAACAAAATGTTCCATCTCCTTGGCTGAGATGTTCTTGGTCCCACTCACTGTTTGAATACCTGCAGCAATCTTTCATAGTAAGCATGAATTGACTCTTTAGATTCCTGGGTCGTCCTGTCAATTTTGACCCAATCAATCTCTTTAGGAGATATTTTTGACTTTAAATGGATAATCACCTGATGATACTTCTTCATCACTAATGGGGATGGAGCCTGTGATTGGGGATGTCTCATCGGCTCCACATTGGGCCAATCAACAGCAACCTTGCATTCAACCAACAAGTCACTTGGAACCACAATTTCAAATAAGGTATCCAAATCCTTCCATAAAACCTTGGATATTTTTACAAATTGCTCAACCTGTCTGTACCATTCCACTTGCCTCTCTCTCAATTTCAGGAAGTCATTTGTGAAGGATGCAAGATCATCCCTGCTCCATGGCACCCTCCACCAAGCACCTCTCTCAAGGGAAGCATGTGTAAATTTTCCTCGTCCGCCTCTGTTCGAGATGGAGGCATTGTATCCTGACTTTCTTTGTCTCTTTTTTCTTTGACCATCTTCCTTCCCACTTATCCAGCTCACTCCATTTCCGTACATACGGTATCAATTCCCTAATCTGTAATTACATTCCAGGTGGGCGCACGTTTGCAATGTCTCAGTCACTAAAGCTCAACCTGTACCTTCTCTGCAAGACCGTGGGCCTTTGAATGCCAATCCCATGTTTCTGAGCTAGTTCTGAAAGTCTATCATGAGCCTGTCTTGCACGTCTGGTAATGTCTTTACACAGGAATAATAATTTGTCATCCTGATAAACCTCTAATCAAGTTGGACTAAAAGTTCAAACTATCGTTTCTTCCATGCCAATTTTCAATTTGGCCACATCCATTAGCATTAGCTCCTCCACTCGTTCCAGCATTTCCATTAGTTGTCGGGGTATCCACACCTCTGAGCCGCAGTGAATGCCAAAGGGACATGTCAGAATCTGGTGTTCCCATAGGCACTTCTGCCCTAGGGGGACTGTAATTCATCATTGGTGGGGCACTTGAATTGGGCTTGAAAAAGGGTGACGGTCTCTGGGAAAACCCTCGGGACCAATCGATCACTGCCTGGTTCGAGGTGGAAGTTGCAAGGGAAACACCTGAAGTGTTCACTTGTGCCAGAACCAAGGGAGTCTGCGGAACTTGTCTCTGCGCTGATCCTGTTGAATTGTCCGCTGCAGCATTTGTCCCAGTAGCAACAGCCAAAGTATGTGCATTGTTCCCTGCTCCTCCAGGCTCATACAAAGGAACTAAAGGACCTATAGTGACGGGAACTGTCAATGCATCTGGGGCATTTAGAGCATGTGATGTGGAAGGAACTGTCATCACAGAGTTTTCTTCGACCAAATTTGGATTCGTATTGAATAGTGCCGAAGGCACATCAGAGGTTCCACCCACAGGGGCACTACTCGGTCCATCAATTGGTATTTCAATATATGGAGGTGGACAATTCAACAATAATTCGGTCACAAAATCATCATCTAACTCGCTGTCTCTATCTTCAGGATTATTCTCATTCCCTTCTGTCTCCATATGCTTTTTCTTTTCTTTGCCTTTACCCTTCTCTTCTCCTTCAGTAGTCAGTACAGGATATAATCAGGTCCCCTCAATTATGTAAATTTTCCAGGTTTTCTGTTGTGCATCCCAAGTAGCATCTGCGCAAGTGCGTATGGCTTTCTTGACTCTCCCCTGATATTTCTGTTTCTCTCTAAGGTGTGCAGCATGTTCCCAAGCATTAAGTGCTTCATATTGGGTAGGTCTAGGAGGTGGTCTCATTTCATACAATTTCCTCCTCAAATTCACAATAATTCTCAAATTGAATGTTCCATAACGGGGAAACTGCAATGCACCATCCTTCACTGTGATCTTATGCCATTGTGCGAGCCAAAGACGTGTGAAACATGCATCTGTCACGTCACCATAATGCGATCTGGTGTACCTCCAGGTGGTGTTTCTTCTCCCTCTCTAATGGGCACAGTCACATCTCCCCTCACGATGTGTTGTATAGCTTTAAAGATTTTATTTTCATTCAATTTAATACAATATTTACAAATGACTTTCTGTTGAAACCAGGAAATTAATTTCTCCCACAATTCTCTTGTTCGGCAGTTACAACCAATACCAGCGCAGCTCTCTATGACGTATACAACCAATCCCAGCACAGCTTTACACCAACCGACCTATAACAGCGTGGTACACTGTGACGTCAATCTCCCTCCTTGCAGCAGCTCACCCTCCTTTCCAATTTTCTTCTCCCATCGCGTTTTCTAAGCAATTCGCACAAAGAATGCAAGCAACTTCAACAACTAAGCCTGTCTGCTCCGTTAATGATAGGAAAGATTCCCATACATACAAGAAATTCGTAACAATATCTTCCGACCTATTCTAAAACTCGCTCCGAGTGAAACCACGACCAGCGGGGTCTCTCTCAGATTGATGCAGTTATTCCCTGTGCACTGAGATCAACTATACCAACCCCTTCTCACAACCACGCAAAATCAAGCCCCTATCTTAAAGATGCTGTTGATGACATCTCACGACAAGCACCACAACACAGCAGACAACTACACCCAGTGTTTTCCACACTGTGACTCACCAAGTAGGTGTATATCCATGTATTCTGGGATTTTAGTGCTCGATGGACCAGATGACCACTTCAACTTCTCTGTATTAAGTGCCACATTCACACATTAACTTAAATCAACTCCACATGACACCACACAGCCATTACAAAACACTGCAATCTAAGCATAAGCAATCACAATGTTCAACCCTATTAATACTCACACTCCTCCGCTGCTACAAGCTGTTTCTCATCAGCGATACTCCATTACTTCTCCGACCGAACCATGGACATTTAGGGTTGGACTGGGCTTGAACAATTTCTAGATCGGACACCCTAACTCTCTCATGTCAGTGGACGAAACCATCTGACGTGCTACCAGATTTGATCCAGCAGATTTAATCCCGCATTTCGGGGCCCACGGCTGATCTGGTCAAAGTTATCACCTCTACTGGATCATTAAACTCCTACCTATTTTCTAACTTGGTCCTCCATTGGCTCTTTGTGAGTCAAACTGAGGGGAAAGAGAGTTAGCATTTATCCGTCAATCACATTATAGTTGACAGCGCAACCAATTTGGCTACACAATGAGGACCAGGAATCATTAGCCAAGTTCAAGGGTGTTTATTACAAATTAGTAATCTGATTCAGGTATATCACTCTTAAGTCCAAACTATATAAGTGTAAGATAGCAATAGGGAGGCCAAGCCTCCTAAAGAAATTTCGACGAACAAGAATTAAATAAACAAGCAGCTCCGTCGCTGCAATACAGAACAACAGCATAAGAGTTTGGTGTTCGGAAAACAATCCCAATTGGTCTTTCCTATATATTAGCAATCTAAATCTTCCAAGCACAGACCAAGGTACAGGAATGTTCAGAGTTCAGAAATCAAAGGGCTTTATAGAAAATAATAGGGATAAGGCAAAAGAGTATGAGCAACACCAGCAGTAGCATTGCAGAAGCTTGGTCAAGAGTCTTTAGTAGTCGGAAATAAGTGTCAGTCTAAACCACACTTAGGGGAAGACAACGGGACATAGGGGAATGTCTTTAAGAGTCCATTCAAGGGGCAAGGGATTAGGGAAATAGTTTAGGTTGGAGTCCAAGGAAGTTTCTGCATAGGGTCTGCAGAAGGAGTTCAGCAAGAAGTTCAGCATACAGTCTGCATGAAAGTCCGAAGTCATCTGCCTCCTCAACCAGGGTAAACGATAAGTTATAATCAAAAGAGTCTGTTGGCAACTCCCCTTTGGTTGCATCATCAATAGAAGTCCATTGTATTTGTTTCAATATCTGTGTGTATTCACTTGGTACACACTGCAACAGTAGGGAAAAATCCCACACTGGACATGGGAACACCGTCTTGGTCTCATGCTCAGGCTAAGGCACAATAGTCCTTTATTCGTCCGCAGGTTTCTCATGAGGTCGTAGTTAAATTCCTTTCTCATACATGTGTCTATTGCTGTTACAAGAAATGTATCCATTCTAAACTAGTTATGCATGAGAACACCTGCAAGAAAAGCAAGTCAGCAAAATAAGGAGCACAGTAAGTTATGGAACGCAAATATAGGCAGGCCTTTAGTGTAAAGTTGCTAACTTAACACTTAAATCAAGGGTACACCTTTAATATACTTGCACACATTTAAACATATGGAAATATAATATACAGTAAGTATGACTAGGAACTATGTTTGAAAGTAAATGCATGTAACATTAATGCATACATTGAATTACTTTTATTGTTTGACTTATGCTACCATTTTACACATATAAGGATCATTTAGAGCTAATAACGAGGTCTCGAATAGTTACAAAGACAATATAGCACCTGTTTAGGAATCATGAGTAAGGCTTCAGCTATGAAGTAAATAGGATGGTTTGAAACAAGCTACACATTACTAATGTTCATGTTTGCATTGTAGCACACATTATAGCTGTAAAGTCTTTTAGTCTCAATGAAGCGCATTTGTTTTATTATTACGTCAGTCACTTTATTAATCCACGTCAAATGATTATTTCTAGTTTATTTATGTTAAACCCATCTCTACTTTAGTGAAGATGGTTCCTACGTTAAACTTCAAATGCATTTCTTTCAACATTAGTAAACATTCTATATGAGAAACTGTAAATTCTGCAGTAAAACTCTTCTGCAACAGCAGTGTCAGGTGCAGTGTGTGCATAAATCATTATGACAAGTAAGGCTCACGTGCAAAGTGCACATTCATTTCATGTGTCAGGTAAAATTTGCATTTAAGTTTCAGTGACATGTAAAGAGTGGGCAGTGCAATAAAACGATGCCTTCTTAAAACATAGAATTCATTATGTCCATAATTATTGGGCAGGTTGTGCTTTTTAGAGCTTTAGTAACAGCAGCAGGACATATATTGAGAGGTGATCCTGAAGGTTTGCTGGAGTTTAATAAGGTTATGCCTTCCTCATTGGGGTGTGGGGAGAAGTGTGAAAATGTTACGATAGTCTACGGTGTATAGTTTAACTGAGAGACACTATTGTTATCTGGCACAGGATTATTTGGAAATTCCTTTCTGTTGTCTATTTTGTCCATGAAAAAGTTTGGTGATGAATCATTGAGTTATTTTGATGGTTCAGTAGTTGCTTTTGTCATGGCAGGGTTTAGTAAAGTTTCAATAGTCGTAAACAGGGTGCAAGGTTTTTTTTTGGTTTTAGTATTTTATTAGAGTAGTAGCTTTTCTTTTCGTTTCTATTTCTTTATTTTTTTGCATCTGTCTTAATTGGATGTTTTTATCATGGGTAGAGTAGTTTTTCCTCTAGGCTCTCTCTACAATTATTTTTAATCGTTTCTTCTCTTCAACTAGACTATTGGTATATCGTTGATTAAGTTTGAATTTAAGTTTCAGAGTTTGTTTGGAGCCACCTGATATAGGATTTTTAAAAATGAGCAATGATATCACTCTAATAAGTTGCTGGTGTCCTTAGGGTTCTGGTTCTGATCTGAGAGCATTTTATTGGAGAAAATTGTATGAATTTTGTTAGTGTCAATTGATTACATTTCCAGGTAAGGGTCACTGGCGACAAGGGAGGGTGATTTCTCTTATCATGTTATATTAGGAAAGTAATATATTAGTGGTCTGACCAGTGAATTTCACTTACATTAAGGAGCTGAATCTCTTCAGCTGTCCTACAGATTAAGTCAAAGGCGCAGCCCACCTTATGGAGCGGGAGCCCTCAATTAGCTGGGCTAATCTAAGTTGGAAAAAAGGATCCAGGGATTTGGCGTTCTTGGAAGCTTCTGCCCATATGTTGAAGTCTTCAAGGACTATTAGGTCTGGGAAGATTGTGAGAGCGTAAATAATCAGCTTTTCTAACCAATTAAGGTACTCCAGGCTGTGTGTGTGGGGTGGGAGGGAGGATAAAAGGATGCAGTCCAAGTTTGGGTTAGAATGTAAATTGATTTTTAGCATTAAGGTTTCTTAATCTTGAAACAGCATGCATGAAAGGGGAGATATTTGTAAATGATCTTTATATTTTAATGTGATGCTACTGATCCAGCGAAAGGTCAGGATAAACTTTTTCTTTTCCACACATTAACTTATCACTTACACTGGGCCCACATATACACAGAATACAATTTTCCTGACTGTTTCGCTGGGGGTCAAGTTTTATTTTCTTCGATCTGAATTAGTCTACCCTAACTAATATTCACAGATCAACACTCTTCCTTTGGCCGATGGACCATTAGTCGAGAAGTTGATGGTGATCATTAACAATTTCATGAAACACTTTATAATTTTTCTTAATAAAATAATCACAGACTCCAAATAAGATTCAATTAATTTATCTAATAATTCACTCAGATTGAACGCTCATTTACATAGATTCACAGTGCAAATTCCATCCACTTTCATGGGAGAGAAAAATTCATTTATCAATTTCATTCAAAACACAGACGCTTTCATCAACTTCAATATTTTTGGAGTGATAGATGAAGAGACAAAAGGCACAATAATTCATACTTTATAAAATATATGCAAATTTTCAGGATAAAATGATAGTTACCAATAGGTGGAATGGGAAAAGCCAACCCCTGGCCAAAAGGATATGTGGAGGTCACCTGAGCAAGAATCAGGAGACAAAGACTATAGGATAGATGCAGGATAGGATTATACTTACTACACCTCTCTAGAACCCGACGCACCGGAGCGATTCCCTCTCTTACACTCTCTCCCTCCTCGGTATTCTTCTGCAAATCTTCAATCTAATCAGGCTGTCTTTCAGTATTGAATCTTCTCAGTCTGTTCTTTCAGCAGGTCTCTCTCGGTAACAACAGCTCTCTCTTCAGCAGCAATTTTCAATACAATTAATTGTAAGTCACTCAAATTATACCCTTTAATTTTGCATGTCCCACCCTCAAAGGTTGCAAATGTCTGTGAATCCTAAACTATGATTGGGCCGGGGCAGGGGAGTTGTCATCACCTCATGTGGTCATCCCAAAGTTCTTAACTAATTCTTTGTTCCATAAACCCTTCCCACTTAATTTATTCATGTTTCCTGTTATTTCTCTTTCCCATGCATCTCACAAAGCAAATAGATACAATTTTATATATTTCTTGCAGTTGAATAATGTTCTCAGAGATCCGTCCTCGCTTATTGGCAGCAGGCCCATGTTCCGGCCAACAGGTCACTTCGAACTTCAGTGCGCAGACTCAGCTTGCATTACGTCGCACCCTCCATCTTTCTTTCAACTTAGCATATCGGGTTCAAATGCGCACTATTGATGAAAGAATCAAAAACAGATGTTAATTTCTTGAATATGTTATTGTCACTGTTTTCCTCCCCCTTCTACTCTATCCCATGTTATTTTCTTCTTTGTTAAGCAAAGCATTAATGCCAAAAACGTCTTTTAAAATCCAGGCAAGCATATGCTAGGCATGCGGTGCTTCAAAACCTACAGTTAGCGACTCTTTGTGCATGCGTGAGAGTTTTCCTCTCACATGGTTAGTCACATGGTTATCTTCACAAGACGGATTCGCACATGCGCAAAGCAAATTTCGGTTTCAAGCGGGATTTCAATTACGTAGCAGATTATTCTTTGTTATTTAAGCAAGCAGAAAGCTTTTCTCCCCATATATGAATGTCGTGTGCATATTAATTTTCTTTCGAATTTCTGTTTCTAGTTATTAGTACATGTTAACGAGAGATTGATTCGAGCAAGTTTCTTTTCTTTGAATCCTTGCTCCATCACTACCACCCCTTTTATTAGGTCTGTCATGACTTACAATTTTATAGTTGGGCAGAATTACATCTTCAAGTATAGGGTTTCAATCAGGTCACAGCCAGGTCTCTATGACACAAAATAGGTCCAGCTCATAATTAATCGTTTACGCCAGTAGCGGCCCGTGGAGGGAGTTCCGTGGGGCGGTGGGGCGGGGGAGGGGCTGGGTGGGGGGTAGTAAACACCGGAATATGGATGAACGGAGGTAAGTAAACAATTAAATAAATAAAACGAATTTCGTTGCACGCGCTGCATCGCAAAATGCAATGCAGCGCGCGCAACAAAATTCGTTTTATTTATTTAATTGTTTACTTACCTCCGTTCATCCATATTCCGGTGTTTACTACCCCCCACCCTGCCCCTCCCCCGCCCCGCCTCACCGCCACACGGAACTCCCTCCACGGGCCGCTACTGGTTTACGCGTTAATAATTGCATGGCTATTTACAGCTGAGCGCACATTGCATAGGGCTGCTTTCAGCTCATTCTGCTTTTTTGGTCCTGCCTAGCGTTGCAGCGCGCATGCGCTGCTCGCTCTGGCGAGATCTATTGTGAGAGAGGAGATTTCAAAAGGGGGCTTGAAGCCCCGCCCCTCATTTTCATTGGCCGGCGTCACCGTTTATGCTAAACGGTGGCCTGCCATTGGAAATTAGGTATTTTTGCCACTGCCCTTTCTCCTTTTGGGACGGCCCCTCCGGACTGGGTCGCCTGCTTCATGGCTGTCGTGAAGCAATTTCTTATCTACAGGGGGCGTGTTATGTAAACAAGCCGTGAATCCAGTCCGGATGGGCCGTCCCAAAAGGAGACAGAGCGCCCCGTGTTTATTTTTGCATCTCGCTTTCACTTAAAGTGAAAGCGCGATGAAAATATAAACAGCGGCTGCCTTTCCGGGAGTGTTTGAAACAGTGCGTTGTTTTTCGACCCGGCGTCTGTTCTTTTCTTCTGTCTCTCCTGTATCTAGTATCCCTTTACTGTCCTTATCATCCACTCTCTGACGAGCTCAACTGTCTATCTCAGCGGGTCTCCCTCTTACATCTATCTCGAGCTACCTGTCTCAACTCTGTGTACCTCTCTTCCCCTCTTGTGGGCTGCGGCACCTGTTATACAACATTCTTCCTCTCTCCATCTGCTTGTCACAACTGTCACACCTCTCCATTTATCTGCGCTCTTCTCTTTCTATCTACCCGTCTTACCCTCGCCCCATCTACCTGTGCCATCTCTCAATATCCTGCCTTCCCCTCTTTCCACATTTCTCAATTTACTCCATTTACAGCGGAGTAAATGACACCACGACACACCCATGTGCTCTTCATCTGCACGGCGAGCTATACAAATGCTGTCAACATTGTTCGTGTCATTTAAACTGTAACTGCATTACTTTTGTATACCGTACGCGTGTATTCATGCTGTTGTGCGGTGTCCACACACGTAATAAAATAAATATATAGATACACTGCTAATGGTGTAGCGTTTCGTTGATACCTTCTCTCTTCTTAACACTACCGCATTTTGTTCGAACAAGAGAGAATTCAGGGTTACAGCGTGAAGGAATGATGTTCTAGGATGCACCGGCTGTTGGAGGTTGTTAGGAATACATTATTATGGCATGTCTGTCACAGCAAACGGTAGGAGGGATCAGATATGGTGCTACGCCCTTTGGTTTGGGATATAGGACAAAAGCGGATGCTGGAGTGAATGCTGCTTATTCAGTGAAGGGGTGGCATGACATCATCGCCAGTAGGAAAGCTTGGTTGTCGTGGTGTAAAATCACTTTTAGAGGTTATAGGCGGATACAGAAACATACAATTGGCCTCTGGAATAACCATGCTATAACTGTTTTAAGGGGAGACTCAGCAGGTTTTCTTGATGCCCTCGGGTGCTAGATAATAGGTGCCACTGCCATAGAATGAGTTTGGAGGAGGGGGCATCAGCTGAAAGGAAATGCAGTGCGACGGTACCGGTTGTTGTATGTGAAGGACTAAAGTATGATGGTAACAGATTTTGCAACACATGGGGTGGGTAGAGTAGCATGGCATTGCTCCTGGTAAACTGATATCGGCTACAGCAGCGTAGCATCGCCTTTTGGATCAGACGTTTGTATGGTACTGATCACTGGGAGGCGAAGAACACCTTGTATATAAATAAAGTGTCCCTGTCTCGGTGAGGAATAAGTGCAGAAGAATAATAGTGGTGGTGAGTTTGGTAGGGGTAGTGCCTAGCGGTGGGAGACCAGTGGTGCGATAGAGGAGTAAAGTTTCGAGCATGGGAGCAGGAATGTGGGACATTGTAAGATAGCCCTGGCTACGGCAGGATGAAGATATGCACAGGGGGACGGTCAAGTCGCTAAAAACTGAGAAGGACAAATATGGTTTCGAGGAAGGGGGACATCTGACAGAAGCTGGAAGATGCCCCTCCCCCCACAATTTCCGGGGTACCCCTGCTCTGTTGAGAGCTGTGAGAACTGTCAGGTGTTTGATGTAGAAGTCTCCGTGCTCATATACCACAGGGCTGACAGCTGTGGAGCATTTCAAGGCCCACTCAGGGTATGCCAGGCCTCATATACCCTTTTATCTTCAAGTGTAAACCTTCATGGTCACAAACAGTACAAGCATTTGTAAAGCAATAGGTCTCGCATTTACGCAAGTTTAAGCTATTGGCATTGTAAATGACAATGCCTTTTATTTATGTTTTAAAAACCAAAACATAAACAAAAGGCATTGTCATTTACAATGCCAATAGCTCAAACTCGCGTGAGTGCGAGACCTATTGCATTGCAAATGCTTGTTACAATGAGGTTTGAGGTGAGTTAGTTAGGCGGGCAGAGTGGTCAAGGGGTCTTGTGGCTCTTGGCAAGGATGAAACTTTTCATCTTTCCACCTGGCTATGGTTGGAGCATATAATTAAAGGAGAAGCGATTCAAGATTTCACTGAAACGGGCATCTGATTTACTGTCACTTGTCATTGCGAGTCGGCTGTTTCTTACGGTACACACAATACACAGCAGTTTTAATTGGGTATAGTGGTAGGCCATTAGATGTATCCCAGCATGGACAGACGCAGACAGGCTTGCCTTTGGTGCCCCAGCAGTGCATCCTCAGTATGGACACTCTCCAGGAGTGTCTAAGTAGCCCGAGTCGCATCGAGTACTAAATACAGGGGAGCCGTAAAATAATCTCTAAAGTAATCTCTTTGAGAAGGTGTACCAGGAAATGATATCATACTTGAATAACAGTTTGAATATAAAAATGCATAAACTAAAAATACGTTTTTGCATGTTCCAAGGTCGTGACTCTGTTACTAGTAGAGCCAATGAAGTCAGGCACCTCCAGTAATTAAGTACAGTAACTTTGTGTCAAGGATGCCTATTAAGCTGAAACTAGTTATTTTCGATCTTAGTTGCTGTTTGCAATAAACCCCCATGTTTCAATGTGAAGGAAACACATTAACCTATTCAGCTATTTCAGCAATGCTGAAATTCTGTATGCATAGGAGTAGAACAAAATAGATTTACGCATCAAAGGTGTATGAATTATACATTTACACACATAAATTCTGAAAGTCCTTTGCAACTCTTGCATACAACAGTGACTTTTGAGAACAGGTCAAATAGCTGCAAATCTGTACGAACGACAGGCCTACATTGACATATCCGGAGATTCGGGACTTAATTTGTGAATTGGATTCTTTGTTCATAGCTGCTACTTTTTGCCTCGCCCCTGAACTAAAATAGTCTTGAAATGTCTAGGAGAGTTTTGATAAATGTTCTCTCCTCCCTCCACTGCTTCACAGCAAAGAACTGGAGCCCAGATTTAATAAGCACTTCCATTGCCCTTATGTCGCGCAAATTAGCGCATGCAACACAAGCGCTTAAGAGATATTTACAAAGCCATGGTGCTTCGGGGAGGCATTACATGATAGAGCATGGGCGTTCCCGTGCATCCACCCATGTATTTTTGACGCAAAGCCGTATTTACTAAAGTCAGTAAACCTGGGTATGCGCCAAAATGGTGTGCCTACCCGACCTTGTCGTAACGAGGATAAATATCATTGTTTCTCCTTGTTACTTCCTTTTTGCCTGTGGGCTGCATTCTGCAGCACACATGAAAAGAGAAATATGCCTCTAAGGATTGTTTTGGTGCAGGAAGAGATATCTCTTTCTGCACAAAAATAATCCTGCCCACAACGTAGGCACCTTTGCACCATGGCGCTAGGGTGCCTGCGTTGATGCTATAGACAGCTACAGTTTCGCAAGCGCAGGAAGAGAGCTGAACAGCGCCATTGGTAAATATGGCAGAGTTCAGCTCTCTCCCCTTCACGCAATGCGCGCAGCAATGTGCCTTGCTGGTCTTCATTGCATGAACTGTTATTAAATCTGGGCCTGGGTTTGATAATCATGGGCAACTGTAACACAGACCATCCAGACATATCTCTCCACTTTCTCTCCTTTTACTCTTTGTTAGACTATCACAGGTTTAACAGAATAGCTGCTTTAGCCCAGGATGTGGTTGAAGATTCGGCGTACACCAAATAAATCCATGAGGAACATGCAGAGTAACTCATAGCACCCAACTGATGTAAACCATGTGCGCTCCATCTTTCACTCCTTTATTTTCCATCATACTGTGAAGCTTCAGAGCAGGACAGGAAAGAGTACCACTCTGTTCACTCACGCAGGACAACAAAACATTATTCACTTTGCAAATACAAAATCCTTCCACCCAAGCATGCCTTCACCATGTAGCACGCTACCACTCTGCTAATGCACTTCGGCACTCTGCAAGGTGTATGAAATACTATAAAGATGCAAATACAACTACAGTTACAATCTCTGCCCCTATAGTGAAACTCTTTTTCATTGTTTCCCTGTTTTTCCTTAATTTATCCTTTTTTCTCTAACTAAGTTTTCACTATTAAGGTCACTGGGTTAGAATTCACCATCACACAGGAAGATATTTAGCTAAACCTGTCATGTGTCTACTTTTTAGGTATGGCGTTAGCAAAGACCTTTTCATTTTTTATAAGATTACACATATAGAGAGAATTATAGATCGGTAACAGTGAATTTCAGGGATGTTTTTCACCAAGTGACTCTGAGTGTCATCAAATCATCAATGAGAGCACAGCTCAAGCTGTCTATGATGTTACTCAGAATCCTGAGGAAAATAACATCCCTCTAAATTCACCTTTTTTACCATCTATAATTTTATGGTATGTATGGCGCTCAGAATCATCTGCCTCTGCTTTCAGCTGGTACAAATGGGAACTGGAGTAATGGTTGAGTCATACATAACACGGTCTATCTTGCTTGCCCCAATATATAAAACAAATACCTGGCTTCCTGCTACCTACCCACAACACTGCCCTCTCCTCCTGAAGCTGCGCTCCCTGCTTTCCAGCTCTGAGAGAGCACAGTAAGGGCAGCCTGGAATTCAACTTGTGTTGCCCACTGTTGCTACATCATAGCAGTGAATTACTGGATTTGGAATCCAGTTATTCAGGCTAATGGCTCCTTTTGAGAGCCATACATAGCAATATAATTACTTATAGGGTTATAGGGCATTCACACGGCCCACTTCATCCACTGGTCATGCATCCAGCATAGGGCAGTGGGTCATGCCATTTCAGCCATTGGCTAACTTCACCGTGAATGATGCCATTCTGCTCTTTTACAAGGACCACATACACACACAAAGTAATGCTTTCAGTGCCATGAGTTACTACGGCAATGTATGTTTTGAGACCAAAAAACTGCTTGCTTTTGGCCAGTTTTGTTCATGTTGGCGAGGGACTGGCAGTCCACCCAACAATAAAGTTTTACAAAAACAAAACAAGCATTGACAAAGCCAAAGGCTGGCCAGACCTATTGGCCTTGCCTGTGCTTGTTTACTGTAATGCGAAGGTGCTTAAAAGAGGCCATATCCCCTACTGTATGTTGATTGAATTTGCAGGGACGTCTGTATAGAGCCTCTGCTTCACAGTTAAAGGAGTGGAAAGCTGTTATTGCTTTACATGAAACAGTGAGCGGATATAGAGAATGGAACCCAAGTGCCTTCCGGTTGCTATGCAACACTGCACTCGGTTCTCTGCAGCCCTCCAGTTCCGGCAGAGGACTGATTTAACACCAGCTGAAGCAACAGCTAACATAATTCCTGCTTTCCCAGAGAAGCTGTCGCTCCCTCGCTGGGTCTGTTAGGAACGTCCTCACGGAAGCTAATATAAATATCTGGATTGGCAAGACGGGGTCTCCGTCAAACACAGATTTCCTCACTTCGAAACTCACCGTTCTAACAATTCTGAAATTCTTGGCAATTACATGTGCTAGGCTAGAAATGCCGCACTGTGTCAACATGACACCTAACTTCACACCCTCGTATAAATGTCGCTGTTTTGTCATATTCTTTCACATTAACACCCTTTATTTCCATTAGTATTCACGGTAAGTTCGGTGTTTGGAAACCACAAACCTAAACAACATAAAAATGCCTGGCTTTATCATACCAAAATGCCTAATAAATATAAAAATGCTCAGATATAAATAAAGCAATGTTTGGCAGACCAGCTTATAATATTATGTGAAGTCATTCATTATACAATCTTGCTGCATTTTTCATAGTAATTGACATGCGGGTTGAAATGCTTTGTCAGACCTAGCATCAATCTGCGTTTAAAAAATCTTAACAGCGCATACCAATACACAGTTGGAGCACACGAACTACCAGAAAAGCAGTTTAAGTTATCTAGTCCTCTGTGCGGGGTAGTGAGGGCACAAAAAAATAGAAACAGAGCTTTGAGCCAAGAGGTTGTAAGTAAAAGAGGCAAACTAGATTGCCCCGAGTGGGAAGGAAAATATGCAATCACACATATCATTAAAATACCAACCTTAGTGTATTTACTAAGGTTGGTGCAAAGTGACACAAAGCATTGCATCAATTTATAAAACAATTATAGAAGTCCGGAAAAGTGGCGCTCCGTCCATCATCTCCTTGTGTTTGCTTTGTTCGCCCTAAGTTGGCAGGGTATGCCCAGACGTGGGTCCCTTGCTCACTTTGCCACTGGATTCAAGCTAGCCTGGCTGATGAGGGCTGTTAGCCCGAAACCGGTCCCAGGATGCTTGTTTCCGGTCCAGGGAAGACATGGCTTTGCAGTTCGGGCTGGACTGTTCCCATGAGGCACAGGGTAAAGACTGATTTGCATATAGCTGTGTCTGAACTGGGATGGCGAAGTGAGCTAAAGAACGATGATGGATTCAACCCAGATCTGTGACTGGGGGTGAGAGTCTGAAAAGTTTCAGCGCTCCGTCCATCATCTCCTTGTGTTTGCTTTGTTCGCCCTAAGTTGGCAGGGTTTGCCCAGACGTGGGTCCCTGCCTCACTTTGCCACTGGATTCAAGCTAGCCTGGCTGATGAGGGCTGTTAGCCCGAAACCGGTCCCAGGATGCTTGTTTCCGGTCCAGGGAAGACATGGTTTGGCAGTTCGGGCTGGACTGTTCCCATGAGGCACAGGGTCAAGACTGATTTGCATATAGCTGTGTCTGAACTGGGGTGGCGAAGTGAGCTAAAGAACGATGATGGATTCAACCCAGATCTGTGACTGGGGGTGAGTGTCTGAAAAGTTTCAGCGCTCTGTCCATCATCTCCTTGTGTTTGCTTTGTTTGCCCTAAGTTGGCAGGGTATGCCCAGACGTGGGTCCCTTGCTCTCTTTGCCACTGGATTCAAGGTAGCCTGGCTGATGAGGGCTGTTAGCCCGAAACCGGTCCCAGGATGCTTGTTTCCGGTCCAGGGAAGACATGGCTTGGCAGTTCGGGCTGAACTGTTCCCATGAGGCACAGGGGCAAGACTGATTTGCATATAGCTGTGTCTGAACTGGGGTGGCGAAGTGAGCTAAAGAACGATGATGGATTCAACCCAGATCTGTGACTGGGGGTGAGTGTCTGAAAAGTTTCAGCGCTCCGTCCATCATCTCCTTGTGTTTGCTTTGTTTGCCCTAAGTTGGCAGGGTATGCCCAGACGTGGGTCCCTTGCTCACTTTGCCACTGGATTCAAGCTAGCCTGGCTGATGAGGGCTGTTAGCCCGAAACCGGTCCGAGGATGCTTATTTCCGGTCCAGGGAAGACATGGCTTGGCAGTTCGGGCTGGACTGTTCCCATGAGGCACAGGGTCAAGACTGATTTGCATATAGCTGTGTCTGAACTGGGGTGGCGAAGTGAGCTAAAGAACGATGATGGATTCAACCCAGATCTGTGACTGTGGTTGAGTGTCTGAAAAGTTTCTGCACACCGTCCATCATCTCCTTGTGTTTGCAAAATAGTGCAGCGCCTCGCGAGCGTCAAACCAGTGCAACAATGTAAATTTAGTCCTAGTATTAGAGTTAGCGACTTCAAGGGCAAATTTGTGAGCACTGTGCTATATATGGTGCATCCAAGAACCAGCAAAATGGTGTCTTCAGCTTCACGAGCAGCTGAACGAAATCTCTAAGCATGTTGACGCCTGCAAATCCTTTAGCATCAATTAGTTATCACATGTCAAATAAAAAAAACACATTATCGTACATTACATAATGCATGATTGAAAGCAGTGCCATACAAAGGAGATCAATTTATTGGTCACAGTGCTTGCATTAAAGAGAGGTCAAAAATAATTTAATCACATCTGTGAGAGGCTCCATTTCATATAACTGGGACCGAGCGCATAAATCAAGAAAATGTTTTATGCTCTATTCTCCAAGTTCCCTACATGTAGTTTGATGTGGCCAAACATATATAGAATTATATAGATGGTTAGGTATCAATAAGGAAGTGTTTCAGGAAGCAATATAGACTATCAGGGGAGTGCTCGGGTTATCTACCATGTCACTTGGAATCCCGAAGTGGAAACCTCACTGCTGTTGATACCCATACAATCTACAATTTTATGCAATTCATGCCCTTTTCCTTCATCATAAGTGTGGAACGAAAGTCCTCTCCGTGGCTCTGGAGAAATGGGGGGGTGGGGGGGCTAGACTCCAATGTTGAAGTAGGCAACCAAAGTGCACCCCTCAGAGAGTCTAATACCCTCTCCAGCCAGAGTACAAAAGACTGGCGGTGGTAGTAGTAGTATAAGTGTTTCTGCAGAGGCCTTTTTCCAGTACCTTGTGGGAGAAAGGCCTACTGGCTCCTCTTGGCTAATGGTATGTCCAATCCGCAGTAATTCGAGTCTTTTGCCCCTTCACGTCTATGAAGGATGCAATGTGTATGTGTGTGTGTGTGTGCGTGCGTGCGTGCAGAGTGCTGGTCGACTGTGAGGTTCATGAGTATACTTGATTGAGTGAATTGTAGATTTCATTGGACTTCATTTGTGCATATGCTGACAAAACAGTAGCTAGCTTTGTGCAAGCTGATCAGGGTCCTCCTGGATTTGGGAGCCTGCATAATTACATCCTGTTGTTCCCCTCTCCAAAATCAGTTGTCTTCGTAGGTTGGGGGAAGTAGCCCACTAGCCCTCTTTGAAGTAGAGGTGTTTCCTCTGCCAGGGCAATGCCAGTTGTTCCCATTTTCCTTCCAGGGCTTTGATTAACTAAAGGAGCTGGCCTCCTGTCTGAAGCTAATACACATTCTAGCAGGACTGATGAAAACAGCCCAGGAGAAGCTACTGTCTGCCATGACCTCTGCGCATGCTGATCACACAGTGGTCATTCCCTTCCAGGACTGTAGGAGCCACAAGATTCAAAAAGTACAAAAGATCTGATTGGCCAAGAATGGCCATAAGTACTGGGTCCCTTCACCAATACAGTGTTCCACGTTTTCTCTTCAATCAAGGTGGAGTGGCACACCAATGTAGCTGAGAAAGACTGCAGCCTACAGAGAGGACTTTGATTATTACAACATTCCCTTCAAACTGGGTCAAAATCTTGAAAAAGCCTGAAGAAGCAGTCTGTGTGAGGAGGAAGACCTATCTGCTCGAGGAAGAAGTTGAACTGTATCTTCCACCTGCTGCCAAAGTACAGAACCCAACCAACTGAGAGGACCTGTTGCAGACAGCCGTTGGAATATACCTGCTCCAGGAACACAAGGTCACCGAGGCCCACCAGCTGCTTAAGAGTTACCAACTGCTGGGGCACATGCGAAGAGACGTCACCTCTACTTCTGTTAAGGCTGAGCCTAATTCCTCCCTGATGCCTCACATGCTGCAGGGAGCCTGTGTGTGTGTATGTATGTATGTGCACATATATATGTATGTGGTTTTTCTATATTCTGTGCCTTTTGCTGCCCGGTCCGTTTTTATGTGTAAACCTGTGTTTTCCACTTAGTGAGCTCAACAA